>CM055117.1:986493475-987093475 GCA_029206835.1 Rana muscosa | reverse complement strand
GAGCTGTGAGGAGATTGTGAGGAGATTCGCGCTGTTACAGCAGCGCTAGAGGCCAAAACTAGTGCTGAAGAGCGCGCGGGCTACAAGAAAATGGCCGCCGCACTTCACTGAGGCGATCTGCGGCAAGATGGCCGCCATGACTCAGCAAAAGTGAAAAAAACAGCACACACACAGCGCCACTCGGCGCTCAGGCCCCAAAACACACAAAAAAAGGCCCCAAGCATATCTGCAGACCAGCATTAGCCCCTCCAAGAACAGTGTGACCCCCAGGCACCCCACACAGCACAGCGCCAGCAATGGTGACAGAGAGACAATGAAATACACGGGGAGACAGGGAAAATCCCCCACAGAGAAACACACAGCTTTTTGTACTCACCTGCAGGCAGGAGAGACTACTTACCCGTCCCCTGAGGGACCCACTGGTGTGTTTCTGACAGGACTATCACAGTGCAGTACTGAGTAGCTGTCGGCCCGGTCCACCGCGAAAGATACAGTCAGTCAGGAACTGTTCAGTCTTGAGAGGACCGTGGGAGCATGAAAGCAAACCCGGCTACCCCTGGAGTCATGGGGCCTGTCGTGAACTGAGTCTCACGCACACAAGGCGAGGATCAGCACGCTCGATGGTCGGACAGGGAAGACTACGAGGATATCTTGTACCCAACCTGTTGCCCAGCCGACAGTTGATAGAAGATTCTCAAAAATAAAATAAAAAAGAATTCCAGAAAAGGAATAAAAATAGGTCAGGAGACTGGCTCCTGAGAGAGCCACGTCTTCTCCTTCTGCTAGGCAGAAAAAAACTAAAGTCTGCTGACTGTAGTGGGAGGGTTATGTCCGGAGGGACCGCCCCCTGGGTGGGGCTGTTCAGCTCTGGCTTTTAGAATGTATGTATAACATCTCACATTCTGCCTAGGTCTTCTCCTGCAAGCAGGGACATAACCCACGTGTAAAGTGTAAAGAGACACCGTGTCAGTCCATGGATGGTAAGAGAAACACAGTTTTTTTAGGAAGAATATGCATCTTGACGTGCCTGGCCTGCATGCAATGTTTTACTAGCACTCAAGCCTCGTACACACGACCGAGTTTCTCGTCCAAAAACGACAAGAAAACTGCAGAGAGAGCTTTCTTGTCGAGAAAACCGGTCGTGTGTATGGTTCTTCATCGAGAAAACTGCCGTGAATCTCAACGAGAAAAATATAGAACCTGCTCTCTTTTTTCTCGTCCGGATTCTCGATTTTCTCGTTGTGTTTCTTGTCGGCCTGTTTTGCGACGAGAAAATTTTTCGTGTGTATGCTTTTACGAGTCTTCCAAAAGCGCGCATGCTCAGAATCAAGTATGAGACGGCAGCGCTTCTTCTGGTAAAACAAGCCTTCGTAATGGAGCTAGCACATTCGTCCCGCTGTAAATTATTGCATCGTTTAAATGTTGTGCATTTAAATCTTCTTTAGAATGTTACAATAATGAAAACTAATGAACTTGTTTTGCTGCTGATATTCACACAGAGTTCTGACTATCTATTTTAAACCTTTTCCATGCTGATCTTAAGAAGATTTAGCTGTATTATATCGTGCAAGATCTTCTGAATATTTTTATGTTTACACCCTAATTTTTTTTTAGAACACCTTTAATGATATTTTTTTGTGTTATCTGTCCCTTTTCTTTTTTTGGTTCAAATGTATCTGCCTACTCCAAAGGTAAATAAATAATTATTATAAAAACACATAGTCAAGTATGAACTTGAACAAAAAAAACATTTATTCTGGTATAGAACAAAATAAATAGAAGGCAGCGCTGGAGAACCTGCTGCCATTTGTGCATCCATGGGACCCCAGAGCACACATCAACCCTGTGTGGACACTAAAATTGGGAGCTTGAGAAGCACAACAGTTGTGAGCACAATCTGATGCTGGCCTCCCAGAGGTCAGGAACAGCAGCAGGTGATATACATGTCCCAAGTCTGTGGTACTACAACAGGCTGCCTTCTGTCCGACCACAATGAAGTAAGGCCATCACTTCCTGGTCTTCTTGGCAGCCTTCCCTGCAGCCTTCCCTGAAGCCTTCTCTGCAGCCTTCATTCTGCGTGTGGCTGGAGGCTGGGCCACTGGAGGGGTACTCCTGTCAGGAGGAGGAGAAGGAGGTGGAAAAGAAGGGGGTGGCGGAGAAGAAGAAGGTGGAGGAGGAGGAGGAGGAGGTTGAGGTTGGGAAAGCTGGGCGACCTCACATATGGCCGTATTGGGGGTAATTCTCTCCATCACCCCCTTGTTCAGCAAGGTGATGAGCAGGGCTCACATAGGAGGCATTGCTCCATGCTCATCACCTTGAACTTGGCCTCAACTAGGCCGGCAATGGCCTCTTCAGGGGATGTGGGCTCCTGGAGGGTGGCATGTGCCTCTCTAATAAGGGCCATTGCTGCCTCACTTGTGCTCCTGTCCCTCCTGCTTCTTTTAGGAAGGCGGATGGGAGGCAACTGCGATCTTGTGCTGCTACTTGGGCCGGCCACCTCCTGGCTGACAGGGGCCCTGCCACCTCCTGGCTCACAGTGGGCCCTGACACCTCCTGGCTCACAGTGGGCCCTGCCTCCTCCTGCCTGACAGTTTCCAGACCCTCCTCCTGGCTGATTTCATCCTGTGTATGAAAAAGGGACATAGTTTTATTTTTTGGTTTATTCTTTTCACACAAATTTGAGATCATGAATGTAGCAAATTGAATGTAAATCAAGAGAAAAGACAATTAATTTTATGACCACATCAGATTTCATTTTCCCCCCCAATTTATGGCAGACTAATGTCTATAGATATTGATTTCACTTTTGTATCCCAATTTTTTGGGGAATTTACATATTGGCTTATTTTTCCGGCATTAATTTTCTCACAATACATTTTCATTAAATACTATACCTGGCTCCAGATGTCCAAATCAGCTTCTTCCAGGATGGCTGCCTCCTCTTGCTCCAGAGAAGGCTCAGGTTGGCTGCAGGGAAGTGTGGGGGGAAGACTGGACAGTGATGGCCTTGCCTCAATGTGGTCATCCAGAAAGGACATCCTGCTGTAGTACCACAAATTCGGGACATATACATCAGCTGCTGCTGCTCCTGACCTCTGAGAAGCCAGGACCTTAGAGCGTTCAGTCCTGTATGTGCCTCTCAAGCTCCCAATTTTAGTGTCCACTTGTTTTGCTGTTGTTCTGGGCACCTTGGTCTGCACAAATGGGAGCAGGCTCTCCAGCGCTGCTTTCCTTACACCTTTTTTGCGATGTCTGGGGTTTTTGGTTTCCCACAGAGCGGGCAGCTCCCTTACCCGGTCTATAAATTCCGCAAGGAATTCCTTATCACTAATAAACACATTCATTTTTTTTCTGCAAGCCAAAAATAATGAAAAAAAAATAATGTCAGTCACACAGTCTAACCTCCTGTAAATCTTATTCACCATATATATCCTCCAACATTCTCTAGACAGTATAGGCCACCAATTTCACAAAGTCTCAAAATCACATACCTTCGTTCGCACGTCCGTCACTTTTACTCCTCTCTCCGCACACCGAACGTAGTATAGTCACATGTGTGTTTGCTATATATACACCACGCATGCGTAAAACTACGCACACGTCGCTCCGCACACGTCGCCCGCCCATGATGTTCAAAGTAACATCTTTTCCCCGCCCCTTCTCTTTCGGCACGCAGACAGATATGGCGGATTCACAGCAGGTGTCTGCTAATTCCTCAAATAACGAGGAGGAGACAAGCCGGAGACTGAGGAAACGTCACGATCAAGGAGGAGATTCAAGGCCTCAAATATGTCTTACGCGGAGATGGCGGAGATGGTGGACATATTGCAAAAGTCGGATTATGCATGGGCCGTATAGCAAACCTAATCGAAGGAAGGCCAAAATCATGAAGAAAGTCGTGAAGAGTCTGAAGAAGAATTTTGGGGTGAAACGATCAAATGAGCAGCTCAGAAAGAGGTGGTCTGACCTCAAACTGAGGGAGCCGGAGCAGTTAAGGAGCATTAAGAGAATGCTTGAAAAAAGTAAGTACTTTTTTCCCTGTTTTCCTATTATTGTATTTCACAACTTGCATGTTGCTCCATGTTATTGCATTTTTCTATTGTACCTTACAAAATGTCATCGTTTGAACTTGGTTTGGCACAGTAATCGTTCGTTACAGACACATCGTTCGGCCACTATGCACGATTTTTTCAGATTTTACAGGGTTCAAATAATTTACACAGCTGCCTGTTTTTATTCAATAGTTGTTATTACATTGTTGGCTAGATGATGTGTTTGTAAAGAGAATGAAATGCAAACTTTAATCAGTGTAAAGGAGAGGACACTCAGTAGCTGGTTCCACATCTGTACTTTTGAGCACTATAGTGTGGGCCACCAGAACCTCCTTTTTTGGGTGCCACACACAGGTGCATCAGTGCATTTTTGGGGTGCCTCCATGAGTAAAAAATGTCAGCCAAAGGTGAATAGTCAAGAATATATTTTTTCTAAATAATGTCTTCATCTTGAAATCCCACCCAAACAGACACTTGTCCCCCACTTCCAAGCAATGTATCATGTTTTTATTGTTTTTTATAAATTTATGTGTGATAACTATACCTTTTGTTTGATTCTCATAGGGGAGAGAAGACTGGGAGGACACCACTCCGGGGAGCACAAGAAACCCACACCTTCTAAACAAACCAAACCTCACCAAGACCCACAACCTGAGGGTGTTGAGGAAGTTGAAGAGGTGGAGGAAGGAGAAATGGAGGAAGGAGAAGTGGATGACGTGGTGGAACTGGTCACCACAACAGGTCAGTATCTGTCACCACAGCTTCAGGTAAGAGATGTAGGCCTGCAGAGTTATAATACCTTTTATTTATTTTTATAGGGGATGAAAATGTTGTGGTGAAAGAAAGTATGCGCTTCTCTGCTGACAGTGCCCTACGAATCATACAGCAAGTGATGGAATGTAGTACAGAACTGGACAGAATTAAGCAAAGAATTAATGTGATGGATCAAACCTTTAAGGACATCCTAGATGTTTTGGGGAGAATTGAATAAGGCAACAAAACCCTTATTTTTTGTTTGAGATTGTTCTTCCCCATTTTTTAAGCTTTTAGACAATCAATCCAGCCAAAATTTGAATATGCACACAGTGTGTCAACATGTGCCATCTGCCAGCAGGGGATATCCATGTACGGGTTTTGGGGGTGCAACCCCTTCCTCGTATCTCAAGTAGGTGAAATGAAGAAGGGGTTGCACCCCCAAAACACGTCCATTGATCACCCCTGATGGCAGATAGCACATGTTGACAATAGGGATCAGGAGTCTAAAATCCCAATTGAAAATGACTTCAAATTGTGTGCATATTCAAATTTGGGCTTGGTCAGGGGTGCCAATACCCCATATTAGGATGGCCAGATAGAGACATATTTTGGGTAATTGAATGTCTCATATTGCCAAGAGGTATCCAATGTTGTAGTTTGTTGAATGCTACTGATGGTTTTGTATTTTCTTAAAAAAAAAAAAAGGCCGGTTTCTGGCCAGCCAAAAAATAATATATACATACTGTTCTATTTACCATGTGTGTTAATGTGCACAGAGTAAAATGTTTGAACAACAACAAAGTGTAGCTTCTTTGTCAAATACGCTATAACCTTATTTATGTATTTTTTTGGTGTTACTAGTGAAATGGTTGGTATTTACTAAAGGAAAATACACTTGGCACTACAAATGCACTAAGACAAACTAGGAGACAGGAAAAAAAAAGGTTAAAGATTTAATCAGACGTTTATTTTGTTCTTTCTCAAGCATATTTAGACATGACCTGGCATAGGAATTGCCCCCCTACCCGTGAAATATTCAAGATATTTCTGACGAACCTCATGGGCATTTTGGGGGGGCAAGCCAGAACGGCCAGATTCTAGGCCCGCAAGGGTATTGCCAGATGAAAGTCCTGCCTCAGGCAATATTGAGGCCATATAATTTGGTGATTTCCGGATCAGAAAGTTATGGAGCACACAGCAGCAGAAAACAACATAGTTAATCTTGTACTCCGCCAAGTGAATTGGAGTCATGAAAAGGCGGAATCGGCTGGCCATTATCCCAAAGGCATTTTCTACGACTCTTCGGGCCCTGGCCAGCCGGTAGTTGAACACCCTCTTCTCCGGGATCAGGGTCCTCTGGGGAAATGGCCTCATGAGATGCGGTCACAGTCCGAAGGCTTCATCAGCCAAAAAAACAAAGGGGAGTCCTTCAACATTCCCTGCATCCGGTGGCAATGCAAGGTCATCACAGAGGGCAAACTCCGTCTGGCTGAAGGATCCCCCATCGGACATCCGGCCATTCTTCCCCAAATCCACATAGAGGAATTCATACCGTGCTGACACCACCGCCATCAGCACAATGCTATGAAACCCCTTGTAGTTGAAGAAGTAGGACCCAGAACAGGGTGGTGGCACGATGCGGACGTGCTTCCCGTCAATGGCTCCACCGCAGTTGGGGAAGTCCCACCGCGTGGCAAACTCCGATGCCACAGTCTGCCATTCCTGTGGCGTGGAAGGAAGCTGTGGAGTCAAACAAGATAAAAAAATATTAGTACTTTTGCACATAACATTGCAAGCAGATTATACTAAAATACATTCTAGCCCAACATCATTCTAAGTTTCCGTATAATGTGTTTGTAAAAAGTAGAATGGAAGGCTCAAGTATCATATTCATCACCCCCTCTGATGGTCCATTATAATCAAATTTGGGGGGGGGGGGGGGGCTAGATGTGTTTGGCCACAGGATAGCATTGCAGTGGCGGTGCGTCCAGAGTGGGCGCTGGAGCGCTGCCCCCTCTCTCCTGCGCCCGTCACTTAGAACAATACATAGGTTCATGCCTTGCATGAACCTATGTATTGTCACTGCTCCACACTATTCAGGTGGATGGCCCCCTGTTGAGCGACGGCCATATGAATAACAGCGGCAGTTTTTTAGGGGAAATTGCCTATCAGAGCCAGCGGGTCAAATAGGCTTGGCGATTACAGCCTGAGGGATGTAATTGGCTTCATAAAAGTTAACCAGGGGACGCAGGGGGGGGGGTGCATTCTTTGGGTAAACACTGACAGGCTCCTCTGCCAATCATGTTCACCAAGTCTGTTTAACGGTAACCTGATTGGCTGATGCAACATCGAGGGCAGGAGAAGACATCAAGGAGAGAAGAAGGATGGCGCTGACCAGAAGAAGGTAAGTGCAGGGCTGGGGGTGAACTGGCTGCATTGGAGGGGGCAAACTGGCTGCATTGGAGGGGGCAAACTGGCTGCATTGGAGGGGGCAACTGGTGGCGTTTAATAGGCACAGTCGCAAAAATGAAGGAAGTTTCTAGATAAAATTTTGGGGTGTCCCCCCAAACATTTTGAGCAGCAGTCGCCACTGCTGAAAAGGTTAGTGAAGTGAAATATGCATGGAGGAGAAAAAAGAGGCATTTATAAACTTCCGGCATGCATGAGGACAAAGGGGACATTCTCAGCATATTACAATCATGGTAATTAGGGAAGGATGAAAGAAATACAATACATTAGCATACATGAAATACATAAAATGTGATTTTAATGGAGAAAACTTACCCTAATATAGTCCTCTTGCAGGACTTGTATAATGGCAGAACAGGTGTCTGGGATTATGAGGCCCAGAGCCTGGGGGGAGATGCCTGTCGTGAACTTCAAGTCCTGCAGACTTCTCCCTGTCGCCAGGTAACGTAAGGTGGCGATGAGCCTCTGCTCAGCACTGATGGCTTCCTGCATAACGGTGTCCTGCCTGGTAATATAGGGGGACACCAAAGCCAAAAGATGCTGAAAAACGGGGTCAGACATCCGCAGAAAATTCCTGTAGTCCTCAGGATTATTCTCCACGATCTCCCGCAGCAGAGGCATATGGCAGAATTGGTCCCGCTGGAGCAACCAATTCTTGGTCCATGAACTCCTCCTCACCCCGTTCGTGGACTCGTCTTGGTCCAAAACAAACAGACCAACACCAAGCGCCTGCACAGCACGAACTCGACGACGAGAACGTACCCGCGACATGGCTAGGAAACGGTCGTCTGATCAGAACGTACTAAACAGAACGCACTTTAGTACAGCAAGGCCTATGAAGAACGAACTGAAATTCAGAAACGAACGGGCAAGAACGCACTGTAAAACAGATACGACCTGCCTACATGCCCTGAAAGACAAGATACGAACCCACAAGCACAAACTGAACCGCAGAAAACGAACTGAAAGCACAAAGACTGAAAAGCGCGAATCGTCTCTTCCCAAACTTTTACTTCACACGCGGTAACACAAGATCAGCAAAAGCAGCCCAAGGGGTGGCGCCAGTGAAATCGATCTTCCCCTTTATACTGCCGTCGTACGTGCTGGACGTGACCACGCAGAACAACAACGAGATTTGGAATTGTCAGTGTGTACGCATGGAAAGTTTGACGAGAAACTCGTCAAGGTTGACAAGAATCTCGTCGAGAAAAATGAGGCTTGAGACTCTGAAATTACAAAGGGTAGGCTGTTTATTCCAACAAGAATATGGGTATAGGGGCCGTGTTATTAAAGGGGTTGTAAACCCTCGTGTTTTTTCACCTTAATGCATCGTATGCATTAAAGTGAAATAACTTCTGCCCCCCCCCCCAATTTACTCACCTGAGTCCTGTTTTTCCCCACCGGAGACACGCTCTTCCTTTCTGCCCAGGGTTCTCGTCTCTTGATTAGATTGATAGCAGGCTCTGGGGGCGGGGCCGAGTCCTACATTTGGCGTCTACGGACGCCGAATGCTTGTCTCGGGAGTGCGCCCGCAAGGTAAGCCCCCAGGAGAGTGCTTCTTCTAGGGGGTTATACGATGCGGGGAGGAGCTACCAGCGCTGCCGGGTGACCCCAGAAGTCAAGGATCAGGGCCACTCTGTGCAAACAAACTGCACAGTGGAGGCAAGTATGACATGTTTGTTATTTAAAAAATAAATAAAAAAACGAAGCCTTACAATCACTTTAAGAATATGAGTGTAGGCAGGTGCAGTCTGTGTTCCCCACCGTAGGTGGCGCTTGACTGAAGATGCAATGCAGACAGGGAAGGAAGTTGTGAGGAACTTGGTACTTCTATGACTTCCTGCGGTCCCAGCTGTACGATTGGATGCTGCCAGCCCACGTGTCCTCGGCGTCCATCTTATACAGAGTTTATTTAAGACTCTGGCTCCTAACTTTGGCAAGCTTTATGCAAAATGGCTAGTGTAGGTAGGGACAAGTTCCCCATCTGGCAGGGACAGTGTTTATTGGCAAGGAAAGGTTCCTGAAGAGTAGGGAAAATGCAGGGACTACGCCATGGACTTGCAGGAAGCCTCCCATTTTGGTGTGGATCGGCAAGGTTGCATTCTTACTCCTCGCTGCAGAAGCTGTCGGCATCATTCCAAGATCTCAATCATCTGCTCTGGTTTGTAAGTGGCTCCGGTCGGCTGTGCCTTGCCGCCAGGCCTGTTTGTACCTTGTTGGTACTGTCACAATATACAGTACTATTCTCTTCCACCTTGGCCTCAGAGTGTATTAATTGTCGCCAATGCACCACACTGCACCCTACCCACATGGATGATATGTAAATGATGGCCAATCTACTGCAGTACAGAAGCCACCTCTCTCTTCCTCTTGGAGTGTGCTGTCCACCTATATTAATTGTATACTGAGCACTGAAGGATGTTAACACTATGTTGACTCTCATAAAAGCTAGATAATTCATGGTACATGTTTTTCTCTGAAAAAGCTGCTTGTTGCCAGTCTACTCTCTCTTTCCCCTAGTTGTTCAACAGCTCATGGTCTGTCTTCACTCTTGGTCATGCTTGGACACGTGCTCAGCCCTTCCTCTGCCTCTCCCAATGTTCCTTGTTCATCTACCATTCCTCTTTCTCATCTATCCTCTGTCATAACCAGCTTTTATTCTGGTTTCTTTATACTCCCTATTCTACAAGCAGGCGTCATGGTACCTTGTCTGCCAACATCCCCCAAACTGCCATTCGGCATACTCTTTATGCCTACCACAAGCCATGTTTTTCTACTTGGCTTCTACACCTAATGGTTCATGATCAACTGCTGTGACCAGCTCCTGTACTGCTTTTCATAATTCTCACACACATATACATACAGTACATGCTATACAATTAGTTCAAATGAGGTGGCACTCCTGAACAGTAATACACACCCAAATGCCAAAAACTATTCTACATAGGTTACAGAAAAATGGAAGGTTTCCCCAAGGGGTTTTTTAAGCAGCAGTAAATTGTAGATAGGTGGTTAAGTAAAATCTTTTAATTTTGGATGCATAATTCATTAAAATATACAGTAGATTTAAAATACAATCTCTGGTTGACGATACACACAGCAGCATAAAACATCACTTGTGACAGAAAGATATCCCAAATAGAACATGGTTTATCAATTGCATTTACAGCATGGTGATCCACATGAATATTCCGAATACCCCAATGCATTTCGACCCATTTTGTGTCTGGTCTTCTTCAGGGGGAATTATAATCTCAGGGGGAATTATAATCTTATAATTTCAATCCAACATCGATATGGTTTCATTATTCAAACGCTTCCAACACTTGTTACTTAGTGTTACACATTTTTGTTGCTTGACACTCCATACTTCACTCCACTCTACTCACTTGATTTTTTCTTTCACTCACACAGATACTTACAGGCTCACGGCCAAGCTCATTAATTAACACATAATTTATTTCTCTATTCTTTATTTATTTTTCATACTTACACCCCCTTTTTTTTTTCCACACTTGTTTGCTGTGTTTTAGATCACGTTTAAACATAATACATCTTTCACATCCTTAATCACTTTATTATCACATACATCACCTCACTCCACATTTTGATCAATTAAAAAACTACATTTTATTAATTAATTTCTCATTTTCTCCAAACTATTTTTATTAATAATAAGATTAATTAATCTATAAACTAAACAAATTAATAAATTATGTAATAATACGAATAGATAGTTTTAAAGAATCAAACATTTGATCCAATATTAGCCAGTCTGTGGTCGCAGGGCAGTACTGAACACTCATAGAATCTCCTCCAATCATTTATTGTGATTTTCGCATATTTAATTGCAGGTGCCTTGCTTCCCGATATCCTCTTCAGGTCCAAAAGCGTGGCCCCTTGTAAGCCTGGTGGGATGTGGTCTCGCCTAGGGCGTGCGGTAGGGATGAGCGGAGACAATGGGATCACTGAACGCAAACGTTTTTAAACCTTCTGGTTTGTGCGATGCACCCCCACTTTTTTCATCCACTGAATGGTAAATACACTCATGAACATATAGAGATAAGAATATTTTCATATAAATTGAAATACATAACAATGTTGTGTACATTGCTGAAATACCTTAAACCAGAATTATTTAACATATTTCCTCAGATTATAATTCCCCCTGAAGAAGACCAGACACAAAATGGGTCGAAATGCATTGGGGTATTCGGAATATTCATGTGGATCACCATGCTGTAAATGCAATTGATAAACCATGTTCTATTTGGGATATCTTTCTGTCACAAGTGATGTTTTATGCTGCTGTGTGTATCGTCAACCAGATTTTGTATTTTAAATCTACTGTATATTTGAATAAATTATGCATCCAAAATTAAAAGATTTTACTATCTACAATTTACTGCTTCTTAAAAAACCCCTTGGGGAAACCTTCCATTTTTCTGTATACTTTTGGGTTGTGCAGCCTCGTTGGACTCTCATGTTTTCTGTTTTTTATATATTCTACATAAGTTAACCCTTTGGTAATAAAAACAGACAAAAAAACTATATAGACCAGCTAGGGTGAACCGCACGGGTATCTCTTGTGGCTCGTCAATGGGTACACTCCACCAGTCAAATTCACTCTGCTCCGTAATAAAAATTTCAAGAAATGCTGAATATCAAAACTAATTTTGAAGAGTTGGGAAGTCTGAGACTGTTCTCCTAGTCACAGTGTATGTTCCTATGTACTATATTGTGTGGAATAATACACTTTGATATTCATAATTTTGAAGTGCAATGCATTTTCTTGGGACTGCATTCTGTTCCTGATTACAAGTCCGCTTAAAACATCAAGGTAGACTTTTTTTTAGGGCAGGACCCATAATGTACTACACTAACCTCTTCTGCTGATACTAGTTCTTATTCTAGTGTTGGATAATAACTTCCAACTGTCCCTCATTTGCAGAGACTGTCCCTTGTTGGAAACATATCCCTCAGGCCCTCCTACCTCCTCAGTTGTACCTCTTTTTTAGTCCAATATATAGACCTCTATTAAAATAATGCCTTGTTTAACTACCAAAAGTTTTATACTACATTAAACATTTTATTCTTTATAATAATTGCATTTGTTATTTTTAAAAAGCCAGTATTGAGGAAAAGAGATGGTAAAAAACACTTGTAAATTTATCCAATAATTTTTTTCCATATTCATTTATAATAATCTCCATAACTGGGGGTGCGGCAGGGGTGTGTATTTTGCCTACTTACATATTTTCCGATACTGTATTAGGTGACCCTCTTTCTCTTTTTTTTTTTGAAATTAGGGAGGTATGTTGGATGAGTGTTTGTAGTAGGCCTTATCCTATAACTTGTGTTCTACACTAGTGATGAGCCGAACACCCCCGGGTTCGGTTCACACCAGAACCCGCGAACGGACCGAAAGTTCGTACGAACATTAGAACCCTATTAAATACAATGGATGCGAACGTTCGAATTCTAAAGTGCTAATTATAACGACTATTATGCATGTTATTGTCCTAAAAAGGGTTTGGGAACCCGGGTTCTGCACCAGGGGACATGTATCAATGCAAAAAGAAGTTTTAAAAACGGTCGTTTTTCGGGAGCAGTCATTTTAATGATGCATAAAGTGAAAAAAAAAAAGTCAAATATTCCTTTAAATATTGTACCTGGGGGGTGTCTAAAGTATGCCTGTGAAGTGCCACGTGTTTCCCGTGTTTAGAACTGTCCCTGCACAAAATGACACTTCTAAAGGAAAAAAAAGCCATTTAAAACTGCTTGCGGCTTTAATGTAATGTCTGGTCCCGGTAATATGGATGAAAATCTTTAAGAAAAATGGCATAGCTACCCCATGACCCCCCCCCCTACCCCAGCCCATTACCAGCCCCTTTGGGTCTTGTATGGATATTAAGGGGAACCCCGCACATAAAATAAAAAAGGCCCTATATACTCTGAACAGCCGTATACAGGCGGTGCATACAAGACAGGGACTGTAGGTTTGTTCTTATGTAGAATCTGTTTGTAATTTTGAACAGGTACATTGTTTAAGTGTAGCTCCAGCCCAAAAATCTATTTTTAAACTTTTTGGAAAACATAGGTAAGGGTTATCACCCCTGTAACATTTGTTTTGCTGTCTGTGCCCCTGTTCAGAACATTTCACCTCACTTTCCGTCCCAATGACAACTGTTTTTGAAATGTGGTGTTTTTCTTGAAACAAGGATTGGTGATAAAGCATCAGTACAGAGGAGACACCTTTCTCCCATATTAATTCTTACAGGAGAGAATTTTCCTTCCAAGGGGTAGATTTCCTCTCACTTCCTGTTGTCTTCTTGCGTTTGCAAGTAGGAGTCGTTTGTAAGTTGGATGTTTGAAAGTAGGGACCTGCCGTATATACTCTGCAGAAATAGGCCCCTTAGTTGTTGGTGTTGGCACAACACTGTAAGCACTCACAGTTACTCTTGGTTGGTGCTGAAACGCCCTGCTGTCAACTATTATATCAGGAATTTTAATTACATATAATTGTTGAACAGTGGTAGTAAAAATTGGGCCTTTGATGGTGCTGCTGGTGCCACAACACTGTAAGCCCTGACAGTTACTCTTGGTGGGTGCAGCAATGGGCCCTGCTGTGAATTATTAGATCAAGAATTGCAATTGCATGCCCCTGTTGAACAGGGGCTGAAAAATTGGGCCTTTCGTGGTGGTGGTGGTGGTGTTGCCACAACACTGTAAGCCCTCAGAGTTACTCTTGGTGGGTGCAGGAATGGGCCCTGCTGTGAATTATTAGATCAAGAATTGTAATTACATGCCCCTTTTGAACAGGGGCTGAAAAATTGGGCCTTTCGTGGTGGTGGTGGTGGTGGCGTTGCCACAACACTGTAAGCCCTCAGAGTTACTCTTGGTGGGTGCAGCAATGGGCCCTGCTGTGAATTATTAGATCAAGAATTGTAATTACATGCCCCTGTTGAACAGGGGCTGAAAAATTGGGCCTTAGGCACTGGTGGCACAACACTACAACCCCTCACAGATACTGTACTTGGAGCACAGCAATGAGCCCTGTTGCAAAGTATTGCTTCAAAAATTGTAATGACACGCCCCTGTTAAACAGGGGCTGAAAAATTGGGCCTTAGGCACTGGTGGCACAACACTCCAACCCCTCACAGATACTGTACTTGGAGCACAGCAATGAGCCCTGTTGCAAAGTATTGCTTCAAAAATTGTAATGACACGCCCCTGTTAAACAGGGGCTGAAAAATTGGGCCTTAGGCACTGGTGGCACAACACTCCAACCCCTCACAGATACTGTACTTGGAGCACAGCAATGAGCCCTATGGCAAATTATTGCTTCAAAAATTGTAATTACACGCCCCTGTTAAACAGGGGCTGAAAAATTGGGCCTTAGCCACTGGTGGCGGCACCCATAAACAAAAATGATCTTCCAAGCTATCATCATCAATCGTATCATTGAGGACTCGGAGGAGGAGGATAGCCAGTCAACATAACAGCACAGGCACTCAGCATCAGCATCAGTCTTGAAGGGATGTGACATGTTAAAATCAATTAGTCTGTTATATCAGCATCAGGTGTGTGGTAGCTGGTGGTGATCCAAGACTGGTTCATCTTGATGAAAGTCAGTCGATCAACCGAGTCGGTGGACAGGCGCACCCTGTGATCCGTGACAAATCCTCCAGCAGCACTGAATGTGCGTTCCGAAAGAACGCTGGATGCAGGACAGGCCAGTAGCTCAATTGCATACTGTGCAAGCTCTGGCCAGTGATCCATCCTCAAGACCCAGTAAGCCAGAGGATTTTCGGTGGGGAAGGTGTCCAAGTCTGACCTTGCCCCTAGATATTCCTGCACCATGTTTATCAGACGCTGGCGATGGTTGCTGGAACCGATCATACTTTGGGGCTGCGGACTAAAGAATTGTCTGAACGCATCGGTCAGACGGCCACCTTCCCCACCGCTCCTTCTTTGACTGGCCGAAGCCTCAGCAACTCGTTGTCCAGGACCAGGAGTTTGTAACCTCCCAGTCTCTGGGAACGCGTTGCACAGACCTTTCTGCAAGGCCTCCCGGAGTTGTCTCATCCTCTGCTCCCTCTGCGACGGTAACATAAGGTCCGCAACCTTACCCTTGTACCATGGATCAAGGAGAGTGGCCAGCCAGTAATGGTCCCTCTCCTTGATCCGAAGAATACGAGGATCCTTCCGCAGACTTTGCAGGATCAGGGAGGCCATGCAGCGTAGGTTTGCTGAGGCATTCGGTCCGGAGTCCTCTGGGTCACTAAGGACGACATGATCCGCAGCCACCTCCTCCCAGCCACGTACAAGTCCACTGGTTTCTTGGGACTGTAAATCATCCCTAAAAGACTGCTGCTGATGATGCTGAGTGCCAGCCTCCACCTCCATGCTGACACAATCCTCCTCCTCCTCCTCCTCCTCCTCCTCTTCCTGTGCGATGGGTGGGACAGAAGGAACACTGTCTGGGTAAAGGGGGCCTTGAGAGGCAAGGAAGTCCTCCTCTTCCTGCCTCTGTTCTGCCTCAAGTGCCCTGTCCATTATTCCACGCAGCGTGTGCTCCAACAGGTGGACAAGAGGTACAGTGTCACTGATGCATGCACTGTCACTGCTCACCATCCTCGTGGCCTCCTCAAATGGTGCCAGGACAGTGCATGCATCCCTGATCATGCCCCACTGGCGTGGAGAAAAAAAAAACAAGCTCCCCTGACCCTGTCCTGGTGCCGTAGTCGCACAGGTACTCATTGATGGCCCTCTGCTGTGTGTGCAGCTGCTGCAGCATGGCCAACGTTGAGTTCCACCTGGTGGGCATGTCACATATAAGGCGGTTCTTGGGCAGGTTCAACTCCTTTTGCAGCTCAGCCAGGCGAGCACTGGCATTATAAGATCTGCGGAAATGCACACAGACTTTCCTGGCCTGCCTCAGGACATCCTGTAAGCCCGGGTACCTGCCCAAGAACCGCTGCACCACCAGGTTAAGGACGTGAGCCACACAGGGCACATGGGTCAGTTGTCCCTGTCGGAGGGCGGAGAGGAGGTTGGTGCCATTGTCGCAAACCACCATTCCTGGCTTAAGCTGGCGTGGCGTCAACCACCTCTCGGCCTGGCCCTGCAGAGCAGACAGGACCTCTGCCCCAGTGTGGCTTCTGTCCCCCAAACACACCAGCGCAAGCACGGCATGGCATCTTTTTGCCTGCGTACTTGCGTAGTCCCTTGAACGGCTACGGAGCACCGCTGGTTCAGAGGACAAAGCACAGGAAGAGGCCATGGAGGAAGAAGAAGAGGAGGGGGTGGAGGAGAGAGGTGTGTCACAACCAGTAGTAGCATTTTGGAGGCGTGGCGGTGGAACAACCTCCAACACTACTGCACCTTGTCCTGCATCCTTCCCAGCTGCCAAAAGAGTGACCCAATGGGCCGTGAAAGAAAGGTAACGTCCCTGTCCATGCCTGCTGGACCATGAGTCAGCGGTAATATGCACCTTACCGCTGACCGCCCTGTCCAGCGAGGCCAAGACATTGCCTTCCACATGCCGGTAGAGAGCCGGAATAGCCTTCCGGGAGAAAAAGTGGCGTTTGGGAACCTGCCACTGAGGAACCGCACATTGCACAAACTCACGGAAGGGGGCCGAGTCTACCAACTGAAAAGGCAGCAGTTGAAGCGCTAGCAATTTAGCCAAGCTAGCATTCAACCGCTGGGCATGTGGATGGCTGGGAGTGAACCTCTTTCGACGGTCCAGCAGCTGGGGCAGGGAAATTTGCCTGCTAGAATCGGACGTCGGTGTACTGCTAGCAGAGTGGCCGCAAGTACTTGGCTGTGACACACCTAATTCTACACCTTCATTCCTCTCAGTGCATGTTTCAGAGAGGACTGAAGTTATAGTGGGGTTGGAGATCCCAGCTGATGCGGTGCAAGGAGAGGTCCGCTTTGTTCTTTGGTGTGGGTCTTTGAGGTAGGCTTGCCAACGAGCTGCATGGCAGGTCAACATATGTCTGGTCAGGCATGTGGTACCCAAGCGGCTGATGTTTTGGCCACGCGATATACGCTTGAGACATATGTTGCAAACAGCAGCTGTGCGATCTGATGCACTAGCCTCAAAAAAGGCCCACACCAAAGAACTTTTTGAATGACGGGCAGAGGCAGCGCCCTGCACAGGCGGAGCTCTGCGGTGTGATTCCGTCGGTGTACTGCCCTTACGCTGGCCACCAAAGGGCATCCTGCCTCGTTGGAGATGTGCCTCCTCCTCATCCTCCTCCTCCTCCTCTCTCCTATTAGGCACCCACGTTGAGTCAGTGACCTCATCATCCCCTCCCTCCTCATCACTGGAGCCAATCTGGCAGTATGCTGCAGCTGCTGGAACATGACTGCCAGATTGGTGTCCTTCTTGAGCATCCCCTCTGTCTGCTCTCACGCTACTGCCTTCCTGTAGCTGGGTTTCATCATCAGACCCTTCGAAACGCTGGGCATCCTCCTGGAGCATGTACCCAACACTGTGCTCAAACAGTTCGGGCGACTCCTCAGGAGGAGGACATGGTGGGTCTAGGGAAGGAGTGACTGATGATGAGTCTGACATTGATACCAGGGAAGAGGACGCTTTGGCAGCTGCTTTGCCAGTACCCTGAGCCTGGGTGAGAGAGGATGAGGAGGAGGAGGAGGGCTTGGTCATCCACTCTACCAAGTCTTCGGCATGATGTGGCTCAACATGTCCAGCTGCCGAAAAGAAGGACAAGCGTGTCCCATGGCCATGTGCTGATGACAATGCACCGCGTTCACGACCAGCACTGTTGCCCCCAGACACAGAGCCTGCTTGCCCTCTTTTATTGCCTCCTGACTGTCTGCCTCTCCTTGTTTGCCTTCCAGACATTCTAATAGATGGCCTGCAGGGAGATGGGAAAAAAGCAATAAGGGCTACCTTCAGGTGTCCTTCTCTGTCCCTTTACTTAAGGATTTCTAAATATGGTTGAGGATGATTGCTTTCGCACAGAATAGCACAACGACAATTTCCCTGACTGTCCAAAAAACAAGGATTTCAAAGATGGTTGATGAGGAATGCTTTAGCACAGTATAGCACAAGGAGAATTTCCCTCACTGTCCTTCCCTGTCCCTAGAAACAAGGATTAGCACAGTGAAAGAAACTGACACTCTCCCTACCTATAGTTTTCTGTCCCTAGAAAAAATGTTTTTTTAAAGATGGTTGATGATCAATGCTTTAGCACAGTATAGCACAAGGAGAATTTCCCTCACTGTCCTTCCCTGTCCCTAGAAACAAGGATTATCACAGTGAAAGAAACTGACACTCTCCCTACCTATAGTTTTCTGTCCCTAGAAAAAATGTTTTTTTAAAGATGGTTGATGATCAATGCTTTAGCACACTATAGCACAAGGAGAATTTCCCTCACTGTCCTTCCCTGTCCCTAGAAACAAGGATTATCACAGTGAAAGAAACTGACACTCTCCCTACCTATAGTTTTCTGTCCCTAGAAAAAATGTTTTTTTTAAGATGGTTGATGATCAATGCTTTAGCACAGTATAGCACAAGGAGAATTTCCCTCACTGTCCTTCCCTGTCCCTAGAAACAAGGATTATCACAGTGAAAGAAACTGACACTCTCCCTACCTATAGTTTTCTGTCCCTAGAAAAAATGTTTTTTTAAAGATGGTTGATGATCAATGCTTTAGCACAGTATAGCACAAGGAGAATTTCCCTCACTGTCCTTCCCTGTCCCTAGAAACAAGGATTATCACAGTGAAAGAAACTGACACTCTCCCTACCTATAGTTTTCTGTCCCTAGAAAAAATGTTTTTTTAAAGATGGTTGATGATCAATGCTTTAGCACAGTATAGCACAAGGAGAATTTCCCTCACTGTCCTTCCCTGTCCCTAGAAACAAGGATTATCACAGTGAAAGAAACTGACACTCTCCCTACCTATAGTTTTCTGTCCCTAGAAAAAATGTTTTTTTAAAGATGGTTGATGATCAATGCTTTAGCACAGTATAGCACAAGGAGAATTTCCCACACTGTCCTTCCCTGTCCCTAGAAACAAGGATTATCACAGTGAAAGAAACTGACACTCTCCCTACCTATAGTTTTCTGTCCCTAGAAAAAATGTTTTTTTAAAGATGGTTGATGATCAATGCTTTAGCACAGTATAGCACAAGGAGAATTTCCCTCACTGTCCTTCCCTGTCCCTAGAAACAAGGATTATCACAGTGAAAGAAACTGACACTCTCCCTACCTATAGTTTTCTGTCCCTAGAAAAAATGTTTTTTTAAAGATGGTTGATGATCAATGCTTTAGCACAGTATAGCACAAGGAGAATTTCCCTCACTGTCCTTCCCTGTCCCTAGAAACAAGGATTATCACAGTGAAAGAAACTGACACTCTCCCTACCTATAGTTTTCTGTCCCTAGAAAAAATGTTTTTTTAAAGATGGTTGATGATCAATGCTTTAGCACAGTATAGCACAAGGAGAATTTCCCTCACTGTCCTTCCCTGTCCCTAGAAACAAGGATTATCACAGTGAAAGAAACTGACACTCTCCCTACCTATAGTTTTCTGTCCCTAGAAAAAATGTTTTTTTAAAGATGGTTGATGATCAATGCTTTAGCACAGTATAGCACAAGGAGAATTTCCCTCACTGTCCTTCCCTGTCCCTAGAAACAAGGATTATCACAGTGAAAGAAACTGACACTCTCCCTACCTATAGTTTTCTGTCCCTAGAAAAAATGTTTTTTTAAAGATGGTTGATGATCAATGCTTTAGCACACTATAGCACAAGGAGAATTTCCCTCACTGTCCTTCCCTGTCCCTAGAAACAAGGATTAGCACAGTAAAACACACTGACACTCTCCCTACCTATAGTTTTCTGTCCCTAGAAAAAATGTTTTTTTTAATGATGGTTGATGATCAATGCTTTAGCACACTATAGCACAAGGAGAATTTCCCTCACTGTCCTTCCCTGTCCCTAGAAACAAGGATTAGCACAGTAAAACACACTGACACTCTCCCTACCTATAGTTTTCTGTCCCTAGAAAAAATGTTTTTTTAAAGATGGTTGATGATCAATGCTTTAGCACACTATAGCACAAGGAGAATTTCCCTCACTGTCCTTCCCTGTCCCTAGAAACAAGGATTATCACAGTAAAACACACTGACACTCTCCCTACCTATAGTTTTCTGTCCCTAGAAAAAAAGATTTTTTAAAGATGGTTGATGATCAATGCTTTAGCACACTATAGCACAAGGAGAATTTCCCTCACTGTCCTTCCCTGTCCCTAGAAACAAGGATTCGCACAGTAAAACACACTGACACTCTCCCTACCTATCCTTCTCTTTCCCTAAACTAAAGGAATCCAGGTTAAGCAAGAAAAAAAAATGTCACTGTCCCTGCCTATGCTTCTCTTTCCCTGCTCCGGAACACACTACACTAGGCCGCCGTGCTGGCGGCCTTTTATAGTGTGGGGCGTGTACTAAACACCCTCAGCAATAATTGGCCACAGGCATCCTGCCTGTGGCCAATCATTTCTCTCCTCGCTGCCGGCGCTGTGATTGGCCAAGCATGCGGGGTCACAGTGCATGCTTGGCCAATCACAGCGCCTGGATGACACTGCGATGGCGTAGTGCATTGTGGGCCGTTCGCGTCACTCGAATTAGGCGCGAACGGCCCAAATCGTTCGATCTTCGTCGAACGATCGAACAGCCGATGTTCGAGTCGAACGTATGTTCGACTCGAACACCGAGCTCATCCCTATTCTACACTATGCTACATTGGTTGTCCTTCTGTATGCATCTACTGTATATAGTATGTAACAAAGACCCCTGACAGGTCCCGCCAATTTTCTCTCTGTCCTGTCTACTCTCTTCAGGGTAATCTCCCTCTTGGCAGAGACTAGAAACACAAGCAATCCTGGGACTCCAAGCAAGGGCAGCCAAGGGCAAGGGCAATTCAGCAACACTGAAGTAGACAGTCGAGGGGTTAAAACAGCAGCCAGTCACTAGGATCCTACTTCCAGGCCTCTACTCACAATGTCTCCGGATATTTGGATCTCTCTGTCCAATATCAACCAGACATTTGTATCAGTACAGAGCATTGTATAAGGAGTTCTTCCAAAGATAGCATCCCGTATTCTACACACTTGAGCAGGTGCTTGTGTTGCATTTGGAGGGCCATGCAGAGCCCATACCCACTCCATCAGTTAGTGTACCTCTGCTACCTTACCCCCCGGTAACAAAATGGGATCCGGTCGAGCACATAGTGTGGATCTCATGCATGCTCACTTAACTCTTGATCCTCCATACCCAGTGATCAAGCCATAACTTTCCATAACACTAATACGCTCCCAGGGACCAACAGAGATGGACTGCTGGTGATGGATCCCTAACAATGGACCCCCTCTCTACCGGACAACCTGGTACCTTACCAGGTACCATGCCAATGACTGGTTGTAGTTAACCTTTTGTTACTGTGATGTTATTAGAACGTTGTGGTGTGCTGTAGTAGACTCAGACCCTTGTATGTGTGCAAGGGCCCCAAGTGCACCCCTTAACTAACTTCAGACCAAGCTTTGTGGGGTTAAAAACTTTTACTAAAAGCTCAGCATGAGAAACATCACATGGCAGAAGGTTTTTTACCTATCTATTGCAGCTTGCGTGATTTGGGGGGATTTGTGTTGGGGGGGGTGGGGGAAGTGGATTTGTGCTAGGAGGGGACATTTTGGGGGGTTTGTGCTGGAAGAGGTGGCTGGTAGGAGGGGGAGGAAATTTGTGCTAGGAGGGGAATTTTGTTTTGGGGGGAATTTGTGCTAGTAGGAAGGATTAGGGAGTATTTATGCTAGGGGGGAATTTGGGGGGGGATTCAGAGTGGGGGAGGGGATTTGTGCTTGGAGGGGAAATTTGAGGGGTAGAGGGTTTATGCTAGGAGGGGTGAATTTTTTTATAGGGGGGGGGATTCGGAGAAAATTGTGCTGGCAGGGGGGATTTTGGCAGGGGGGCAGATTTGTACTGGGAGGAGGAGAGATTTATGCTTAGAAGGTAAGCATGCAGATTAGTGCTCATGCATCTTGGGGGGGGGGGCACAGTTTGGTATGTTTGCCCTGGGATCTAGATGACCTTGTCCCGGCACTATATCCAGAATCTAACTCCATTCTTGGCCTCTTAAAGACCCTGGAAATGAGCTGGAACTGTACACTGCTGTGCATTACATAAAAAAATAAAAAAAAGTCCATAAGACAGGGAAAAAGTTATTTGGTAAGAGAGATTATGCATGTAACTTCCAGCAGTTTGTTGTTACAGGACTTCAACTTTGCTTTAAATATTCTCACTTTGCAGAAAGTTCACATTGTATAAAGCTTGAAGACAGGATCAAAGTCATCCCATCTTTCATAACTTAATTTAGCTCATAAGGGGTAACGCCAAACTCTCTGCTCAGTCAGCATATTAGAGTGGATATATTTCAAATATTTTTAATATGCAGGCAGGTGAACAGGAAAGGAAAATCAGTTAGTGGACCCACCTGTACTTGGGGAAAAAAGAGACATTTCTTTGAAACAAATTTGCTTGGTGTCAGATGTCAAATGCTTTAGGGTCCATTCACATTCTCTAGTCTGTCAACACACATGTGAAAAGCTGAGTAGTATTGTATATTGCATAGGGCAACCTATTCACTATAAATAGACTGCAATGCAATTACCTGCAAATTGGACACGACCCTTATTTTTTTAATGCAATGTCCCACAATGGACTACTGGTGCATGGTGCACTACAGTATGGGTACTTTACCCACTACTGCAACAGTGCTTTGGGATGCCATTCAAAATGACAGGGGCAGCATTTAAAGCCCCCTGTATCTTGCCAGTTGACCATAATGTCAAAGAGTTCCAGATTTTGCAAGGCTGCGCAGAGATATTACCACTCTCGCTGGAATGCTGATTTGAGCATCCAAGTTTAGGTTTTTGGCTGCTCTGTTGTGTGATCTCTATCCCGAAATGAGCACTATGGTTCCAGTAGAACAGTGGTCCTCAACTCCTGTCCTCAGGACCCACTAACAGGCCAGATTTTACCTATTACCTTGGGGAGATGCCGACTAGAATACTGCAATCACTGAGCAGCAAATGATATCACCTGTGATGTATTTCAGTTATCTTGCAAACCTGGCCTGTTAGTGGGTCCTGAGGACAGGGTTGATGACCACTGCGGTAGAAGGAGGCAGCAGCATGGGACCCAGAGTGTGGATAGGTAAGTGATTGACTTAACATAAGTGTTTCCCACTAAATATCAATGACCCCCTACATAAGTGTTTCCCACTAAATATCAATGACCCCCTACTGACTCCAGTGCCCCCCACCCTAATCTCACCAAGCACCAGTGCCCCCTTTCCCTTCAGAGAGTATCAGTGCCCCTCCTCCAAAGAGTATTAGTGCCCCCCCATTGCCTCTACAGAGTACCTGTACCCAACTCTCCTCCTACAGATTCATGGATTTCCCATCAAAAAGTACCAATGTCTCCCTGTGCCGCCACTGAGCACCGGGAGACATTACACACCTCCTCACACTAAGCACTGGTGCACACTAAGCACACTAAGCACTCCAAGCACTCCTTGCACTAAGCCCTTCCTTCCACTGGGCCATTTTTCCTTGCATTGGCCACCACCATGTATTTTCTTCATCCCACTGACCACCAACTCTGGGCTTTCTTTCCCCATGTTAACCCAGTGATATTCATCCTCTCGGTAACCATGAACATTGCCCCCCCCCCTCACTGACCAACAATACTGGGGATTTCTGTCTCCCTTGACCACTGGTGTCAGACACTTTTTCTCTCCCTGACTATTAAGGCTGGGCATTATTTTTCCCCTGCTGACCATCAATGTAAGGGCCCTATGACACATACTACAGACCACTGCACTCTGCACATGTATACATGTGCTGTACATAGCAAAGAGCTTACCAGTTGTTCATTACATACTCCTGACAAAATGTTTATTATTCAACAGTTGCTGGTTGCTAAGTAGTTTCTAACTATTTTAATGAAGGCAGGTTCAGGCAAAGTGTTAGCTATCTGTCCATATTCTGTTTTATTTTTTAAAGATGATCCATTAGATTTATGCATTTCTGTACATTTCTCACTTGTGGTACAGTAGATAGGCAGTATTGTGTGGGTACAAGGATTGCCGCATACATGCAGTGTGTCCTGTCAGTAGGCTTAGACTATATCTAACCATTTTCCTTTAGGTCATGCCCAATATCCAGCACAATTTAGCCACACTCAGTTTTCATTGTGACACCTTGTGCTTGTTTTCTCCTTTTGTAGGGTGTCCTTCTTTCTCAACTTGTGATATTGGGTGGCATAAAGTTGAACCACACTGCAATAATGCAATGTTGGATGCACAGGTGCAGCAAATTTTAGGTCCCATGCACACTGGGTGCTTAGATGAATGCATGGGGTTCTGGTGTTTAGCTGTAGGTGGAGGGCAAAGGTGCACCATCCAGCCTTGCTGCCTGCAGCCTGTCAAACTCTATGAGAGGCTGACAGCTGCTGCAGCTGGATGGGGCACCTAGTGGTACTAACATTTAGGGCAGTATACGCCCAGGAAAGAATGCCCAAAATGCAAATTTCTGGCATTTCAGATATTTGCCCCTAGGTCGATACTACCCTAAATATTCCTATCCAGCACCGTCCAGCCGCAGCAGCAGTCAGTTTCTCATAGAGTTTGACAGGCTGCAGGCAGAGAAGCTGGACGGCGTACCTGTGCCCTCCACTCACAGCTAAACACCCAACTTACAAAGGGATCTTCCTAATGTGCTTGTTTTTATTTAAACATTTTCCCTTCCTGACTTCTGACCAGCCTTCTTCCTGTCATTATTGCTAACAGTTAAACTTTTTCCAAGGCGAATGCTGCTCTCCTGTTTATTGGACCCTTCCTTTATTTATTTTCACTAAATGTTTTTGTCTTCCCTTTTGCACACCTCCCAACTTTTTAAAATGGGAACGAGGGACACCTTTTAGCAAAAGTACAGTTGTTTGAAAAAGTATTTGCCCCCTTTCTGGTTATTTATTTTGCATATTTGTCACAATTAAATGACTCAGATCATCAAACACATTATATTATTATACAAAGATAACCCGAGTAAATACAAAATGCAGTTTTTGAATGATAGTTTCATTTATTAAGGCAAAAAAGCTGTCCAAACCTGCCTGAATTTATGTGAAAAGGTAATTGCCCCCAAACCTAATAACTGGTTGTGCCACCCTTGGTTGCAACAACTGCAATAAAGCATTTGCGATTACTGGCAATGAGTCTTTCACATTGCTGTGGAGCAATTTTGTCTCACTCTTCTTTGCAGAATTCTTTTATATCAACCACATTGGAGGGTTTTCCAGCATGATTGGCCTGTGTAAGGTCATAATACAGCATCTCAATTGGATTTAAGTCCGGGCTTTGACTAAGCCACTCCAAAACCTAAATTTTGCTTTGTTTGAACCATTTGGAGGTGGACTTGCTGTTGTGTTTAGGATCATTGTCCTGCTGCATAACCCAAGTGCACTTGAGCTTGAGGTCACGAACTGAAGGCCGGACATTCTCCTTTATGATTTTCTGGTAGAGCTCGAATTCGTGGTTCCATCAATTATGGTAAGTCGCCCAGGTCCTGAAGCTGCAAAGCCGCCCCAGACCATCACGCTACCACCACCATGTCTGACTGTTAGTACGATGTTCTTGTTATGAAATGCTGTATTAGTTTTATGCCAGATGTAACGGGACGCACACCTAACAAAAAGTTTAATTTTTGTCTCATCAGTCCACAGAATATTTGCCTAAAAGTCTTGGGGATAATCAAGATTTTTTTTGGTAAATGTGTGATGAGCCTTTGTGTTCTTTTTGGTCAGAAGTGGTTTTGGCCTTGGAACTCTCCCACGGATGCCATTTTTGCCCAGTCCCTTTCTATTGTTGAATCATGAACACTGATCTTACCTGAGGCAAGTAAGGGCCTGCAGTTCTTTAGATGTTGTTCTGGGTTTTTTTTATGACCTCCTGGATGAGGCGTCGTCATGCTCTTGGGAAGGTTTACCACTGTTCCAAGTTATCTCCATTTGTGGATAAGGGCTCTCCCCATATTTCACTGGAGTTCCAAAGCCTTAGAAATGGCTTTGAAACCCTTCCTAGACCGATATGTGTACATCACGTTGTTTCTAATCTTTATTTTTATTTTTTTTAGATTGTGGCATGATGTGTGGCTTTTTGTGATCTGTTAGCATGCTTCACTTTGTTAGACAGTAGGGATGAGCCGAACACCCCCCTGTTCAGTTCGCCCCAGAACCTGCGAACAGCCAGAATGTTCGCGTGAACTTTAGAACCCTATTAAATACAATGGACTCGAACGTTCGAAATCAAAAGTGCTAATTTTAAAGGCTAATATGCAAGTTATTGTCCTAAAAAGGGTTTGGGGACCCGGGTCCTGCCCCAGGGGACATGTATCAATGCAAAAAAAAGGTTTAAAAACGGCCGTTTTTTCGGGAGCAGTGATTTTAATAATGCTTAAAATGAAACAATAAAAGTGACATTTTCCTTTAAATTTCGTACCTGGGGGGTGTGTAGTATGCATGTAAAGTCGCGCTTGTTTCCCGCGCTTAGAACTGTCCCTGCACAAAGTGTAATTTCTGAAGGAAAAAAAGTCATTTAAAACTCACTCGTGGCTATAATGAATTGTCGGCTCCCGGCAATACATAGAAAAGTCATTGATAAAAAAAAAAAAAAAAAACGTGGGGGTCCCCCCAAATTCAATTACCAGGCCCTTCAGGTCTGGTATGGATATTAAGGGGAACCCTGCTGCAAATTTAAAAAAAAAATGCGTGGAGTTCCCCCAAATATGTTTAGGAGTTCCCCCCTCGTATGTCAGACCCCGCCTATGTCATTGGCTGAGCGGACCTGATGGGGAACTGCCTCCACAGTGTAATAAATGAATAGACCCACCCCTTCTCACGTTCCGCATCTGGTCCGCTTAGCCTTACACCTACGTCATTGGCTGAGCGGACCTGATGGGGAACTTTAGAAGGGGCGGGTCTATTCATTTAATACACTGCGGAGGAAGTTCCCCTTCAGGTCCGCTCAGGCTCAGCCAATGACGTCTCTTGTGGACAGCGCTGGACATCGGATCACCGCGGGACACTGGATTTCATCGCTGGAATGTTTTTTTTTATTTTTTATTTTTATTTTTTTAATAAAGGACTTTTCCAAGTGTCTGTGTTTTTTTAAAAATTTTTACGCTTTCTTCGTGAAATGGTAGGGGTACAATGTACCCCTTACCAATTCACATAGGGGGGCCAGGATCTGGGGGTCCCCTTTGTTAAAGGGGTCTTCCAGATTCTGATAAGCCCCCTGCCTGCAGACCCCCACAACCACTGGGCAAGGGTTGTGGGGATGAGGCCCTTGTCCCCATCAACATGGGGACATCCTCCCCATGTTGAGGGCATGTGGCCTGGAACGGTTCGGGGGGGGGGGCGCTCTCTCGTCCCCCCCCTCTTTTCCTGCGGCCTGCCAGGTTGCGTGCTCAGATAAAGGGTCTGGTATGGATTTTTGAGGGAACTCCACGCCATTTTTTATTTTTATTTGGGGTGGAGTTCCCCTTAAAATCCATACCAGACCTGAAGGAAGGGCCTGGTATGGATATTTGGGGAAACTCCACACATTTTTTTTAAAATTTGCGGCAGGGTTCCCCTTAATATTCATACCAGACCTGAAGGGCCTGGTAATTGAATTTGGGGGGACCCATTGATTACATTTTTTTTATCAATGACTTTTCTATGTATTGCCGGGAGCCGACAATTCATTATAGCCGCAAGTGAGTTTTAAATGACTTTTTTTCCTTCAGAAATGACACTTTGTGCAGGGACAGTTCTAAGCACGGGAAACAAGCGCGACTTTACATGCATACTATACACACACCCTAGGTATGAAATTTAAAGGAATATTTCACTTTTATTGTTTCACTTTAAGCATTATTAAAATCACTGCTCCCGAAAAAACGGCCGTTTTTAAAGAAAAATTTTGCAATGATACATGTCCCCTGGGGCAGGACCCGGGTCCCCAAACACTTTTTATGACAATAACTTGCATATAAGCCTTTAAAATTAGCACTTTAGATTTCTCCCATAGACTTTTCGAATTTGCCGCGAACACCCCAAATTGTTCATGAGTTCGACTTGATCTCGAAGCTTATCCCTATTAGACAGCTTCTATTTATGTGATTTCTTGATTCTACAGGTCTGGCAGTAATCAGGCCTGGGTGTGGCAAGTGAAATCTAACTCAGCTTTCCAAAAAATTGTGGTTATTCAGAGTTCATTCATGATTCAGCATGGGAGGGGGGAATTACTTTTTCACATAGGGCCAGGCAGGTTTGAACAGCTTTTTCCCCCTTAATAAATTAAATAATAATTTCAAAACTGCATCTTGGATTTACTCAGGTTATCTTTGTGTAATATTAAAATTTGTGAGAAATATGCAGAAAAAATAAAAAATCAGGAAGGGGACAAATACTTTTTCACAGCACTGTATGTATACATCCCCTGCCACGCTTCCTTAAAAGATTAAATTATAAAAAAAATATTAGCTAAACCAACAAGTGCTTTTTTTTTACCACTACTATTCCTTTATACTGGCTTTTCACATTTACAAATGCAGCAATTTAGAAATTGGATGAAAGGTTTATCACTGGGAAACACTTTTTGAAATATAAAAAAATGCATTTTATATACAACTATATAGATCAGACCAAAATGAGGGACAAATGAGGAGGAAAGAGGGACAGGAAGACTTTGTTCCAAATCAGGGACAGTCCCTCGAATTCAGGGACAGTTGGGAGCTATGCTCTTGTATTTGAAAGCATCAAGCTATTTTAATTCATGACCTCCAGCTCCTCAAACTGCACATTCAGGTAAATTTTAGAAGTGTCAGACAGGATTGAAGACGCGTGAGACGTGCAGGGATTCACTCAAAAATTTCATTCCGACATGACACTTACAAAAGTTATGTGAAAAGTGCAACCTGAAAATAAAAAGGTCATAAATTTCCAGTGACTTCAGGTATAAACTACATTTTCAGTCTTTCTAAATCTATGCAGTGTATGTCATTTTTAGGCTTGTGTGGTAATATATGAACGTATTATCTATATATTTGAAACAAAACATACAGTTTAACTACAACTATCTTAAGTACCTAAATTTGACTTGGTATCAGCCTCCTATCTATACTTGTAGAGCAGAAATCAGACTGGTAAAGGGAGGGGCAGTGCTAGAGGCGCCCTATATACACACATACACTATATTACCAAAAGTATTGGGAAACCTGCCTTTACGCGCACATTTTACTTTATTGGCATCCCAGCCTTAGTCCATAGGGTTCAATATTTAGTTGGTCCACCATTTGCAGCTATAACAACTTCCACTCTTCTGGGAAGGCTGTCCACAAGGTTTAGGAGTGTGTCTATGGGAATAGAGTTCAGGCACTGCTGTTGGATGAGAAGGCCTGACTTGCAATCTCTGCTCTAATTCATCATAAAGGTGTTCCATCGGTTTGAGGTCAGGACTCTGTGCAGGCCAGTGAAGTTCCTCCACCCCAAACTCGCTCATCCATGTCTTTATGGACCTTGCTTTGTGCTCTGGTGCGCTGTCATGTTGGAACAGGAAGGGGCCATCCCCAAACTGTTCCCACAAAGTTGGGAGCATGATATTGTCCAAAATGTCTTGGTATACTGACGCCTTAAGAGTTCCCTTCACTGGAACTAAGGGGCCAAGCCCAACTCCTGAAAAACAACTCCACACCATAATCCCCCCTCCACCAAATGATTTAGACCAGTGCACAAAGCACGGTCCATAAAGACATGGATGAGTGAGTTCGGGGTGGAGGAACTTGACTGGCCTGCACAGAGTCCTGACCTCAACTCAATAGACCACCTTTGGGATGAATTAGAGCGGAGACTGCGAGCCAGGCCTTCTCGGCCAACATCAGTGCCTGACCTCACAAATGCGATTCTGGAAGAATGGTCAAACATTCCCATAGACACATTCCTAAACCTTGTGGATACCTTTCCCAGAAGAGTTGAAGCTGTTATAGCTGCAAAGGGTGGGCCAACTCAATATTGAACCCTATGGACTAAGACTGGGATAAAGTTCATGTGCGTGTAAAGCAGTGTTTCTCAACTCCAGTCCTTAAGGCGCCCCAACAGGTCATGTTTGCGCCTTGAGGACTGGAGTTGAGAAACACTGGTGTAAAGGCAGGTGTTCCAATACTTTTGACAATATAGTGTATGTTGACATGGACCTTTTGGCGGTATTTGTTCGATGTTCTGATCTTTAGAGGGATCAAAGCAATGTTCATTTTTGACTGCAGTGATAAGATTCAAAAAAGCAAAACTGAAGTTTTTTCTTGATCAAATGAATTTCAAATAGTATATGTGTATGTAGCGGCCTCACCCTCTCTCTCTTCTTTAGCGGTTACTTTGGCTTCGGTCTAGGGGTACCTTGAAGGGGAGAGCGAGGTGCGCCACGGCCCATGTCCTCTAGATTACAGCATGTAGAGGTGAAGGCCAGCATCTAATTGCACTCGGGCTGTGTATACGCTCAGAGCCAAGTCTGTTCTGCTGATAACCCCCTTTGCTCCCAGTAATTGGAGTACCACACGCTGAAAAGGTCCAACACTTATTTATTCCATAACGGCAAACAAATAGTCCTTTGCGAGCAGACAGTTTGAGACCCATAGAACAGTTCAGTATTGGTGGGGAGTAGGTCAAGGCACAATCCTCAAAGAAAACTAAACCGTTGAGGTTTCACCAACGGTTGCTAAGCACAGTGGCTGTTAAACTTACTTTTTGGCTTCAGAGTCTCTTCCAGCGACTCTAGTGAACAGGAACTGGAGTTACCTTCGCTACGTTGCAGCCCCTGTCAGGGGGAAGACATCCCTCCAAGAGAGTTACCGGAGGCCCCCGCCGTCACCGGATTAATGCTGTACCGGGCTATTCAGAAGGGTTACACTCCCCGGCCTCCTCACCTCAGATACGGGTCCCAACACCCTAGGGTCCCTCGGACTCCTCCACCCTCGGGAACCCAGTCAAAGTTACTGGGCCCCAGGCCTTGGTCATAGTACCTCACCCCAGGCTTAAGGTGCCTGGGATGGACTCCATCCCTCGCTCCGGCCAGGTCAAGGGCACCTGGGCCCGGAACTCCGGAACGCCAGCACCCAGGCTGAAGGTGCCTGGGTGCGACCGCGTCCTCCAACTCTGAACCCCGAGGTGAGGGCTTCCGCCCCTTTTATCTCCTCTCCCTTTGCGTCACAGCAGGTTCCCCGCCCCACTGTACCGGCGCCAGGAAAGGACAAAAAGGAACAGTCTTGCAGTGCAGGTTCAACTCCGGCCCAGGGCGACAACGCCACCTGCAGGCCACAGGGAACCTTGCACCACCAGAGTCCTCCAAGAACCACAAAAGGGATTCTCAGATTCCCCAACAATTAGTACATCTGGGTTGAATAACCCAGATGCTCCCCCCCCAAATTTAAATGCCCGCTACACTCTCCCCCCTGTGATTTGACACTGGTCCCCAGTGTCTGGTCCGAACTCACATCCCACAAAAGTGGTGACATAAGCTCTGCCAAGAAACGAAACCATACAATTTAGTCCTGAATTGTGCCAAGACCTAGAATGGGAAAGGGAAAACATAAAACAGTAAAACTATAAAACTTTCCATAAGACACTTCTGACATTTACACATGCACAATCCTCCCCCTGGCTATCTAAGGACCACCCATTCTCAGCAGCCTTGACAGACGAATCTCCTGCAGAAGGGAAAAGAAAACAAACATCCTACCACAATGTGTGTTTTCTTGGAATGAACGGGCCTGTCCTTGAAAAGGCCCATTCGCTCCAATGAGTATTGTGATGCAAGTGTAAAAAAAAAAAACAGTCGTTGCGCAACACTGCCACCTGGTGACAGTGCCACGGTAATGACACTTGGCCGAATCCTCCAGACAACTTTCCTTCTTCTTTCACTGTGTCTACACTAACTACACCCCAAAGTCATTATCCTCTTTGCAGTACAGGGAGAAAGAGGGAGAACAAACAGTAACAGCTCCCATTTCTCCAAAGAGTGAAACGGCCAAATAAAAAAAAACTAGGGCACAGTCCTGTTCTGGCAAGTTCAGCAATGAACAATAAACAGAGCATATAGGAGTCTTTTCCTCCTAAAGGTAGAATTTTGGGTGTGGCAGGAACAGGGGCTTCAAGTGCTTATCGAAAGTCTCCACATTATATTCAATGTTCTCTCCGTCTTTGCGACAAATAAGCATCCTGTCCGCATGGATGTGCCGACCCAACATCCACTCCGCCTTACAGTCCTTGAACTTCTTGGACACGGGGGATGAGCACGAAAGGTATCGGCGAGCATGGGGCACTTTGAGCTTTTCCCAGACAAACTCCTCATACCATCGCTGCCGCAGGACCTCTACTTCAAAAAGCAAGTCCCGGGGTAGGTACGGGTACTCCCACCCATACTCACGGGCAACTCTCTGACAAAAGAGCCGCTGTAGCCGGGCCAGAGGTGGCATTGTGGCACGGTCTCCTTCTCCAGGCTGGACAATGGACTCAGGGTGCCGAGGTACTTTAACTACCTCCATTGGCTTGGACCTAGGAGCCCGCAGTAATGAACGTTGCGTTCCCGTCACCGGAACGAATGAAGCAGTAGGTGATTCGGAGGATGGAAGGGTAGGCAGGAGACCAGATTTCTCCCCGGGCTCCGGGACCTCCACCCGGGGTGTACTATCCCCTGTAGACATGGGCAGATCCCTTGGCGCACGGAGCGCGGGTAATGGCATCCTGTCCCAACCCTTGCGGTGAAAGACATCATCAATTTCGCCATCATCGCCGGCATCTGACAGCGACTCTAGGTCGGAGGTGTCGTACATTTCCGCGGGCAGGTAATTCCCAGTAGATAAGGTATCACCCTCCCTGGCGGGCTCCACCGACAATGGACTCCCGACACCTCCAACCACACTCACAGTCCCAACCCCTGGCTCACCTGGGCCTTCAGTAGAACAGGGATGTCCAGGGCTCTTCCCTCCGGATCCATCCAGGCCAGGCAAGCAGTGGGGCGAAGCTCTTCCACGACCATAGGATGCCTGTACAAGGCCGACTTTCCTCCAACTCTGAACCCAGAGGTCAGGGCGTCCACCCCTTTTATCTCCTCTCCCTTTGCGTCACAGCGGGTTCCCCGCCCCGCTGTACCGGCGCCAGGAAAGGACAAAAAGGAACAGTCTTGCGGTGCAGGTTCAACTCTGGCCCAGGGCGACAACGCCACCTGCAGGCCACAGGGAACCTTGCACCACCAGAGTCCTCCAAGAACCACAAAAGGGATTCTCAGATTCCCTAACAATTAGTACATCTGGGTTGAATAACCCAGATGCTCCCCCCCCAAATTTAAATGCCCGCTACACTCTCCCCCCTGTGATTTGACACTGGTCCCCAGTGTCTGGTCCGAACTCACATCCCACAAAAGCGGTGACATAAGCTCTGCCAAGAAACGAAACCATACAATTTAGTCCTGAATTGTGCCAAGACCTAGAATGGGAAAGGGAAAACATAAAACAGTAAAACTATAAAACTTTCCATAAGACACTTCTGACATTTACACATGCACAATCCTCCCCCTGGCTATCTAAGGACCACCCATTCTCAGCAGCCTTGACAGACGAATCTCCTGCAGAAGGGAAAAGAAAAACAAACATCCTACCACAATGTGTGTTTTCTTGGAATGAACGGGCCTGTCCTTGAAAAGGCCCATTCGCTCCAATGAGTATTGTGATGCAAGTGTAAAAAAAAAAAACAGTCGTTGCGCAACACTGCCACCTGGTGACAGTGCCACGGTAATGACACTTGGCCGAATCCTCCAGACAACTTTCCTTCTTCTTTCACTGTGTCTACACTAACTACACCCCAAAGTCATTATCCTCTTTGCAGTACAGGGAGAAAGAGGGAGAACAAACAGTAACAGCTCCCATTTCTCCAAAGAGTGAAACGGCCAAATAAAAAAAAACTAGGGCACAGTCCTGTTCTGGCAAGTTCAGCAATGAACAATAAACAGAGCATATAGGAGTCTTTTCCTCCTAAAGGTAGAATTTTGGGTGTGGCAGGAACAGGGGCTTCAAGTGCTTATCGAAAGTCTCCACATTATATTCAATGTTCTCTCCGTCTTTGCGACAAATAAGCATCCTGTCCGCATGGATGTGCCGACCCAACATCCACTCCGCCTTACAGTCCTTGAACTTCTTGGACACGGGGGATGAGCACGAAAGGTATCGGCGAGCATGGGGCACTTTGAGCTTTTCCCAGACAAACTCATCATACCATCGCTGCCGCAGGACCTCTACTTCAAAAAGCAAGTCCCGGGGTAGGTACGGGTACTCCCACCCATACTCACGGGCAACTCTCTGACAAAAGAGCCGCTGTAGCCGGGCCAGAGGTGACATTGTGGCACGGTCTCCTTCTCCAGGCTGGACAATGGACTCAGGGTGCCGAGGTACTTTAACTACCTCCATTGGCTTGGACCTAGGAGCCCGCAGTAATGAACGTTGCGTTCCCGTCACCGGAACGAATGAAGCAGTAGGTGATTCGGAGGATGGAAGGGTAGGCAGGAGACCAGATTTCTCCCCGGGCTCCGGGACCTCCACCCGGGGTGTACTATCCCCTGTAGACATGGGCAGATCCCTTGGCGCACGGAGCGCGGGTAATGGCATCCTGTCCCAACCCTTGCGGTGAAAGACATCATCAATTTCGCCATCATCGCCGGCATCTGACAGCGACTCTAGGTCGGAGGTGTCGTACATTTCCGCGGGCAGGTAATTCCCAGTAGATAAGGTATCACCCTCCCTGGCGGGCTCCACCGACAATGGACTCCCGACACCTCCAACCACACTCACAGTCCCAACCCCTGGCTCACCTGGGCCTTCAGTAGAACAGGGATGTCCAGGGCTCTTCCCTCCGGATCCATCCAGGCCAGGCAAGCAGCGGGGCGAAGCTCTTCCACGACCATAGGATGCCTGTACAAGGCCGACTTTCCTCCAACTCTGAACCCAGAGGTCAGGGCGTCCACCCCTTTTATCTCCTCTCCCTTTGCGTCACAGCGGGTTCCCCGCCCCGCTGTACCGGCGCCAGGAAAGGACAAAAAGGAACAGTCTTGCGGTGCAGGTTCAACTCCGGCCCAGGGCGACAACGCCACCTGCAGGCCACAGAGAACCTTGTACCACCAGAGTCCTCCAAGAACCACAAAAGGGATTCTCAGATTCCCTAACAATTAGTACATCTGGGTTGAATAACCCAGATGCTCCCCCCCAAATTTAAATGCCCGCTACATGTATATTTTGCTCTGAAAAGTCTATTTATTCCAAAATCGAAAGTTAAATGCAAATTAAATTTTAAAGTACTTTTGAACATTTATTCGTAAATCTACTAGTGTATGGCCAATTTAACCTAGAATTTCAGTGATTATTATCAGTGATTACCGTATATAAAGTGCTCAGTGAACTCTTATATAAAAAATTTACCATTCCTTATAATACATAAATATTATCAGTGAATATATGAACTCCTCAGTTAAACCTTATATGAATAATGTATCATTCCTTATAATACATCAATAGACGCTGTGCCAATTTAAATGTCTGCTACCATTGCACAGAGAAGCTGAGCAGATGCATAGATGTATAGACCTAGACCTCTTGACATTGCATTGTGCCTGAATGCTGCAGAGAATTACTCAACATAGTTACCCTGAGAAAGACTATATTATTATATTATGTCAATAACCCAGTGACGCACTGTCGTTTTATCTATTTAGTGAATTGCTGTATATGTAAGCGTTTTTGTAGGCATTGAATTCTCTTAAAATGTAAATATTTAACATGTTAAATGAATTAAATCAAAATGTACAGATATACAAACATTATTTATCATGCATTGAAAGCAATCATATGAAAAATGCTAATGAGATCCATGGAGACATTCACACAAGAATCTTCACTCCCTGGTTATCTTTCGCCTCGACTAACTACTGCAACTCCCTCCTCATTGGCTTACCTTTAAATAGTCTACCCCCCCTTCAGTCCTTCATGAATGCTGCTGCCAGACTCATCCACCTTACAAACCGCTCAACGTCTGCTACCCCTCTCTGCCAATCACTCCATTGGCTGCCACTCACCCAACAAATTCAATTCAAAATACTAACAATAACTTACATAGCCATCTACAACTCTGCCCCCAGCTACATCACTAACCTAGTCTAAAAATACCAACCTAATCGTCCTCTTCATTCCTCCCCGGACCTCCTGCTCTCTAGCTCCCTCATCACCTTCTCCCATATTCACCTCCCCGACTTCTCCCGAGCCTCTCCCATCCTCTGGAATACCCTACCCCCAATCTGTCAAACTGTCTCCAAATCTATCTACTTTTAGATGATCCCTGAAAACTTTTCTCTTCAGGGAAGACTACCCTGCCTCCACCTAACAACTGTTCTTTTATTTTCTTCATCAGTTCATCCCCCAAAGTAATTACCCTTTTGTATCACTTGACCTTCCCTTCTAGATTGTAAGCTCTAATGAGCAGGTCCTCTGATTCTTCCTGTATTGAATTGTATTGTAATTGTACTGTCTGCCCTACTGTTGTAAAGCACTGAGAAAACTGGCGGCGCTTTATAAATCCTGTATAATACAGTGAAACCTCGGATAGCAAGTAACGCGGTTAACGAGCACTTCACAATACGAGCATTTTTTTTTTTAAATCCTGACTCGGTTTGCGAGTGTTAACTCGCAAAACGAGCAGGATTCAAGCCTCTGCGGTGTGCAGTACCGCATTTGGCCAGAGGTGCGGGGGCGCCGGAGCCGAGCAGAGCTGATCAGGGCCGTTCGGAAATACTCGGAAACACTTATAACAATATTCCAAGGCTTTCCAAGTTCAGCCGAGCTGTCCCCGTGTATTTCTGAGGCTCTCCAGCGCCCCCACCTCTGGCAACATGTGGTATTGCATGCCATAGAAGTCAATGCCGAAAGGAATTATTTTAGTTTCCATTGACTTCAATGGCGAAACTCGCTTTGATATGCGAGTGCTTTGGATTACAAGCATTCTCCTGGAACGGATTATGCTCGTAATCAAAGGTTCCACTGTAATAATACAAGTAAGATAGCTTTACAAATCAGTTTCATAAAACCAGATCATGTCTGGGCCGTAAAAAAAGTAAGATATCACAAAAAAAACTGTTTCAGAACCTCTTCACACTTCTCCATTGTGCATCCCTGCACCAGTTTGGTAACGCAGCTGTAACGCCGAGCGCTCCGGGTGTCCCATCCATCCCGGAGCGCCCGCGGCGTCTGTTCCCCTGCAGCGCTCCGGTCGGCCCCGTGAGCGCTGCTCTGATGCTGGCGGGGATGCGATCCATGCGGCGGCACCTGTCCGCCTGCGGATCGCATTCCATCCTGCTCACCGGCCTCCTCCTCCTGCTCCGTCCCGGCGCGCGTGGTCCCGCTGCTCTCCAGGGCACGCGCGCGCCGGTCTTCTTAAATTTAAAGGGCCAGTGCACCATTGATTGGTGCCTGGTCCAATTACTGTGTACACACCCAAAACACTTAAAAACCTACTCCCCCTTCCTGTCCTTGCCGGATCTTGTTGCCTTAGTGCCCTGAGAAAGCGTTTTGTAGTTGCCTTGCCAGTGTATCTGACCTTCTGCCGTTGCCCCTGACTACGAACCATTGCCACCTGCCCTGACCTTCCGCTACGTCTGACCTTGCCTCTGCCTAGTCCCTGTGTACCGTGCCTATCTCAGCTGCCAGAGAAGCCGAGCCGCTACTGGAGGACACGACCTGGTTGCTACCGCCGCAGCAAGTCCATCCCGCTTTGCGGCGGGCTCCGGAGAAAACCGGTAGCTGCTTAGAACCGGTCCTCCAGTGCGACCCGTGCCTTCGCCTCTCTGGCTCAGAGGATCCACCTCCTGTGTCCTCACTAGCCACCAGTCCGGGCCCTGACAGCAGCTCACTGTAATTCATAGCATGCTTATTGTAGTGCTCTGCAGTGGGGTACGTTTCCACCGATGGGACTTGTGCATTGGGAAACCACCCTAAAACAATGGTAGAGCTACCTTAAAAATAATTGCATCCATTGTACTGCTTTGCCCAACCATTCAAAATGAATAGGCTTCCATAACCCATTGCACATTATCGCACAAAATACTGCACATTAACTTGAGTGTGGTAACATACTACAACCAAGTGGGAAGGCACAGCACAATTTGTATTTAATTATCACTATACCTACAACACAAGCATTACATGCTGATCAGTACATACACCCATGTGCATACAAGCATCCCTATGCCTGTACAATAATATTTGACAGTTATCCAAAAATTGTTATGCAACTTATTGCTCCATGTAAGCTAGGGTGACCAGACATCCCCGGTTTCCGGGGACAGTCCCCGGATTGAGGACACTGTCCCCGGACCAAGTCTGTCCCCAGTTTTGTCCCCGGATTGGATCTGAACAGGGGCTGGGGCAATTTTAAAGACAGTCAGTGCAGAGATAAAAAAAAAAAAATCTGAATTACACCCCCCGCTCCGCTGCTCCTACTAGCTTAGGGGGGTGTATTTTTTTCCATTATCTGTGCCCCTTTCTGATGATCATGTGCTGGTCGGAGCGGCGGGAATATTTCTTCAGTTTCGGGTGCATGCCCATTCAGCTCCGCTCGCATGTTCTTCTGCCTTGGCTCAAGTCCCAGCCAGCCGCCTGCCTGCTTATCTCCTTGCCTTCCCTGGCGGAGTGATCTTCCTCCGCTCCCAACCCAGTAGTAGCCGGGGCCTGGAGAGTAAAACTTGACAGGCTGTGAGGCGGGTGGTGGCGGCGATGGGCAGAGAGTCCCTGATTGCCGCCATTACTAGTATAAAAAAAAAATATGTCCCCGGATTTCATTTTAAAAATCTGGTCACCTTAATGTAGGCTGCAATTTCAGGCAAAAAAGGCAGTAAAACAACACCTGGTACTTTTCTTATTGGTATTATTGGATGAGAAGCCAGCTGTGCGTTGAAAAATTTTGCCTCCCCCAAACACTCCTACTTTACGTTCTATAAGGTAATGAAACTCTGATGCTTTTCCATAGATATCCAATAGGACAGCTTTTGGGCCCCAAACACACAGACATTTGAAGGCATAAAATATGCCTAGCGGAAATTTCCAGGTGTTTTCCTGTGCCCGAGGTACCACAGTTGGGGCGTACAGCCAGCCACAGAAGTGAATGGATTTATGCACCTGTACTTGATTAAATGCAATGCTTTTTGTGCATTGGCATTTTCCTGCACATACACATAGAACATATTTCCCAAATATGGAAGTTCAGGAAATACATCATATATGCATGCATGGGTAAATGCTGATGCACGGAAATATCAGCAATTACAAAAATACAGGGGTGTACAGCCATTGACTTCTATGGTTGACTGTACACCCCACCTGTGACACCTTGGATTTGGTAAAATGCTGGGAATTTAAAGCATTTGTTAACACTTCATATTCCTGATATGTGCTTGTATGGGGAAGTATCCTGTTCTCTTTGTATTGCTTACTTTGTGTAAAATTCATGGTGTTCATGCCAGTCTCTCTGCTTCCCTATTAAAAACTGACCACATTAAATGGGAGAGCACAGCATCTCTAGCTTTGCTGGGAACTCAGCCTATTCTCCAATGATCAGACTTGTTCTGACACACTCCTGCTGCACAGCCATTGACTGGGAACCTCAGTGTGCTGCTGCTTTTCCTCCCCCCCCCAGCTCTTACTGTATGCAACTGAGAACAGAGGGAATGTGATCACTTACAAAAAAGGGAAAAAAGGCATTTATAATTTTTTTTTTATAGCTATACAAAAATGTTTTGCATTTCATTCTATTTTAAACTGAATGGGTTGTTTTACAAGGTGATCATTTACAATCACTTTAACGGTAGGAATATTTTATGTCTGCAAATATCCATGTGCAAGAGGCCTTATACCGTAGAGACTAGTGTAAACTGTGCATTTCTGTTGATTTTTTATTTGAAAAGAAGTTAACACCAGTGTCAAAACCAGGTCATTTAGTTCCCAGGGCAAAAATGACAAACTGTTCCACTTCCTTCCCGGGTGGAGAAGGGGATGGAGCTAAGAGAATTGTGCACAGCGGACTGCGCCTAAATGTATGTAAAAAATTGGTGCATAGATATGGGGATAACAGTGGCAGAAGAAAGAAATGTCCCTGGGTAGTCACTGAGTCACTGGAATGAAAATTGCTCCTGCATTAGCGGTGTCACTGGAAGAAAAAATTGACCTTGCATTGGTAGTGTCACTGGAATGGGAAAATGCCCATGCATCAGTGATGTCACTGAAGGCAAAAAGTGTCCCTGCGTCTGTGGTGTCCCTGGATGGGAAAAAAGTCCCCTGCATCAGTTGTGTTGCTAAGAAGAAAAATGGTGCTGTATCAGTGTGAGTGGGGAAAAAAATGCTCCTTTGTTGGTGGTGTTAGTCTGAGGAGGACTGCTTTGACATCTATGCCAGTGGGATTTTTAAAAGATTATGGCTCGATTAGGATATTCTTTAGATAGATCTATATTGTATAGAAAGAAAAGCCTGGGGCTACCTCAGGAATGCCCTTGGCGAAGGAAAGAGAAGTTTGAACTATCTCAGTACCTCAAGCATTAGGACGAAAATATGGTTAAAAAAAACATTTAATATGTATCACTACCCCTGTAGGAGCTGCTGGATATAATTTTGGGTCCTGCCATTACCCCACATTTCACTGTCCCAGAACTTAAGAGTCTATGTAATAATTAGAATAGTCCTTTTCTCCCCACCAAGAGTAACTGTGAGGGAGGACCTGTGTGAGAGGGGGGCGTGACTGGACGTTGATGGAGGGGGCGGGTGTGTGTGAGGAGCAAGGAGCGAGGATGATTGTGTGACCTCCACCCGTTCTACTCCCCTGTTCTACCCCCCCCCCCGTGATTGTGTGACCTCCACCCGTTCTACTACCCTGTTCTACCCCCCCCCCCCCCGCCCGGACAATGGTAATGCAAGGAGGCTGGTGTTAGATGCCCCACCGTTTGACACAATCACAGTGTCCTTTTTCCCCCTATACCTTGCAGAGGATGCGCCGGGTGATGCGGATGTGATCCCAGTGTTTGAGCCCTGCGCACCAATAGCAGCTTCACCCTGTAATCCCGCGGTATCTTGTGCAATCTCGCGAGAGTGGGAACTGTGTGGAGGGAGCTACGAACCGAGAGGAGAGGAGGAAAGGAGATCAGAACGCCGGGAACAGAGGCTACCTGCACGGCTATTCACACGGTGGAAAGCAGAGGGGGACCCTGAGACTTACTCCACACTGGTATGTGCAATATGTACAGATTTGAGCAGTGAGCAGTGAGCCAGTGAGCCAGTGTCCAAGAGCATTTTAAAAAGTGCAGCAGCGGCAGTAGTCACGCTAGCAAAAGTTAAATTGCGGAAGACTGCTGGAGGGGGGGGGGGGGGGCTGTTGTGGAGGTTACCATATACACTTATGCACCCGAAATATTATGAATTGAATACTATGACCTGTGCATTAAGGCTTATGAAGTGTGCTAAGTGAAACCGTCCTAAGGCTGATCCCCCTGCTAATGGCCGGTGTCAGAGCGATAGAAACAAAGGACTGTACTGCATCTCACTGTTGGAACTGAATTAAACTGGGACCAGGGGCGGATCCAGAGTCTTTTCTCGGGAGGGGCACTGCCAGAAAATGATTTTTTTGTGGGAAATTTATCGGGGAAATGGTATGTGTCGGCGCTTCAATCATCCCGGCACCATGGTTGTTATGGTGTCAGGATGATTGAAGCGCATTATTTATATTATTACATTGTAATATGAAATTAAATAGTTCAATGCAGAATCAGTGGGAGCCCCGAGTGTGTCACTTGCCACCGTCGCCTGCAATTAGTGGGAGCCCTGAGCATGTCACTTGCCACACGTTGTGGATTGTCACTTGCCACGTCACCTGCCACATCTTGTGGATTGTCACTTGCCACACCTTGTGGATTGTAACTTCCCACATCACCTGCCACACCTTGCGGATTGTCACTTGCCACGTCACCTGCCACACCTTGCTGATTGTCACTTGCCTGCCACCAGACACAGATTGTCATTTGCCACATCACCTGACACAATTTGCGGATTGTCACTTGCCACGTCGCCTGCCACACCTTGCGGATTGTCACTAACTTGCCTGCTAAGGTGTAGTTTTGGTTGTCTCTTGCTGTGTCCCAGACTCCCAGAGTCAGGCAGCAGAGAGATAATGTAATCTCTCTGCTGCCTGCACAGTGAGGGCGGAAGTTATTGCAGGAATGCAGGGCAGGCACGGGCGGTGAGAGATGATCTCATCTCTCTGCTCCCCTGCTCCCGGCTAGCTGATTGGCCAGCTGCCACACTGAGCCTGCTCTCTCACTCTCACCTGCACTGCCAACACACTGAGCAGCACGGTCTGCCCACGAACCGCGCCGCCCCGACAACAAACCGCGCCGCAAGCGGAGCCACCCGCTTTCTTACCCGTCTGTGGAGCCGCACGCTATTGCACCTGCCCGCAGAGCGGCCTGATGTGACTCACTGACGTCACTCGTTGCTAGACGCCAAGTGGCCCAGGCGTTAGCAGCGAGTGCAGGGAAGAGGCTCCACCCACCTCCTCCTCCGCTCCTGGTATCGTGTCAGTGCGCCACGTAACTACATTAGATGAGTCTCTCTCTCAGCGCCGCTGATCGGCTGATGTGAGAAACTGAGAGAGAGACTCAGAGAGGCAGCGGCAGCCGCAGAACAAGTACTGTATATACTGTATACTGTATACTGTATATACTCAAGTATAAGCCGACCCGAGGCACCTAATTTTACCCCAAAAAACTGGGAAAACTTATTGACTCAAGTATAAGCCTAGGGTGTCCTAGGCTTATACTTGCCTCACTGTGCCCATGCCTCACTGTGCCCATGACTAGACTGATGTTTAACATGGAAGTCTATGGAAGGAGTGCCCGGCTTTGAAAAATCAGTTCTCCCAGACACCAAACTTTTCAAACTTATAGAGGAGACATGGGGCTACATGTGTGCCAAGTTTGGGGTCCAGAGGACCTACGACCGGCCGGTACCAGGTCCGCAAAATCACCAGAGAAATGACCGTTTAACATTGGAGTCTATGGAAGGGGTGCCCGGATTTAAAAAATCAATGCTCCCCGGCCGTAGGTTCCCCAGACACCAAACTTTGCACACTGGTAGAAGAGACATTGGGCTACATGTGTGCCAAGTTTGGGGTCCAGGGGTCCTATGGCCGGCCAGTACCGGGTCCCCAAATTTCAGGAGATCAGGCGCAAAAAAAAGAAAACAGAGCAAGCAAGTGAGTGTGACAGATTGCCCTGTTGCCCCCCCCCTGGATCCGCCACTGACTGGGACCTGCAAGCAAATTAAATCTTACTCTGTTCCCTGTTATCTTTAGCCTAGGCCTTCATTTCTATCCCAGCTACATCATATATTTAAACAGTAGCCATTAGCAGAGGGCTAAGGACACAGGATAAAGGATGTCATCAAAGAAAGATCAGCTTAATTTGGAGAGTAGGGGGTCTCAAACAACACGCTCGGCAAAAGAGAAAGAGAAAGCAATGCAATTAGCGGCGGCAGCCACAGCAGCTAAATTGGAGAGGTTTGCCCATACTTTGGCAAACTCACCAGGTAGAGGGACACAACACCAGCAAGTGCAGGGAAAAAACCAAACAGGAACAGCGGCAGATAGAAAAAGCCTAGGCCATGGTACAACAGGCCCAAAAACAGGGAGTAAAAAGGGCTCTGTGGAAGAGACCTTGGGAGTTATGGCTGCACCTGCAACAACTTCAATGGCAATTCCTGTAGTAGCCCCGGATGCTGTTCTACCAGGGGAGGAAGAGCCAACGCTAAAAGAAGTACTTTGGGCCGTGAACGCATGCAGAGGGTCATTGGACAGTGTATCTAAACAGATAAAAGGGATAGAGAAGCAACTAGTATCCATGGGCCAAGAACTGCAGAGGACGGTGTTGAGGACAACAGCTGTAGAGGAGAGAATGAGCCAAGTGGAAGATGAGGTGTACCCATTGAAGCAAGAGATTAAAGCAATGAAAGAACAAATGGGGTGGCAGGCATCAAAACTTGATGAAATTGAAAATAGGTTACGTAGAAACAATATACGGGTGGTGGGCCTCCCGGAACGAAGTGAGGGTACCCACCCTATTAGTTTTCTAGAGGACTGGCTCAGAGACACGTTTGGGGAGAATGTTTTTTCACCTCTCTTTGCGATAGAAAGAGCCCATAGAGTTCCATTTAGAGCTCATCTAAAAGATGGATACCCCAGGCCCTTACTAGTGAAATTTCTTAATTACACTGACAAGACAACTGCATTGCAAAAAGCAAGAGAGAAGGGGGACATTTTCTATAAAGGGTCAAGAATCTCATTATACCCAGATTTTTTGCCGGAATTAAGTAAACGTAGAGCCGAGTTCATATCAGTCAAACGTAACCTTTTAAAAAACAAAATTACATATGCACTATTGTACCCCGCACGTTTAAGGATAATGACTTTGGAGGGCCCTCAATTCTTTGACTCACCGGAAAAAGCAGCACAGTGGCTGGAAGAAACTAAAACTAAACTATAGACATTACACTGATGGGAGAGCCTAGATAAGGTCTCAATCTTGGGAAGATTGGAATATACTATGAACTAACATTTCATTTTTTTCTTTTTTTTTGTCGAAAAATGGCTCCTCTGGGGGGGATGTGGAGGGTGGGGAAAAAGGGGGAGGGGGAAATTATTATTATTATATATTATTTTATTTGTTTTTTATAAATTAGGGGATGAGTCCCTATAGTTGAGCACTAAACACATGAATGCATGAATAGGAAACACTAAATATGAAGCTCTCCGATACACAATTATTTTTTTCTTCTTTGGGGGGAAGGGGGGGGGAATAGTGGGAGAGGAGAGGGAAGGTCACAAGAGTATATGAATTTGGAGGGGTATGAAAGGGAGGGATGGCAGGTAGTGGTCACAAGTATAGCCCCTAGGGTATGCCTAGATAGGCTGGGGGTGGAGGGAGGGGGAGTAGAGGGAGGGAGGGTGGGTGGGGGGTGGGATAGGAGACAGAAGGGGGGGATAAAATTGCACAAATTCACAAATGTCACACTTCAAACAAAGGAGAGAGGGAAACACGAGATGAAGATAACTTGGGGTAACCCACATTTTAGCAAAGACACATTTAAAAGAAGTAATTCTTCCCTTATTTTTTATTTTTTGCACTATCAATTTTTTTTCCCTTTTTTTTTCATTTATATTTTTATGATAGGAAGTAAGGCTCCCCCGTTTGGTGCACAAAATTATGAATATTACAGTTTAAATTAGGAGATGGGTTGTTTTTTATACATAAAGAAAATTAATTTAGTAACAGATCAGGGACAAAAAGGGAATAGCAGAGTAATTGGTTTTCTCTGTATCTGTTTATTTTTTCATTTTTTTTCTCATTTTTTTGCTGTTTTCTTATTTTTTTGTGATTGGCACATTAAGGATCTCTCCCGAAGTTTATTTTGGTCTAGCACCTCCTCCTTCTCTTTTTTTTTTAATGTACAATGGAACATGGAACTTTCTTTTGCCTAAGGTTGAACTTTGTGGGGCCCAGATGGGTCTTTTGCTCTCATATGTTTGTTTTTCTGTAGTTATTATGCGACTGTATTGATATGCGGCCCAAAACATTTAATATAGGCTCCTGGAATGTCCGGGGGTTGGGTGACCCGATAAAAAGAGCTGTAATATTCTCCACACTTGAATGGTACGGGGTGGAGGTAATTTGCATCCAAGAGACCCATTTAACAAAAGAAACAAAGGTGAAATTATTCAATAGGAAGTATCAATGCCAGTATTATGCAGTGTATTCTTCTTACTCTAGGGGGGTGAGTATACTGGTGAAAAAGGGGGTGGCTTTTGTTTGCAGAGAGGTCAGGTTGGATGAATTGGGGCACTTTATTTTTTTGCATTGTTTGATAGAAAATGAACCATATGTATTGGCAAATATCTATGTTCCGCCACCTTTTAATATGGAGATCTTGTATAAATTTGCGGAATTTGCGCTAAATAAGGAAGAAAGCTACATAATAGCAGTTGGGGACTTTAATGCAGTATTGGACAGGACAGTAGACAGATTTTCACTGGGGATACGGATGATCGGGAGAGGAGAGGGACGTTTAACCCAGTTTTTGAAAGAGGTCGGATGGTGCGATATCTGGAGAATGGGAAATCCAGATGAGAGGCAGTATTCCTGTTTCTCAAGCTCATACTCCACATTATCTAGAATAGATATGGCCCTAGGAAATGAGATGAGTTTGCAACGGGTTAGTAAAATTGTTTATTGCCCAAGAGGGGTGTCGGATCACTCACCACTGGTGCTGACTATAAACACAGGGAAAAAGTGCCCTCCAAGCAATTGGAAAATAAGCCCCTTCTGGTTAGAACTAATGGGAAAACCAGAGGAGATAAATATAAAACTGAGGGAGATGGTGGGCTTTAATGAAGGGACAGCGCCGGTGGGAGTGATATGGGACACCCTAAAGGCCTTCCTTAAGGGAATACTGATTCAACAAATAGCCAAAATTAAAAAAAACTCTAGAGAATGGGAAGAGAAGCTTAGGAAAGAGGTGAGAGAAGCAGAAGAACAATATGTGGAGGATCCAACGTCGATGAAACAAAGGAAAGACTTGAGAAACAACAGGAGTACAAAATGGCAGTGGTAAGGAAAGTAGAGAACAAGCGTCTATTTCAAAGACAGAGTACCTTTGCAGAAGGGGAGAGTGTAGGCCATACACTGGCCCTATTGGCTAAAACTAACTCAGCCCCCTCTAGTATCCCTGCAATAAGGAAGTTGGGGGGAGAGATATCCTCTCAGTCATCTGAAATCTTGGAAACATTTGAGGCTTATTATCAGGACTTATATAAGTCAAAGAGGGCAGATGAGACATTACAAATGGATGAATTCCTGGGGGGGATAGAAACACTGGCCTTAACTGAGGAAGATAGAAGAGCTATAGAGTCCCCGATAACCCTAGAGGAACTCCAATTAGCAGTAGCGGAAATGTCTAATCAAAAGTCCCCCAGGCCGGATGGTTTACTGGTGGAAATTTATAAACAGTACGGGGAGGTGCTCCTCCCGGAACTGTTAAGGGTGTTGAATTGGGCGGTAGAAGGGGGGAAGCTGCCGGCCTCAATGTCAGAGGCTACTATAATAGTACTCCAAAAAGAGGGGAAAGATCAATTAGACACTTCATCTTATAGACCAATTTCATTGCTGTGTTCAGATGTTAAGATATTGGCTAAAGTGCTGGCAGCCAGGATGAATAAATATATTCAGAAATTAATACACCCGGATCAAGCCGGATTCATCCCTAATAGGGCTACCAGCACCAATATCAGAAGATTGTACCTGAACGTACAGACGCCAACTGAGAACAGAAGCAGCAGAGATATCTTATCCCTGGATGCTACCAAGGCTTTTGATAGCTTAGAATGGGACTACCTCTGGCACGTATTAGGGAAATTTGGATTTGGTTCTGTCTTTATTAAATGGGTAAAAACGCTTTATAACTCCCCAAGTGCAAAAATAAAAATTAACAATGAATACTCAAAGAGCTTTAGGTTAGAGAGGGGGACAAGGCAGGGATGTCCCCTGTCCCCCCTTCTCATTGCGGTAGCAATAGAGCCCTTAGCAATAGCGATTAGATCCCAAAAGACAATACAGGGATTCCAGAGGAAAATGGGGGAGGAGAAAATCGCACTTTATGCGGATGATATCTTGCTTTTTCTGGGGGATTCCTCAAAGTCACTAAAAATGGCGATACAGATGGTGGAAGTATTTGGTCGATTCTCGGGCCTGGTGATAAACTGGGAGAAGTCTGTACTTCTGCCAGTGGATCCAGTAGATAACACCGTCTGTGAAGGCATCCCTCTATTAAAGGTGGCGGAAAAAATGGATTACCTGGGGATAGTGGTGACACGAGACCCAGATCAATATATTGATAATAATTTAAAGCCACTATTAGCTAAGTTTAAGCAAAAGGCCGACATCTGGGAACGTCTTCCTCTGTCAGTAGCGGGAAGAAGTAATCTCATTAAGATGATCTGGATGCCACAGCTACTTTACGTACTTCATAACGCCCCAGTATGGATTGGGAAGGCCTGGTTCAAAAAAATAGAGACCCTCTTCAGGGAATTAATCTGGAAGAAGGGCAAGGCAAGAATTAGCCTCCAAGTATTACAGCTGTCAATAAAAGAGGGAGGGCTGGCTATCCCACACCCTTATAGCTATTTTATAGCGGCCCAGTTACAGCACCTGAGGGGATGTACAATAGAGGGAGGAGGAGGGGCTAGTGGGAAAATTATGCTAATGGGGGCCCCACACAACACCATAATAGAAAACTTGGAGGCTGATTCTTTTCCTGTTAAGAATCTAACACTGAAGGCGGCCATAAGAACATGGCGGGAAGGTAAACAAGCTATGGGGTATAAAGGGTTAACAGAATATACACCTCTCTGGGAAAATAAATACCTACCAGAAATCCAAGCTATGGGAAAGTTAAAGGAATGGGAAAAGAGAGGTATAACCAGATTGATGCAGTTATATGAAGGCAACACATTAAAAGCATTCTCAGAACTAAACAGAGAGTATGCCATCCCAAACTCTTTGTTTTATACCTATCTGCAGATAAGACACGCACTTCAAGCCCAATTTAAAACACACCCGGTGTGCTGGCTAAAAATTCCTCACCTCCAACGGTTAATCAAGACAGGAACATCAAAAGGCCTTATTTCAGAATTATATTCACAGATTAAGGGGGGTTTTATAACCGAGAAGAGGTTGGGAAGCAAAGTGGGAAGAGGATATAGGCCCTATAACCACTGTACAATGGGAACGGATACTGGAACAGGGGACAGTGGTGTCACTCTCCCCATCACAGAGAGTGTCACACATGTTCTTAGTGCACAGAGTTTATTACACCCCAAAGAGGCTATACATGTTTGGAAGGAGAGCAGATGATAAGTGCCCCAGATGCCAAGATACAGGGGACCTCATACACATGATGTGGAAGTGCCCGAAGCTACAAAGGTACTGGGCTAAGGTACTGCACATCGTAAATATGACCTTTGGGACAGCTCTGGAACCGGAGGACAGGGTGTGCCTATTGGGTATAGAGGAGAGACACGGACAAAAAGATATTCCGGAAGTAGTGCTGAGATGCCTGTTCCAGGCCAGGAAGGTAATAGCACAAAACTGGCAAGCACAGAAAGCACCGACATCAGCAGAGTGGGTTAATGTAATAAATGCAACAATGTGGAAGGAAAAAGTAGTTTTGACCAAACGAGGTAATTATAAAAAATGTAAAATAATGTGGGATCCCTGGTTGAGGAAAATAGGGTGCAATAAAGGTGGAAACCAGATGGCTGAGATAGGAAGGGCGGACAGAGGAGGGGCAGAAAGAGAAGCTATGGACCTTGGGCAGAGAAGTTAAATATGTCAGAAGACTAAAAGGAAGGAAGGGAAAAAGGGAATGGAAGCAGGGGGAGAGAGAAAACGAGATAAAGTAAAAGCAATATAGTTCTTTCTCTGCAATAACATAAGTGTGTGGTAGAATGCATTTTTTTGTTTTGTCTTTCTCTGTTTTTGGAATGTGAAAAGAGATTGTGTGGGGTGGGGGGGGATTAACTGTAGTACATTATTTTAAAGTATATTATGTGTTTGTATTTTTTGTAACATGGAAAAATAATAAAGAATATAAAGTTAAAAAAGAATAGTCCTTTTCTCAAATTCTTTATTAACCAACTTCAGGTAGAAGGATAGAGGGTTAGAGGGAAGTTCAGATACCTTGGTTTGCAGATCACTAATGCGGTTCTTGAATCCAGATGACAACAGCTTTCTGTCTCTGGTTCTTGCGACAACCGGATAGACCTCTCACACCGACCTAGCAGCCGGTATGAAGCACGGACAAAGTCTCTGCCACAGACTTGAGCGATAAGTGGAAACTCCTGGATAATCCTCTGCCACAGGATTGTTTAGCCAGTAGTCTGTTAGTTAGGTCAGCTGCACAGTACCTGAACCTTTAAGCCATCCGGCAGTACTGTGAGGTAGATTACTTGGGTGCATCCTCCAAACGAGTCACCAGGCCCTTCCTGAGATACCAGCTATCAGCTCAGGTCCTCTCCAGTAAGGTCCTCCCCTGGAATATTCTCCGCTTGAGTGGCTTCCTCCCACAGGACAGACAGCACAGGATCACCTTTCGTTAAGTAGGCCCCAGACAGGCTTCTGGGCCTACTTGCAGCAAGCACAGCAGCATAGCCTCTGGCCTGGAGGGCCATGAGGCAAGAAGGACCCCGAAGCACATGGCACTGCCCCTTAAATATCCTTCCTCAGCATGCCCAGCTACAAAGAAGTTCCTGGTTGGGCTGTTTCTGGGGAAAGAATATCCAATGCACTTCAGCTGGCTGTATTTCTCACACTGGCCTGTGACAACAGTGACACCTACCGGCAACAGTGGGAAATGCGCACAAACAGCCAAAGCTGGAACAGAAACCAACCATTTAAATAATCGCTCTGAGCTATTTACAGCTCAGAGAATACAAAATTTACAGAATAGCCCCTGTTCAAAAGTAGCAGGGCGCTACAAATAGAAAATTGATAATAAAAACAATAGTCAAAACCATGTTCACAGTAATATTTGATACAGTCAATAGTTACAGCCCTATATAGTGCTTGAAGGTTGTAGAGAAAGTGGTGGTGACCCCCAGTGTTGACATGGGGTATCGAATGTGATGCGTCTTGGCGGTAGTCCTCTACAAGTTTCGCAGCTATTTTTCTTTCTATACCAGTGGGATGAAGGAGAGGAGGAGAGGTTGGAGGTGGGTTCTGTTGTATCATAAATTTAGTTGTACTGCTAAGAAATTGCCTGATTAGTGCAAAACCTGGGCAGAAAGCATATTTCTGGTCCCTGGTGAATGTGCTATAGAGTGGGTTACTTCACTGGCAGTGTCCATCAGAGCTTGATTTGATGGGCTTTGAGCTTCACTTTGACATCAGTTTGAGAAGCTTCTGAGATCATTCAGAATTTTCTGACAGGGGCATTTGACCTGCAGTTGACTTCCTTCAGACCTGCATTTGACCTGTTTCAATCCAGCTTTGCATAGCATTTCCAGAGCTTAGTGAATGAGGGGAAGCTCTGTTGATTTCCATCATCCAATCATGTTCAAGCAAAAATGCAGTTTTAAATTTTTCTCACACATTTTTTTTTCTTTTTATTCTTTTTATTGTTTTTTGAATGCAAATCTTACATACAACATTTGGACGTGTCCTTGACACCATCCATTCACGGCCAACATGGCCAACCTGTCTAACAGAGACCAACTAACTAACACCCCCCCCCAAAACCCTCCCTACCCCCACCCCAGAGTCATAGCTCGACAAGATAGAGAGATCTTCCATCCAGTTCATAATCCATAGGAATTTATTTGTGCAGCTCATATTTGTATAAACATGTCTTTTGGGAACCTTCCCCCTCTCCCCCTACGGGGAAGAGGAGAATGGGGACAGGAAAAAATAAAAAGGAGACACATTGAGAGAAAAGAAAATAATAACATACATAATGAAAACCAAATATAGAGAATAGCACAGACCTCGTGTTACACTGGTCACACCCACGCAAGGTTCTCTGCTCTCACCACCAGTACTCAAAAATACTTCCTCCGTTAACCCACTGTGACACTAGATTCTAACCACGAGTGCGACACTTTATTGAACTTTTTCATACATCCTCTCGCTTCATATGTGGCCCTGTAGTAAGGCAGCATGGAGTTAACCAAACCCTTCCAGAAGGAGACACCCGGTGCTCCAGGTTTTTTTCAATGCAAGAAAATAGCGTTTCTGCTGTAGAAGAGCAATACGTTCAGAATAGTTCTCAGTGCCCTAGTTGGTACAACCTCATCGACCAGGCCCAGCATACAAACCCTCACGGTCATGGGGATTGGAACCGTTAGCAGCTCAGACAAGAGGTGATGTCAGCCCAAAATCTTTGTATCAGGGGGCAGTGCCAGAAAATGTGATCTGCGTCCGCAGGTGAGTGCGAACACCTCCAACACTCTGTTGTGGTCTCAGGGAAGATCCTACCCAGTCTATCCGGGGTATAATAGCTTCTATGCAAAAATGTAAACTGGATCAATCTGTCCCTAGCGGATACCAAATGTTTAAGCGGTTGCGTCCATAAATCATCCCAGTCCTCCCCCTGCACCTCCGGAACCTCTGCTACCCACCTCTCCCTACATCTAGTGAGAGCCGGGGGGGGTTATCTTAAAGAATTCTTTGTAGGTCACCGAGAGGGTCTTAGCCAGCTCCCCGTCCACCAGCAATGTTTCAAGCGAGGAGGGTAGTGACTCCACTCTCCTCTCTCGGAACTGTACCCGGAAGGCGGGACGAACCTGCAAAAACCTGAACAGGTATGAGTTGGGAAGATCATGTCTCACCTGTAATTGGGAAAAGGTCAGTAGTTCACCATATGAAGTCAAGTCCCCCAACGTTTTTATCCCTTTGACCGCCCATATCATAGGATCTGGTAAGTGAAAGAACTCTGACAGGGTCGGATTCATCCATAAGGGAGTCGAGGGTGACAACCCCCCATAGCTAGGGCACGCTAATTTCACCGCCGCCTCCCATGCCTTGATCGTGGCTTTCATCGTTTTTGTCAGGGGCAGTTCTGACCTGGTGCCCCGAAATAGAGCAAAACGAAGGCTGTCATACGATCCTAAGTGAGCCGCCTCCAACACCGTGGCGGCATCCCCATCCTTGTAGTATTTTTAACCCTATCCTCGGGGACCCGGGAGCCCAGATAAAAGAGGAAATTACACTATCAATTTTCCGAAAGTATGACTTCGGAACCCAGACCGGCGCATGCCTCAGAAAATATAGGATGACAGGGAGGAACTTCATTTTTAGCAAACTTATCCTACCTATCAAGGACAGTGGAAGCTTTGTCCACGTCTGCACCTTGTGTTTTAGGAGTGCTATCAATGGTGTTAAGTTTAGGGGCATGTAATCCTGCACATCTGCAGTGATCTGAACTCCCAGGTATTTTATGGACGTGACCCACTGTAGTGGTAAGGTTGTGTCAGCCATACCCTTGGCCCCGGCATCTATCGGGAGTATGGAAGACTTGCCCCAGTTTACCCTGAGGCCCGAGAAGGTGGCAAAATGATCAATGACCCCCAGGGCCGCATGCAGAGAAGATGCCGGGTCATCCAGGAACAACAGTAAATCATCTGCGTACAACGCCAGGGACTCATCTATTGTACCCACCCGGATGGATCTAATGTCTCCGGAGGATCTAAGTGCGACTGCCAATGGCTCCAGGGCTATGGAAAACAAGAAAGGGGAGAGCGGACACCCCTGCCGAGTTCCCCTTCCCACCTCAAAGAAATCCGAGGTGGAAGATCCCAGCCTGACCGCCGCCCTTGGACTCCTGTACAACATGGACACCCATTTCCTGAATTGTGGCCCAAATCCCATGACCTCCAGGACCCTAAACATGTACTGCCAATTCACAGAGTCGAAAGCCTTCTTGAAATCGATGGAGACCACGACTCTGGAACCGCTATCACTGGGTTTAATCTGCAAGTGGGTAAACAGTCTCCTCAAATTTGTGTCAGTCGACTTGCCCGACATAAACCCTGTTTGGTCAATATTTACTATAGAGGGAAGTACAGTAGCTAGTCTGAGTGCCAGTATCTTTGTTAAGATCTTAAGATCCATGTTCAACAAGGCTATTGGCCGATAGGAGGCACAATCCGTCTGGTCTTTCCCTGGTTTTAACAGGAGAACCATATAAGCCTTCAGCATAGAGTCGGGCAGTGTGTCGTGGTCATGGCAGTATGCTAGCAGTAAGTTGAGCCTAGGAGCCACTATTTCAACATGAGTTTTATAGAAGTCGGCCGGAAAGCCATCCGGCCCAGGGGCTTTATTTGGGGGGAATGTAAATATTGCCCTCTGAATTTCCTTTACCGTGATCTCAGCATCCAATAAATTCCTGTCATCCTCCGACAATCTCGGTATGGGCAGACTGCTTAAAAGTAAAACCAATGCCGAGAGGTCATAGGAAGGTATAGGGGAGTAGAGAGCGGAATAAAACCGGACAAACTCCTGCATGATACCCTCCGGTTCCCCAACTAACATCCCTCCTCTGTCTCTAATAACTGGAATGCTAGCCAGCGGGTGATAGTCAGCAACCAGCTTGGCCAAGAGTTTCCCATTTTTATCGCCTTCTGCAAAAACAGTCTGCACCCTTTTTGCCATCTCCACACGAGCTTGCCCCGTGAAATATATGGATAAAGATCGCTGCGCCTCCATCATGGCCGCATACAAGGCCTCTGTAGGAGAGTCCACATGAGCCCTCACACTCTCCTGTTCCCGTTGCTGCAAAAGCTCACTCTCTTCATTATCTTGCACCCGTACCTTTTTAATGGCAGAGATATATTCCCCCCTCGTCACTGCCTTATATGCATCCCATACAAAGTGAGGGTCAGCCGAATCAGCATTGGAAGACCAGTACAACCGCATGGCCTCCTCCAGCTGGGCCGAAACCTGCTTATTTTGCAACCATCCAGGTGAGAGCCGCCAGCCACCCCCCCTCGCCCCTGACCTAAAAGCCAGAGTAACAGCAAGGGGGTTGTGATCGGTCAGACCCCCAGCCAGATAAGCAACATCTTTAACATATGATAATAACAAATTGTTTCCAAAGGCCAGATCTATTCTGGCCGATGACCTGTGGGCCATCGACACATGAGAGAAACATCTGTCCATTGGGTGCTTCCAGCGCCATAACTCAGTAAGGTCCGCTACAGCTCTCCATTCATTCAGATCAGCAGAGTCCACCCTACCCGGATTGGAAGAGTCCAACGCCGCATCAAGGACAGCATTGAAATCTCCCAACATAAGAACAGGAAGGTGAGCATACGGTGCAAGTTTAGATAACAGGTCATACAGAATTAGAATTCTAAACGGGGGGGCACATAAATATTTACCACCACCATAGGTTTGTGACATATATCCAAAACCACCGCCACATATCTACCTCCCGGATCAGAGAACACCTGGTGAATAGCGCAAGGCACCGTTCTACTGATTAGAATAGAGACTCCCCTAGCAAAGTTGGAGTAGGTCGAATGCGGTGCCCTTTGAATCCACGGTTTGCGTAAAGAAAGGACTCTGCCGCCATCCAAATGCGTCTCCTGTAAGAAGATGACATGTGGTCGGAACAACTTCAGATATTGGAATACCGAGGCCCTCTTAAACTTGTGGTTCAGGCCCCGAACATTCCAAGAGATTATCTTAATATCATTCGCCATGACCGAAGTGATTACAATAACTAAACCATGATACTCTCCACATAAGGGAGAGGTCCCCCAATACAGCACAAACCTCAAGCGCAAACAGTATACAATCAGGATATGAACCCATAGAACGAGCTGTGACTCTAAACAATCCCTCCCTTGCTTTTATACCAGAAACTAACATCCCCAGTCCGGTAAGTAGCATATACCCTGAACAAAAAACAAAAATCTTGCAGTGACATCCCGCCACAGCGATTGAAAGTTCGGCAGTTCCGTTGAAAAACCTTACCAACTTCACTGATCCCTTGTACTGGCCCCGGAGCTTGCTGGGGTACAACATGCTGTATTTGACCTCCTTCTCCCTTAGCCTTTTGCGGACCTCATTAAACGATCTCCTCTTCTGTTGCGTAGCCGCAGAGAAGTCTGGAAATAGCATTACCCGCGTGTTCTCAAAGTGTAGCTCCTGAGTTTGTCTGGCCTGGGTCAGGATCATGTCTCTATCATGATAATTCAGGAATCGAACCAGGAAAGGTTGGGGATAAGCTCCCTGGGGCCTGTTGCCAGTGGGGACCCTGTGAGCGCGTTCCACCACGTAGGTAGGGGGGAGATCTTGCAGGGACAATAGCTGCTTAAAGAGGAGCTCCGCAAACTTCTCAGGTTTATCCCCTTCAGCCCCCTCGGGGAGCCCCACTACCCGGATGTTGTTTCGCCTCTAGCGGTCCTCGGCGTCTATGGTCCTGTGTTGTAAAGCCCTGACCTGGTCTCTGAGTTCAGCAAGCTGGGCGCCATGGTCTCGGGAGGTATCTTCCACGTCTGATACCCGCGTTTCCACTGTGTTCAGGCGGCCCCGGATTTTGTCCAAGTCATGCCCGATTAAGTTGCATTCAGAGGAGAGGTGATCAATGCGCCCCATAAGTTCTGCCTTGCTGGCACTAATCGCGGCCAGAATCGGGCGAGTGATTGCATCTGCATCCACTACTGGAGCCTGATCTAACACCGGATCCATCTCCTCAGCCTCTCCAGCCAGATCCATCTTGTTTTTAGCTGGCTTTTTCGCGCTGCTCCTTCGGTGGGGAAGACAAGATGGTGGGGGCGGGGCCAGCCGCAGCATCATTCCGCGGCTGAGAATGGCTTTTACTTGCCTTGTTAAGCTTCTTAGAAGCCGAGGGAGACATCTCCAGCATCAGGGCACACTCTCCCGTGCAGTGGTATAGCTTAGACCGGCTCAGGCACTCCACAATCCCGGATAATATGCAGCAGCAGGAGGAACAGAGCTGCAGAAGAACGTGTGCTGCCTCAATCACATCCGGCTGGAAGTCTAAATTTTCCTCACACATGATTTGCAAAGTGAAACTACATTCACAATGCTCTAGGGAAAATTTCCTTACAAAGTGAACAGTTTATTTCTCTTTAGTAAATAGACTCTAGTGAATCCACTACTTAACAAGCTCCCAAGATAGTGAATGGAATTGTACTCTAAAAGAAGGTGAAGTAGCCAGGAATAAAGTTTTCCAGTGGCAAGTTTCTTGGAAGACATGAGACCCCTTTGGCAGCATTCCTTTTATCTGTCGCAATAAGACATTGATCTTGTAACACAGATCTCTATCATGTCCCGAACAGCATCACAATGCACTGACAGCATAACACCTCTTATGTCAGTGTGGAACCTTTCTGGAAACCTTCAAGCACTTACATGTTGGCACATATTTTTTTGTCTTGATTATTTTGGATTATAGAATGGGAGGGGCACAATTTAAGCTAAGGATGGAACTGGTCAACAGTGTTAGGAGAGCAAGCAGGATTTAGATCCCTGGTACTATGGTGCTTTATATCAAAACATGACAACTCCAGGCATACATGTTCTTTACCACTCTACTAAAATGAAACCTTAACCCCGATTCTCTATCAGGAATTAGTGGCATCCAACTGGCGCTAGCTAAAGCAATCTGCACTCTAATAGGTATCCTATTATTTTACGCGAGGAAAGCTATAGTACTAAAATGATAAGTAAGCTGTCCCCCCTACCCTGTCCTCATGAGAAAAAGTTAATTCATAGAATGATACCCCTCTATAAAGCAACATATTTGTCCCGAGGATGCCCCCAAAAATATGAAAAAGTTTGGCACATGTGGACGGACTACGACGGATGATCAGCCCATTGGGCATCGCCCTGGTTTGATACCCTCTATACTTAGCTGGCCCTGTGAGTGCTGAGGTCCATGCCCCAGAGCGGTGGTGTTAGTCCAGAGGTCATATGTTCACACTTAATCATAACTGTTCTGTTCATAACGTCCAGTTTAGACAGAAGAGAGAGAGAAGTAGTCCCGCAGGAACAGATATCTCCTGCCATCATCCTAACTATGCAAAACCTGGGTACCGATTTTGTGGTTGTTTTGTTTCCTTTTTTTTTTTAGTTAAATATGTTTAGTTTAGAGATGCACGGTGAGTTGTACACTGTTATGCACATGGCTATGTGCACTAATTGCCGGGGTATGCCCCAAAGGCCCTGTTTTGTACCTTCACAGTAAAAAATTTCAATAAAAATAATTTTCAACAAGGAATTAGTGGCATCATACAAGGGCCTCCTGTTCAGAAAATGTTGATTTCTCTGTACGTCACATGTCTCTCACTCCTTCTATCTCTCCAATGCCATCAACTTGTATTGATTTTTTAAATAATATTATTTTTTTAAATAATCTTTATCTTTAACCGCTTGCGGACCAGCCGCCGCAGTTAGACTGCGGCAGGATAGCTCCGCTGGGCGAACTATCATAGCTGTACGTCGGTCGCTTTAAGCGGTGCTAGCAGGTGCGCACACGCCACCTGAGGCCTGCATGCGCCGCCTGCTGCATCGCGGGAGTGCCGATGCTCGTGACCGGCCGCGAGCGATCTCCGGGAACGAGAGGCAGAACAGGGACGCATGTGTGTGTCCCTGTTCTGTGAACTGAGGAAATGCAGATCGTGAGTTCCTAATAGCTAGGAACCACGATCTATAATTTCCTCTAGGTCAGTCCCCTCCCCCTTCAGTTAGAACACACATTAGGGAGCACAATTAACCCCTTGATCGCCCCCTAGTGTTAACCCCTTACCTGCCAGTGGCATTTTTACAGTAATCAGTGCATTTATAGCACTGATCGCTGTATAAATGCCAATGGTCCCAAAAATGTGTCAAAAGTGTCCGATGTGTCCGCCAGTGTCGCAGTCCCGATAAAAATTGCAGATCGCTGCCATTACTAGTAAAAAATAATAATAATAAAAATGCTATAAATCTATCCCCTATTTTGTAGACGCTATAACCTTTGCGCAAACCAGTCAATAAACGCTTATTGCAATTTTTATTTCCAAAAATATGTAGAAGAATACATATCGGCCTAAACTGAGAAAAAATTCACTTTTTAAAAAACAAATTGGGGATATTTATTATAGCAAAAAGTACAAAATATTGTGTTTTTTTCAAAATTGTCACTCTTTTTTTGTTTATAGCGCAAAAAATAATAATCGCATAAATTATCAAATACCACCAAAAGAAAGCTCAATTTGTGGGGAAAAAGGGACGTAAATTTTGTTTGGGTACAGCGTCGCGCGACCGCGCAATTTTCAGTTAAAGCGACACAGTGCCGTATCACAAAAAATGGCCCGGTCATTGGGCAGCCAAATCTTCCGGGGCTGAAGTGGTTAATCAATATAAAAACAAGACACACCATGCAAAATTACAAAACCAACGTTTTTATCTTACCCCTGAAAGTCTTTCTAGTTATACTCTGTATCATCCCTGGGAGGACAATAACCCTATAACTCTATAAATCTCTAATAAACGTTAAGCTAAAAAAAAGTGCAGACTCATGACAGATATGGACATTAGGACATGGACTATGAGCCTTTCCAATCACAGGAATAACATAGGAGGACCTCAGACCTCTGCTATGGACACATGGAGTGCACAGGTCAAGGCCAGTCCCATGAGCTCAAAGGCAGCCAACTGCCAGCACTAACATTATTCATTCTGCTCTATTCATATGCACTTATGTAGTTGCCTGATATAAACAGCATTGCCTCTTGTGTTGTATACGCTAAGCCAACATTCTAGCACCATGGAGAGCAGCAAATTCCCTCCTTAATAAAACAATATACATTGCCATTACTCCACCAGTGCACGGAATGATATTCATTACCATCAATGATGTCAGACTAATCTGCAAGCATGGAAAGAAAACACATTTCTTTCCTTACTACAATATTTTATTTGAAAACCAGCAAAAATATATAACAATATAGATGTTACATTTATTAGCTCCAAACTAGAAAACAAAATCATCAAAGAAAATATGCACAACCATTTTGTGTTCACTGAAAAAAAAACTGTACAGCGTGCAAATTTAGGACCACAAGCTATAACACAATGCAATAAATGTTAAAGTGGTTCTAACTTTTTTATATCATTAATGCATTCCCTGCATTAAGGTCGAAAACAGTTCTTCTGCCTGGTCCCCCCCCCCCCCCCACCCCAAATACTTACCTGAGTCCTCTCACGATTCAGCACTGTCCTGTTTGCAGCAGTGCTGCTCTCTCTTCTAGCAAGCACAGGAGAGACTGAGAGCAGGGGGAACCATTGACCCCTGCTGCTGTGAGTCAAATTCAGTGAGAAGGAAGCAGGGGCATGGCAGAGCTGCACTGTGTGTCTATGGATTCACATAGCCTGGCTCAGGAGCGTGCCCAACGGTATACACCCATAGAACACAGCTTGCTATGGGGGCACACGTAGGAGAGGGGGAATGGACAGCCTCCACAGGGAACTTCAGAAGAGGAGGTAAGCACTGGGATATAAACCTATTTTTAACCACTTCACCCCCGGACCATTTGGCTGGCCAAAGACCAGGCCACTTTGTGCGTTTCGGCACTGCGTCGCTTTAACTGACAATTGCACGGTCGTGCGACGTGGCTCAAAAACAAAATTGACGTCCTTTTTTTCCCCACAAATAGAGCTTTCTTTTGGTGGTATTTGACCACCTCTGCGTTTTTTACTTTTTGCGCTATAAACAAAAATAGAGTGACAATTTTGAAAAAAATTCAATATTACTCTTTCGTCCATGGACCGACACAGCTTCTCTATTGACAAAGTGGGTATTATCCGTTAATTAGGAGTGACTAGGCAGAAAAACTTGTAAAAAGTGTTGCATCACACCTTCTACAGTACCACCCAGGGGGCGGACCCTCCGGGTATAACCTCTCAGTCTACATCTTCGCAGATCAGTTTTTTTCTGTCTAGCAAGGAGTAGGACATGGCTCCCTTCGGGCCCATTGGTCCGGGGGAAAAAGATATATATTTTTTTGCTACATTTTTGTTTCCTGCGATCTTCGATCAACTGCCGACTGAGTGACAGGCTGGATCCTCGATCCTTGTAGTCTCCCCAGTTTCGGCCATCGAGCGTGTGCCGACCCTACCTACGCGCTGGGTTTTCCACGACATGCCTGTCGCTCCACGGGTGGCCGGTGAGCCTACGCTCCAGGGCCTGCATCGGACCGCTCAGCTTCGGCTGACCTTACGGCCGAGTCGCAGCAGCCTGGCCGGTGAGCTTACGCTCCAAGGCTTGCATCGGAGCGCTCAGCTTCGGCTGACCTTACGGCCGAGTCGCAGCAGCCTGTCCGGTGAGCGTCACGCTCCAGGGCATACATATGATCGTCCCTTTTGGGTCCAATCACAGCATGCCTGGCCAACAGTCACCTTCCGTGCGCGGACGATGACCTGTTTGGAATGTCTTCCAGCATAATACATGCAGGATAGGTAAGTAAAACTCCCCTGCCTCGGCTGGGTGATTTGGCTGGACATTCCTGGAGAGATCAAGTAAGTGGTTGTGGCCCCTTTCTTCCCTCTCTCCCTGCCTTTCCCTCCTGCCTGGGCTTATAGCTAAAGGTTGCTGGGGGTCACCTAGGGGGTTCCACTGGAGCGGGGCTGGCTGTAACTAACATTTAAAAGAAATGTCATTTCTGCTTACCTGTGTTTGTGTGCTTCCTCCTCCATGCTGTCGGTGGCCATTTTGAGGTGGTCCATGCCGAGTTCGGCCTCTTGTGACTGCCCGGCGGCCATCTTCCTGTGGTTCGGCCACACCCACTGGCCCCTATCAGCTGATTGGCGGCCATGTTTGTCCACCCTGTATGCATATATTGCCGTTCGGCGGCCATCTTTTTGTGGGCTATGGCTGCTTGACCTCTATCTTCGGTCGGCGGCCATTTTCTTAGAGCCCACATTATTTTCCATACAGACGTTTTTTGGCAACCATTTTGCGAGACCCTCCGGCCTCTAGGGTGCATTACACTGGTGCGAAAATTCACACAGGAAATGCTGATAAAAGAAGCAGACTGACACAGCAGCAGCGGGACAGCATCACAGGCGCAGCACACGGCAGCATAGCAGTACCTATCCAGGGTGGTGAGTCCTCTGGGTGACCCAGCCTCTCTGCAGCACAGGAGGGTGGCCTATTGATATCTTGCCTGGAGCCCTGTGAGTGTCAGCGTGTGGTCAGCATGGCATCTGAGCCAGATGTCTTCTCCCCTGAAACACCAGATTTAGCAGCTGGTGCCCCTGAGGTGTCTATGAACGCTATGACGGCAATCCTAGAGGCGTTTTCTGCCAGGGTGGAAGCAGCACACGGGAATACAGGGGGTAGTAAATGCCCCGTCCCCTGCAAGCTTCTGGGGATAATTCTGATGCAGAACCAGGTCCAGCTACGGCTCGGGGGCCCAGATTCTGACGCATCAGAGACTGCAGACCGTGACCGGACAGTGAGGATGACTCCAAGTCCAGGTCAGTACGCAAGACGGCTTTGGTATCTGACCTTATTACTGCAGTGCGGGAGATGCTAAAGTTGGAAAATACTGCAGAAGCAGCAGAGACTCCGGTCCACTTGGGTTTCATAGACCTGCCCGCACTGCTAAGGTGTTCCCTTGTGTGTCTTTTGATAAACTCTTATACAAGGAATGGGAGAACCCAGTGAGGGTCTTTACAGCCCCAAAGAGGTTTGCGGTACGGTACCCCTTTGAGGAGAGTTTTCTGAAGAAATGGACCTCTCCCCCTATAGTGGACCCTCCGGTGTCCAGACTTAATAGAGCCACCACAATTCCTGTAGAAGGGGCTCCTGTTTTCAAGGACCCTGTGGATAAGAAGGCTGAAGCACTCGCTTGCTACCTATACTCAGTGGTAGGCTCGGCAGTACGCCCGGCATTGGCGGGGGCCCTAGTGTCTCACACACTTACTGAATGGGCAAGATTGCTACTCCAGGGGTTAAGGAGCGAGATGCTCCTCCTGATGAGATAACATTGGCCGACCAGTTGGTCCAGGGCCTTAGGTTTGTCTGCGAGTCAGACATGAATACTATTCCCCTGCTGTCTAAAACTTCGGTTTATGCAGTAGCAATACGCCGCCTGATCTGGCTAAAAGGCTGGTCTGCGGACCAGACTTCCAAGAAAGCCCTGTTGGATCTGCCTTTTAAGGGCGACAGACTTTTTGGGGCTTCTCTGGATGACATCATCAAGGATGCCACAGGAAGTAAAAGCACTTTGCTTCCCCAAATTAGCAAGGGTAAGGGGCCACGCCAAGGGGCAAGGGCCCTCCTTTACTGCACGCAAGCGTTTTTTTCGTCCCGCTAGGGCGACAGGGAAAAGACCCCAGGCCGATAAAGCGCCTGCCCAAGGACAAAAGCGTCCTTGGTCCCGCATACCCAATAAGCCTGCGAACAAATTTGCGTCCGCATGAAGGTCCACCCCCACCCAGCTCTCGGTGGGGGGACGTCTTCGCAAATTTGCGACTCAGTGGACAGCTCTAATCTCCGACAGGTGGGTTTGCGAAGTAATCTCCTCAGGCTACAAGATAGAGTTTCTCTCTTGTCCACCGGACAGATTCAACACCTCCAATCTCCAGCTACTACCGACCCGTCGGGAGGCCCTGTATAGGGCGGTCCAGGGTCTACTGGAACGCGGGGTAGTTATTCCAGTTCCAGAACTGAAACAGGGTTTTTACTCAAATCTGTACTTTGTGCCGAAGAAGGAGGGGGTTCGTCCAAGCTTGGATCTCAGAGCCCTCAATTGCTTTATGAAGGTACAAAGATTTCGGATGGAGTCGGTTCGATCTGTAGTCACGGCTCTCCATCCGGGGGACTTTCTGGCCTCCTTGGACATCAAGGACGCATACCTGCATGTCCCCATATACTCCAGACACCAGAGGTTTCTGCGATTTGCTATCGGGAAGGACCACTACCAGTTTGTGGCCCTCCCTTTGGGCCTTGCCTCAGCACCCAGGACGTTCACCAAGGTGCTCGCTCCGATTCTGGCACTTCTAAGACAGCGGGGTATCGCTATCACAGGCTACTTGGACGACCTTCTGCTGAAGGCCCCTTCAAGCTCAGAATTAGAGGTAAGCGTGTCCATTACCTGTCAGACTCTTCGAGACTGTGGTTGGATACTAAACACGCAAAAGTCAGTATTGGTGCCCACTCAACGCCTAGTGTACCTGGGGTTGATTCTGGATTCCTCAGAGGCAAAGGTATTCCTCCCTGTGGAGAAGTTGCAGACCCTCCGAATTGGTCGTCACTCCGTTTTTGCATGCGAGTGTTGGGCCTCATGGTAGCCTCCTTCGAGGCGGTCCCATATGTTCAATACCACACTCGAGTGTTACAGAAGGAAGTTCTGTCCAGATGGAACAGATGCCCTTCATCTCTGGATTATCAAATCCGAGTGAGCCACCTAGTCAGGAGATCCCTGGTATGGTGGCTGACAGCACCGGCTCTAATGGCCGGGAAGTCATTTCTTCCAGTTTACTGGATAGCGATTACGATGGACGCCAGCCTTACAGGTTGGGGGGGAGTCTGGGGTGTCCAGTCGGCACAAGGTCGCTGGACCCCAGAGGAAGCCCTCCTGCCGATCAATGTCCTGGAGATCCGGGCGATCAAGCTGTGCCTCTTCAAATGGTCTCAGAGGCTGCAAGGGCGTCCAGTCAGGATCCAGTCAGACAACGCCACAGCGGTGGCATATGTCAATCATCAAGGAGGAACAAGAAGCTCAGCTGCAGCATCGGAGGTTGCTCGCATCCTGAAGTGGGCAGAGAAGAGCGTACCGGCACTATCGGCCGTGTACATTCTGGGCGTGGAAAACTGGCAGGCGGACTACCTGAGCCGTCAGATGCTGGACCAGGGAGAATGGTCCTTACACCCGGAGGTGTTCCAACTCCTCTGCCAAAGATGGGGCACACCAGACGTAGATCTTCTGGCTTCCCGACTCAATCGGAAGGTATTGAGATTTGTGGCCCGGTCAAAAGACCCATGGGCAGACGCAACGGACGCGTTGGTAGCATTGTGGGGTCAGTATCGGCTAATCTATGCCTTCCCTCCCTTAAGGCTTCTTCCTCTTCTGCTCCGCAGAGTGGAGGCAGAGGGAATTCCAATGATCCTAATCGCTCCAGATTGGTCTCAGCGTCCTTGGTACGCCGATCTCGTACGTCTGGTAGCAGACGTCCCCTGGCGCCTACCACTACGGAAGGACCTGCTATCGCAAGGTCCCATACTCCATCCTGCTTTACGGTCACTGGCTTTAACGGCATGGCTATTGAGAACCAGGTACTGAGAGACCGGGGCCTGTCGGATTCAGTAATCTCTACTATGAGAATTGCTCGGAAACCGTCCTCTAGGAAGGTTTATCACCGCACTTGGAAGGCCCACATCTCCATGTGTGAGGAAATGAAATGGCATCCGCGTACTTATTTAGTGTCCAGAATCCTGCTGGTTTTACAGCATGGGGTGGACCAAAGGCTTGCCCTAAGTATGATTAAGGGACAGATATCTGCCCTGGCTATCTTTTTTCAGCGACCCCTGGCGGCTCACTCTCTCGTGAGTACATTTGTGCAGAGGGTTCGACATGTGGCCCCTCCGATCCGTCCCCCGTTACCTCCGTGGGACTTGAACCTGGTCCTCTCGGTGCTTCCGAAGGCACCGTTTGAGAATATTAGAGATATTCCCCTGTTGACACTTTCTCAGAAAGTGGTCTTTTTGGTGGCTGTTACGTCAGTTAGACGAGTCTTTGAGCTGGCAGCCTTGTCCTGCAAGGCTCCCTATTTGATTTTCCACAAGGATAAGGTGGTGCTGCGGCCGCAGCCTTCCTTTCAAAAGTCGTTTCGGCTTTTTATCTCAATCCTAAGGAGTCGGCGTTGCATTCCTTGGACGTTGTCCGAGCTTTGAGAGTATACCTATCTGCTACTTCCCGGTTCCGGAAGTCAGACTCACTGTTTGTTTCGGTGGCTGGTCCCAAGAAGGGCCAAGCAGTCTCGTCAGCCACCATCTCTAGGTGGATCCGACAGATAGTAATCCAGGCTTATGCCTTAATGGGTCAAGCGCCCCCTTCCCGGTCACGGCGCATTCGACCAGGGAAATAGGTGCCTCTTGGGCTTTCCGACATCAAGTGTCTGTTTCCCGATTATGTAAAGCGGCGACTTGGTCGTCCGCTCACACTTTCACAAAATTCTACAAAATTGATGTAGGTGCCTTCGGATGCCTCTTTCGGCCGCAAGGTTTTACAAGCGGCTGTTTAGAGTTGCAGCTCCTCCGTTGGAGGAGTGCTGTTTTGTGTTTGGGGTGAAGTTTATTTTTATGCTGTTACCACCCCTCGTTTTTTCTCTGACACTGCTTTGGGACGTCCCACTTTGTCAATAGAGAAGCTGTGTCGGTCCATGGACGAAAGAGTAAATAGGATTTTTTACTCACCGTAAAATCCTTTTCTCTGAGTCCATGGACCGACACAGCACCCACCCCTCCTTTTAAGTTTGTACTGCTTTTTGACGAACTGATCTGCGAAGATGCAGACTGAGAGGTTATACCCGGAGGGTCCGCCCCCTGGGCGGTACTGTAGAAGGTGTGATGCAACACTTTTTACAAGTTTTTCTGCCTAGTCACTCCTAATTAACGGATAATACCCACTTTGTCAATAGAGAAGCTGTGTCGGTCCATGGACTCAGAGAAAAGGATTTTACGGTGAGTAAAAAATCCTATTTTTTTACTTTTTGCTATAATAAATATCCCCCAAAAATATATAAAAAAACATTTTTTTTCCCTCAGTTTAGGCCGATATGTATTCTTCTACATATTTTTGGTAAACAAAAACGCAATAAGCGTTCATTGATTGGTTTGCGCAAAAGTTATAGCGTCTACAAAATAGGGGATAGTTTTATGGCATTTTTATTAATAATTTTTTTTTTATCATGACTGCAACATTATGGCGGACACATCGGACACTTTTGACCCCATTTTGGGACCATTGTCATTTTTACAGCGATCAGTGCTATAAAAATGCACCGATTACTGTAAAAATTACACTGGCAGTGAAGGGGTTAACCTGTAGGGGGGCGCAGAAGGGTTTAAGTGTGACCTAGGGAGTGCTTCTAACTGTTAGGGAGCGTAGCTTGCCGTGACACGTCACTGATCGCTGTTCCCGATGACAGGGAACAGACGATCAGTGACATATCACTAGGCAGAACGGGGAGATGTTGTGTTTACACTGACATCTCCCCGTTCTTCAGCTCTGTGACCCGATAAAGGGACACCGGCGGACATCGAGTCCGTGGGTACCGCGGGCACGGTCACGGAGCTCACAACAGGGTCGCGAGCGCGACCACAGGGTGGCAAATTAAAGGGGACGTATATATACGCCCATTTGCCTGTCCGTGCCATTCTGTCGACGTAAATCTGCGTGCGCTGGTCCTTAAGCGGTTAATGTTAGTGAACAAATAGGAGCCTTTAATATCACTGTAACACCACTCAAAACGAATGTATTAATTTAAGGTGGGTCATGGTCAGTAAAGTCTTTGGTTGGCCTCTTAAATGTTTCAACCACTATTAGTAAGATTTTCTCATAGGATTTTATGTTCCTTTCCTTTTCTTCTACAAGGCATAACAATGGTATTCTTTCTTATAACTAGAAGCTCTGATTATTTATTGCACATTTCTGATAATTCTAGTGATGATCTTACATTATTACATGTTTACATCGTTAGTCAGGTTGAAACAAGACACAAGTCCATTAAGTTCAATCAGTAGAAAAAAACTAAACAAATAGGAAACCTCCATATACATAATCCTATACCCATGGTTGGTCCAGAGGAAGTCAACAAAAAATAAAAGTATGATCTTGGTGTAGTTATACATTCAACAAAAACTATTCTATTTATATGGCACTGGAATCCTAGAGAGAAGTAAGAAGACCAGCATGCGATTTACCTATACGTTATCGATTTAAAAATAAAATATCTGCTTTTGGGTGAAGTTCCTACTGCATAGCTTAACACATTAAAATGCCACACAATATAAGCATAAGTCACATAAAGCTGCTATGGACTGATTCAAGACAAGTGAATGAAAATGTTGTGTGAACTGTCACAGTCATGGCCAAAAATATTGGCACCCCTGCATTTCTGTCAGATAATGCACCACAAAATTGTTACAAATCTTTTGGCATTCTCATGTTTATTCCTTTTGTTTGTATTGGTATTACACAAAAAAGTGGAGAAACAAAAGCCAAATCTAACACATTCCACACAAAACTCCAAAAATTGGCTGGACACAATTTTTGCCACCCTTAACTTATTATTTGGTAGCAAACCCCTTGGAAAAAATAACTGAAATCATTCGCTTGCTGTAACTATCAATGAGTTTCTTACACCTCTCTATTGGAATTTGGGACCACTCTTCCTTTGCCAACTGCTTCAGGTCTCTTGGATTAGAAGGGTTCCTTTTCCCAGCTGTTTTGAGATCTCTCCACAGGGGCTCTATGGGATTAAGATCTGGACTTACTACTGGCCAGTTCAGAACTCTCCAGTGCTTTGTATTAAACCATTTCTGGGTGCTTTTTGGCATGTGCTTTGGGTCTTTGTCCTGCTGTAAGATCCATGACCTCTGACAGAGACCCAACTTTGTGACACTGGGCCCTACATTGCTCCTCAGAATTCTTTGGTAGTCTTCAGATTTCCTAATGCTATGCACACAGTCATAGCACACTGAAGCAGCAAAACAAACTGAAAACATTAGTGAACTTCCACCATGTTTGACTGTAGGGACTGTGTTCTTTTCTTTAAAGTCCTCATTTCTTTTTTTGAAAACAGTAGAATGATGGGCTTTACCAAAAAGCTGTAATTTTGTTTCGTCTGTGCACAGAACATTCTCCCAAAAGGATTTTGCCTTCCTCAGGTACGTTTTGGCAAACTCCAATCTGGCTTTTTTATGTTTCTTTGTCAGCAGTGGGGTCTTACTCGGTCTCCTACCATTGCGTCCCTTTTCATTCAGATGGCAACGTATAGTGCAATTTGACACAGTTGTACCCTGTGACTGAAGGTCAGCTTGAATTTGTCTATAAGTTGATTGAGGTTCCTTATCATTCATTTGAACAATCTTTCATTGCACTCTTTGATAAATTTTTCTCTTTCATCTACGTCCAGGGAGATTAGCTACAGTGGCCTGGGCTGTAAACTTCTTTACAATGTTGCACACAGTGGACAAAGGAACATTAAGATCTATGGAGATGGATTGTAGCTTGAGATTGACCATGCTTTTCCACAATTTTTGTTCTCAACTCCTCAGACAATTCTTTGCTGCTCTTTCTCTTCTCCATGCTTCGTGTGGCACACAGAGACACACAGCAGAAAGGTTAAGTAAATTTTTCACCATTTTAACTGGTTGCCGGTGTGATTTCTATATTGTCAGCACCTGTAAATTGATACAGGTGAGTTTATTTACAAATTACAGGAGCATCACGAACTTGGAATGCAATTATTTCTTACAATTTTGAGAAGGCGCAAATAATTTTGTCCAGTCCATTTTTGGAGTTTTGCGTGGAATTATGTCAGATTTGACTTTTGGTTTCTCCGGTTTTTTGTGTCATACCAATACAAGGAAAATAAATAAACATGAGAATGCCCAAACATTTGTAATTGCAACACTTTTCTGGGCGAAGTGGTGCATTATCTGACAGAAATGCAGGGGTGCCATTATTTTTGGCCATGACTGTATGTCTAGGTGACACATTGAAGTACTGAGCTGGCTGTGCAACACAATGTTCAAGTTTCCATTTTTTCCCCAAAATGTACAATTAATGATTTTTATTGAAACCATACCTGCATAGATTGGTATTATTTTATATCTGCTAGGAGTGTTAACAAGCTACAAAACCAACGTGTTTGGTAAATGTCAACAGGATGAGTTGGCACAGACAGATTTTTGTGAGGATCGGGAACGGTACAAATGGTTTAATGGTGCAGAGTATGATCAATGTGCACTTGGCAAGCTTTATAGGGTATTTCCGACTCTTGCTGTTTGTTGCAATTTTTTGTCAGAACGAAGGGACATATTTTTCTGTGTTGAAGAATGAAATCATTTTAATGAGGTACTAGTAAAGCACTTGTATGAATAAAATAACTACTTGGCTGAAGTTCAAGTTCTGTTACAACAGTAGTAAATATGAAACAATGTTTAATGTTTTATTGTTAACTTAGCAAATAGATGAATAATCTATTTATATATATATATATATATATATTGTGGTAGTGTGGTACCCCACCAGTGTATGAATACAGGATTCTCAACCAGGCAGGTTGAGGGGCTCCAGGGTATTTGCTTGTTTGGGAGGAAACTGGCTTTTCAGTTTCCTCATGATTTACTAAAATCCACTTTGGGACCCGGAGCTTGGGGATTTCTTAGAGATCCGGGTGGGATGTAATCCCCAGTCCTGGATCCGGGTTTTGAGACTCGATGGCAACCTGATTGTTCAGGTGTGTGTGGGCCTGATAGTAGAGTCAGGACCAGCATTCTGGGCTCCACCCTCCCGACGAGTGCAGGTGTGCACTGGGGAAGCCATAGAGTGCAAGTGTGCACTGGAGAAGTCAGAGAGAGTGCTTGTGTGCACAGTGGAAGCCAGAGACCCAGGTCTGAGGGTCAGAGCAGCAAGGGGCTGCTATCCAAATGGATGGTGTTGCAGATGGAATAGTCTATAGGAGACAGACAAGAGCCTGAAGTGGAAGGCCTGAGCAGCACTGCTGTATGTATAAGCCAGGAGGCTGAATGTCATTTTGTTGTTGAAAAGGAGTGCTAAAACCCCTGCGAGGGAAAACCTTTTGATTTTGTTTTGAACTTCTTTTAATAAAAATGGGCAAACAACCCTTAAAAAGAAGAACCAGCGAGTGGCGGTGTCCTTCAAGCTCTACACTTGATGCTAGTCCTTCACAAGTGGTGGAGAATTTTGGCACAATCTGAGATCCCTACAATCAAGTAAGTTCATCTGTTATATGAACTGTGTTTTTGGTGCATAATCTGTGTGTGTGCAGGTGAGGAGAACCTGCAAGCGAAGGTAACTAGCCTTGAAGAGACAGTGCTCCAATTTGTTGCAGGTGGTGTACCTGTGAACAAAAAGTCAATTTTTTTTTCTCTGCAGTGAACTGCTGCTAGCTGTGTGTGGCAACCTGCATTGAGCAGAAGTTTATTTGATGGACTGTTGCATGCAGGTTGTGTACCTGTGAAAGGAGAAACATGCCTAAACAGAGTTTTCCAAGGGAAAAGAGGGCTGCTGTTGTCCCTAGCAACCCTGGTGCAATGAATGCACAGATGACTGCTAGTGTGGAGAGTCCACCAGCGTTTGAATCTGCAGTGGATTGGTGCAAGCGACACCTGGCAGGATTGGACCAAGCTAAAGTGGAAGGCGAGCCAACCTTCCATACAAAAAGAGAGCTGCCGAATGTCCATGCCTGGGAGAGGGGTGTTTTTGTCCCTGGCAACACTGCTGCAGTTAAGCCAGCAGCTGTTGTGAAAAGTGTGAAAGTGACACAGCTTGAGACAGGGTCCAGCAGATGCAGGGTGGGAAACCCTGACAAGACATGGAACCAAGTGCGCTGTTTGCGGTGCAGTGAGTGGGGGCATGCAGTCTCCAAGTGCCTTTTGTCCCTGGCTCCAGTGCAAAGCTACCTAGCAAAACAAAGGTCTGAGAAGCCTGTGTTATATGCCAGAAGAGAGGCTGATCAAAGGCCAGGACAGAGAGTGGTTGCCCATAGCAACACAGAGGAGGCCAGTCGGGCTGTCTGTGGACCAAGGGGTGTGCCTCCCATGGGTCGTGACAAGTGGCTTCCGGAGGAGCCAATACAGCATGTTGGAGAGAGCCAGCAAAGCTCTGCTGGGAGACTGCGATCTCCCATGGCAACGAGAGTGGAAGTTATGCCTGGAAGGAATCATCAGGAGAGAAACGCACTAGGGAAAAGTCATCCAGTACCATGCCTGGAATGTGGCCGGCTGGGGCACGAAATATTGTCTTGCCCTATATTCTGGGGTGCACCTAGAGGTAATGTTGCTAAACAGAACTCTTTACCTGTGGGCCAAGATCCCTTTGCAAATATGTTTGCAGTCACCCCTGGCAACAAGGAGGAGTTTTCTGTGGTGTCTGCAGGGGGTGCTAAACAGTGGGAGATGCCTGCTGTGATTTCATCCCATGGCCACCAGGGGGAGTTGGCCAGTAAATGTGTGGCTGAGGACTGGTTCTTAAGACAACGTACTCAAATGAAGATGGAGACCCCAACTACTGTGGTGGGTAAGACTATCTTTAATGAAATGATGCCTGGAACTGCTAATTTCAGGTATAAAAGAACTGGCTACGAGACTGTCCATGATGATGTGAGAGTGACCCCAGTTAGTGGGGCCACAGAATGTGCGCTTGAGAATTACTTTTTCATACCCAGTGGGAATGCAGGGGTTACAGTCCAAACAGAACCTGTGTTGATGACTAAAAGTGTTGTGTCTAATGTCTGCCAGCCTCAAGTTGGCAGTGGGCTAGGACAGCCTGCAAAAACTAAAAATGCTATAAGTATTACTGTTAATGAAAAGTTTGCTGCTGTTGGGAAAACCCCAGGTTCTTCCAGAGCAAAAGCTGTTGTCACAAATGGGTCATTGCCTGTAGCAATTGGTGGTAAGACAGCACAGTTGTCCCCAGAAATCTCCAGGGAACTTCATGTATTGGAGTCGGAGGTTGCCATGGACAACTGCGATGTCACTCTGGTGGGACAGAGTGGAACTGTACCGTGTAATGGTAATGTGTTAGTGCAAGCTGCTAATACTAAAAATGTGCCGCTAAATGGTGGGTTAACACAACCTGTGAAAAATGCAAAGGTGTGTGAGGCTTATGAAGCGCCGCCCGAGCAAGGTGGTGGTTGTGGTGTATTGCAACCTGCGGTGCTAAAACATGTGTTACCGAAGTCTGCCATGATTCATAATTTGGGTGGTGAATCTGAAACTAAACCCATCTGTTCTAATCTGTCTCCTTGGGCGGATGGATCAGGGCTGAGGAACGCCAGTGAATGGAGCACAGCTACAACGGATTGGGATAGTTGGGGTAAAAATCTAATGTCCCTGATAGATGAGGCTTTCATGCACAAAAATAAGGTGGACAAAGTTTCTGCTGTGCCAGCAGGAGGGACGGCAGAACAGCTTATACCTGAGGGCGCGGTGGCTGCTGCAGGGGTTAACCCTCGTGAGAAATATGGACCATATAAGGGCGAGCACACAGCAGACACTTTGTCAGTAACCTACAAAAATTATGCTGACATGGCGTGTCAAAGTGACGTTGTCACTGGTAATGTGAAGCAGTTCATTGGTGCTGAACCTGAGAAGTTGGGTATGAGTCAAGCACCTGGCAGCGCTCTAGTAGAGCACCAGGCTGTGGTTGTCTCCAGCTGGGAGAAGGTTCCATTAAACCTTGCAACCTCTCACGCCTCAGCAAGTGAGTCTGTCTGCATCCCCAGTGTCAGGAAAGTCCCCAGGAAGGACTTGGGTCTGGAGCCAGGGGTATGGTTTCTAACAAAAGTATTAAAGGAGATGCTTAAACTTTGGGATGTACAGCCAGTCTATACTGGCGTGTCTCCACCACAGTCAGACAGTCTGGTACTGCGGAGTACCATTAGGTGGACCCCTGAATGACAGTGTGGTGTCCAAAGGTATTGGGAAACCTGGGAACCTGAAGCGTGGAGGCAGAAGGGTTGGTAGAAAGACCAGGGGTGCCCTGTTAAAATTTCAGGAGAGGCAGTGCTTATGGAACCCCAAAAGAAGAGGGAGAAGGCTGAGTATAGGGAAATATAGGACCTTGTTAAGATCCAGGGTGGGACATACCTGGAAGCACACCCAGAAAAAAGGTTGGGCCTACGTGGCTGACAGCCAGCACAGAGGTGTCCCAACCATAATGATGGGTGCTGGTGTTCCTCCCTCCGGATCGAAACAAAGGGGGAGGGTATGTGGTAGTGTGGTACCCCACCAGTGTATGAATACAGGATTCTCAACCAGGCAGGTTGAGGGGCTCCAGGGTATTTGCTTGTTTGGGAGGAAACTGGCTTTTCAGTTTCCTCATGATTTACTAAAATCCACTTTGGGACCCGGAGCTTGGGGATTTCTTAGCGATCCGGGTGGGATGAAATCCCCAGTCCTGGATCCGGGTTTTGAGACTCGATGGCAACCTGATTGTTCAGGTGTGTGTGGGCCTGATAGTAAAGTCAGGACCAGCATTCTGGGCCCCACCCTCCCGACGAGTGCAGGTGTGCACTGGGGAAGCCATAGAGTGCAAGTGTGCACTGGAGAAGTCAGAGAGAGTGCTTGTGTGCACAGTGGAAGCCAGAGACCCAGGTCTGAGGGTCAGAGCAGCAAGGGGCTGCTATCCAAATGGATGGTGTTGCAGATGGAATAGTCTATAGGAGACAGACAAGAGCCTGAAGTGGAAGGCCTGAGCAGCACTGCTGTATGTATAAGCCAGGAGGCTGAATGTCATTTTGTTGTTGAAAAGGAGTGCTGAAACCCCTGCGAGGGAATACCTTTTGATTTTGTTTTGAACTTCTTTTAATAAAAATGGGCAAACAACCCTTAAAAAGAAGAACCAGCGAGTGGCGGTGTCCTTCAAGCTCTACACTTGATGCTAGTCCTTCACAATATATATATATATATATATATATATATATATATATATTACAAAGTTGCATATAGCTGGCTGTAAATGGATCAAGCTTCTTGTCCAATATTCATAATTTTGGAGTATTTGCATGTTAGTCACTCCATCAAAGGGTTGCTTTTTTATTTCTTTATGATGATATTTACAACATACTTGATGTACATGTCAGACCGGGTTTAGTGACAGTCAATCAGGTCCTGATTGCTCATGAAAACATTTATTAATGTATTCATTGATTGGGACATCTGATGGGGAAATTGCATATTACATATTTCCTTATTAATAATGTGTCTCACTCTCTTGTTAAAAAAATAAATAGTAATAATGTGGCTCACTAATGCATTTAAAGCCCCCAAATCTTAGTTAAGAAGGCCATATAAGGACATAAGCATGGCTTTACCTTATATTAAAGGAATGTTATTGTTAACTGACCAAGTCCTTGAGGGGTCATATTGCAAAGGGAGTTGGCTTGGGGGTTGTCTATTCCTTATGTAGCGGACCCCCAAAATTGGGGTCGCTATGCTCTAAATTTAAGGGCAGCCTGAGCAATAGTTTAGCTCAGGTTCTCCAATTCTGCTTAGTTTGGACTTTGCTCTGCTGTAATGTTGCCTGGAGTATAGTTCCCCTTGTCCTGTGGGTGGCGCTGTTGCCCAGGTCTTGAGGAGAACCACAGGTGGTGTTGCGGTGTGGTTGGGTGTCCTCTCTCGGCTACCGTGCGGTGGGCGGATTTTGCCTGCTGTGCATGCTGGGAGAGGGTTCATAAAGGGAAGACGCCATGATCTGGTGTGGTGTGCTGGGGGGATTCCAAGGAGGACCCCTGGTGGCGAAGTCGTGCCCTTTGGCCCTGCTGGTCGGGTTGTGCGTGAACTGGTCGAGGAGTCTCGGGCACCTTTAACCCAAGGCTGCAGAGTTCCAGGTAGGCCCAGTACCTTCAACTGGATCTACAAACCAACCACTGGAGTCCCAGGGAACCCGAGGAAGGGTGGCCCGCTCTGAAACAGAGGAAACCGGGGGAGGACCTGACCAATGGATCGGTGAAGGAAGTCACGGTCTCGGGGAGGCCTGGTTGCCTATCAGAGGGAAGGATTCGTGAGTTGCAAGATAGCTCCTGTAGCGTGCCCCATTGGCACCTATGGTCTTTATAATATACAGGCGCTAGGAAGTTCTAAATTCAGGAGCTAAAGGATTCTGTACAGAGGATCTCCTGAACTTGTCCGTGAATGGGACTAAAACTAAAGTGTTATGTTCGTGCTTCACTCCAGCTGCTAGAACTGTGAGAGGGATCTATCCGGGTGAGCAATTGTTGGAAAAGTTTTTTTATGTCTATTGTGTGACTATTTATAGGAATTTAAAATGGATTCTGATTTCTAAAATGGCTTCTAAGGACACGTTGCTTCTAACTTGTATTTTTCTATTATTTCAACTTACTTCCTAAAATCATAAGCTTTGCTATGAATTGGAAAAAGACACTGTGATTGGCAATAAAGCTGTTTTGCGTCATGAGCCACCAGTGAACTTTTAGCCAATAATATTCTTCCTGTTGACTATATAAAAAGGTCACACACCTTGTGTCTGTGTGTGACTTCTGCTTTCTTCTCAGCATGAAAGGCTCATCCATTTGTACCGGTACATTTGAAATAAATTACCTTACTTCTAGAACACCTAAAGTTTGACTGATCACAGAGGAAGTATTAATCCAACATTTTGGTCCTTCCAGCCTAACCCAATGTGTGAAACCCGGGTCCAACGGTTCTGATCGATCAGAAATCAGTGAGTATTGGATCTCAAAACTCACTGAGAAAATAAGTCCCCCCACTTAACATTAGTGGTCAAATAGGGGCCGATTGCTACCGGGACCCGGGTCCAACCATCTGGTTCCGAACCTGCCGTGATCCAGTCCTTCTAGTGTGTTTGGGAGGTAAGATGCTTTCAAATTACTTATAATTTTTTTCTAGGTCTATTATTCTCTTTCTGCTTGATTCTGGTTATGCGTTATAGATGAGTTGTAATAATACAAAGGCATTTGGGGCGTTGCCTACGGTAAAATGGACATCGCCTGCTGTCCAGGACAGATAAAAAAAAGATTTGTTGAAGGGTATACCGAATGTCAAAGGTTGCGGACCCGACGATTTAAGCGCTAAAAGTAGCTGAGTGATCTAAACAGATTGCAAGGCCTACTTTCTTCTTGGTGATCACTTATTTTTGTATAATAGGTGGTGTACTACTATCTCCTTCTCTCTCTCTTTCTAATGATTATCCTTACTGCTAACTTTACACCTTCATTGAACAAGAGTACTGCAGAGACAGGTAACATTTTTTTGATTCTCCCCATAGTGTGTGGTCTTTTGATATTCTTGATTTTAATGTATTCTTATTGTTATCGTGACCCCAGAGTTGTTACCCCAGTGTTTTACAAGTTAATAGAAAGTCAAATTAATGCTAACAGGGGAGAACTTGTCTGTTAAGGCAGTTATATGTTGTGTGTCTGCAATCTTGTGGTTAGACACTGGACTCAACCCCCACCTCTTTACAGACATTTGTATTGTTCAGGACTTGTCCGGCCATCTAAGCTAAGTGCACTTCCTCTTTTGTGTGTGCGCGCGTGACTTCTGATCAGGTCACTCTATTTTTTTTTACGTTTTTTTGTTGTTTTTTGTTTGTTATCTGTTTTTTTTGTTTGTTATTTGTTTGTTTTTTTGTTATTTGTTTTTTTTGTTTGTTTTAAACCAACAGTACTTCTAAAAAATAAAAAAGAGGGGGGTGAAGATATGGATATGTGTGTATAATATATATATATGTAGCGGGGTCTCTAAATTTAGGTAGGACACTCAGGTGTGTAAGTATGGGAATAATGGACCATTTGTGTTCATGGAGGATTGGACGGTGTAATAATCTCCTTGGCCTCTGGGTGGCGGGGTACCCGAGGGCTCAAGGTAGATTGGCCGTCACAGAGTGCTACCCTTTTTGTCCCTTTCCGGAGATGGTACGGCGAGGGCGGGGAACCTGCCATGGTGTCGATGGGAGGAGATAAAAGGGGGAGACGCCCTAACCACAAGGTCTTCAGGAGGATCTTCTTCACGCACCAAGGCACCTTAGGCCTGGGTGCGGGCGGTTCCGGATTCCGGCCCAGGCGCCCTAGGCCTGACCGGAATGGAGTTGGAGTCCATCCCAGGCACCTTCAGCCTGGGGTGAGGTACTAAACCAGGAGGCCTGGGGCCCAGTGACTTCGACTGGGTCCCGCAAGGGTGGAGAAGTCCGAGGGTCCCTGAAGTGGATGTGGCCCATGTCTGAGGTGAGGAGGCCGGGGAGGTTACCCATTTGGAGAGTCTGGAGCAGCATCAACCCAGTGACGGACTGGCCTCTGGGGACTCCCTTGGAGGGACATCTTCCCCTGACAGGGGCCGCAGCGCAGCGAAGGTACTCCTATCCATGTTCTCTTGAGTCGCTGGTAGAGACTCTCAAGTTCTAAGTCCTTTCTAGCTAAGGCTATAGTAACCGCTGGCGAGATCGCAGTGGTTTAGCTGACAACCAGGATAGTGCCTCGACCTGCTCATTCCCCGTAACAAATTATTACCAAGTCGCAACCAGTTGGCTACTGAAGCACTGTTTATTGTGAGATATGCAATAAAACAAGAGTTGGACTGTGATCGGTGTGTGGAATTCTGGTTAATGGGAGCAGAGGGAAGTGTTGGCACAGCAGGACTTAATCCTTTACAGAAGCACATAGGCCCGAGGAAATATCTGATACTGGCCTTCACCTCACCCACAGTTATGGGGAGGACATGAGCCGTAGCGCATCTCACCCTGTCGTGTGACATACCCCTACACAAAGGAGATGGGGTGAGGCCGCTACACGTGGGGGCTCGTCCGGGATGATATGTGTTTTGACTTTGGAAGAAAGAATGGCTGTGTCTAGACTTTGCTGCCCGGAGGAGTTCCGAGCAGGTCGGCCATGTGATTGGCCAAAGTGCATCCCTGCTCAAAGTCGTGGAAATGACCCTAAGACGGGAAAGGCCCATGCCGAGGAGCGAGAAGAGGGAAGAGTCCAGCCGTGTGACGTACTACATGTGGGGGCTTTTACTGCACTGCGCCATGAGGCACCCCGTGACTACACAGTTCGTGGGCGGAGCTTGATGGAAGCCCGCGAAAGCGTGCAAGTCATGGGAGGAGTCTGGCCATGTGGAGGAACTCACGTGGAGACTTCGGCGCGTGGTCAGTGCGTGACGGAGCAGCAGACAGTCGGGATGGCCTCAAGCTCCCCGTGGATTCCGGTTCCCTACCCTACGAAGATGACTACGTTCGCTGCTCCTCTTACAGACACGGGGATAAGACTCAGGCCCCGAGGACAGTTGGCTTTGTACTCATGCAGAGACACGGAGGCCCTCGGCGTGTGCTGTCCCGGATGCTCAGGACTGGTGGTTCACCTGAAGCCATTCGGGCGTTGCGAGGCATGCAAAGAGTTCTTGTTCGAGGTGGAGCCATCCACAGTAAGGCCCCGGGCCCTTCGCCTCAACAGCCTCACAGGTACCGCTACTCCGGAAGGGGAGATCCAGGCCTTTGCGGAGGTTCCCGTACGCACTGACCAGGGCAATGTGACTGCCCAATCAGAGACAGAGAGAAAAATCCGAGGATGCTGCTTCGGTCACCACAGATTCTCTGCTCCCACCTCTGAAGAGGAAAGTCGGCCTGGTGCAGGCCTCCTGCGGTCATGGAAGAGCTTCACCCCGTCGCTTGCCTGGCCTGGATGGATCCGGTTGGAAGAGTCCTGTACATCCCAGTTCTACAAAAGGTCAAGGTGAGCCAGGGGCTGGGACTGTGGTGGTGGTTGGAGGTGTCGGGGGTTCACAGTCGGTGGAGCCCGCAAGGGAGGGTAGTACCACGTCTACCAGAGACTACCTTCCCGCCAAGATGTATGACACTTCCGACCTAGAGTCACTGTCGGATTGTGGAGATGACGGTGAGATCGATGAACTGTTTCACCAGAAGGGCTGGGACAAACGCCCGTTATCTATGTTACGTGCACCGCAGGATTCCCCTATGTCAATAGGAGACAGCACGCCCCGGGTACAAGCACCGGAGTCCACGAGGAAGTCTAGTCCTCAAATTACCTTCCTACAATCTACAACATCGCCCGTCTTGGTGGCGGGGATGCAACGCGCATCACTACGAGCACCGAGAGAAAAGCCATCAGAGGTAGTGAAAGTACCTCGGCACCCGGAGGACATCGTTCAACCCGGAGAAGGTGAGCGGGATGCCATGCCTCCTTTGGCCAGATTGCAACGACTTTTCTCACAGAGAGTCGCCCGTGAGTATGGGTGGGAATATCCCTACTTGCCTCGGGACTTACTTTTTGAAGTTGAGGTCATACGCCAGAGATGGTATGACGAATTTGTTTGGGAGAAACTTAAAGTACCCCATGCACGAAGATATTTGTCCTGTTCGCCACCCGTGTCGAAAAATTTTAGGGACTGCAGAGCAGACTGGATGTGGGGTCGCCATATCCACGCAGACAAGGTGTGCATCTGCAGGAAAGATGGAGAGGATGCTGACTATTCGATTGAGGTTTTTGCTAAACATCTGAAGCCCTTGTTCTTGCCTGACCCGAAGTTCTATTTGTGAGAAGAGACTCACTTGTTTGTTTTCCTTTCCTACAACCTTCTAGAAGTGTTCCTGCCGGAGCATCCGAACTGTGCCCTAGTTTTTTATTTGGGCTTTTGTTTTCTACTCTTTGGAGGAATGAGAGCAGTTTTTGTTTGTTCTCTCTTCCTCACAGTTCAAAGACAGACTTTGGGGGTAGAATCAGTGTAGGGACGCAGGAAGAATGAAGATTGCACCAAGTGTCATTACCGCGGCACTGTCACCAGGTGGCAGTGTTGTGCAACGGCTGTTTGTTTGTTTTTACACGCGCATCACTTTACTTATTGGAGCGAGTGGGTCTATTGGCTGATGGACCCATTCATTCCAAATTAACACAAAAATGTCAGGATATGGCTTTTCTTGTGTGTTGTTTTTTTTCTTTCCCTTCTGCAGGAGATTCGTCTGTCAAGACTACTGAGTATGGGGTGGTTCTTAGACAGTGAAGGGAGGGATTGTATATGTGTACATGATAGATGGTTTTAGGAAAAAGTTTTATTGTTTTATGTTCCCTTTCCCCTTTGAGCAGGTCTTGGTATAGTTGAGGTTCAAAATTTTAGGGATAGCCTCTGGGGCCAGGCTTATGTCATCACTCCATGGGAGACATGGGTTTGCACCAGACGCTGGGGACCAGCGCCAAATCACAGGGGGGAGTATGTAGCGGGGTCTCTAAATTTAGGTAGGACACTCAGGTGTGTAAGTATGGGAATAATGGACCATTTGTGTTCGTGGAGGATTGGACGGTGTAATAATCTCCTTGGCCTCTGGGTGGCGGGGTACCCGAGGGCTCAAGTTAGATTGGCCATCACAGAGTGCTACCCTTTTTGACCCTTTCCGGAGATGGTACGGCGAGGGCGGGGAACCTGCCGTGGTGGTTTAGCTGACAACCAGGATAGTGCCTCGACCTGCTCATTCCCCGTAACAAATTATTACCAAGTCGCAACCAGTTGGCTACTGAAGCACTGTTTATTGTGAGATATGCAATAAAACAAGAGTTGGACTGTGATCGGTGTGTGGAATTCTGGTTAATGGGAGCAGAGGGAAGTGTTGGCACAGCAGGACTTAATCCTTTACAGAAGCACATAGGCCCGAGGAAATATCTGATACTGGCCTTCACCTCACCCACAGTTAGGGGGAGGACATGGGCCGTAGCGCATCTCACCCTGTCGTGTGACATACCCCTACACAAAGGAGATGGGGTGAGGCCGCTACATATATATATATATATATCTGTGTATATGTATGTATATATATATATATATATGTGTGCATATGTTTCCTGTTTGGGGAATTTAGACTTTGTTTTATATAGATTTTGGTAGGGTTTGAGAGTAGAGTTAGGCCCCTTTCACACAGAGGCGGGCATATGCGGTGACGGTATAGCAATTTTCAGCGCCCTATACCGTCGTGTTTTGCCGTGATATGCGGCCGCTAGCGGTGCGGTTTTAACCCCCGCTAGCGGCCGAAAAAGGGTTAATACCACCCGCAAACCGCGGCTATAGCCGCGGTTTGCGGGCGGTATTACCGCGGTGTACTATTGATTTCAATGGCAAGGAGCGGTAAAGGAGCGGTATACACACTGCTCCTTTACCGCTCCAATGATGCGGCTTGCAGGAGATTTTTTTGTCTCCTGCCAGCGCACCGCCTCAGTGTGAAAGCCCCTCGGGCTTTCACATTGAGAATGCTGGGGCAGGAGTATTTCAGGCGTTATTTATGCGCAATTTTTAGCGCAAAAACGCCTGAAATACGCCTCAGTGTGAAAGGGGCCTTACCAGTCTTGTATTCTAAACTCAACACTGAAGCAAAAGAACAGAGCACCATGGGGAATAATTTCTGTAAAGGAATGTATTGTGTGTGTTGCTGTTGTGTTCCAAATGTGCCATTAGAAGGCGATAAGAAATGTATGCATAGCAAAGACCCTAAATTTGTGAAATATTGTGCTAAATGGGAACAAAAATTTGGATTTAATAATAAATTAACTGTAAAAGGTTGTCAGGATTTGGTGGATAAGCTTAAATTGTTAGGACCCAAAGATCAAAGAAGGTGTGGGTTAGCAATGGCAGAAAGCTGGCTTGAACATGCAAGAAGAAGAACAAAAGAGAAATGCCAAGCCCAACTTCCCCTAGTGGACAAAGAGGATGATTTCATTTGTAGCACCCAGACACCACCTCCTTATAATGGTCCTCCCCTCAGGTGCAAGCCACTGCCCAGAGTAACACCCTCTCTGTAACATCCACCCCTGTCAGAGGAACCGCCTTTGAACAAGACCCCAATCCTACTTCCTTAAAATCTCCAGATAGCAGTATAGCTTCGGAGATGAAAAGATTGATCCTTGAAACTTTTACTGATGCCATAACCTATGCACTAGGTGCCCCAGCAGGAGCCAAGAGATCAATTAAACTTCCTATTAGGTATGGTGTAGATGATGGTGAGGAATACCCCTTGATAGAAGTCCCGAACCCCAGGGAAGGACAGGCAGACAGGGTGGGAGGACAGCACCCCCTGACAATGACCGTTTTCAGGCCATGGACTGAGAAGGACATACAAAAGGCTACTGAACACATAAAACATCCAAAATTAGGTCCAGCGGAATTTATTGAAAACATAGAGGGATTACGGAACAGTTATAAGTTGAACGGGGCGAAGGGATCCATTACCTCCAGATAGCCCAGACTTAGGAAACAGGTTGACTGCCTTACTGAATAGATGCCAGCTTAGATGGGTACAACGGACTGATTGGCAGAAAATAAATATGACAGTACAAGAAGACAAGGAGAGTGTCAGTGACTACCTAAATGAACTACAAGAGTTTTTTAAAGTGTTCTCCGGGCTCCCCAAAGCTGAGGATGTGAATAGTGCATATCAGCAACAGCTAAAAATAGCTTTTGTAAATGGATTAAAACAGGATCATAAGGATTACATTGTTAAAAAACATGGTTACTTACCGAACTGCATCAGTTTTAGATGTTTTACAACATGCTAAACATTCAGAGAGGTATTTGAAAACGATGGGGAAAAAATGTGAAAGTAAAGGTTTTTGTGCAAAGTGTTGAAGGAGATGAGGATGTAGAGGAGTACACTGCCGGGGCGAAAACAGAGGAGTCTCATAGAAGGAAGCAGAGGAGGGTATAGCCTCTGTAATAGATACCTTTTTACAACAGGGGTAATTATTCCGTGTCCTGACAGCCCCTGTAACACCCCTTTTTGGTATACCTTCACCAGGTTGCCCCAGAGCTATTGTGAGTCCCCCACCATCTTTTCACAGGCAATGTCCTCAAACTTGGCTCAATTTGTGCCCCCAGGGGGAAGCCAGCTCCTCCTCTATGTAGACGACATTCTAGTGGCGTCTCCCTCAGAGGAGGTTTGTAGGACTGATACAATGGCTCTGTTGTATTTTCTCCATGATCAAGGGCATAAGGTAAATAAAACTAAGACTCCAGTTGTGGCAACAACAGGTCAAATACTTGGGGTATAATATCTCAAAAGCAGGTCGGCACCTGGATGAGGAGAGAATTCGAGTCCTCCTCCAGGTGCCGAGATCAAAGACCCAAGAACAAATGATGTATTTTTTGGGCATGACGAATTTTGTAGGGTTTGGATCCCCGGGTATTCAATATTGACCACCCCGTTGGTCCATGCCATACATGGTAACCCCCTGGCCCTACAGGATGCTATAAAATGGAGGAAGGAAACAGAGATAGCCTTTACTGACCTAAAACAAGTCCTTTCTAGTCCATCAGTGCTAGCCTTACCAAACTATGACAAACCTTTTGAACAAACAGTAGACTCAAGAGAAGGTCACATGACATCAGTACTTACACAGTCACATGGCGGGTGCCAGAGGCCAATTGCTTACTATTCTACAAAACTAGACAGTGTAACTAGAGCACTTCCACCCTGTGTACAGGCAGTGGTAGCTGCAGCCAAAGCAGTTAAGGCCTCAGCATCTATAGTGCTATATCACCCGCTGACACTCAAAGTACCACATGCAGTATCTGTTATTCTTTTACAACAAAAGATATCACATTTGAGCCCAGCATGACACCTTTCCTGTATGACAATACTCTTGACACAACCTCACTTAACGATACAGAGGTGTACTACATTAAACCTATCCATACTACTACCACTTCCTACTGATGGCCATAAACATAACTGTACTGCTGCCATCACTGAAAAGGTACTGCAACGAAGTGATTTGAAAGATGTACCGTTATCTAACCCTGACATGACACTTTTTGTTGATGGCTCCAGTAAGAAAAATCCAGATGGCACAAATGCAACTGGATATGCAGTGCAGTGGACACTGGATATCTTGGAAGCTAGGCCATTACCAAAACATTATTCAGCACAAGTAGCAGAACTTGTAGCACTGACAAGAGCATGCATAATTACAAGGAAAATCCGTAACCATATACACCGATAGACAATATGCATTTTCAACAGTACAGGTTTTTGCACAACAATGGAAAAACAGTGGGATGGTGACCTCTAGTGGTAAGCCAATTTCACATACGGACTTCATTCTAGAACTTCTAGAAGCAATACAGTTACCAAAAGAGCTTGCAATATGCAAATGTCAAGCACACACAAAACATACAGACCCCATCTCGGAGGGAAATAAAGGGCAGATGAAGCGGCTAAAATAGCGGCACAAGAAACACATCAAATAATGACAGAACTGGAGATCATAGAGATAGATCATACAGTCCTTACTGATATGCAGCAGAATGCACCCCCCCCCCCCAGGGAGAAACAATATTGGAAAACAAAAGGTTGCACAATGATAGATAACATTTACACATCACATGAAGGAAAACCGGTATTGCCAAAATCCCTATTTAGATATGCAGCAGTGTTGACACATGGAGTAACTCATGTGTCAAACAGGGGGATGACTGAGATGTTAAATAAGGTATGTACAGCCTATGGCTTCACAAACTACTCAAAACTTTTTGTTCACAATGCATTATATGTGCAAGACACAATGCTCAGGGTGGCATAAGGCCACAAAAAGGGAAGTTCCCCACACCACAATATCCATTCCAACACATTTGCATTAATTTTATTGAATTGGACAAATGTGAAAGGAAAAAATATTGTCTGGTAATAATAGATGCTTTGACCAAATGGGTGGAGGTATTCTCGACAGGAAGTGCAGACTGTAGCCAAAGCATTACTAAGAGATATAATTCATAGGTTTGGAATCCCTGAAAAGATCTACAGCGATAATGGATCCCATTTTGTAAATAAAACTATACAACATTTGACAGAAGTGATGGGTATCCAAGTAAAAAAACATTGTGCTTACCACCCCCATTCAGCTGGATTGGTGGAAAGACACAATGGAATTCTGAAAAATAAACTGAGAAAAGCTATGAAAGAAACAGGTAAAAATTGGATGTACTTCCTACCATTAGCTGTGACTAGCATGCATATTACACCCACACAGGAAGGTTTGAGTCCATTTGAAATGATACATGGAAGGCCATATAGAATACCCTTACTACTAAATGAAACACCAGTTGAAGAATCTGAACGTACCTTAGCAGAATATATGTCTAACTTGTTGAAACAGAAACAAATTAATGAGATCTGTTCTATTCCAGAAGGTCCAATCCAAGGAGAAGAGAAAATCCATATCGGAGACTGGGTCCTGATAAAAGTAATAAAAAGGAAACATTGGCACTCGCCTAAGTGGGAGGGGCCATATCAGGTTCTTCTCACCACTCCCACAGCAATAAGGATTGTGGAGAGGTCTACCTGGACTCACAAGTCCCATTGCAAAAAGGTTTTACAGGCAGAGCAGGGTCAGTTGGCGACAGAGCTCTGGTAAGTCCGGCTACAAAGGGAGGTCCCGCACAAGGTGGGGCTTATCTCAATCCCGGTGAAGACTCCCTTACCTTACCCCCTGGGGCTCTGTAGCTGGTCAGGATGAAAGGGACAGTAATTATCTTGGGTCTACTGGTGACTCTAGGTGAGACGTCTATATGGGGAGGCAGAAACTGGAAAGAGAAGGAACCTCTAGAATGGGCAAGTACGGGGAAGGCCTTTAACTTAACCTCCATAGAAGGGGTAACTAGTACCATTTTAGTTGATTTTTGCCAAATGGTGGACTGTAGGGACATAACTGAAGCAAGAAGGCTCCAATGGGCAGATAAATATGTTTGTTATCTTTCAAGTGGAACTGACTGTTCAGTATGGAACCAGGCCCTGTGGACCATAGCACACCAAGATTGGGGGTACAACATTCTAGGCATAAATGGTTTAAAAGAAAGACTCACCATAACAAAGGCAGCCAATTCCCCCTGTACACATAGCAGAGATTGCAACCAATTGCTGATAACATTAAAAGAACCTAAAAAAAAAGGATCAATGGTTATATTCTATGGGAGCATGGGTATCGGGAACAGATCCTTTAGGTAAATTTTTCCTCGAGGTATTACCACTCAATAAAACCAAACAGGAAAAGGTAGACACAGAAGGGAAAGAAGAAGGCCATACTAAAATAGAAGTTCTGAGTAACACTATAAGATTTACTAACCTAACAGTAGAAGATGTCATAGCTTTGGAGACGGGTTACCAAGAAAAAAATGAGTGGTTAGAATGGTTGAGGTACACGGTTAAAACTCTTAAAAAGGAGAACTGTTTATTTTGTGCTGGAGCCAGACCACATTTAGCAATGGTCCCTTTTCCTCTAGATTACAATACGGATCCAGAAGGTTTAAAATGTATGCTGCGGTTTGATAATAAAAGAGCTATAAACCAGAAGCAAATTCTACCTGCCACACATTGAGTTTGTTGTTTCCCCCAGTGCAGAGACCTCAGATACCTCCTGCGGTTGCTACGTATCCGGGCAATTTTTACTTGTTTTGCACTCCCAGGGAACAGTAGCGCAGTGGATCTTGGGTCACTACCTGATGACTGCTGTGCGGAGAGGATTAGCAAGGAAAATTGTGATTGGGTTGAACATGACACTCAAAGAGCTGATGTCTGGTGGATGTGTGGGGATAAGAAACTGCGAGCTAGGATTCTGGCCAATGCCCAAGGGGATTGTGCGATGGTCCAGCTGGTTATGCCCCTGAGAATCCTGTCAGAACACCCGTGGACTAAGAGTCACCAGCGGTATCGAAGGGACACCTCTCCCAAAGGGTTATTTGACTCCCAGATCTACATAGATGAGATTGGGGTGCCAGATGAGTTTAAAGCCAGGAGTCAGGTAACAGCTGAGTTTGAGTCTCTTCTCTGGTGGGTGACTATAAATAAAAATGTTGACTGGATTAACTATATATACTACAACCAACAATGATTTGTAAACTATACCAGGGACGCTGTACAAGGCCTAGCAGAACAGCTGGGCCCCACCTCTCTAATGGCATGGCAGAACCGAATGGCCTTAGATATGGTCCTGGCTGAAAGAGGAGGGGTATGCAAAATGTTTGGTAGCATGTGTTGTACCTTTATCCCTAACAATACAGCTCCTGGAGGGACTGTGACCAGAGCCCTGGAAGGACTAACTGCTCTATCGAATGAATTAGCGGAGAATTCAGGTATTAATGATCCATTCACAAACTGGCTTGAAGGATGGTTTGGTAAATGGACTGGACTTATCACATCATGTTTGATCTCAATTGCTGTGGCTTTGGCCGTTCTGGTCACTTGCGGATGCTGCTGCATTCCCTGTATTCGAGGACTTTCACAAAAACTGATCGAAACTGCAATCTCAAGAACAATGTATCAAGCACTTCCTACCTCTGAGGAGACCTGTGTGGACATTGAAGCTCAACTTAATGACATACAGTCCGAAAGTGCATAAAACACAGGGACTATCATCGAAATGTGTTGAGATAAAATAGCCACACAAGAGGAGGGAATGTTGGAAAAGTTTTTTTATGTCTATTGTGTGACTAATTATAGGAATTTAAAATGGATTCCGATTTCTAAAATGGCTTCTAAGGACACGTTGCTTCTAACTTGTATTTTTCTATTGTTTCAACTTACTTCCTAAAATCATAAGCTTTGCTACGAATTGTAAAAAGACACTGCGATTGGCAATAAAGCTGTTTTGCGTCATGAGCCACCAGTGAACTTTTAGCCAATAATATTCTTCCTGTTGACTCTATAAAAAGGTCACACACCTCGTGTCTGTATGTGACTTCTGCTTTCTTCTCAGCATGAAAGGCTCATCCATTTGTACTGGTACATTTGAAATAAATTACCTTACTTCTAGAACACCTGAAGTTTGACTGATCACAGAGGAAGTATTAATCCAACAGCAATGCCCACTCAGGCTTGAGTGGAGAATAGGGTGACTGGGTGTTGCATGCCTGAACCTATTTCCCTACCAAATCCCATTGCTGTTTTCAACCTTTTTCCCAAATTTGTTTCAAGCAAAGAAAATAAACTCTTCTGTTGGAGTTTAAATACTGTCTGGAGATTGGCCTTCTTTTGGGGAAGAATAGACTTTTCCCTACATTCTAGGGACAAGAACCAATAGAGGGGAGGTAACTCGCTGCAGGACCCAAAATTGCAAGAACACCGCTCAACCTCTTATACCAGGAGGATACAGGCATGTGACATGGTGTGCCTTTACCCCTGCAAGTGAAGGTAGGCAGGAAAAAAGGGTCTGTGTGCTACACTTATATACAAGTCTATACAGGTTGGAACAGCGGAGGTCTGAGGCAGATGTCTTCATGATATAGTAACTTGCTGCAGTAATTCTATCACTACAGACATTAAGGATCTTTTACGTCAGAACCATTAAGGCTTTAGTTACCCTACAGGAACCTTCCCTATACAGTAGTTATCTTTTTATCCTTTGTCTGTTATATGGTGAGGTCTAACGATCAGGGATGCATTAATTTAGAATAATTCCCTTATTACTATGGAGACTTTTATAACTGATGACATACCGCTGCAGCCCCCACTGTGTCCTGGACACTCGTCTACGTTTCCATCAAGCCAAAATCCTACCTGCAATAATATATTAAGCTATGTTTAAGCTCCTGAAGAAGCGCTTTTGCGTGTAACATGTAGAGCTGATCTACAGTATGCCCTAACCAGTCTACACCAAGCCTGATGGATTTCTGATATTCATTAGTCAAAGGACGTTCTCATAACCATTCAGGAAACAAATATATTTGATGTAACTAGTGGTGTGATTTATAGTAATTTAGCAGTAATTTTTACTGCAAAGTTTTTAACAATGTTTGTTCATATTCCCTTTTTCTATTTTTTGTAATAAAGATATACATTTTTAATTAAATGTACTCTAGTGCCTACACAGTCCAGTGATATTTGTTTCAATTAGTATTCTAATCACTATTGGTTGTCCAAGAACAGGATGGGAGGGATCTTTGGTGCCAGGAAGCCTGAATATGTGTTATTTCTTCTGTTCACATGAGAAAATATGTGAATTGTTGTCAAATAGCCAGGGTAGAGATGTTGCAACTGCATTTATGTGGAAGACAGATGGTGTCAAAGGCTCCAACGTGGCACCTTTTTCGCAAATCAGTTGTTCCTGTCCAAAATGTGTACCTTACTGTTCTCGAAAGATGTCCCTTTGTCAGGGTCACCTGTGGCCAGGTGACAGATGCACACCGTAGGGGGACAGGAGTGCACCGCGAGGTAGTGAACCCTATGGCTGGCTTCTGCGGATAGGAAACTGGGTGGTTGTGGAAAGCGGGACCAGAGGAGCACAACCGGGATCCCAACGGAAGCGAGAGCCAAGATTCCCCACGGCGCGGAGTCTAAGACCCAGCTGGTCTTCTCCAGGGCCTCTAGTGGTGAGGATGTTACGCTGCAGGCTGGGACCAGGTCGCGGCCCCTGGAGTTTCCTAGCTCACGCCCCGTAGGATAAGGGGAAAAGAGGGGAAGCAGCAGCACACGATAGAGAGAACCGAATAACAAGCTGAAGGTCAGGGGCCACAAGCAGACAAAGATAACGAAGAACGAGCCGAAGGTCAAGGGTCACGAGCAGACAGGGATAGACGGGGACAAGCCAATAACGTAACAGAGAGACAGACGTAGCACACGGCAGGCAGGAACCCAAACACACAATGCCTAACAAACACGTTGATCAGCAAAGCAGGCTTGCAGTGCACAGGTTAATATAGTGTTCTGTGATAGGGCCTGGGGTGGAGTCAGGCTGGGAGGAGATTATAAAGGAAGCCAGGTGAAAGGGCTCAGGCCTCTAAGATGAACACATGGGAAGGAAGGTAAGCTGACAGACAAACACTACTGCATATCCATGACAGTACCCTCCCTCTTATGGCCCCTCCCCCGCATGGACCCAGGCTTAAAGGGAAATCTCTGATGAAACCTTCTCAACAGATGAGGTGCAGCGACATCAGATGCAGCGATCCAAGACGCCTCCTCAGGACCAAAACCTCTCCAATGCACAAGGTACTGAAGAATGCCTCTGCAGAGCCGAGAATCCAGAACTTGTCTAACCTCGTACTTAAGATTATCCTCAGAGACCGAAAACGAGGTAGGGAGATGACAAGAAGATCTATTGAGGACCAAAGGCTCTCTAGGAATAAGCAAGGGCATGAGAGGATCAACAGGAATCTGAGGAGGGTCCCCTAGACCCTTAAAGGGGAACTGGTCATCTTGCACAGGACCATCAGACTGGGCAGATGTCAGTGGAACCCTGAAGTCAGGTTGGTTAGAAGGTGACATGTCGCCGGAGTCAAGCTGAATAGCTGAAGGACAAGCAGAATGTCCCGAACAAGAAAAAGTAGGAGGCTCACTGGGCATGGGCTGGACTGGCATAACTAGTACAGAGGCAGAGTGAATAGCTGAGTCAGGTGTAGCGACTACCTGAATCGCATCGCAAGACGTAGCGACTGCAGGACTTGTAGACAAGCTAGCCTGGCTGTGCGTCCAAGGGTGGTTAGGGACAGAGAAATGTAAATGGTTATGCAACCTGGAATGAATGACCGGCTCAGATTCACAGGGGGCAACGTTGGGTAGGCAGGACGAGGAACAGGAGGGACCCCAAGCCAGAATCTGTCCAGTAGTCCAGTCCACATGAGGAGAATGGAGCTGTAACCATGGGAGACCCAAAATTATAGGCGTTGAGGCCTTGGGTAAGATAAGGAAGGATATCCACTCCTGGTGGAGTGTCCCTACCGACATCTTAACAGGGAGGGTCTGGAAGCGGATAGGTCCCCCTGGGAGAACAGTACCATCAATCGCCAAGACCACCAATGGCGTGGTGAGGGGCAAAAGAGTAAGTCTCATGGACGATGCGATTTCCCAGTCCATGAAATTACCAGCGGCTCCGGAATCCAGATATGCTGAGACCGAATGAGAAGAAGCACCAACATGAAGGAACACAGAAAGCAGAAGACGAGAAGGGGAAGGTGATATTTCTGGGTCCAATACTCCACTTTCCAGATGAAGTGGACCCGAACGTTTTTCTGGACAAAGAGAGCAGGTGTCACGAAAATGACCTTTGCCCCCACAGTAAAGACACAGACCAAGAGTTCTGCGCCTAGCACGTTCCTCGGGGGATAGCCTGGTCCGACCCGGCTGCATGGGTTCCTCAGCTGGTAGGAGATGCTCTACAGGTCGAAGAGAGGGGAGCCCAGGCTGACTAAGAACCAAGGAGTGCTGGCGTTGCTTTTCTAAGGTCCTCTCCTGAAAGCGAATATCGATCTGGTTACACAAGGAGATAACGCCGGCCAGATCAGTGGGGATGGTTCTTCCTGCTAATTCATCCTTTACTCTATCAGACAGGCCATACAAAAAGGTTGCGACTAAGGCCTCATTGTTCCAGCTCAACTCAGCCGACAGTATGCGGAAATGAAGGGCATACTGTCCCACAGAAGCAGACTCTTGGCGGAGACGTAAAAGGGCGCTGGCCGCTGAAGAGACACGAGCCGGTTCTTCGAAGATATTCCGAAAAAGTTTCAAGAAGCCAGACAGGCTAGAAACCACTGGATCATTCAGTTCCCACAGAGGGGCTGCCCAGGCTAAAGCTTCACCAGAGAGGAGGGAAATGATATAGGCTACCTTAGCCCGATCAGACAGGAAGTTTTGGGGCTGGAGCTCAAAATGAATCGTGCATTGGCTAAGGAACCCCCTGCAGGCCTTGGAGTCCCCAGAGAAACGGGACGGAGCTGGCAGTTGTAGTGAGTGTGTGGCTGCGACTGGTGCAATAGGTGCAGCCGCTGATTGTATTTGAGGTTGCGGATTCAGGGTTCCCAAGGAGGCCTGAAGCTGCTCGAAGCGAGAAGCCAGATCCTGGAGGAATCGCATCACCTGAGTCTGATTCGATTCCTGGGTTTCAAGTCTGCAAACTATGCCCTGCAATGGATCATCTGCGGGTAGCGGGATGTCAGCCGGGTTCATGGCTGATCAAACTGTCAGGGTCACCTGTGGCCAGGTGACAGATGCACACCGTAGGGGGACAGGAGTGCACCGCGAGGTAGTGAACCCTATGGCTGGCTTCTGCGGATAGGAAACTGGGTGGTTGTGGAAAGCGGGACCAGAGGAGCACAACCGGGATCCCAACGGAAGCGAGAGCCAAGATTCCCCAGGGCGCGGAGTCTAAGACCCAGCTGGTCTTCTCCAGGGCCTCTAGTGGTGAGGATGTTACGCTGCAGGCTGGGACCAGGTCGCGGCCCCTGGAGTTTCCTAGCTCACGCCCCGTAGGATAAGGGGAAAAGAGGGGAAGCAGCAGCACACGATAGAGAGAACCGAATAACAAGCTGAAGGTCAGGGGCCACAAGCAGACAAGGATAACGAAGAACGAGCCGAAGGTCAAGGGTCACGAGCAGACAGGGATAGACGGGGACAAGCCAATAACGTAACAGAGAGACAGACGTAGCACACGGCAGGCAGGAACCCAAACACACAATGCCTAACAAACACGTTGATCAGCAAAGCAGGCTTGCAGTGCACAGGTTAATATAGTGTTCTGTGATAGGGCCTGGGGTGGAGTCAGGCTGGGAGGAGATTATAAAGGAAGCCAGGTGAAAGGGCTCAGGCCTCTAAGATGAACACATGGGAAGGAAGGTAAGCTGACAGACAAACACTACTGCATATCCATGACACCCTTTTTCCTAAGATATACGAAGATGGCTGAGTCTCAACCTGTAGAATTTGCTTTGCTATGGTGAGGGGCGTGATAAGCAATGGCAAGATCACTAATATAATCATCCTGTCATCCCTTTGCATCCTTGTGTCCTTCAAGTACAGCAAAACACTGAGAGAGAGTTTGTATATTCTAAAAACCTGGTGCAGTCTCAGGTGGGAAGTGAGAGGTGACTAGTGGAGAGGTTTTCTTTCCATGAGGCACTTTCTGGAGATGCTTCTTTGTATGAGTGTTCACTGCTGTGTTGGAGAACGACTGGGCTGCAACATTTGAGTAGAGGTCACAGCTGTCAGAGAAATCCAGTGACCTGGAGGAAAGGGGCATCTCTGGTTCTGTGAGAGAGTGCCATTACGGTGTCCTGAGTCACTGCCAACACCATTGGTTCTGGACTCCAGAGAGCTGGCGAAGGTTTGATTACAGACTGCATAGTAGTAAAAGGCTGCTGGCCAAAACTTCTTTACCCACTTCTTAAAGGGAGAGGGTCACTTTACCTTGGGATATAGTTTGGGAACTCACATCCCGTGAAGTGGGATTCTCTTAAACCAAAGTGATCCAAAGCAGGAGGTTTGGACCCCAATAATTAAAACTTTACTGATCAGTGGAAGGATTTTGGAATGGCTGAAGGCCCTTTTAGCTTCCAGTACTACCCTTTGTGAGACTTTGCCGAAAGGGCTTATTGTCATTCGGAATCAGGGGACCCATGCATCAGTGGCTCCTTCGGGGGTACGTTCTACATCTTTATAGATAAAATAGATTAACTGTGTAAATGTGTGAGGTACTTCCTGCCACAGTCTGGTTTGAAAAACAGGCTGTATTTGAATTAGAGGCAATAACCTACATTTTGATAATTTTCTCTATATGGCTGTTAAGGAACTTTGTTGGTTTTCTCACTGTTACCCGTTGGCTTTTTGAAATGTTGGGTTTAATGTCTATCTCGAGATGTCACTACGGTAGTTACTGTATGTACTGTTATGCCTTATTGAACATCCCGCATACCTTAAATAAAGATTTAAATGTGTGAGGCACAAGCACAAATTCCGTCTCTATACCAATTTCTATGCTGCTTCTTTAGAGCCAACTTCCCAGGGTACTTTGCTGTAAAAAAAAAGTGTATTTGAGATGTTAACTATAGTTATAAGTATCACATTTTTACAAGTGTATTTTATACATACAGCTGTGTCTTCTGAAAACTGAAAAATAATGTTAAATAGGCAAAGAAATCTTTCGAACCCAGTCTTCAAAAGGCAACATTTAGCAACGTTAATGAAAACATCATGTTCTCTTGGGCGCTTCCAGCAGGAACTGATGCATTTGTATGCTATGTGCTCTTAATATGGATTATATACTTTGTGTCTGCTTAACGCTGTGATTTTGTCAATGACATCAATTGCTGGATCTAAAAATGCACTTGATTACTGGCCAGTTCAGAAAGAAAGAGTATTTTTAGATCTTGCGTTTAATACTTTATCCCTGCCAGTTCTTTTCTGTAAAGAAAACAATTTTATCTCACGCTACTTAACCTCAATATGAAAATTGGAAACAGACATGATGGCTGCTTATCCAAGTCTGTTCTGCTATGTTAATTAAGTGATTTTGACTATTCAGCTCACCAATCTGATTTATTTTAATTGTGATGAAGCCACTGAGCCACAGCTTTGCAGCAGGGTATTATGCATGCATTGTGGCTGCCTCCACTGCACGTGCTTAGAGTAAGTAACAACAGGCTCTTCATTTTTATTGCACTTGGTTGATTGTATATTAGTCCAAACTTAGGAATATGGTTACAAATCACAAAACAAGTCCTGTCTGTTAATAGAATAGTCATTCCATCAAAGCCGTTACCACATTTCAGTATTATATATAGATAATGCCACTTACTTCATATATCTTTCATGGACTTTATTTGAAATAAACACTGCGGTTCCAAGCTTCATGCACCTACCCAAGCAGCTACAAGGAGATCTGAGCCTTCCTGTTGCATTTCACATTATCGAGACAGAAACAGGGAAGTTTTATACAATTGCAAAAAGAGAAATTAGACTCCAAGGCTAGGGGCAGTTCCAGAAACCCAGAGATCTCACTACCGAGTTTTAAAGGCAAGAGAAGCCAGTGGGTGAATCCATCCATCAACGTGTTTTCATGAACAAATATCAACTTGAGCTATAGAACTCTGTAAACAACAGTCTTTGTGCAACAAATGGTAAGGAAAGAGAGGTAAAATGTGTGAAAAGGAACCCAATGCTCCATCTGCTGACTGAATCGAAGACTACAGACTAAGGCCCCTTTCTCACTTGTGCGACTTCAAAGTCACGCGATTTTACCGCGATTTTGCAGCCGCGATTTCAAGGAATGCCTGTGTAATTGGCATCAAAATCGGACCAAAGTAGTGCAGGGACTACTTTGAAGTCGGAACGACTTGAAGTCGTACTAATATGAATGGTTGTCATTGGAAATCATGGGGAACGAGTTGTCATGCTACTTTGCAGTCCCAAATCGTTGGACAAGTCGTATAAGTTGGAAAGGGGCCTAATCATATGCTGGTAAGACTAGCGTTTCATTTTATTTTTAGTCCTGACCACAATAAATAAATATAATTAATTATTAGAAATTATATACAAAACTACCACACAATGAGGTTGATTTGCTAATGGCTTAGTAAATGAGATAAAGCTTCACATTGCAAAAACACACAATCATATGCAAAGAACATTTAAAAAACAAAATTTTGCAACATGATTGGATGATGGAAGTCAGCAGAGCTTTTACTTATTTACTAACCTCTGGAGCAACTGCATTTGCAGAGTGCAACTGTACTTTGCAAGTGCACTATTTATTTGCCTTTAGTAAATCAACCCTATTATCTGTTGAAAGATAAGGGGGTGAAAAACCACTAAAGGTGTTTTCTTAGCGACCACATAAAATACATACGATATTAAGAATTATTCAGCACACACACAGATATCACCAGATTAAATAGTTTGATTTTAAAGACCTATGGTGTAAAGAAAAATGTAGCACAGAATATGCACAGGGGGTGGGCACAATAAAGTGAACACCGGTATTATAAGGTGTAACGTAGGTCAACAATATTCTATTATTTTGTGAATTCAACAACCTCTAACAATGTGTAAAGTAGCCAGCTTATCTGCATAATTGATTTATGAGTTCCTGTGCCCACAGAGGAGGTATGAGATGAGGCTCCTCTCAGCAAGTAGCACGAATGTTAGTGTATACTGTACCTAGATAAAGGCAGACACCTCGGTACCAGCAATTTGGGGCTGAGGTCTTGGCTGAATTCAGAGTACCATATAATATCTCTACGCTGAGTGTACTCCAGTGATGGACACAGAAGAACTCCTGGCTGCAGGACTTATTAGAAAAAGACTAGAAGGCGCTTAACAATGCTGAGACTGATAGTTTGATATAGGCTGTGTGCTACTTTCTGGGCACTGGGTCTGCTGGGGCTTGTAGTTTTGTACTGTCTGTGCTGCTTTCTGGACATTGGGACTCCCCTTTTCCGCCACTTTGTAGACTCTCTTCTTTATGAGCTCTTCGCTACCAGAACCTGATGGGGCCCAAGCCCTCTTCATCTTTTGCCTCTGCTGTGGGTTGCCCTGCTATGGGTGAACCTGATGTTGTGGAAAGGGTACCTTTACCTCAATCCAGCAACCTCCTCTGGCAGGAATCTGCCAACCCTTATGCCGCGTACACACGGCCGTTTTTAATGTCATTGGAAAAAACGACGTTTTCCTCAACGTGATTCTTCTTAAGCCTGCCTTGCATACACACTATCGTTAAAAAAAAATGCTCAAGCAAAGCGCGGTGACGTACAACATGTACAACGGCACTATAAAGGGGAAGTTCCATTCAGACGGCGCCACCCTTTGGGCTGCTTTTGCTGATTTCATGTTACCGCGTGTTAGTAAAAGTTTGGTGAGAGACGATTCGTGGTTTTCAGTCTCTGTGCTTTTCAGTCCGTTACAGCATGATGAATGTGCTATCTCCATTACGAACGCTAGTTTTACCAGAACGAGCGCTCCCGTCTCATAACTTGCTTCTGAGCATGCGTGTTTTTTTCACGTCGTTAAAGCCGTTTTTCACGACGAGAAAAACGACGACGTGAAAAACAACGGAAAAAAATAGAGCAGGTTCTAAATTTTTAATGGCCATTTTTCTCGTTGAGAAAAATGCTCTGGAGACTACACACGACCGTTTTTCACAACCAATTTAAAAAATGGCATGTTTCTCGTCATGAAAAACGGTTGTGTGTACGCGGCATTACTCTGTGAATCAAACTGCTCATTGTCTTTGGACCCTTGTGCTGCCCTGCTGCCTGGACACACTTTAATCTGCAACTGCCACAAAAGCCAGGCCCTCTCTGCTTCCCTGCATTCGGGATTCTTCTGTGCCCACTCTGAACCTTCACCTGCTGCTGGACACTCCATGATCTCTCTGCACTCCTAGTTCTTCATTTTTTATTTTTATTTGTGTAGACACTGAAAAAAAAAAAGGTTGGCATCCTTTGTTTATTTGGGTTATGAGTGAGTGAGTGAGTGAGTGAGTGAGTGAGTAACTTATATAGCACTACAAATGCAAACTAAATCGCCTCAAGGCACTTTTGCATCCAGTGTCGTCCAGTGTCGTCCTGATCCTTCAGAAGAGTTGGGTCTTAAGTTTTTTCCTGAAGGCCCCATGGTTACATATGTTACATATTTATTGCAGTGTATGTATTACATGTTCCTTTTAGTAGCAGCCAGTTAGTAAGAGGGGTCAGTAAAACAGGTGACTTGTTGGACTCCCAAAGGGTGACTTGTTGCAGCATCTTTAATGTAGCCAAATTATTTGGTGTTTCAAAAACAATAGTCTCCACAATTATGACAAACTTTTTTTTTAATACCTGCTATTGGCGGTATTGTGCTTACTTTTGAGGGGAACTTAACCATTTTTTTCTTCCTAAAGGGACAAAGAACGTAAAATAGTCAACTTAACATGAGTAATCTCATTGACCAAATATGGTAATGACTATATTTGGTCAATGATATCACCAGGGATCCCCATCAGCTTTTTTAAAACTTGAAAGAGAAGCTGGCAGGAATCTATCGTTTAGAGGCAGTAGTGGTTCCGCCACTAAATGACAGATTTCCAGCTGCATCAGCTGGAAATTCTGGCAGGTGGATGAACTGTCAAAATTTGGACAGCTTGTTCATCTCTTTGCTGAATTGCAAACAAGCTGGGATTGGGTTGAACCCATGCTCAACCTAAACCCTAAGTTTGGGTTCACACTAGTACGAATTGGATGCGGATTTCCCCCCCATCCAAATCGCACAGCAGGACATTGTGACTGGCTCTCTGTTGTGGAGCTGGTTCACATACATCCTGTGCGTCTTGTGGTCCGTTTCAGGTCCGAATTCAGCCACAAATTCAGGCTTAAATCAGACCTGAAACGGTGAACGAGGACGCACCGGACTCCTGCTGTGACCCGCTGCATGCTCATATGTAAACCCAGCCTAAAGCTGGCTGCACACTAGTTGACTTACAAACAAACATTCACACAAAATTTGTGATGAATGTTATTCAAAAATACTTCAAACGTTTTTGTGAGCTTTTTTTTTTTAAGAAGTCTTTATTTTGATTTTCACAAACATTTAGCTTACAAAGAACAGAAAAAGAGGGCCCAAACAGGAGCAAGGTCAAAAATGACAAAGAAAAAAAAAAAACTTGAATGGGCAATTAGAGCGTATTGCTACATCCATCAACAAATATATATATTTATATACATTCATATACCTATTTATTACCAATCAAGAGCAATGAGCCAATTTGTAAAACCTGGATATAAAGACAAGGAAGGGCAGGGGTAGACGAGAGGGTGGGGGCAGAAAAGAGGAGAAGGGGAGGGGAGAGGAAGAAAGGGGGGAGCCGATCAATCATAAAAGTAATAAAGAAACAAAATAAAATAAATTCTAAAACAAAAAAACACAACAGCCAGCACTATAACTGAGAGAATAAATGATAATTTCAGACATATTCCATGGATCTGAGCAATTTTGCCCCAATCTTTAACAAAACTAAGCTAAATCAGTTCCCCCACTGTAGAGATTAGGGATGAGCCCAACAACCCCCCCCCCGTTCGGTTCGCACCAGAACCTTCGAACGGACCGAACGTTTGCGCAAACTTTAGAACCCTATTAAATACAATGGACGCGAACGTTCGAAATCTAAAGTGCTAATTATAACGCCTAATATGCATGTTATTGTCCTAAAAAGGGTTTGGGGACCCGGGTTCGGCCGGAGGGGACATGTATCAATGTAAACATAATCTTTTAAAACTGTCGTTTTTTCGGGAGCAGTGATTTTAATGATGCATAAAGTGAAAAAAAAAAAAGTGAAATATTCCTTTAAATATCCTACCTGGGGGGTGTCTAAAGTATGCCTGTGAAGTGCCACGTGTTTCCCGTGTTTAGAACTGTCCCTGCACAAAATGACATTTCTAAAGGAAAAAAAAGCCATTTAAAACTGCTTGCGGCTTTAATGTAATGTCTGGTCCCGGCAATATGGATGAAAATCATTGAGAAAAATGGCATGGCTACCCCATCACCCCCCCCCACTCTACCCCAGCCCATTACCAGCCCCTTTGGGTCTTGTATGGATATTAACCACTTAAGCCCCGGACCATTTGGTAGCTAAAGGACCAGAGCTGTTTTCAGAATTTTGCACTGCGCTGCTTTAACTGTAAATTGTGCGGACATGCAATGTTGTACCCAAACAAAATTTGCGTCCTTTTCTTCCCACAAATAGAGGTTTCTTTTAATGGTATTTGATTGCCTCTGCGATTTTTCTTTTTTGCGATATAAACGGAAAAAGACCGAAAATTTTGAAAACAAATTATATTTTCTACTTTTTGTTATAAGAAAAATCGAATAAACTCAATTTTAGTCATACATTTAGGCCAAAATGTATTCAGCCACATGTCTTTAGTAAAAAAAATGTCAATAAGCGTATATTTATTGGTTTGCGCAAAATTTATAGCGTCTACAAACTAAGGTACATTTTCTGGAATTTACACAGCTTTTAATTTATGACTGCCTATCTCATTTCTTGAGGTGCTAAAATGGCAGGGCAGTACAAAACCCCCCCAAATGACCCCATTTTGGAAAGTAGACATCCCAAGGAAATTGCTGAGAGGCATGTTGAGCCCATTGAATATTTTTTTTTTTTTGTCTCAAGTGATTGAATAATGACAAAAATAAATAAAAAAATTACAAAATGTCACTAAATGATATATTGCTCATACATGCCATGGTTATATGTGGAATTGCACCCCAAAATACATTTTGCTGCTTCTCCTGAGTACGGGGATACCACATGTGTGGGACTTTTTAGGAGCCTAGCCGCGTACGGGACCCCGAAAACCAAGCACCGCCTTCAGGATTTCTAGGCACAAATTTTTGATTTCACTCCTCACTACCTATCACAGTTTCGAAGGCCATAAAATTCCAAAATAGCACAAAACCCCCCCAAATTACCCCATTTTGTAAAGTAGACACCCCAAGCTATTTGCTGAGAGGCATGGTGAGTATTTTACAACTCTCATTTGTTTTTGAAAATGAAGAAAAAAAAAAATATATTTTGATTTTTTTTCAATTTTCAAAACTTTGTGACAAAAAGCGAGATCTGCAAAATACTCACAATACCTCTCAGCAAATAGCTTGGGGTGTCTACTTTCCAAAATGGGGTCATTTGGGGGGGTTTGTGCCATCTGGGCATTCCATGGCCTCCGAAACTGTGATAGGCAGTGAGAAGTGAAATCAAAAATTTACACCCTTAGAAAGCCTGAAGGCGGTGCTTGGTTTTTGGGGTCCCGTACACGGCTAGGCTCCCAAAAAGTCTCACACATGTGGTATCCCCGTACTCAGGAGAAGCAACAGAATGTATTTTGGGGTGTAATTCCACATATGCCCATGGCATGTTTGAGCAATATATCATTTAGTGACAACTTTGTGCAAAAAAAATAAAAATAAATTGTCTTTTTTACGCAACTTGTGTCAACATATAAAATATTCCATGGACTCGACATGCCTCTCAGTATATAGCTTGGGGTGTCTACTTTCCAAAATGGGGTCATTTGGGAGGGTTTTGAACTGTTCTGGCATTTTATACACAACATTAGGAAGCTTACATCCACTCTTCTAACCACTTGAAGACAAAGCCCTTTTTGACACTTTTTGTTTACATGAAAACATTTTTTTTTTGCAAGAAAATTATGTTGAACCCCCAAACATTATATATATATATTTTAAAGCAAAGACCCTACAGATTAAAATGGTGGGTGTTGCATTTTTTTTTTCTACACAATATTTGCGCAGCGATTTTTCAAACGCATTTTTTGGGGAAAAAATACACTTTTTTTAATTTAATGCACTAAAAAACACTATATTGCCCAAATGTTTGATGAAATAAAAAAGATTATCTTAGGCCGAGTACATAGATACCAAACACGACATGCTTTAAAATTTCGCACAAATGCGCATTGGCGACAAACTACATACATTTTTAAAAGCCTTTAAAAGCCTTTACAGGTTACCCCGTTAGATTTACAGAGGAGGTCTACTGCTAAAATGACTGCCCTCGATCTGACCTTCACGGTGATACCTCACATGCATGGTGCAATTGCTGTTTACATATGACGCCAGACCGACGCTTGCATTCGCCATTGGGCAAGAGCAGGGCAGGACAGGGGTGCTTTTTTTTTTTTTTTTTTTATTATTAATTTTGCTTTTTTATTTTATTGTTAAACTGTTCCTTCCATATATATATTTTTTAATCATTTTTATTGTTATCTCAGGGAATCTAAATATCCCCTATGATAGCAATAGGTAGTGACAGGTACTCTTTTTTTTAAAAAACTGGGGTCTTCTAGACCCTAGATCTTTCCTCTGCCCTCAAAGCATCTGACCACACCAAGATCGGTGTGATAAAATGCTTTCCCAATTTCCCATTGGCGCTTTTTATATCCGGGGGGGCATTCCCTCCCACTGCTTGTAAAAGCAGTCCAGAGGCTAATTAGCCACTAGGATTGCTTTTACATGAAAGCCGGCCGCTGGCTGAAAAGAATGATACCAAGATTATACCTAAACCCGCAGGCATCATTCTGGTATAAACATTCAAAGTCCAGCAACATACCAGTACGTTGCTGGTCCTTGTTGGACATGTATTGTAATCTTTTTTTTTCATGCAGCCTGTTGGCTGAACGAAAAAAGAGATTGATCGGTGGGTATGCCCACCATTAGAATACCGCCCTTCATCCACCCACTTCTAATGATGGGCATACACGCACCATTTATATATGCCGAAGCATGGGGGCATCCTCCCGCAAAAAAGTTATGCCGCACACACATGGTCGGACTTTTCCACGGGCAAGCCTCCGTCGGAATTTCGACCGTATGTACGCGGCATTAGGAGCAAAATCGCTCCTCCGCTCCTCCACCCCTGCTGCCCCAATGCTTCGGCATATATGCTTTTTTTTTTTAACTGTGGTGGTGAAATCACCTCCTACAGCACTGGAGTCGCAGGGATCAGGCCTGTCTCTGCAAACGCTGCAGTTATGTGTGTTGTGTTTTGTAAGTGACAGTGATCGATCGATACTGCACTTGGGTGGCCTGGGCTGAACGGAAGGGCAAAACGCAGGTGCTAGCAGGTATCTGGGCTGATCCCGCTAACACTGCATTTTTGGGAACCCTAAACTGCTGGGGACGCTAGTATAGATCTGATCAGATCAGATATTGATCTGTTCAGATACTATACCACTAAGGGAGGTGTATGCTTCACGCATGGGTGTTGGCGTTACTGGCACTAACCTGACACTGCCTGGGGTGTGACGCAGACCCTCTCTGACGCTAAAACCTAATTGATATCACCCGCCGGGGGCGATCAGGGGGTTAAACCTTTATTGGGTTATATACGGCGGGTGCCCTGACACTATAAAAAGCAAACTAACTAACCAGCGTCACCCGTAACACTTATATGGTGATCACTGGTGAAAGGGTTAACTAGGGGCAATTAGGGGGTTAAAACCTTTATTAGGTAATATATGGGGGTAGCTGACGCTATATAAAAACCTGACGGGGAACCTAAAAAAAAATTACTGGCTACCGATCGGCATCACCGACACTAAGACAGCGATCAGAAAAACGATCGCTTAGCGACAGTGGTGATAGGGGGTGAAAGGGTTACCTGGGGGGCGATCAAGGGGGTTAAACCTTTATTAGATAATATATGGGGGTACCTGATGCTATAAAAACCTGTGGCGAACCTAAAAAAAATTACTGGCTACCGATCGGCATCACCGACACTAAGACCGCGATCAGAAAAATGATCGCTTAGCGACAGTGGTGATAGGGGGTGAAAGGGTTACCTGGGGGGCGATCAAGGGGGTTAAACCTTTATTAGATAATATATGGGGGTACCTGATGCTATAAAAACCTGCGGCGAACCTAAAAAAATTTACTGGCTACCGATCGGCATCACCGACACTAAGACAGCGATCAGAAAAACGATCGATTAGCGACAGTGGTGATAGGGGGTGAAAGGGTTACCTGTGGGGCGATCAAGGGGGTTAAACCTTTATTAGATAATATATGGGGGTACCTGACGCTATAAAAACCTGCGGCGAACCTAAAAAAAATACTGGCTACCGATCGGCATCACCGACACTAAGACAGCGATCAGAAAAACGATCGCTTAGCGACAGTGGTGATAGGGGGTGAAAGGGTTACCTGGGGCGCGATCAAGGGGGTTAAACCTTTATTAGATAATATATGGGGGTACCTGACGCTATAAAAACCTGCGGCAAACCTAAAAAAAATAACTGGCTACCGATCGGCATCACCGACAATAAAACACCGATCAGAAAAACGATCGCTTAGCGACAGTGGTGATAGGGGGTGAAAGGGTTACCTGGGGGGCGATCAAGGGGGTTAAACCCTTTATTAGATAATATATGGGGGTACCTGACGCTATAAAAACCTGCGGCGAACCTAAAAAAAATTACTGGCTACCGATCGGCATCACCGACGCTAAGACAGCGATCAGAAAAATGATCGCTTAGCGACAGTGGTGATAGGGGGTGAAAGGGTTATCTGGGGGGCGATCAGGGGGTTAAACCTTTATTAGGGGGGGGTTAGGGGGCTACACTGGACCTAAAACTAACTTTAGTGACACTTTTACAGTCACAAATGTCACTGATTGCAGTGATCAGTAAATAAATGGTCACTGCAATCAGTGACACTGTGACTGGGGGCTGGGGGGTGATCTGGGGATGTCTGGGGGGGCCTGGGGGGGCGATTTATGTGCCTATGTGTCCTGGTGTCAGTGTAGTGTTTTGTGCACTAACCTGGCATCTTCTCTTGTGCGGCGCTCGGTATATGTGAGCGCCGCAGGAGAGATGACATCACTTCCTCTGCCTGTGTTTACATTACACAGGCAGAGGAAGCTCTCTCATTCGCCGGGAGCGATCGCGAGGGGTTGGCCGAATCGAACGGCCGTCCCCTCATCCCGGATCGCTCCTGAACAATTAACCACCGCTCACTGTAAAGAAGGGGGGTCCGATGGGACCCCCCAACTATACAAAGGCGATCACGTAGATATACGTGATTCTGCCTGTCGGTGCCATTCTGCCGACGTATATTTACAGTGGGCGGTCGTTAAGTGGTTAAGGGGACCCCGCACCCAAAATAAAAAAAGGCCCTATATACTCTGAACAGCAGTATACAGGCGATGCAAAAAAGACATGGACTGTAGGTTTGTTCTTAAGTACAATCTGTTTGTAATTTGGAACAGGTACATTTTTTAAGTGTAGCTCTAGCCCAAAAATCTATTTTTAAGCTTTTTGGAGAACATAGGAAAGGGTTATCACCCCTGTAACATTTGTTTTGCTGTCTGTGCACCTGTTCAGAACATTTCACCTCACTTTCCATCCCAATGACAAATGTTTTTGGAAAATTTGTTTTTTTTATTGAAACAAAGATTGGTGATAAAGCATCAGCGGAGAGGAGACACCTTTTTCACATATTAACTCTTAGGCCTCGTACACACGACCGTTTTTCTCGTCCAAAACAGTCAAGAAAAGTGCCGCGAGAGTTTTTTTGTCTAGAAAAACGTTCGTGTGTATGGTTTTACGATGAGAAACTTGCCGAGAATCTCGACGAGAAAATAGAGAACCTGCTCTCTATTTTCTCGTCAGGATTCCAGATTTCCTCGTCGTGTTTCTCGTCGGCCTGTTTTGTGACGAGAAAATGGTTCGTGTGTATGCTTTTACGACTCTTCCAAAAGCGCGCATGCTCACAAGCAACTATGAGACGGGAGCGCATCTTCTGGTAAAACAAGCCTTCATAATGGAGAGAGCATATTCGTCGCGCTCATAAATATTTCATTGTTTAAATGTTCTGCATTGAAATCTTCGTTAGAATGTTACATTAATCAAAACGAGTGACCTTCTTTTGCTGCTGATATTCACACAGAGTTATGCCTTATTTTTAACCTTTTTCATGCTGCTCTTTATAAGATTTATGTGTATTATATCGTGCAAGTTTTTAGGAATAATTTAAATGGTTTGATTTTTCAAAATGATGTTAATTCTAATTTCTCAATGTTTTGATAGCGATCTCCCATTTAATTTTGGAATCTATATTTTCTTGTTCATACATCACGGGACACAGAGCGGCATAGTCATTACTATGTGGGTTATATAGAATTACCTTCAGGTGCTGGCACTGGCAACTTCCAAAACAGGAAGTACCCTCCCCTATATAAGCCCCTCCCATCCGGGAGCACCTCAGTTTTTTGCCAGTGTCTAAGGTGTTGGCCAAGGTTAACATGTATTCATCTGGGCTTGTGTACAGGTTCTCTGGGCCTTAGCAAGCTATTCCGGATCCGACCAAAAAAGCTTCATAGCTAAACGGTCGGTACCCGGGCCTTGCAGAGAAGAGCAGGGTTTTGCCTGTAATGCCTCTCTTAGGAGGGCTGGACCCTGGGATCCAGAGCTCTGGTCATACCCAAAACCAAGAGGCTATCTGTGCAGGGTGCTATACAGGTCCAGGGGAGTGGAATCCTTGGGAACCCGGTCCCTGAAGGTCTAGTACAATGCCTGCCGTGAGAGGTGAAGTTTGGGCTTCTGTGGACCAAACAAAGTCCTGCGGCGGGGAAAAGGTAAGTGGGGGCCCCTCAGGAACTTGGTTCTATTGAGGGGACCCCCAAGCCTAATATGTCTTTCTGCCTGTTACCTAAAGGTATTCCCGCTAATAGCTGTATATGCCTAAGAAATCCTAGAAATGTCTTTTCATAAAGGAAGTTTTAAAAACTGTAAACCTAGAAATGTTTTTCATAAAGGAGGTTTTAAAAAAAAAAAAAAAGACAAAAGTGCGGTACCTGTGTTTGTCCACTAGAGGCCGCTGTGGAACGTCTTTTTTTCTTGGGACTATTCCTTCCATGGTGAAAGTCCAGGCAGATGAGTGAGCTCTCTATCAGGGAAGCTGCATTCCTCTGTCATGCTGCCAAGTAGTTTCCTTCCATCCCCGAGTCCTGGTGAAACAGGGACCCTGGCTCCTCTCCCTACATGGCGCCAAGAGCGCACACGTGCACTTCAAAAAAGGGGGCGGAGCCTGGCGGATGACGCGCTCTGTGCGCCCAGCGCTTCTGCGCATGTGCGGGCGTCCCAGCAAGATAAAAGGACTCGGTCCACGCTGCTTGCTATGGACACAGAGCATGAAAAGGAGCTGGTAGCATGGTATAGGGGCTTACAGCGGGCGGTTGATACAGGCATCCCCAGAAAGACGCATTAGTAGACACCCACTGATGTACATAGCAGCAAATTGCATTAGACTATTTCAGTAAAGGGGTGTATTGCGGCTGGAATACCTCAGCTTTGAACTAAGGAATATGCCGCCTAAAAAACTCCGAGATATACCTCTCAGGAAGTGTAGGGGGTCTCCATCGGGCTCTGAGGATCTGGAGCAGTCATCTGCACCTTCCTCCCCTGAGAAATCAGAGGTTAATACCCATAAGGAACCCCCGGGAGTGCCAGGTACTGCGGCTGTCCTCAGTCCACCTGCTCCTGCATATATAACAGAGGAGGTTTTTGCCTCAACTCTGGAGGGATTGGAGCAGAGATTGGCAGCATTGATCGCTTCTTCTCTACAGGAAAGAAAGCGCGCCAGATCTCCATCCCCTCCATTAGAGTGCCTGTTGGCAGAGCAACAGTCCCAGGAAGGGACTGACCTTCCTGAAGGGGATCAGGAGGAGGTTAACTCTGTTTTTGAGGAATCGACAGTAGATGAACCATTTTCAGCATCACAGACTGAAAGATTGTGGGTCCAGACCCTAACTGACATGGTTCGATCTGCATTTAAAATGCCTCTTGTTGAACCATCAACTACTGCTGTCTCCTCGTTGGGGTCGCTAAAAGCTCCCCAGATTAATTGCTCCTTTCCAATTCATCCATTATTGGAAGGACTTATATACCAGGACTGGGAACATCCTGATAAACTATTTGTTCCACCTAAGAAATTTCAGGTGATCTATCCCATGGAGGAAAAATTCACCCAGAGATGGAATGTTCCTACGGTGGACGCAGCCATTTCTTCTGTGAACAAATCACTGACATGTCCAGTAGATAATGTTCAAATGTTCAAAGATCCAGTAGATAAAAAATTGGAATCTTTATTAAAATCTGCTTTTTCCACAGCAGGGGCTGTTACACAGCCAGCAGTGGCAGCTATTGGGGTCTGCCAAGCTTTAAAGGATCAAATGAAAATGGTCCTGAGGGATTTGCCAGACCAGCAGGCCCAGGCTCTGGCTGATCTGCCTAGAGCATTATGCTTTGCGGTTGACGCCATCAAGGATTCTATCCATCAGGCCTCCCGCCTCACGCTGTCTTTGGTACATATGCGTAGGCTTCTGTGGCTCAAGAACTGGTCTGCTGAGGCTCCCTGTAAGAAGCTCTTAGTTAGCTTCCCATTTCATGGAGAACGCCTTTTTTGGCGAAGACCTGGATAAATATATCCAGAAGATTTCCAGTGGTAAAAGTACTCTCTTACCAATTAAAAAGAGGTCTAGGGGTCCGTCTTTTAAGAGGACTACCTCTCCTATCCCTGGGACGTCTGCTACTAAGCAGTTCCGACGGCCTCCTCGGTCAAACTCAGGAGGTAAAAATCAGGGACAGTCACAGGGTAATAAAAAGCCCTGGATCCGAAGAGGTACTAAACCAGCCTCCAAGTCAAGCCTATGAAGGGCTGCCCCCACTCAAACGGGTGGGGGGAAGACTTCAGTTGTTCACAGAGACCTGGCGGGAGACGATCAAAGACAGATGGGTGCTCTCCGCAGTAACTCGGGAATACAAGTTGGAGTTAAAAGAGTCTCCTCCTTCCCATTTTATGTGGTCAGGCATGCCAAAAGACCCTCTGAAAAGAAGGTGTCTCCTAGTGGCGTTAGAACAACTATTGCTCCAAGGAGTAATTATGGAGGTTCCTATGGAAGAGTGGGGGTTGAGTTTCTACTCAAACCTTTTCACAGTCCCGAAACCAAACGGGGACATAAGACCCATATTGGACCTAAAGAGTCTAAACAAATTTCTAAACGTCCGGTCCTTCCGGATGGAGTCTATCCGATCGGTCACCGCTGCCCTACAGGGGGAGGAATGGTTAGCCTCGATCGACATCAAAGATGCTTACTTGCATGTTCCCATCTTTCCAGGTCATCAAAAATTTCTACGCTTTGCAGTAGAAGGGCGCCATTTTCAGTTCAGAGCCTTACCATTCGGTCTGGCCACAGCACCACGAGTGTTCACAAAAATTCTGGCCCCACTGTTGGCCGATCTAAGAACACGAGGTGTAACGATAATGGCATACCTACACGACCTGTTGTTGATGGACCACTCAGTTGCCAAGCTAGAAGTGGTAATTGTCGATACAATCAAGTATCTAGAATCTCACGGTTGGGTCATCAACCTGGACAAGTCAGCCCTACAGCCAGTGAAAAACCTGGTATATCTAGGGCTACGGCTGGATTCAGACCAGAGGAAGATTTTCTTACCTCTAGACAAGGTATCCTCTTTGAGGGGCTTGGTCCGTCTGCTTTGTGCAAAAAGACAGCCGTCCATACGCCTGTGCATGAGGCTGCTAGGAAAGATGGTAGCATCATTCGAAGCTGTGCCATACGCCCAATTCCACTCAAGGAATTTACAGAGGGCCATATTGTCAGCCTGGAACGGAAAAATTCAGGCTCGACTTCCCGATGGCTTTGTCCCCTTCCGTTCGGAAGAGTCTCTGCTGGTGGTTGATCCCCCAGAATCTCCAGAAGGGAAAACCCTTCAGTCCGATATCCTGGAAGGTGGTCACTACAGATGCCAGCCTTATAGGCTGGGGGGCAGTACTGGAGCAATGGTCTCTCCAGGGCAGATGGTCAAATGTAGTAAAAACCCTGCCCATCAATCTCTTAGAGATACGAGCAGCCCGGTATGCCCTAGTAGCCTGGGCATCCAGACTCCAAGGGTCCCCTGTCAGAATTCAATCAGACAATGCCACAGCAGTGGCATATATCAATCATCAGGGAGGCACCAGGAGTCGTGCAGTCCAGAGGGAAGTAAGTCACATCCTGGAATGGGCAGAAAAGCATGTCCCATGTATGTCAGCTGTCTTCATTCCAGGGGTGGAGAATTGGAAGGCGGACTTTCTAAGTCGCCAACAGTTATGCCCAGGGGAATGGTCCCTTCATCCCGAGGTCTTCCGAGCAATATGTCAGCGGTGGGGAACACCGGATGTAGATCTGCTAGCATCCAGATTCAACGCAAAGGTGGACAGATTTGTCTCCCGGACAAGGGATCCCCTCGCTTGCGGCTCGGATGCTCTGGTGTTCCCTTGGGATCAGTTCAGACTGATATATGCATTCCCTCCGCTACAATTGTTGCCTCGACTCCTTCGCAGAGTCAGGTTGGAAAAGAAGCCAGTGATCCTGGTGGCTCCAGCGTGGCCCCGAAGGGCCTGGTACGCGGAGATCATCAAAATGTCTGTGGGGAGTCTCTCTAACTCTGTGGTATCAACTATAATCAATGCCAGGAAGCCTGTATCCAGGCAGATCTACTATAGAGTTTGGAAGGCGTACATCACTTGGTGCGAGGCCAGAAAATGGCATCCACGTAAGTACGTTATAGGCAGAATTCTGGACTTCCTGCAGTGGGCTGTAGACAGGAAGTTTGCCTTAAGTACTATCAAGGGCCAGGTTTCGGCCTTATCAATACTATTTCAAAGGCCCCTGGCTATGCATTCACTTGTCAAATCCTTTATGCAAGGTGTGACTCGTATTATTCCACCGATTAAAGCTCCCATATGCCCATGGGATCTAAATTTGGTTCTGTCGGTTCTGCAGAAGCAGCCATTTGAACCTTTGCGGCACATTTCCTTGGTTCTACTCACCAGAAAATTGATATTTTTAGTAGCCATATGCTCGGCTAGAAGAGTGTTGGAATTAGCCGCCATGTCCTGTAAAGAGCCATATCTGGTTATTCATGAGGACAGAGTAGTATTACGTCCTCACCCAGCCTTTCTTCCTAAGGTGGTATCGAGGTTTCACTTGAACCAGGATGTGGTTCTTCCTTCTTTTTCCCCAAACCGAGCTCGGTAGAGGAAAAGTTATTGCATTCTTTGAATGTAGTAAGAGCAGTTAAAGCTTATCTAAAAGCCACTGCTCAGATTCGTAGAACGGATTCTTTGTTTGTTCTGCCGGAAGGCCCCAGAAAGGGTCAGGCAGCATCAAAATCTACTTTAGCCAAGTGGATTCGACAGGTCATAATACAAGCCTATGGCTTGAGAAGTAGACCGCCTCCGTTCAAAGTTAGGGCGCACTCCACGAGAGCAGTTGGAACTTCATGGGCAGTGCATCACCAGGCCTCCCTGGCTCAAATTTGTAAGGCCGCAACATGGTCTTCAGTACACACGTTTACTAGGTTCTACCAGGTGGACGTTAGAAGTCAGGAGGATGTCGCCTTTGGGCGCAGTGTGTTGCAGGCCGCAAAAGATCCTCATGCCTGATGGCGCCCAGCTTATGTATGGTATATTCCCCCCCCCTCATTTGGCATTGCTTTGGGACGTCCCACATAGTAATGACTATGCCGCTCTGTGTCCCGTGATGTATGAACAAGAAAGTAGGATTTTTAAAACAGCTTACCTGTAAAATCCTTTTCTTGGAGTACATCACGGGACACAGAGCTCCCACCCCTCTTTTGGGGACACGTATTGCTTTGCTACAAAACTGAGGTGCTCCCGGATGGGAGGGGCTTATATAGGGGAGGGTACTTCCTGTTTTGGAAGTTGCCAGTGCCAGCACCTGAAGGTAATTCTATATAACCCACATAGTAATGACTATGCCGCTCTGTGTCCCGTGATGTACTCCAAGAAAAGGATTTTACAGGTAAGCTGTTTTAAAAATCCTACTATTTAAATTTCACACCATGTTTTTGTGCTAATCAGATTTAGTTATTCTTTTGGGGGGGGGGGGGTGATATCTGTGCCTTTTATTGTCAGTCAAATGTATCTGCTTACTCCAAAGCTTGTTTTTGTTTATTTAAAAATACACATAGTCAAGTATGAACTTAAACAAAAAACACATTTATTCATGTTTATAAATTAAATAAAGAGAAGGCAGCGCTGGAGAAGCTGCTGCCATTTGTGCATCCCAGGGACCCCAGAGCACACAGCAACCCTGTGTGGACACTAAAATTGGGAGCTTGAGAAGGCCCACATTTCTGAACACAATCTGATGCTGGCCTCCCAGAGGTCAGGAACAGCAGCAGGTGAGATATATGTCCCAAGTGTGTGGTACTACAACAGGCTGCCTTCTGTCCGACCACAATGAAGCAAGGCCATCACTTCCTCTTCTTCCTGGCAACCTTCCCTGCAGCCTTTCCTGAAGCCTTTCCTGAAGCCTTTCCTGAAGCCTTCCTTCTTCGTTTGGCTGGAGGCTGGCCCACTGGAGGGGTACTCCGGTCAGGAGGTGGGGGTGTAGCAGAAGGGGGTGGGGCAGAAGAAGAAGGTGGAGGTGTAGCAGAAGGGGGTGGGGCAGAAGAAGAAGGTGGAGGTGTAGCAGAAGGGGGTGGGGCAGAAGAAGAAGATGTAGCAGAAGGGGGTGGGGCAGAAGGTGGAGGTGTAGCAGAAGGGGGTGGGGCAGAAGGTGGAGGTGTAGCAGAAGGGGGTGGGGCAGAAGGTGGAGGTGTAGCAGAAGGGGGTGGGGCAGAAGGTGGAGGTGTAGCAGAAGGGGGTGGGGCAGAAGGTGGAGGTGTAGCAGAAGGGGGTGGGGCAGAAGGTGGAGGTGTAGCAGAAGGGGGTGGGGCAGAAGAGGAAGGTGGAGGTGGAGGTTGAGGTTGGGTCAGTTGGGCCACCTCACATATGGCGGTATTGGGTGTAATTTTCTCCATCACCCCCTTGTTGAGCAAGGTGATGAGCAGGGGCTCGCATAGGAGGCGTTGCTCCATGCTCATCACCTTGAACTTAGCCTCCACTAGGCCGGCAATGGCCTCTTCAGGGGATGTGGGCTCCTTGAGGGTGGCATGGGCCTCTTTAATAAGGGCCATTGCTGCCTCATTGGTGGTCCTGTCCCTCCTGCCTCTTTTGTGAAGCTGGATGGGAGGCACCTGGGATCTGGTGCTTCTCCTTTGCCCTGCCACCTCCTGTCTGCCACTGGGCCCTGCCACCTCCTGTCTGCTACTGGGCCCTGCCACCTCCTGTCTGCCACTGGGCCCTGCCACCTCCTGTCTGCCACTGGGCCCTACCACCTCCTGGCTGCCACTGGGCCCTGCCACCTCCTGGCTGCCACTGGGCCCTTCCTCCTCCTGCCTGACAGTTTCCAGACCCTCCTCCTGGCTGATTTCATCCTGTGTATGAAAAAGGAACATAGTTTAATATGTTGGTTTAATCTTTGCATCAAACTTTGTAATCCTGATGGAAGCAATTAGAATGTAAATGCATAAATCCTTGCTTTAAATTTACCACTACATCAGCTTGACTATTTACCACACAATTAAGTGCAGAATAATGTCTACAGATCTTGATTTCACTTGTGGAATACAAAATAATGCATGTTTCTCATCCTGACATATTTGGGAAACATTAATTTTATCCCAATACATTTTCAGTTAATACTATACCTGGCTCCAGATGGACAAATCAGGATCATCCAGGATGGCTGCCTCCTCTTGCTCCAGAGAAGGCTCAGGTTGGCTGCAGGGAAGTCTGGGGGGAAGAGTGGAGAGTGATGGCCTTGTCTCAATGTGGTCATCCAGGAAGGACATCCTGTTGTAGTACCACAAAATCGGGACATACACATCATCTGCTGCTGCTCCTGACCTCTGAGAAGCCAGCACCTTAGAGCGTTCAGTCCTGTAGGTACCTCTCAAGCTCCCAATTTTAGTGTCCACTTGTTTTGCTGTGGCTGTGGGCACCTTGGTATGCACAAATGGGAGCAGCTTCTCCAGCGCTGCTTTTCTCACCCCTTTTTTTTTTTTTATGGATGGGGTTTTTCGTCTCCCACAGAGCCGGCAGCTCCCTTACCCGGTCAATAAATTCCGCCAGGAACTCTTTGTCGCTAATAAAGACATTCATATTGTATCTGCAAGTAAAATAAATTATATTTAAATAATGTGAGGCAAACAGTCTAACCTCCTTAACATCCTAGTCACCATATATATCCTCCAACAATCTCAAGACAGTATAGGCCAACAATTTTTACAAGTCACAAAATCACATACCTTCGTTCGCACGTCAGTCACTTGAACTCCTCTCTCCGCACACCGAACGTACTATAGTCACATGTGTGTTTGCTATATACACACCACGCATGCGTCAAAATTCAAACACGTCGCTCCGCACACGTCGCCCGCCCATGACGTTCTAACTTACATCTTTTCCCCGCCCCTTCTCTTTCGGCGCGCAGACAGATATGGCGGAGTTACAGCAGGTGTCTGATAATTCCGCAACTAGCGAGGAGACAAGCCCGGAGACCGAGGACACGTCACGATCAAGGAGGAGATTCAAGGCATCGAATATGTCTTTGGCGGAGATGGCGGAGATGGTGGACATCTTGGTCAAGGCTGATTATGATGCCAAGCATGGGCCGTATAGCAAACCAAATAGAAGGAAGGCCAAAATCCTCACTAAAGTTGTGAAGAGTCTGAGGGCGAAGTTCAGGGTGAAACGGCCAAATGAGCAGCTCAGAAAGAGGTGGTCAGACCTCAAACTGAGGGAGCCAGACCAGTTGAGGATCATAAAGAGGATGCTCGCTAAAAGTAAGTAAAATGACGACGTTTCTGCTATTAATATTTTTAGAAACTGACATGTTTTTTTTTTTTTATCATATTGGACTCCCTTCCAAAATGTAATATTTTGAACTAGGTTGGGCACAGTAATCTTTCGTTACGTTACCGACACTTCGTTCGGCCACTATCCGCGGTTTTGGCTTATTTAAGAGCCACAAAAGTAATTAGACATCTGCCATTTTTGATCAAGTATTGTGGATAATTTTTAAGTCTAGATGATGTGTTTGTAAAGAGAATGAAATGCAAACTTTAATCAGTGTAAAGGAGAGGACACTTAGCAGCTGCTTCCACATCTGTACTTTGGAGCACTATAGTGTGGGCCAACAGACCCGCCTTTTTTGGGTGTCCCACACAGGTGCATCAGAGATTTTTTGTGGTGCCTACATGTCCAAAAAATTACATCCAAATGTGAATACTAAACATATTTGGGGTCATAAATAATGCATTCTTCTTTAAATTCCGCACAAACACACACTTGTACCCCACTTCCAAACAATTTAGCCTGTTTTTAGTTTAACAAGGAGATTTACAGTGTGATAAATAGACCTTTGGTTTTATTCTCATAGGGGAGAGAAGACTGGGAGGAGGACACTCCAGGGAGCACATGCACCCCACAACTTCCAAACAACACCAAACTCCCAAAGACCCACAACCGAAAGATGTGCAGGAAGTTGAGGTGGAGGAAGGAGAAGTGCAGGAAGGAGAGGTGGATGACGTTGTGGATCTGGTCACCACAACAGGTCAGTATCTATCACCACAGCTTAAGGTAAGCGAGGTAGGCCTGCAGAGTTTTATTAATTATTTTTTTGGGTTTTTAGGGGATGTAAATGTTGTGAAGGATAGCACACGGTTCTCTGCTGACAGTGCCCTCCGCCTCATCCAGCAAGTGATGGAATGTAGCACGGAACTGGACCTAATTAAACAAAGAATCCATGTGATGGAACAAACATTTAAAGACATTCTCGATGTTTTGGGGAGAATTCAATAAGCCATCCAAACACATTTGTTTTTACATGTTTGTTTTTATAATTTTTTCTAATTTTTTGAGTAACAAACCAGCCAAAAATTGAATATGCACACAGTGTGTGAACATGTGCTATCTGCCATCAGGGGATATCCATGTACGTCTTTTGTGGGTGCAACCCCTTCCTCGTATCAAAAGTCGGTGAACTGAGGAAGGGGATGCACCCCCAAAACACGTCCATTGATCACCCCTGATGGCAGATAGCACATGTTGACAATAGGGATCAGGATTGTAAACTTCCTATATGAAAAAAATAAAAAATGTGTGCATATTCAATTTTTGGCTGGGCAAGGGGTGGCAGGACCCCATATTAGGACGGGCACATAGAGACATAGTTTGTGTAAGTGAATGTCTCCGATTGCTCAGAGGTATCCAATGTTGTAATTTTTGAAATGCAACTGATATTTTTGTATTTTCATAAGCCAAAAATTGCCGGGTTGTGGCCAGGCCAACCCCAAAGTGAAAAAAAAAAAAAAAAATGAAGAGAATGTGCACAGAGTAAAATATTTGACCACAAACAACGTGTAGCTTCTTTTTATAATACCCTCTAAGCTTATTTGGTTCTTTTGTAAGGTAACATAGTGAAATGGTTGTTATTTACTAAAGTAAAATACACTTGCCACTACAAATGCACAAAGACAAACTAGGAGACAGGAAAGAACAAATAATTAAAGGTTTAAACAAGATTTTTATTGGGATACTTAGACATAGGCTGGCATAGGAATTGCCCCCCTACCCGTGAAATACTCCATGTATTTGTCCCGAACCACACGGGCATTTTGGGGGGGCAAGCCAAGACGGGCAGATTCCAGGCCCGGAAGGGGATTTGCAGGGGAAAGTCCAGCCTCTGGCAAAACTGAGGCCATATAGGAATTTGATTTTTGGCTCAGAAAGTTGTGTAGCACACAGCAGCATAACACTACATAGTTTATTTTGTAGTCCGCCAAGTGGATGGAAGTCATAAAAAGGCGGAACCGGCTGGCCATTATGCCAAAGGCATTTTCAACGACTCTTCGGCCCCTGGCCAGCCGGTAATTGAACACACTCTTCTCTGGGGTCAGGGTCCTCTGTGGAAATGGCCTCATAAGATGCCGTCCGAGTCCGAAGGCTTCATCAGCCAAGAAAACAAAGGGGAGTCCTTCAATATTCCCTGCATCCGGTGGCAATGAAAGGTCGTCACTCTGGAGATGGAGGGCAAACTCCGTCTGGATGAAGGATCCCCCATCGGACATCCGGCCATTCTTCCCTACATCAACATAGAGGAATTCATACCGTGCTGACACCACCGCCATCAGCACAATGCTATGAAACCCCTTGTAGTTGTAGTAGTAGGACCCAGAACGGGGTGGCGGCACGATGCGGACGTGCTTCCCGTCTATGGCACCACCGCAGTTGGGGAAGTCTCACCGCGTGGCAAACTCCGATGCCACAGTCTGCCATTCCTGTGGCGTGGAAGGAAGCTGTGGAGTGAAACAAGATGAAATAATATTAGAAAAACAAAGTCATACATTACAAGGAAATTCTATCCCAAAAAATTAGAGACCAACATCAATCTAATTATACGTTTATTAAGGTGTGTAAAAAAAGGATAATGGAAGGCTCATTTATCATATTCATCACCCCCTCTGATGGGCCATTACTAAATTATTTTGGGGGGGGAGATGTGTTTGGCCACAGGATAGCATTGCAGTGGCGGTGCGTCCAGAGTGGGCGCTGGAGCACTGTCCCCTCTCTCCTGTGCCCATCACTCAGAACAATACATAGGTTCATGCGTTGCATGAACCTATGTATTGTCTATGCCGCACACTATTCAGGTGGATGGCCTCTTGTAAAGCGACCGACATATGAATCATTGCAGCATTTAGGGGGTTAAAATTGCAGAGTAGAAACAGGTATTAAAATAGTCTTGCAAATTACAACCTGAGGGATGTAATTGGCTTCCTCAAAGAAAAATCGGGGACGCAAGGAGGGGGGCATTCCTTGTGTAAACACTGACAGGCTGCTCTGCCAATCATGTTCACCAAGTCTGTTTAATGGTAACATGATTGGCTGATGCAACATGAAGGGAAGGAGAAGACATCAAGGACAGAAGAAGGATGGCGCTGACCACAAGAAGGTAAGTGCAGGGCTGGGGGGAAACTGGCTGCATTAGAGGGGACTAAATGGCTGCATTTGAGGGAACAAAATGGCTGCATTGGAGGGGACAACTGGGGGCGTTTATTAGGCAACAGAGCAAAAAAGGAGGACGTTTATTTCCTAAATTGGGGTTTGAACCCCCCAACATTTGGAGCAACAGGCGCCCCTGCTGGAAAAGTAAGTGAAGGGAAATATTTAGGGAGGAGAAAAAAGGGGCAATCTAAAGCTTCCAACATGCATGGGGACAAAGGGGACATTCTCAGCATATTACAATCATGGTAATTAGGGAAGGATGAAAGAAATACAATACATTAGCAGACATGTAATACCTAAAATGTGATGTTAAGGGAGCAAACTTACCCTAATATAGTCCTCCTGCAGGACTTGGATGATGGCAGAACAGGTGTCTGGGATTATGAGGCCCAGAGCCTGGGGGGAGATGCCTGTGGTGAACTTCAAGTCCTGAAGACTTCTCCCTGTCGCCAGGTAACGCAACGTGGCGATGAGCCTCTGCTCAGCACTGATGGCTTCCCGCATAACGGTGTCCTTCCTGGTAATATAGGGGGACACCAAAGCCAACAGTTCCTGAAAAACGGGGTCAGACATCCTCAGAAAATTCCTGTAGTCCTCAGGATTATTCTCGACGATCTCCCGCAGCAGAGGCATGTGGCAGAATTGGTCCCGCTGGAGCAACCAATTCTTGGTCCATGAACTCCTCCTCACACCATTCATGGACTGGTCTTGGTCCAAAACAAGCAGACCAACACCAAGCGCACGCACAGCACGAACTCGACGACGAGAACGTCCAGGCGACATGGCTAGGAAACGGTCGTCTAATCAGAACGTACAGAACAGAACGCACTTTAGAACAGCAAGGCCTATGAATAACGAACTGAAAATCAGAAACAAACAGGCAAGAACGCACTGTAAAACAGATACGACCTGCCTAGACGCCCTGAAAGTCAAGATACGAACCCACAAGCACAAACTGAACGGCAGAAAACGATCTGAAAAGTACGAAGACTGAAAAGCGCGAATCGTCTCTTCCCAAACTTTTACTTCACACGCGGTAACACGAGATCAGCAAAAGCAGCCCAAGGGGTGGCGCCAAGAAAAAAGATCTTCCCCTTTATAGTGCCATCGTACGTGCTGGACGTGAGCACAGAGAACAACAAGGAAATTGGGAAATGACAGTGTGTACGCATAGAAAGCTTGACGAGAAAATCGACAAGCTTAACAAGAATCTCGTCGAAAAAAACGACGTGTTTTTTACGACGAGAAAATCGGTCGTGTGTACGAGGCCTTTCAGGAGAAAATTTGCCTTCCTAGGGTTAGATTTCCTCTCACTTCCTGTTGTCTCCTTTCGTTTGCAAGTAGGAGTCGTTTGTAAGTTGGATGTTTGAAAGTAGGGGCCTGCCATATATACTCTGCTGAAATTTGCCCATTAAGTGTTGGTGTTGCCACAACACTGTAAGCCCTCACAGTTACTCTTGGTGGGCGCTGGAACGCCCTGCTGTCAACTATTATATCAGGAATTGTATTTACATGCCACTGTTGAACAGTGGTAGGAAAAATTGGGTCTTTGGTGGTGCTGGTGCCACAACACTGTAAGCCCTCACAGTTACTCTTGGTGGGTGCAGGAATGGGCCCTGCTGTGAATTATTAGATCAACAATTGTAATTGCATGCCCCTGTTGAACAGGGGCTGAAAAATTGGGCCTTAGGCACTGGTGCTGGTGCCACAACACTGCAACCCCTCACAGATACTGTACTTAGAGCGCAGCAATGAGCCCTGTTGCAAAGTATTGCATCAAAAATTTAGGCTTTAGGTGAATGCTATGCAAAGCACACAGTAGTACACTAAGTGAAACACTGACTGTCTGCAGCTAGCACAATCACCGGCCTGCCTGTCACAGTATAGTGAATAACTTTATCCAGGTGAGCTTTAGGTGGATGCTATGCAAAGCACACAGTAGTACACTAAGTGAAACACTGACTGTCTGCAGCTAGCACAATCACCGGCCTGCCTGTCACAGTATAGGGAATAACTGTATCCAGGTGAGCTTTAGGTTAATGCTATGCAAAGCACACAGTAGTACACTAAATGAAACACTGACTGTCTGCAGCTAGCACAATCACCGGCCTGCCTGTCACAGTATAGAGAATAACTGTATCCAGGTGAGCTTTAGGTGGATGCTATGCAAAGCACACAGTAGTACACTAAGTGAAACACTGACTGTCTGCAGCTAGCACAATCACTGGCCTGCCTGTCACAGTATAGAGAATAACTGTATCCAGGTGAGCTTTAGGTGAATGCTATGCAAAGCACACAGTAGTACACTAAGTGAAACACTGACTGTCTGCAGCTAGCACAATCACCTGCCTGCCTGTCACAGTATAGAGACTAACAGGAACGGATCTAGCTAAACTCAATACAGTGTATAAATATATATACAACACCTAGGATGCATATATATCCTCTACCCACTGTAACAGCAGCTAACTAACTCGCCTGCCTGCTCTATCTAACTCAATATAAATGACACTGTCTATCTCTCTGAAATTGCCTCTTTCACAAACACCAACACACTACACAAGGCCGACTTCCAGGCGGCCTTATATAGTGTGGGGCGTGTACTAAACCCCCTGAGCCATAATTGGCCAAAGCCACCCTGGCTTTGGCCAATTACGGCTCTCTGTTTTTTCTGCGCTGTGATAGGCCAAAGCATGCGGGTCATAGTGCATGCTTGGCCAATCATCAGCCAGCAATGCACTGCAATGCCGCAGTGAATTAGGGGCCGTGTCGCGCAACACGAATTTGGCGCGAACGGACCATAACGTTCGTTCTTCGTCGAACGATCGAACAGCCGATGTTCGAGTCGAACGTGTGTTCGACGCGAACACAAAGCTCATCCCTAGTAAAGATGTAGAGGACCTGGAGGCCAATGGCAGTGAGGCACTGGAAGTGTAATGTATCCAAAAGGCCCAAATCCCATAGAACTTTTCATGTCGGCCATTACACGCTGCCACCCACTCCTCCGCAGCCATAGTGTTATTTACCAAGCAAATCCAATCAACTCTCCCAGGAACATGAGCTATTTTCCAGGGAACAGGGATCAAACGCCTGGCTGCATTCAGAAGATGAGGTAGAACCAACTTATGGTAATGGCTGAGAGGAATAGATGGCACATGGAGCAAAATTTCTATGGGAGAGTCGGGCATCTAAATACCTGATATCTTGGCAATACGGTTGGAGCTATGGGCACTCCCTCCAAATATGTAGGTAAGTGCCCCTCAGCCAACAATTTTGTTGGCTTTTAACATTCCATTTAGGAATGAATAAAATTGCCCAAATAAAAAAAAACACATTCACTCTTAGAAATTGGTTTGTTCAAGAAATATGTTCTATTCTACAGCCATGGCCAAAAGTTTTGAGAATGACACAAATACGAATATTTCATAAGTGCCAAAGGCTTTTATTGCCAATTATATTAGGTTTATGCAAATAGTCAATATTTGCAGTGTTGACCCTTCTTATTCAAGACCTCTGCAATTCTCCCCTGGCATGCTGTCAATCAACTTTTGGACCACTTCCCGACTGATGGCAGCCCATTCTTGCATAATTAATGCATGGAGTTTGTCAGAATTTGGGGGGTTTTATGTTCACCCACCCACTTCTTGAGGATTGACCACAAGTTCTCAATGGAATTAAGGTCTGGGGAGTTTTCTGGCCATGAACCAAAAATGTTGATGTTTTGTTCCACAAGCCACTTAGTTATTACTTTTGCCTTATGGCAAGGTGCTCCATCATGCTGGAAAAGGCATTGTTCATCACCAAACTGTTCTTGGATGGTTGGGAGAAGTTGCTCTCGGAGGATGTTTTTGTACCATTCTTTATTCATGGCTGTGTTCTTAGGCAAAATTGTGAGTGTGCCCACTCCCTTGGCTAGGAAGCAACCCCACACATGAATGGTCTCAGGAGGCTTTACTGTTGGCATGAGACAGAACTGATGGTAGCGCTCACCTTTTCTTCTCCGGATGTCCCAAACAATTGGAAAGGGGATTTATCAGAGAAAAAGCCTTTCCCCCAGTCCTCAGCAGTCCAATCCCTGGACCTTTTGCAGAATATATGTCTGTCCCTGATGTTTTTCCTGGAGAGAAATGGCTTCTTTGCTGTCCTTCTTAACACCAGGCCATCCTCCAAAAATCTTCGCCTCACTGTCCGTGCAGATGTACTCACACGTGCCTGCTGCCATTCCTGAGCAAACTCTGCCCTAGTGGTGCCCCAATTCCTCAGCTGAATACACTGTAGGAGACGGTCCTGGCACTTGCTGGACTTTCTTGGGCACCCTTAAGCCTTATTCACAAATACAGTGGAAATGTTTTTTATGGGATTAAGTTAATTTTCATGGCAAAGAGGCTCTTTGCAATTAATTGCAATTCATCTGATCACTCTTTATAACATTCTGCAGTATATGGAAGTTGCCTTTATAAAAACTGAGGCAGCAGACTTTGTGAAAATAATATTTGTATCATTCTCAAAACTTTTGGCCACGGCTGTACTCCTTTGACGTTTCTCATCACTGCAGATGAAAATGAATATGGATTTGACCCCAAAATCAGTGTTCCTGAAACAAACACTTTTTCAAACATTCCTCTAGTAGTACATGGTCAATTTAATCTCATCACTAGTCAGATTAAGCTGTATGAAAGCATAATGCCTGCGATTCTTTTACCTTCTCCCTCTCCATTTTATCAGAGGCTCAGTATGCTGAACAGAGCACAGGGTGAACTTGGTGCTTAATGCGTGGGAACAAGCTTCTTGACAGTCGAAGGAATGTAGAAGGGCAAGGATATTGGCACGTGTGTCAATGGCCACTACGCCTTGAGGGCTCTAATTGAGGACTGAAAGCTACTTGCAAATACTTTTACCTTTTTGAACTACATTGTCTCCTGACAGATAATACATTTCAGAGTCACCACGTATTTCCTTAAATTAGGCTGACAGAAAAGCTGTCCTATCACACCCCGTCTATGCATGCTTGATCCTAACAAGCACTTCAATTGTTACCTGTCTAGGTCAAATTTCTATGGATTTTTTTGCAACCATTCTTGCTTTGGGAAGATTAGGACAGACGCTGTAAATGTCATAATGATGTTGTCACGTAAGTAAAGGTGTAAAGGACATCTGAGAGAAGGTAACATTAGCAACACAAAAATGCCGGCATACCCATTAAAGTAGATCTATGGTAAAAATGTAAAATCCTATATTCGTTTTCATATTGTACTTCAAATTTTTCTAGCCTACTCCTATTAAAGGGGTTGTAAAGGTTCATGTTTTTTCACCTTAATGCATTCTATGCATTAAGGTGAAAAAACATCTGATGTTTTCCGGCCCCCCCAGCCCCCTGGTTTACTTACCTGAGCCCTCGAAAGTCCCGCGTCGTGAATGAGCAGGCTTCTTGCCCGATCTTTTCGGCTCATTCATTGGATGATTGATAGCAGCGCAGCCATTGGCTCAGGTGGCTGTTAATCAAACCAATGACGCGGCACGTCGGGGGGAGGGGCTGAGTGATACAGTCGGTGGCTATAGCCGCCGGCTGTATCACGGGAGCGCGCCCGCAAGCTAACCCCCTTGGGATAGAGATTCCCATGAAGAGGGTTAGCTGATGCAGGGAGGACCCGAGACAGCCGCCGAGGGAGCCCAGAAGACCAGGATCGGGGCCACTCTGTGCAAAACGAGCTGCACAGTGGAGGTAAGTATGACATGTTTGTTATTTTTTTTTAAAACATTTGAACCTTTAGTGTTCCTTTAATCTGAATGATGTAAACATACTTTATGAACATCAACACGCATTTACTTTTTTTCATTCCGTGACTTGTATTCACTATGCCCTGTGAGAAGGCACTGCTGTGTCACACATTTCACAGAGCCTGCCTTCTGTACTACAGATGTGCTGAGAGGAGTCAGTACAGCAATAACTGCTTGCAGGCAGCAAGGTACCATGGAATAAGTAGTCCTTAGAAAATGAGAAGAAGCTGCAAAGCATGCAAGGAATCCAGGAAGTTGTGGAAAGAGATGGTTAGTAGGCAGGCAGAACTCACAACATGAAAGTTTTTTCAAGCAAGATTATATTAGATTGTCAAAAATAACTATTGATTGTATTGCCTTTACAATGCTGGTATTATAAAATTAAAGTGTATGTTGTGATAATAGGTCTCGTTTAAAGCCAAGTATGCAATCATTAAATATCCCCAAGTATATTTTTTAAATTGTATGTATATCAACGTCCTGTAGTGCCATGCATTGCATGAATCAGATGGGGAGAGGAAGGGGCTGCCCTGTAAGCCAATTAAATGTTACTACATTGTATTCTGCACAAGGAGTTAGCTGATGGAAGAGGGGAGAAAAGTTAAGCTAATTTCCTGTTGTTCTTACTTAAAGCGGACCTTCAGTCATTTTTTCATCTTTCCATCTATTAAATCTTCTGCCCTTGTTGTTTTAACTTTGAATAGTACTTTTTTTTTCTGCCAGTAAATACCTTATACAGCCCACTTCCTATTTCTTGTCTGGTAATAAGCCTAGGCTTATGACATCATGCACAGCTCTCGCTCTAACTTTCGTGAGAGTTTGCAAGGAAGGGGGGGGGGGTGAGTCATAAGAGGGCCAATGAGAGCTAACTTTCCTGTGTAAATCCAGGAAGTGAACGGGCAGCAGCTTCAGCTGCCCACAGTTAAAATGACTGCAGCCAGTCCAGTGGAGGGAGATTTCTGCAGCATATTTGGCAAGTACAGAAACACAGTATAGATAAAATAATATGCAAAGTGGTTGAAGGGAAGCTTCAGAATGGCAAAGATGTTTTTATCACAAATTATGTGCGCAGACTGCAGTTTCTCTTTATGTGATTGAGCCTCAATAAATCAGTACTGTGTTGCCTCACAGTAGTCAACGTAGTCAACGTAGGTTGACTACAAAGGGGATCAGACATTGAGCAAAAAAATTACCTTGAGTATAAGTAAACTGACCCCTGTCCCCTTAAAGGGGTTGTAAAGGTTCGTTTTTTATTTTCTAAATAGGTTCCTTTAAGCTCGTGCATTGTTGGTTCACTTACCTTTCCCTTTGATTTACCTTCTAAATGTTTTTTTTCTTTGTCTGAATTTCTCACTTCCTGTTTCTCCTCACTAAACTTCACACCATCATCTGAGTGGTGTGGAGTCAGCCAGAACAGCTTACTGAACAGCTTACTGAGGAGGAACAGGAAGTAAGAAATTCAGACAAAGAAAACAAAGAAAAAAAATGTAGAAGGGAAATCTAAGGAAAATGCACTAGCTTAAAGGAACCCATTTAGAAAATAAAAAACAAACCTTTACAACCCCTTTAACCATTGTCTTACAGAATATAGATCTGATGCAGCTTAGCAGGAAGCAAACTTTGGGGTGTATTTTTGTAAAAATGTGCATAGCAATTCATTCAGTAAAACGTAAAATTGTATCATACTTACCAGTAATTTTCCTTTCCTGGTGCCTATCCATGGCAGCATACCTGTGACAAGCTCCGCCTTGGCTCCTCCCTCAGGACAAGTGAATATTATAAAAGAGTTGATTAGCACAGCCCCAGCATTCTCCGTAATATAGAATACAGAGGGTGGGATTGTATGCTGCCATGGATAGGCACCAGGAAAGGAAAATTACTGGTAAGTATGATACAATTTTCCGTTTTCCTGGTGCCTCCATGGCAGCATACCTGTGACAAATAACTAGCTGATATGGGTGGGATGATGCTCAGAGGTTTATTTTAAAGAGATTATTATCATCATTTAGAGGAAGAAGCAAAGGCCGATTTGACCGCCTGTCTGCCAAACTCCACCGATGAGAGAGCTCCTGGGTCTACTCGGTAATGTTTCAGAAACGTATGTTGGAACGACCAAAGTCGCTGTCCTGCAAATTGTTTCAATTGACACATTCACTCTTGCCACCCAAGAGGCAGAAACCGTTCTGGTGCAGTGCGCCCTGACTATCGAAGGGGATCCTAGTCCTTTTGCCCTGTACACCTTGTGGATGAGTTTAATGAACCATGAGGCAATCGTTCTTGCTGACCACTCCTTGCCTTTGTTTATGAACAACCTGATAGTGTCCCTGAAGGATGCTGTAGCCTGCAGATAGCATCTCAAAGTGGAGGCAATGTCCAGATCGTGAAGAGAACCCGAGTCTTGTTCTGAAAATGTTGGAAGTGCCCAGGGCTCCGACATGTTCGAGGATGATGTGACCTAGGGGCTAAATCCTTGCACCGTTCCGAGTTCTACTTCGTCAGGAAAGAATATGATATGATTATGATCCGCTCCTAAAGCTTGGAGCTCTGAAACCCGTTTGTCAGAAGTTATGGCTATCAAGAAGGATAGCTTCATGGTTAGATTTCAAAGCGATGCTGACTCCGAAGAGGCAAGAGGTGGATTGGTTAAAGACTCTAGGATGATAGCAAGGTCTCAAGTGGGAAAAGATTGTTTAGTTGGTGGTCGGATCTTTTTTGACAGCTTTGAAAAATTGGATTATTAATGAATCCTCAGCCCATATTTTACCGGTTGCCTCTGAAATTGCCGCTACCTGCACCCTTAGTGTACTTAAGCAAGACCTAGGTCTAAGCCCGCCTGCAAGAGTTTTTAGAATTTGAGAGGATGATGGGAAATCTGGATCGCAGTTTCTGCCAATCATGAAGGCCCTGAATTTGTTCCACACCTTATTGCATATACTGTTTGTGGATGGCTTTCTTGCGCTGAGCAGGGTTTCGATAACTTTGTTGGGACACCCTAGGGATTGGAATCTTTCCCTTTCAGCTGCCAGATGTGAAGATTTAACCAGCGGAAATCTGGATGGGTGTGTGTCATGATCAGTGTCATTGCCTGGGTCACCTGCTGGTGGTGCTATTGCTTTCAGCACCAAAGGGTGCAGTTCTGGTGGCCACCAGCGGGTGTCTCCCATTTGTCTGGAGCCGAAATCATCTCCTGCAATCAGGCGTCACCTGAGACTGATTGCAGGAGGTGTGTATAAATACCCAGCAGACACTAAAGCATTTGCTCTGGTGTTGTCTTGGAACCCAGACCTGTATGCCTGAACCTGAACCTTGTGACCTGTTATCTGTTACCTTGTATCCTGTGTTCCTGAACCCTGCATCCATCCCTGGACCCCTGCCTCTGTACCTTGTATCCTGTGTTCCTGAACCCTGCATCCATCCCTGGACCCCTGCCTCTGTACCTTGTATCCTGTGTTCCTGAACCCTGCATCCATCCCTGGACCCCTGTCTTGCAGACTCATCCCTTCCTCCTGTTGTCCCTTCCGGCTCCCTGTTCAATCGGACTGATCTCTCGTGTATGACTCTGGCTTGATTACATTTACGCTTTAATCTCTAAACTGTATTCACGTTGGTGTAGGGAGTTGTTTTGTGTGTCACTGTGGTTGTTTGCTGGTTGCCTTTATTGTTTTAGGAATTATCCTTTCAATAAACTCATATATATATTTACTTACCTTGTGCCTAGTTCCTTTAGTGCAGCCCACTGATCTGCGTACCCTGTGCTGGATGCCGTGTTAGGCATCCGTGACAGAATACCAGAGCCATTCAAGCAGATCGGCTGCACTTGGGAATTGGGTCTGGGCACTGCTATTGCTTTAAAAATGCAGCTTGACGATATTCTGTATTTTTCGCTACTAGCAACAGAGGACAGGGAGTTTTGTTCTCAAACATTAAGTGAACACACTAGAGAGCAGTTGTTGGAATGCATCCGCATAGCCCATGTTTTTGTGGATCTGGGCAGTTTTGTGTTTGAGGATGTGCAAGATCTGATCTGTATCTGTACAGAGTTGGCCCTGTCTGATGCCTCCAGTGGAGACGATGACTATACACCCCCTTTTAGTGCAGCTCAGGTAGAGTCCTTGGTGTGGCTGTTGGAAGATGACTCAGTCTTTTTCCTTGAGCAGTACTCAACTTGTCCTACACAGGTGCTTGCAGCATGTATTGAGTCAGTGCAGTCTCTGGTCAGACAAGCAGTATGCAAACCTAACTTTGTGCAATCATTACTACAGGCCTGGTCAAGTTTATTGTACTCAGCCCCTGTCAGTTCCCTGCCACCCATTCCTGTGTCTAGACACCAGCCTGCTGGGATGTCTGCGTCTCCTTTACTCCCAACTACCACAGTGGCCAACCAATACACCCTCCTACCAATGAAGTACCAGTACCCTGTTTCCCCCTGCTGCACTTACCCTGCCTTTAACCCTCCTGCTTCGTCTCGGCTGCCTCCATCAGTTCCCCTAAGACCCCCTTCAAAATCCGCACCCTCTGCTTCACCATCCTTCCGCTCTTCGCCTCTACCAGCTGCATCCACCACCTACAGCCCTGTATACATATACAAATCTTCGGTGGCTAAACCAAAGAAAAAACGGAAGTTCTTTCCAACTCACACGATCCTGCCAGTAACCCAGCCTGTTTCCACACCAGCCGACCTGTTGCAGCCTGTTTCCACACCAGCCGACCTGTTGCAGCCTGTCTCCGCACCAGCCGACCTGTTGCAGCCTGTCTCCGCACCAGCCGACCTGTTGCAGCCTGTCTCCGCACCAGCCGACCTGTTGCAGCCTGTCTCCGCACCAGCCGACCTGTTGCAGCCTGTCTCCGCACCAGCCGACCTGTTGCAGCCTGTCTCCGCACCAGCCGACCTGTTGCAGCCTGTCTCCGCACCAGCCGACCTGTTGCAGCCTGTTTCCACACCAGCCAACCTGTTGCAGCCTGTTTCCACACCAGCCAACCTGTTGCAGCCTGTTTCCACACCAGCCAACCTGTTGCAGCCTGTTTCCACACCAGCCAACCTGTTGCAGCCTGTTTCCACACCAGCCAACCTGTTGCAGCCTGTTTCCACACCAGCCAACCTGTTCCAGCCTGTTTCCACACCAGCCAACCTGTTCCAGCCTGTTTCCACACCAGCCAACCTGTTCCAGCCTGTTTCCACACCAGCCAACCTGTTCCAGCCTGTTTCCACACCAGCCAACCTGTTCCAGCCTGTTTCCACACCAGCCAACCTGTTCCAGCCTGTTGCCACACCAGCCAACCTGTTCCAGCCTGGATTTTCGGTGCCCGTCACCCAGCCTGACGTTTTGGTGCCCGTCTTTCAGCCCGCTGAACCAGTGCCTGCCATCTGGCTTGCTGAACCTCTGCCCGGTGGCCAGTTTGAAGTGCCTCTGCCCGGTGGCCAGCTTGAAGACCCAGCGCCATTTGCCCAGCCCGCTGACATGGTGCCTGCTAAACCAGTTCTCGATGCCCGGCTTGCCGCTGTTTTTGCCCTGCTTGATTCCCAGCCTGACTGTGATGCCCTTGTGTTGTTCGCCTCCGTTAGGTTCATGCACATTGCCCTGCCTGTTTTCATTTCCAGATCCCAACTTCCAGACCCTGGTGGTGGGGTGCGTGTTCCATTGCCGGACTCAGGTGCCACGCCTCCCAGTAAGTTTAAGGACTCTGGCCGGAGGAGCACAAGTAGTCCGCAGACACAGGGGAGACTTTTTGGGACCTTTCCGCACCTACCAGCACTGCCAGATCAAGGGCAGAATGGAGCGTCCGGAGGCCACTCCTTGGGAGGGGGAACTGTCATGATCAGTGTCATTGCCTGGGTCACCTGCTGGTGGTGCTATTGCTTTCAGCACCAAAGGGTGCAGTTCTGGTGGCCACCAGCGGGTGTCTCCCATTTGTCTGGAGCCGAAATCATCTCCTGCAATCAGGCGTCACCTGAGACTGATTGCAGGAGGTGTGTATAAATACCCAGCAGACACTAAAGCATTTGCTCTGGTATTGTCTTGGAACCCAGACCTGTATGCCTGAACCTGAACCTGAACCTGAACCTTGTGACCTGTTATCTGTTACCTTGTATCCTGTGTTCCTGAACCCTGCATCCATCCCTGGACCCCTGCCTCTGTACCTTGTATCCTGTGTTCCTGAACCCTGCATCCATCCCTGGACCCCTGCCTCTGTACCTTGTATCCTGTGTTCCTGAACCCTGCATCCATCCCTGGACCCCTGTCTTGCAGACTCATCCCTTCCTCCTGTTGTCCCTTCCGGCTCCCTGTTCAATCGGACTGATCTCTCGTGTATGACCCTGGCTTGATTACATTTACGCTTTAATCTCTAAACTGTATTCACGTTGGTGTAGGGAGTTGTTTTGTGTGTCACTGTGGTTGTTTGCTGGTTGCCTTTATTGTTTTAGGAATTATCCTTTCAATAAACTCATATATATATTTACTTACCTTGTGCCTAGTTCCTTTAGTGCAGCCCACTGATCTGCGTACCCTGTGCTGGATGCCGTGTTAGGCATCCGTGACAGTGTGACATCCCTGTGACAGGAGAAAAGGTATTATTGTAACCTTGACTGAAGGCTGTGTATTCAGGTACATTGCTGTGGGGAACCAGGGACGTCTTGGCCAGTACGGTAGGACTGCTATCACCGTTGTGGTTTCTACCATAAGCCTCAACAGGAGTTTTTTTTTTTGGAATGAGAGGCCATGGAGAGAAGGCATAGGCCAGATTGCATGCCCAAGGGCTGAGAGAGCATCTACTGCCTCTGCCTGGGGATGAGGAAGTCTCAAGATGAACCTTGAAAACTTGGTATTTAATGCTGTTGCAAATAGGCCCAGCCCGAGGGAACCCCACTGGTCCACTAACCAGTCGAAAACTTTCGGGTGCAGAGACTATTCGTTGAAATCTATGAACCTGCGAGATAGGCGGTTGGCCCTTGAGTTGAGAAGACCGGGCAGATAGACTGCCCTTTAGGTCTTTTAGATTCCTTTTTCCCAAAAGAATATGGTTTCACTTCCTTCAGCAGGGACCTGTTGCGCATCCCTCCTTGTCGGTGTATATAAGACACCGCAGCCCTGTTGTCCATTCGGAGAAGAACTGGTTTGCCTGTAATCTTGAATTCTAGGGCTAGCAATGCAAAAGGTAGGCTGCCCGGACCTCCAGGATATTTGATACCAGGCCTGTTGTATGGAAGGACCATCTTCCTTGCCCTGAGATCTGGTTGCAGTGTGATCCCCACCTGCTTCACTGGCATCGGTAATAATTGTGATCCAGTTGACATGTCCTAATGCACGTGATTTCATAGGCGTGTGTTTCTTCATCCACCAATGTAAACTCCTGAGCATCAGGGTCGTCAGGTGTATGGGTTGGGATAGATACCGTCTGTTCCACAGCCTCAAGAACTTATGCTGGAAATGTCTCAAATGCCAATGAGCCCAAGGAACCCTAGGGATGCATGACGACATCCAGGCAATCATACTCTGACAGCTCGAGTATGCCAGGTAGGATCTCACACTGACTTTCTTCATCTGTCGAACAGTCGATGTCACCTTTTGAGGTGGGAGGGATACTGTACCGTTCTGTTCCACTAACTGGGCTGGAACCTTCGCCCAGGGATGAAGGTCATCCAAGTAATGGTATACTCGAGGCTCTAATTCTGAGGAGCTATAATGGCAATTAGGGTCTTCGTAAAGACTCTTGGTGACGTGCAGAGGCCGAATGGGAGACTCCAAAATTTAAGATGTACAGGCACCACTGCAAACCTCGGATATTTCTGGAAAGGAGGGAGTGTTGGTATATGCAGGTAAACATCCTGCAAGTCTATTGATAACATCCGACCCCCTGATTGGATTACACGTATAATCACTCATAGCGACTCCTTTTTAAATTTTTTAGGAAGATATAGCGATTTAGCCTCTTCAGGTCTAACACGGGTCTCCTACCTCTGTTTCTCTTGGGGACTAGAAACAGGGTGGAGTAAAAACCGAAAATCTTTCTGATGGAGACACTGGAACCACTGCTTGCTGTTCCTGCAAGGAGAGAAGAAATCGCTGTAGTGCTTCCGTTTTTTTGGGGAAACCTTGACACCCTTGTCGGAGAGAAAAAGTCTTTGGAGGGTTTGTCTAGAAACCAGAAGTGACCGTATTTAACTGTGGAGACTACCCACGAATCCCTGCACTTTGTTCCCAGATCTTCAAGAAGTGTTTGAGTTTGGCCCCCACAGGGATCGCTTGGGATGGCCTGGCGTCAAAAGGATTTAGCAGAATCCTGAGGGATAGGCACGAGTCTCTGTCTACGGGTCTTGAGGAAGGTAGACTGCGTGCTTCTCCAATTTTGCCTGCGAATGTCCTGGAGCGCCTGTCTTGGGGTAACAGGCCCGATTTTCCGCCCATGACGCGAGAGATGGCCTTGTCCAATTTCTCCCCAAACAAGGCTTTTCCGTCAAAGGGTATCTTGCACCAATTCTGCTTTGAGGCAATATCTGCTGACCAAGGTTCCAGCCACAAGGCCCGTTTGGCCATAACTGTGTGGAGTATTGACCTTGCGGAGCATCGAATTTAATCGATCGCGGATTCACCAATAAGATCTACTAAGAGCTTTGGCTCCACTAAGGCCCTGATGATGTCCTCCCCTGGGATATCCTGTTAGATTTCAAAGTCTATATCATCCGTCCAGACGCGTAGGGCATTGGACACTGACGTCAGGGCTATTGCAGGTTTACAAGCGTTGCCCGCCATCTTTTGGGAGATCAAGATCCATCCTTCTGTCTGGTGGAACCTTAAACAAAGTCGAGTCTTCCATGGGCAATGTGACGTTCTTTGCCAACCTTACCACAGCTGCATCAACCACTGGAGGGCCCTCCAGCATTGCAGAATCAGCCTCTGAGAGAGGGTATAACTTTCCCAGTCGATTAATGGAGAAACTATCTCCGTCTTTTTCCACTCTTCCTCAATCACATCCCTGATCTCCCCCATGAGAGGGAAAGAGGGTATTCTGGCGTTTGAAAAAGGGGAAGTACGACTTCGACTTCTGTGTCGGTCTCTTCCCAGTCGATCGCTTGTTTTACCGCCTGCACAAAAGGCTGGACCATGAGGAAAGCAAAACCAAAGGTATCTAGGTCATCAGAGAGACCCCCTGAGATGGCATTCTCTTCCTGATGTTTAGAGGAAGAAGCAGGCGTCCGGCGTGAGATTTCACTTGAGGACGGCCCGGGAATGGATGCCTCAGCCATTTGCTCCTGAGTAGGAGATGCCAGATGTTGCGGCGGCATTGCGGCTACCAATTCCACAAGGGAATTATTTACTGCTTTCTTAAGTAGGTCCGCCACTTGCAGGCTTTCGGACTTTCTGTCCGCTGGGCAAGTTCGAAAGATCACTTTGTCTGGAAGTGGGGTGTCTCCACAGGACTGACATCCTGGAGAATTGGAGATCTCGGCTTCAGGAGCGTTGGGCCACTTTCACACTGAGGCGCTTGAAAAACTGCCAGTAAAACACTGAGCGCTTTTTGAAGCGCTTTTCAGGCGCTTTCAATTAATTTCAATGGAGATGGGCGGTTTATTTCAGTGTACTGCTCCAGTGTGAAAGCATTCATTGATTTTAGTGGAAATAAGTTTTCAGGCGCTTTTTATTTTTTTGCGTGAAAGCGCCTGAAAAGCGCCTCAGCGATGACTTCCTGCCACTTCTATGATCCCGATTCCTGGACAACCTGTCTCTACTGGGACTAGAATCATCATAGTCCTCATTTCGCCATAAGGTCTTTTTAGACGTCTTCTGGCGTATAGGGCTGAAATACATAAAAGTACCAGCTTCGGTGCACTCTTTTTTTTTTTTTTTAAGATGTGTAAGCTTACCTGGATGTAGGTCCTTACCTCAGAAGTAGAGTAGGATCTTTGTATGGGCGGCGAATGGCTCATGCTGAGTGGCTTAGCAAAGGTAGCAGCTAAGAAAGGAACAGGGAAGGGTTAACGACCATGTCCTAATCTGGCTAAGAGAAACAAAATCTCCGTGTTTTTTTTTTTTTAAATATAAATGATATAAAAGAATTTTTTTTTTTTTTTTAAACAATTTTTCCCCTTTTTTAAAAAAATAATTAAAAACATTTTTTTTTTTTTGAGTTTTACTTGCACACCTGCATATACTATAATTAATTTTAAAAACAATTTCCCCCCCTTTTTAAAAAAAAATTATTATACATATATATATACATATATATTTCTACTTACCTGAAACGACAGGTATTCTTCCCTGGAGCTTTCTGTTAAGTAGATCTCAGGCAGCCAGGGAGATAAATGGGACCAGGTGGATAGAGGAAAACGCCTCTGCCCTGTAATTTAGGGTTAAGGGCAAGAAAACAACATTTTTCCCTAACCTAAGATGGCCGCAGAGGCTTCCGCGCTTACCGCGCATGCACGAACCGGCGGCTCTAGGACCCGGGCGTCGGCGTATGCGCAGAACGCGGCAAAAGACGCCGTAAATAAAAAGGCTGGGGGTGAGCGCGCGCGATCCCTAAGGGGGACGAGGAGGTGATAGAGGGCAAGGGGGAGACAGGGGGCATAAAGGAAATGGGAAACACTAAGAAAACAGCCAGAAAGAAAAAGCTAAAAGGAAGGAAAAAAGGGAAGAAAAAAAAAGAAATGCAGAAATAGCTGCTGTCTCTGTTGCCATGTGTGAGCTAATGCCTGGAAGATGTGCTGCAGGTAGAGCTCTTAGTTAAGAGACAAACTGCTTGTCCCAAAAGATCCTACAGAAGGGACTCCCAACCTTATAAGCGCGTTTAGCTGCCCAAGAGAAGGGACCGCGTCCGGGAGAGGCTTGAACCCGGACGGAAGTTGCCGAATGCAGAAGGTAAGGACGTTCGACCAGAATTCACTGCCATGAGGTATGAGGAAAAAAAGGAGAATGCTGGGGCTGTGCTAATCAACTCTTTTATAATATTCACTTGTCCTGAGGGAGGAGCCAAGGCAGAGCTTGTCACAGGTATTCTGCCATGGAGGCACCAGGAAAAGTGCTTGTGCATTTGATCTGTGTAAATGCGGCAAAAAAACAAAAAAAAGAAAACAGTTGTTGTTAGACTATTTCCTGGACTGGATAAATGTTTTCAAATGATTTAAAACAGAAAATACTGCATTTGGCCACTAGATGGTGCTAAATATCATAGGAATTTCCTATAGTGCTTCCATCCAGTACCAAAATTCAATATTTTGAGTTTTAATCAATGGGTGTCATTCTACAAAGTTATATACTAGTGTAGTGGGATGCCCCTTTGTCCAGATTCTGGTGCAGGTCCCTTTAACTCAACTCCCCACAATCCTCTGAGTTCCTGGACACGCCCGGGGGATCCAAATGTCAGCTCCACCCAGCTTCCGGTGCTCAGAGAGATCCTGCCTGATGGGACAGCAGTGACTGGGCAAGTGAGCTGTTCCCAGGTGCTGGGTCCTCCCCTGTTAAGTCTGGTGTGCGGGCCACCAGCAGTGAGCACGCAACATCTTTCCAAGCCCCAGTCACTGGAGAGGACTCTGTTACAGTCCATTTGCGGAAGCTGTCCAAGAAGTGGGTTGGCCCTATCTGCAGCCACCTGAACCTCCTGACCGAAGCAAGTAGAAAGCAGTGCCAGCGTGAAGTGTGTGCCAGCAGGAGGTCCACTCAGCTCGCAGTCTGTTGAACGAACGATTACTATCTTGGACATGTGAGATTCCTTAGCTCTCTATTCTATCTGTAGATTGAACTCAGAACACGCTGCTGCCACCTAGTGGACATTAGTTGAACGGCAGTATAATTGTTATATCCTCTTACTTTACGGTTCATATTAATGTTCTGTACTGTATACCCGTGTTCACACGACCTCCGGTACAATTTATGTTGAAGTTCATTGTTAAGTAAAGTAGAAATTGCACATCACCACTGGTCTGATCATTTGGCTGAAACCGTTACACAACACTAGGAACACTGGTCCTGATTTATTGCACAGCAACCGCTTATCTCATGCAAACTTACATTCTTCAGCTGTCATTTTTTCTTAGCAGATTTACATTTCATTGTTGTATAACAACACAGACTGTTCTTAGAAAATAAATCTTCATAAATAGGGGCCAGTTTTCCTTGTTAGATTCTTTAGTTAGGCTCGATTCACACTAATGCATGTTGCTTTTGAGCGTTTTTGCCTTGCGTTTTTGCCTTGCTTTTTGCGGTGCTTGCCGCGTTTTTCAACATGCGTTTTTACCGCGTTTTTACCGCGATTTGCGTTTTTTTAAATGAATTTTTATAAATGAATTTTTATTTTTATACATTTCCATAAAATAAAAAAAAAACGCGTAAAAACGCATCAAAAACTTGGTACTTGCGTTTTTGATGCAGGTCCATTGACTTCTATTACATGCAAAACGCTGCTTTTTGCATGAAAAAAAGTCCCCGACCCTTTCCAAAAACGCAGAGGTACAAAAATGCATTGATGTGAACATGTTCCATAGGAACCCATGTTAAAAAATTTCCATGCATTTCAGCAAAATGCAAAATGCACCAAAAAACGCATTAGTGTGAATGGAGCCTAAGGGCATTGTGGATTTTAGTGATCAAGGCCTGGTTCACACCTATGCATTTTTTTTGTGTGTTTTCAGTTTTGCAGAAACACACTACAGTCCATTGAACATGGTTTCCTTTGGGTCACACTCACATCTGTGCGTTTTAAGGAAAGGGCCAGGGACTTTTTTTCTGGTTTTTGTTTTCATAGACTTCAATGGATCGAAAATGTGTATTGAAAAATGCAAAATGCACCTGGAATATTCAACCTGCAACCTGCATAGGTGTGAACCAGATCATGATTTTCTGAAAAAATAAACTTTTTATAATGAAGTTATATCTAACGGAAAAAAAAAATGAAATTCCTTTCTAAATGACCAGAATAGAAGGGATCTACCTTAGGCTGGATTCACACCTATGCATTTTTAGTGCTTTTTGCATTTTGCAGATTTACACTACAGTTCATTTAACATGGTTTCCTATGGAACACGTTCTGTAGAGCAAATCTGCGAAATGCAAAAAGCACTAAAAATGCATAGGTGTGAATCCAGCCTAAAGGGATTCAGTAGATTTTTGTAAATATTTTTTCAGGGATTTCGGTTCATTAGGCGCACATTAAAGTGGAGTTCCACCCAAAAATGGAACTTCCAATTTTTGGAATCCCCCCCCCTCCGGTGTCACATTTGGCACCTTTCAGGGTGGAGGAGGGAGCAGATACCTGTGTAATACAGGTATTTGCTCCCACTTCCTGGCATAGATCACCGTGGTGATCGCGGTGACCTACGTCATGTCCGGCGCTTACACTGTCCTCCCCCACTGCCTTCTGGGAAACACACAGGTCCCAGAACACAGCAGGGACCAGTGAGGACGCACAGTGCGACTCGCGCATGCGCAGTAGGGAACCAGGAAGTGAAGCCACAAGGCTTCACTTCCTGATTCCCTCACAGAGGATGGCGGCGGGGGCAACCGAGAGCCGAGCGATTGATTGGCTTCGGCTGCTGACATCGCGGGCATCCTGGACAGGTAAGTGTCCATTTATTAAAAGTCAGCAGCTGCAGTATTTGTAGCTGCTGGCTTTTAATATTTATTTTTTAGGCGGACCTCCGCTTTAACCACTTCAGCCCACTTTTTGCGATTCGGCACTGCGTCGCTTTAACTGACAATTGCGCGGTCGTGCGACGTGGCTCCCAAACAAAATCGACGTCCTTTTTTTCCGACAAATAAAGCTTTCTTTTGGTGGTATTTGATCACCTCTGCGGGTTTTTATTTTTTGCGCTATAAACAAAAATAGAGCGACAATTTTGAAAAAAATTCTATATTTTTTACTTTTTGCTATAATAAATTTCCCCAAAAAATATATATAAAAACATTTTTTTCCTCAGTTTAGGCCAATACGTATTCTTCTACATATTTTTGGCAAAAAAAATCACAATCAGCGTTTATTAATTGGTTTACGCAAAAGTTATAGTGTTTACAAAATAGGGGATAGTTTTATGGCATTTTTATTAATTCTTTTTTTTTTTTCTAGTAATGGTGGCGATCAGTGATTTTTTTGTGACTGCGACATTATGGGACACTTTTGACACATTTTTAGGACCATTGTCATTTTCACAGCGATCAGTGCTATAAAAATGCACTGATTACTGTGAAAACGACACTGGCAGTGAAGGGGTTAACCACTAGGTGGCGCTGTAGGGGTTAAGTGTTCCCTGCATAGTGTTTCTTACTGTAGGGGGGATGGTCTCTGTGTCACATGACACCGATCTCCGCTCAGAGTACACGGAGCCGAGATCTGTGTCATTGCCACTAGTCAGAGCGGGGAGATGCTTGTTTACACAAGCATCTCCCCGCTCTATACCTCCGTGAGACGATCGTGGGGATCCCCGCGGCGATCGAGTCCGCGGGACCCGCGGTCCGACTCACGGGGAAGGCGGCAGGGTCGCGAGCGTGCCGCCAGCAGCGCGCTCGCGACCACACGGACAGGCACTTAAAGGGGACGTTAAACGTAAATGTACAGGAGGCAGTCGGCAAGTAGTTAAGGACAGTGAAAAAGTGTAAATTTCCTTGTAGCTGCCCGCACTATGATTACCCTGTATGAGATAACCTCAATGCTAACACCACTAAGTATGTGAGGAGCTATTTCAACATATAAAATAGAGTACATAAAGTGCTTAAATCAATAATAATCTCAATAAATGAAACAATAAAAAAAAAAAAAAAAAAAATTATATAAGTAATTCACATTGAAACGTGCAATCAATCTCAGTAAAGTGCTACATGCTAAAAAAAATGAGCTTGCGTAATGCAAACCTTTTTATAATGTGAGTAGTATACTGTATGGTTTTAACCATTTATTCATAAATGGAGTCACGCTATGGGATGTTGTGTAGCTTCTATTCTATGCATGCATATGATGGAGCGATGACGGAGTACTGCTGGTAACGGAGGCTTTAAATTTACACAAGGACATATGGAGATAGCTAAAGGAGAAGCTGTTTGATTCTGCTAAAACATTTTGGTAAGTGGGGACACAAAGGAGGGGAGCACAGAGTGGTTGCACCCTGAAGCACAGCATTATGAATTGTTGAAGCACTGGGCACTTTTTACAGCACATGAACTTTATTTGTGAATGGGGGGGGTGTATAAGTACTTGGTTGCAGCACGCAGCACTGCAAATCATAAATTAATGAATTGTTGAAGCACTTTCTAAGCACATGAACTTTATTTTGTGATTGGATGCATAAATATTTTTTTTTTAGCATGTAGCACTTTAAAGTAAAGTCTTATTTTTTACTTGTACCTACAGGTAAGCATATAATAAGGCTTACCTGTAGGTACTGTGAATAACTCCTAAACTTCAGCTTACTGTGTCGGACCTTCAGAGCTTGTGCTGTAAACGCATTCACGGGAGTGACGTCCTTGCAGCTCCGGCCTCTCGCAGCCCGGAGCCCGCGAACCCGGAAGAAACACTGGGGAAGATGTCAGCCCTCTCAGTGGTGTGCGGGCGTGGCTGGAGAGCTTTGTTCTAAGGTAAGTATTTCATAATGAGCTAGTATGCGATGCATACTAGCTCATTATGCCCTTGTCTTAAGGGTTATTTGTTTGTTTTTTTGCCCAGGGTTTACAACCGCTTTAATGAGATTTATTGCATTTTCAATGTGATTCACTTATATTAATACATTTTTTTGGTTTAGTTATTTGAGATTTTAATTGATTTAGGCACTTTGAGTACGCTATTGTTTATGTTGAAATAGTGCCACATATACTTAGTGGTGTTAGCATTAGGCACATATTGCATATGGCAGTGCATACCCAGTGCTCTGTCACTTTACAAGGAGTGATACAGCTAGTGGCGGCTGGTGTTTTTATTTTTGGAGAGGGCAGCTGCAAACAACCACCCCCTGCCCGCCCGCTGTCTGCCGGTCCGGCACTTACCCCCATCTAGGTGGTAGGCACCCGGGCAGCGTGCATTCGTGCAGAGGGCATATGGGCAGTGGCCATGCAGCACCTTAAAATGCATTTTCTAAATTATCTATCCTAAATCAAGTTTATTGATGACTCAACACAATAAGATGAAGGCAAATGTTACTGCTCCAAAAATGTGTCTTTATAAGAGAGACTATTTTCTCATCTCCAGTTATACTGTAAATAATAGAAAAATGTTTGAACCTTATTAGTGGAGGGGGATGTTTAGAGACATGGTAGCAATATTTCGCTATAAAGATGACTCTTGAGAGATGATTTGCCCCTTCATCAATAGGGTAAGTATTCACTGTCTTCTATATCAGGGAGCTACTCCTCCAGTCTTTGCTAAGGTAAACTGATAAAAACATTTGGACTTTAGCCCAATCGCATTATTTCCTCACTAACAATAACAGTCAATGTTTCAGTTTTACTTGTTGCTCTCTGAATTAGAAAATATGGAAAGCATGATGGCTAAATGGTTAGAACTTATGATTCACAGCACTAGAATCCACAGTTTGATTCTAATTATGTATGGAGAGATTTACACTTTTCTGGGCCCAAAAACATTTCCTTACTCCAAAGACTGCCTTGTACGATGTCCACATTACTTGCTTTATTCATTCCACCAGCAGGTTCTGTAATTTACTTCAGGCAGCCATTTTTAACATCTCACTAAGACATAGTGCTTTTCTCAGGGAGGGGTCACATTAATCTAGGGATCAGTCTTCAGACACAAAAGGCATGGTTGACTAAGATGAATGAGTTATTATAACACCATCACCCATTTTATCTCATGATAATTTTCACCAAACATTTGCTCCATTTACAAACATAAATGTCACCACAATGTGTATTTTTCCATATGAAAATTTAAAATTGTGTACTCACCTTTAAGCATTTTTTATTTTTTGGTGCATTCTTATGGCAGCATATAGGAAGTTGAAGACATTGGCATATCCATAATGTATGCAGTATGTGCAGTACAAAAAAGCCCAAAGGTGGATGAGGCCCATTGTGCATTAATTGAACACATTGTGGGTGTGGTCTGCACCAGAAACCACCATTTACTGGGTGCCCCAGTACGATATGCAGAGTGGCAGCAGTGTGCTGGTTACTGGAACGCTCTCTGATTTCCAGCACCTGGCACTCTGTCTTTCAGAGTTTGTCCAGCATCCAATCAGATGCTGACAGAGAGTGTCTGTTTTGATTTGTGTCTTTTAAGGTTCATGCATTAAAAGCAAGGTAGCAATAAAACCTCTGTATTAATATGCTTTACTAAACAAAATGATGTACATACAAACTATTTTAAATTTTAGAAATACAATACAAGAATGACAGTTATACATACAGTACAACACACATTACCCATCTGTATAAAAGGAATAGGCTAAAAGTTACTTAGCTCAGGTTATAATATTGAAGGAGGGTTTTTCTGGGATTTTTGGGAAATCATGGCCTGGTAAGGCCAGTTATTTCCATCCCAGGGGACTTTAAATGAGAGACATGGCACGGTAATGCAGTGTCTCTCCATCCCACATAATTTGAGGAAGGAGCAAAGGGGGCGGGACTTTAAATGAAGCAGGTGTAAGCAAAAGCATAGTGAGGTGAACCAATTGGAATTTATTGCATATTATAATTGAGCACACATACAAATTGATTGCATGGACATCAGTTGGTCATGAAATATACATTTACTATAATTACAATGCAGTTGAGCATGGCAAGTTCATTCCACAGACATCATTGGGTCATGGGGTGTACAATAGGTAAAAAGGTAACAAAAGTTATGTCAAGGTACATCCAAATAAAATTCCAAAGTTCACCAGGGCACATTGAGATAAAAACATAAGAGAGAGTAATGCCTGCAGGGCCTAAGGCCTCTCTGATCCTGAATGGGTAAGGAAAGGTAATAATGTAATAACTGAGTATTAATTGTAGAGGAACGGCTTCAGATTGCTCGACGCGTTTCATGGCTTCACCGCCAATCATCAGGAGCAAGCCAGTTTTCTGAAACAGAATTAATAAGGATAAGCCACTAATTAAAAGAGTAATAATGAGGCATGAACAAGAGTGGGTTATAAATAACCACAGGTCAGATGCATGCTAACTTACTGGGGTTCGTGTGTTGATGCTGTGGTGGTCGGGTGTTGTGGACCGACCAATGATACCCTCACCCGGGAGCCGTAGCGGACATCCTCACAGAGGCAGCCCACAGGCCACCACCAGGGCAGGCGTAGATAGACAGGGCATCCCTATGTGAAAAATAAGTGTGAAATGAGAACTGAGTTGAAAAGGGGGGGGGAATGCACCAAGGTAAAGTGCAAAGTAGTGAATGTGAAGGAACAGTGGGTGCAAAAGATGAGAAAAAAGAGGGGGGGGGAAGGAATAGGAAAAGGAGGGAAGAGAAGTGCAGTGGTGGGAATGATAACCAACAACTGCCAAGTGGAGTGTAAAAAGATGAAGAATCAGCAAACAAGGAGGACCCTGAAAACGTCAGGGAAGGAAAGGTGACAATTCAAAAACAAGAAAATAAATGATGTGGAGAGTTACCTCAGTGCAGTGAGATACCAAAAAGGAAGAGGGAAGGAGGATTCCCCAAGCTGGGTGGACGCCAGATTAGGGATCCCTGAATGCCCAAGCCGCCCATGGAGGCGCCATATGTACGCCACCACAGGGCAGCCCCCTGACGTCACGCCGTGCAGCAAGGTGGGGGCGGGTCACCGGCGAGCCGGAGAACTAGCTCCGGCCAATTGGCACCCCAAGAGCCCCTGTCGCTGCACGAGAGTGGAAACCCACAAGCGGGGCGTGACGGCATCAAAAAGGCGCCGCACGTCCAGCGGGGGGAACGTGGCGTTGACGTGCAGTGACGGCACCACCGTCTGTCCCTGGGGGGAGGGGAGAAGGCCCGCAGAGCACGTCACAGCTCCCGGAAGGATAAAGCTGCCGGGCAGCACCAAAACAACCACACAGCATCAGAAGGGTAGCGAACCACAGGAGTAAAAGTATTAACTTGATAAAGGAGATTGGGCATTGGGTGTTAGAAAATTATTATAAAAAACTTACTATAATATAAATGGTAGAAAAATAAAGGTCAGAGAAGGCTAGATCTAAGGTCAATGGATGCAGAGTGGTTAATGCTATTAAACAATTGGAGCTGGTACACATGCTTCCATCCCTAAATATGTTTTAATATTGAAGGAGGGTTTTTCTGGGATTTTTGGGAAATCATGGCCTGGTAAGGCCAGTTTTTTCCATCCCAGGGGACTTTAAATGAGAGACATGGCACGGTAATGCCGTGTCTCTCCATCCCACATAATTTGAGGAAGGAGCGAAGGGGGGCGGGACTTTAAATGAAGCAGGTGTAAGCAAAAGCATAGTGAGGTGAACCAATTGGAATTTATTGCATATTATAATTGAGCACACATACAAATTGATTGCATGGACATCAGTTGGTCATGAAATATACATTTACTATAATTACTAGGCTTGTGCACAACGGAAAAATTCGTTCCGTTTCGGTTCGTTTCTTTCCGGTCCTGTTGATTCGTAATCATTCGTAATTTTGCTAGACGGGATTTTTCGTGTTCGGACTCATTCGTATTTTTGCAAGCGACATTTTTCGTTGAATTTTTTGTTGCTTTATAATTCGTACTTTCGGTAGAGTACGTTGTTTTTCGTTGATTCTGGACACAACTCCTACTTTCGTAACTTTTTTTGGGTTCGTTGATTCGTAATTTTCTGTGTCTCTCTCACGACGACACTGACTATTATGCCTAATGTGCTTCGAATGGATTTGTACTTTTCGAAATACATAGCGGTTATTTGTAACGATTCGAAATCTCGTATTTTACTTTCGTTTTTTACATGCGGCTATAGCCTCCGCCCCTGTACACCATTTTGAGAGGGTTCAGCACGGTGAGGGAGAAGCAGAGAGCAGAGCAGAGTGTTATTGTGCTTCGAATGGATTAGAAATCTCGTATTTTACTTTCGTTTTTTACATGCGGCTATAGCCTCCGCCCCTGTACACCATTTTGAGAGGGAGTTCAGCACGGTGAAGGAGAAGCAGAGAGCAGAGCAGAGTGAGTGTTATTGTGTTTCCAATGGATTTGTACATTCGTAAGTTTTTTCATAACGAATTATGCCGAAGACATTCGGGCATTCGCTATTTTGCGGTATAATTTATTTCGGATTCGGTTTTATTCGTAATTGCTTTGTTCGGAAATTCGAATGCTTCCGAATGTCCGAAAGTTGCTAAATTCGGATGAATTTCGATTCGTTACGAAACGAATTGCACAAGCCTAATAATTACAATGCAGTTGAGCATGGCAAGTTCATTCCACAGACATCATTGGGTCATGGGGTGTACAATAGGTAAAAAGGTAACAAAAGTTATGTCAAGGTACATCCAAATAAAATTCCAAAGTTCACCAGGGCACATTGAGATAAAAACATAAGAGAGAGTAATGCCTGCAGGGCCTAAGGCCTCTCTGATCCTGAATGGGTAAGGAAAGGTAATAATGTAATAACTGAGTATGAATTGTAGAGGAACGGCTTCAGATTGCTTGACGCATTTCATGGCTTCACCGCCAATCATCAGGAGCAAGCCAGTTTTCTGAAACAGAATTAATAAGGATAAGCCACTAATTAAAAGAGTAATAATGAGGCATGAACAAGAGTGGGTTATAAATAACCACAGGTCAGATGCATGCTAACTTACTGGGGTTCGTGTGTTGATGCTGTGGTGGTCGGGTGTTGTGGACCGACCAATGATACCCTCACCTGGGAGCCGCAGCGGACATCCCCGCAGAGGCAGCCCACAGGCCACCACCAGGGCAGGCGTAGATAGACAGGGCATCCCTATGTGAAAAATAAGCTTTATCCTTCCGGGAGCTGTGACGTGCTCTGCGGGCCTTCTCCCCTCCCCCCCAGGGATGGACGGTGGTGCCGTCACTGCACGTCAACGCCACGTTCCCCCCGCTGGACGTGCGGTGCCTTTTTGACGCCGTCACGTCCCGCTTGTGGGTTTCCACTCTCGTGCAGCGACGGGGGCTCTTGGGGTGCCTATTGGCCGGAGCTAGTTCTCCGGCTCGCCGGTGACCCACCCCCCACCTTGCTGCACGGCGTGACGTCAGGGGGCCGCCCTGTGGTGGCGTACATATGGCGCCTCCATGGGTGGCTTGGGCATTCAGGGATCCCTAATCTGGCGTCCACCCAGCTTGGGGAATCCTCCTCCCCTCTTCCTTTTTGGTATCTCACTGCACTGAGGTAACTCTCCACATCATTTATTTTCTTGTTTTTGAATTGTCACCTTTCCTTCCCTGACGTTTTCAGGGTCCTCCTTGTTTGCTGATTCTTCATCTTTTTACACTCCACTTGGCAGTTGTTGGTTATCATTCCCACCACTGCACTTCTCTTCCCTCCTTTTCCTATTCCTTTCCCCCCCCTCTTTTTTCTCATCTTTTGCACCCACTGTTCCTTCACATTCACTACTTTGCACTTTACCTTGGTGCATTCCCCCCCCCCACCTTTTCAACTCAGTTCTCATTTCACACTTATTTTTCACATAGGGATGCCCTGTCTATCTACGCCTGCCCTGGTGGTGGCCTGTGGGCTGCCTCTGCGGGGATGTCCGCTGCGGCTCCCGGGTGAGGGTATCATTGGTCGGTCCACAACACCCGACCACCACAGCATCAACACACGAACCCCAGTAAGTTAGCATGCATCTGACCTGTGGTTATTTATAACCCACTCTTGTTCATGCCTCATTATTACTCTTTTAATTAGTGGCTTATCCTTATTAATTCTGTTTCAGAAAACTGGCTTGCTCCTGATGATTGGTGGTGAAGCCATGAAACGCGTCGAGCAATCTGAAGCCGTTCCTCTACAATTAATACTCAGTTATTACATTATTACCTTTCCTTACCCATTAAGGATCAGAGAGGCCTTAGGCCCTGCAGGCATTACTCTCTCTTATGTTTTTATCTCAATGTGCCCTGGTGAACTTTGGAATTTTATTTGGATGTACCTTGACATAACTTTTGTTACCTTTTTACCTATTGTACACCCCATGGCCCAATGATGTCTGTGGAATGAACTTGCCATGCTCAACTGCATTGTAATTATAGTAAATGTATATTTCATGACCAACTGATGTCCATGCAATCAATTTGTATGTGTGCTCAATTATAATATGCAATAAATTCCAATTGGTTCACCTCACTATGCTTTTGCTTACACCTGCTTCATTTAAAGTCCTGCCCCCCTTCGCTCCTTCCTCAGGTTATAGCAGCTTCAATTAAACTTAAGCACAAATCCCGGACGAGTCCCCTCCTTTTTTTTTTTTTTTTTTTTACGTCTTTTAAAGGTTCTTTGCACTAGAAGCAAGGAAGCAATAAAACCTCTGTGGTGTATTAGTATGATTTTACTAAGTAAAATGCTGTAAATACAAATTCTTACAATTACAGGAATACAATAAAAGATTGACAGATATACTTACAACAAGCATGCATACTAACCTATCTATACAATAGGAATTTGATAAAGGTTACTTAGCTCAGGTTATAGCAGCTTCACAATCTCTATGGGTAACTAGGACTCCCAGATATTCAAGTGATCACAGAAATCAGGTGCTAGCATAATCCCCAGGTGAAGTTTCCCCTTTTCAGCTTATGTTGCTGGCTTTTAATTTAGAGAGTTTTACCATCCGTATATGGGTGCGAGGAACCTTTCCACACTACTTAATATTTTATGGGTGAAACATTTCCCATGTCAACCTCTGGATGGCACTATTATATCATACATAGCATAGGCCATATATGTCAAAAGGTCAAGCTATTGTTGACCTTCACTTATACAGCTGTTTGACAAAGGTTGACAGAACACTTGTAAAAACAAGTTTTACATTCAGCCACCACTGACCACCAATGCTTAGGACCAAAGAGTTTATTGTCTCAACAGCTGCTGTTAATAAACTAGTCAGTCACTATTTTATGAAGTTCTTCTTTAATAACTTGCCATCCACCCAGTGAAATAGAACAGATGGATGGTACACTCCCCAGGGTGGGCTGTTGTTTTAAAAATTGCATTTGTTTAAAGTGCTCTTGGGCATCCCCTAGCGTGTGCATTAGCATTGTACATTGGACAGAGCAGTTTACAAACTGAAGGTACAGATCTAATAACTGGATGATGGATGATCACCAGTCACAACAGTACCAGCACTCTAGTACCAGTGAAAGCTAGCACTAGGGATGAGCTTTGTGTTCGAGTCGAACATACGTTCGACTCGAACATCGGCTGTTCGATCGTTCGACGAAGAATGAACGATTTGGGCCGTTCGCGCCAAATTCGAGTGACGCGAACGGCCCACAATGCACTACGCCATCGCAGTGTCATCCAGGCGCTGTGATTGGCCAAGCATGCACTGTGACCCCGCATGCTTGGCCAATCACAGCGCCGGCAGCGAGGAGAGCAATGATTGGCCACAGGCAGGATGCCTGTGGCCAATTATTGCTGAGGGGGTTTAGTACACGCCCCACACTATAAAAGGCCGCCAGCGCGGCGGCCTTGTGTAGTGTGTTCCGGAGCAGGGAAAGAGAAGCATAGGCAGGGACAGTGTCATTTTTTTTCCTTTACTAATCCTGGATTCCTTGTGTTTAGGGACAAATAAGGATAGGTAGGGAGAGTGTCAGTGTGTTATTCTGTGCTAAACCTTGTTTGTAGGGACATAGAAGGACAGTGAGGGAAAGTGTCAGTGTGCTATTCTGTTCTAAACCAATCTTGCTGAACCATATTTGAAATCCTTGAGTTTAGGGACAGAGAAGGACACTCGTGGAAACTATCAGTGTGCTATTCTGTGCTAAATCTTGTTTGTGGGGACAGAGAAGGACAGTGAGGGAAACTGTCAGTGTGCTATTCTGTTCTAAACCAATCTTGCTGAACCATATTTGAAATCCTTGAGTTTAGGGACAGAGAGGTACAGTGAGGGAAAGTGTCAGTGTGCTATTCTGTTCTAAACCAATCTTGCTGAACCATATTTGAAATCCTTGAGTTTAGGGACAGAGAAGGACACTCGTGGAAACTATCAGTGTGCTATTCTGTGCTAAATCTTGTTTGTAGGGACAGAGAAGGACAGTGAGGGAAACTATCAGTGTGCTATTCTGTGCTAAACCAATCTTGCTGAACCATATTTGAAATCCTTGTGTTTAGGGACAGAGAAGGATAGGCAGGGGACAGTGTCAGTGTCATTGTTGCTAAGCCTCCTGCACAGTATACACCTGAAGGTAGCCCTTATTGCTGTTTTTCCCATCTCCCTGCAGGCCATCCATTAAAATGTCTGGAAGGCAAACAAGGAGAGGCAGACAGTCAGGAGGCAAAAAAAGAGGGCAAGCAAGCTCTGTGTCTGGGGGCAACAGTGCTGGTCGTGGACGCGGTGCATTGTCATCAGCACATGGCCATGGGACACGCTTGTCCTTCTTTTCGGCAGCTGGACATGTTGAGCCACATCATGCCGAAGACTTGGTAGAGTGGATGACCAAGCCCACCTCATCCTCCTCATCCTCTCTCACCCAGGCTCAGGGTACTGGCAAAGCAGCTGCCAAAGCGTCCTCTTCTCTGGTATCATTATCTTCATTAGTCAATCCTTCCCTAGACCCACCATGTCCTCCTCCTGAGGAGTCCCCCGAACTGTTTGAGCACAGTGTTGGGTACATGCTCCAGGAGGATGCCCAGCGTTTCGAAGGATCTGATGATGATACCCAGCTAGAGGAAGGCAGTAGCGTGAGAGCAGAGAGAGGGGATGCTCAAGAAGGACACCAATCTGGCAGTCATGCTCCAGCAGCTGCAGCATACTGCCAGATTGGCTCCAGTGATGAGGAGGGAGGGGATGATGAGGTCACTGACTCCACGTGGGTGCCTAATAGGAGAGAGGAGGAGGAGGAGGATGAGGAGGAGGCACATCTCCAACGAGGCAGGATGCCCTTGGGTGGCCAGCGTATGGGCAGCACACCGACGGAATCACACCGCAGAGCTCCGCCTGTGCAGGGCGCTGCCTCTGCCCGTCATTCAAAAAGTTCTTTTGGTGTGGGCCTTTTTTGAGGCGAGTGCATCAGATCGCACAGCTGCTGTTTGCAACATATGTCTCAAGCGTATATCGCGTGGCCAAAACATCAGCCGCTTGGGCACCACATGCTTGATCAGACATATGTTGACCTGCCATGCAGCTCGTTGGCAAGCCTACCTTAAAGACCCACACCAAAGAACAAAGCGGACCTCTCCTTGCACCGCATCAGCTGGGATCTCCAACCCCACTATACCTTCAGTCCTCTCTGAAACCTGCACTGAGAGGAATGAAGGTGTAGAATTAGGTGTGTCACAGCCAAGTACTTGCGGCCACTCTGCTAGCAGTACACCGACGTCCGATTCTAGCAGGCAAATTTCCCTGCCCCAGCTGCTGGACCGTCGAAAGAAGTTCACTCCCAGCCATCCACATGCCCAGCGGTTGAATGCTAGCTTGGCTAAATTGCTAGCGCTTCAACTGCTGCCTTTTCAGTTGGTAGACTCGGCCCCCTTCCGTGAGTTTGTGCAATGTGCGGTTCCTCAGTGGCAGGTTCCCAAACGCCACTTTTTCTCACGGAAGGCGATTCCGGCTCTCTACAGGCATGTGGAAGGCAATGTCTTGGCCTCGCTGGACAGGGCGGTCAGCGGTAAGGTGCATATTACCGCTGACTCATGGTCCAGCAGGCATGGACAGGGACGTTACCTTTCTTTCACGGCCCATTGGGTCACTCTTTTGGCAGCTGGGAAGGATGCAGGACAAGGTGCAGTAGTGTTGGAGGTTGTTCCACCTCCACGCCTCCAAAATGCTACTACTGGTTGTGACACACCTCTCTCCTCCACCCCCTCCTCTTCTTCTTCCTCCATGGCCTCTTCCTGTGCTTTGTCCTCGGAACCAGCGGTGCTCCGTAGGCGTTCAAGGGGCTACGCAAGTACGCAGGCAAAAAGATGCCATGCCGTGCTTGCGCTGGTGTGTTTGGGGGACAGGAGCCGCACTGGGGCAGAGGTCCTGTCTGCTCTGCAGGGGCAGGCCGAGAGGTGGTTGACGCCACGCCAGCTTAAGCCAGGAATGGTGGTTTGCGACAATGGCACCAACCTCCTCTCCGCCCTCCGACAGGGACAACTGACCCATGTGCCCTGTGTGGCTCACGTCCTTAACCTGGTGGTGCAGCGGTTCTTGGGCAGGTACCCGGGCTTACAGGATGTCCTGAGGCAGGCCAGGAAAGTCTGTGTGCATTTCCGCAGATCTTATAATGCCAGTGCTCGCCTGGCTGAGCTGCAAAAGGAGTTGAACCTGCCCAAGAACCGCCTTATATGTGACATGCCCACCAGGTGGAACTCAACGTTGGCCATGCTGCAGCGGCTGCACACGCAGCAGAGGGCCATCAATGAGTACCTGTGCGACTACGGCACCAGGACAGGGTCAGGGGAGCTCGGGTTTTTTTCACCACGCCAGTGGGGCATGATCAGGGATGCATGCACTGTCCTGGCACCATTTGAGGAGGCCACGAGGATGGTGAGCAGTGACAGTGCATGCATCAGTGACACTGTACCTCTTGTCCACCTGTTCGAGCACACGCTGCGTGGAATAATGGACAGGGCACTTGAGGCAGAACAGAGGCAGGAAGAGGAGGACTTCCTTGCCTCTCAAGGCCCCCTTTACCCAGACAGTGTTCCTTCTGTCCCACCCATCGCACAGGAAGAGGAGGAGGAGGAGGAGGAGGAGGAGGAGAATTGTGTCAGCATGGAGGAGGAGGCTGGCACTCAGCATCATCAGCAGCAGTCTTTTAGGGATGATTTACAGTCCCAAGAAACCAGTGGACTTGTACGTGGCTGGGAGGAGGTGGCTGCGGATCATGTCGTCCTTAGTGACCCAGAGGACTCCGGACTGAATGCCTCAGCTAACCTACGCTGCATGGCCTCCCTGATCCTGCAAAGTCTGCGGAAGGATCCTCGTATTCTTCGGATCAAGGAGAGGGACCATTACTGGCTGGCCACTCTCCTTGATCCACGGTACAAGGGTAAGGTTGCGGACCTTATCTTACCGTCGCAGAGGGAGCAGATGATGAGACAACTCCGGGAGGCCTTGCAGAAAGGTCTGTGCAACGCGTTCCCAGAGACTGGGAGGTTACAAACTCCTGGTCCTGGACAACGAGTTGCTGAGGCTTCGGGCAGTCAAAGAAGGAGCAGTGGGGAAGGTGGCCGTCTGACCGATGCGTTCAGACAATTCTTTAGTCCGCAGCCCCAAAGTATGATCGGTTCCAGCAACCATCGCCAGCGTCTGATATACATGGTGCAGGAATACCTAGGGGCAAGGTCAGACTTGGACAACTTCCCCACCGAAAATCCTCTGGCTTACTGGGTCTTGAGGATGGATCACTGGCCAGAGCTTGCACAGTATGCAATTGAGCTACTGGCCTGTCCTGCATCCAGCGTTCTTTCAGAACGCACATTCAGTGCTGCTGGAGGATTTGTCACGGATAACAGGGTGCGCCTGTCCACCGACTCGGTTGATCGACTGACTTTCATCAAGATGAACCAGTCTTGGATCACCACCAGCTACCACACACCTGATGCTGATATAACAGACTAATTGATTTTAAAATGTCACATCCCTTCAAGACTGATGCTGATGCTGAGTGCCTGTGCTGTTATGTTGACTGGCTATCCTCCTCCTCCTCCTCAATGATCCGATTAATGATGATAGCTTGGAAGATCATTTTGGTTTATGGGTGCCGCGACCAGTGGCTAAGGCCCAATTTTTCAGCCCCTGTTCAACAGGGGCATGCAATTATAATTATTGATCTAATAATTCACAGCAGGGCCCATTGCTGCGCCCACCAAGAGTAACTGTCAGGCCTTACAGTGTTGTGTCAACACCACCACCACCACCACCACCACCACCACCACCACCACCACCAAAGGCCCAATTTTTCAGCCCCTGTTCAACAGGGGCATGCAATTATAATTATTGATCTAATAATTCACAGCAGGGCCCATTGCTGCGCCCACCAAGAGTAACTGTCAGGCCTTACAGTGTTGTGGCACCAGCACCACCATCAAAGGCCCAATTTTTACTACCACTGTTCAACAATTATATGTTATTACAATTCCTGATATAATAGTTTCAAATTTCACATTTCAAAAACAGTTGTCATTGGGACGCAAAGTGAGGTGAAATGTTCTGAACAGGGGCACAGATAGCAAAACAAATGTTACAGGGGTGATAACCCTTCCCTATGTTTTCCAAAAAGCTTAAAAATAGGTATTTGGGCTGGAGCTACACTTAAACAATGTAGCTGTTCAAAATTACAAACAGATTCTACATAAGAACAAACCTACAGTCCCTGTCTTGTATGCACCGCCTGTATACGGCTGTTCAGAGTATATAGGGCCTTTTTTATTTTGTGTGCGGGGTTCCCCTTAATATCCATACAAGACCCAAAGGGGCTGGTAATGGGCTGGGGTGGGGGGGGGGTTGATGGGGTAGCTATGCCATTTTTCTTAAAGATTTTCATCCATATTACCGGGACCAGACATTACATTAAAGCCGCAAGCAGTTTTAAATGGCTTTTTTTTCCTTTAGAAATGTTATTTTGTGCAGGGACAGTTCTAAACACGGGAAACACGTGGGACTTCACAGGCATACTTTAGACACCCCCCAGGTACAATATTTAAAGGAATATTTGACTTTTTTTTTTTTCACTTTATGCATCATTAAAATGACTGCTCCCGGAAAACGTCCGTTTTTAAAACTTCTTTTTGCATTGATACATGTCCCCTGGTGCAGAACCGGGTTCCCAAACACTGTTTAGGACAATAACATGGATAATAGTCGTTATAATTAGCACTTTAGAATCCGAACGTTCGCATCCATTGTATTTAATAGGGTTCTAATGTTCGTGCAAACTTTCGGTCCGTTCGCGGGTTCTGGTGCGAACCGAACCCGGGGGTGTTCGGCTCATCACTAGCTAGCACCAGTGTCTGGATCACCTGCCTAATTAGTATCAATGTAAACCAGCAGCAGTGTCCTGGTCACCAGCCAGCACTAACACCAGTATTCTAGTACCAGTGTCAGGCATTATCAGGTACCAGTGTCAGCTACAACCAATGTCCTTAATGCTAGTCAGCACTAGTCCCAGTGTCATAAAGTACCATTGTCGCCCAACAACCAGTCTCCTGATTGATAGCCAGTGCTAATACCAGTGCAATTCAATAGCAGCTTCTTCCACTACTAATGTCAGCAGGAACCAGTACTGTAAGTATAGGAAAAGTTCAGCCACTGGCACAAATGTTCAAAAAGTTGACACCAGTGAGGAGGTGTTTAAAATTCCTAGTATAGCTGATGAGAGAAGCGGAGAGACCTCACAGTCAGATTTGCAATATGAACTTGAAGAAAGCAATACCCACCAATCAGTCATCAGTCAATCAATCAGTGATTAAAAGCCATCAATCTATAATTAATAATAATTAATAATAATAATAATGAATAATTGATAAATTAATGAATAATAGCCACCGATCAGTGGATGAAGAGGTCCCTGCTAAAAGATTCAGGTGTACTGTATCACCAAGCATTGAACATTCAACTGAAATGCAACATGTACCAGAAGTACAGTACATCCTGGTTAAGTGGAAAGCACTAGTAGTGGGGTGTTGCAACACAGTCCCAGAGAGACCATCCCAGATGCACTTTGAAATCCTTTGTGGCCACTATCTGATTCAGTAGTTTTGACCATTTGCGTGGAAACCTATCACGGTTTCTAAATTGAAAACATTTCTCGCATAATTCTAAACATGTGAATTACAAAAAAACACAAAAAAAAACTCCAAGCCTCCTAAAAAAAGATGCCATGTGTATTGCTACCCCATAGAAGCTGCATAGGATAGGTAAGGAAAACTGTTTTTTTCCCTGTAAAAGTTAATTATTTTTTTGCATTTAACTACTTCTGCCCTGGAAGGATTAGCCCCCTTCCTGACTAGTCCATTTTTTTACCGATCCGTCACTGCATCGCTTTAACTGACAATAGCGCGGTCATGCGCTGTACCCAAACAAAGTTGATGTCCTTCCCCCCCCCCCCCCACAAATAGGGCTTTCTTTTGGTGGTATTTGATCACCTCCTGCAGTTTTTATTTTTTGCACTGTAAACAAAAAAAGAGCGACAATTTTGAAGAAAACACAATATTTTGTACTTTTTGCTATAATAAATATACCCCCAAAAAATGTAAAAAAACAAATTTCTTCATAAGTTTAGGCCGATATGTATTCTTCTACATATTTTTGGTAAAAAAAATCACAATAAGCGTATATTGATTGGTTTGTGCAAAAGTTATGTCGTCTACAAAATAGGGGATAGATTTATGTCATTTTTATTATTATTTTTTTTTATTAGTAATGGCGGCGATCTGCAATATTTATGGGGACTGGGACATTGCAGCGGACAGATCGGACACTTTTGACACTTTTATGGGACCATTGACATATATACAGCGATCAGAGCTACAAATAGCCACTAATTACTGTATAAATGTCACTTTCAGGGGGCAACCAATGGGTTAACTGTGTTCCCTAGGTGTGTTTCTAACTGTGGGGGGATGGGAGTGACTGAGGGAGGAGACATATTGTTGTTTCTACTTAGTAGGAACACACCATCTGTCTCTACCCCCCTGACGGAACCGAGATTTGTGTGTTTACAGATCCCCGTTCTCGTTCTGTCAGGAGTGATCGCAGGTATCCGACGGTCATCGTGCCCGCCGGGCACGTGCATTAGCTCTGGGGACGCGCTGCGTGCGCACCTGCTATAGCGTCTTAAAGACCCGAGGTTTAGCTACGGCGATTTGCGCAGCCGTGCCAACCTGCCGCAGTATAACTGCGGTGGCTGGTCAGCTAGTGGTTAAATAGCAAAAAATAAAAAACCCAATGGTGATAAAATTATAAAATACCACCAAAAGAAAACTCCATCGCTCTCAAAAAAGATATGATATGCATTGGAGTTATTGTCATTGTCAAAGTAGCACTGAATGCTGAAAAATGGCCTAGACAAGAAAAAGGTTTTTACTTGCTGGTCCTCTAGTAGTTAAAGTAGGCTGAGAAGCATATACTGTATAGTAGAAGAGCTTCATTTTTTTTAAACGATTGTGCTGAATGTTGTATGTGTCTGTTAGACTCAGGTTTTATTGAACTATTTTACTTTAAGACCCTCCCACTGTTAGTACAATCTGGCTACACCCACCATTCGGCATGGCATGCTGCTCTTCAGTACTACACATATTTTTTGTATTGGTGTTTTTTTTTTTAATGTACACATGATTTGCAGGTGTGATATGGCTCTCTCTTGTTGCGGGGTCACTGGGGGACAACTAATGATCTTGCATACAGACCTAATGCACTAAAAAAAATACCCCTGTGGAAGCTCCTCCCATTCATGCCAATAGGACCAGTTAACTATAAACACCAGACACCCCATCTATCTGGACTTTTTATGAATATGGGAGCTAAGTATGCTGTCATGAAGAACTCCAGTGACCTCTCCTTCTTTGGCAAATATATATAGCGCAAACTGTTGGCGCTATATAAATCCTGTATAATAATTGTCAGAACTGCCTATTCATTTAAAAGTTTCAAAATGTATAGGAAAAGGATACCGTATGTTCCTTTAGATTGTTTAGAGCAGGGGTCTCAAACTGGCGGCCCTCCAACTGTTGCAAAACTACAGGTCCCATCATGCTTCTGCCTGTGGGAGTCATGCTTGTAACTGTCAGCCTTGCAAGGCCTCATGGAAATTATAGTTTTGAAACAGCTGGAGGGCCACCTGTTTGAGACCCCTGGTTTAGAGGAACCTGGGTTTCCATGATAGGGTTGACTCTTTAATGCCTAGCGGTGGCCCCAGAAAAATGTTGATACAACCCAAGGTTCTTCTAGTCTGGTGCCCATTGCCCCAGTTTGGGCTGGGGCACCCTTAAAATTATTTTTGGGGGTATTGGACTGAAGACGTGGTCTTGGTCATCTTCAGGAAGGTGGATTGTGTTATTTTGTTCATCTCCAGGACTTACTATTCTCTCTTCCTGGCTCGTGGGCTAAGGTTTCTCTTTCCTTGTCAGGTTGAAGCCTGCCAAAGGAGGGTCTGGGTTAATGTGGTTTCTTATCCTGGGGGATTACCTGGACTTACCACCAGTTTCTTTTGAAATTGCAGAATCTAGCTACCTGCCAAACAGATTCTTACCATCAAACAAAATCTTGCACCAGTGCGCATGAGACGCTGATTCCACTGATCAGAGTTCAAACTATAAAGCCCCCTTGGCCACCACTGTTGTCAACAGTCAGATTTGCAGTATGAACCTGAAGAAAAAAACGACCCAAGGTTCTTGTATTTATTCTGTACAAACTGAGACCGAAAGTCTGGTGCCCCAGTCTAGGCTGGGGGACCCTTAAAATTATTTTTGGGGGTATTGGACTGAAGAGGTGGTCTTGAGGTGGGCTCAAATGCCAGCACTTGTACCAGCGTCATCAGGTACCAGTGTCAGCCACAACCAGTGTGCTGATTGCTAGTCAACACCAGTCCCGGTGTCATAAAGTACCATTGTCACCCAACAATCAGTCTCCTGATTGATAGCTAGTGCTAGTACCAGTGTAACCCAATAGCAGTTTCTTCCAGTACCAGTGCCAGCAGGAATCAGTGCTGTAAGTACAAGAAAAGTGCAGCCACTGGCACAAATGTTCAAAGAGTTAACACCAGTGAGGAGGTGTTTAAAATTCTTAGCATGGCTGACAAGAGAAGTGGAGAGACCTCACAGTCAGATTTGCAGTATGAATCTGAAGAAAAATTAAAAAAATAACCCTGGGCTGAAGCTCCTCCCTTTCAAACCAATAGGACCAGTTAACTATAAACACCAGACAACCCAGCTATCTGGACTTTTTATGAATATGGGAGCTAAGTATGCTGCCATTAAGAGCTCCTGTGACCTCTCCTTCTTTGGCATACTCAGAATTGCCTGTTTCTGTAACAGTTTCAAAATGTATTGGAAAAAGACATGTTTCTTTAGATTGTTTAGGAACCTGGGTTTCCATGAAAGGGTTGACTCTTAAATGCCTAGCGGTTGCCCCAGCAAAAGGTTGATACGACCCACGGTTCTTGTATTTATTCTGCACAAACTGAAACCGAAAGTCTGGTGCCCATTGCCCCAGTCTGGGCTGGGACACCCTTTAAATATTTTTTGGGTGTATTGGACTGAAGAGGTGGTCTTGGTCATCTTCAGAAAGGTGGATTGTGTTATTTTGTTAACCCCCAGGACTTACTATTCTCTCTTCCTGGCTCGTGGGCTAAGGCTTCTCTTTCCTTGTAAGGTTGAAGCCTGCCGAAGGAGGGCTTGGGTTGATGTGGTTTCTTATCCTGGAGGATTAACCTGGACTTGCCACCAGTTGCTTTTGAAATTGCAGAATCTAGCTGCCTGCCAAACAGATTCTTACCATCAAACTGAATCTTGTACCAGTTGGCATGAGATGCTGATTCTACTGATCAGAGTTCAAACTATAAGACCCCCTTGGCCGCCACTGTTGTCAACATGGCCCAGACTGAGTACCTGACAATATCAATAGAGGCTTCTCCAATTAACTTTCTAAATAACTTCAACTACTTTGGAGTTTTGATTATACTCTCCATGTCAACATTTAAGCCATTTGAGCTCAAACCTATCTTGATGTTCTTTGACCTGGCAAAGATTGCCTTCCCCACAGAGGTCAAGGCTAATGCTGGACAACAGATGTCCCCGGTCAATGTATATGCCTTTTTAGGATTCGTATCTATCCTCCTGACCAATACTTGGTTGTAGGATGTCCTCTATGATAAGTGTCACACATGATGCTACTCTTATCAGTGAGTGGAGAATGAGATACAATCCTTTTCTTTGATGGGATAGAGCTTGGTTAGTGGATTATTAAGGCCAGATTTCTTCTTTGTGCTTTTCCATTCCTCCTGAATTATTATCTTAGGTAAGTCCAAAAATGGAAAAACTGTCTTTGACATACTTTGTGTAATAGTTAAACTTCTCCTTGAGGGCTTCTGCCCCATCCTTTCAGTTGATTGCAGATGATTTTTTTTATAGTAATGTACTCTACGTCTTAAGCCCTGTACACACGATCGGATAACCTATGGATTTTCGTCCGTTGGATTTGTCCATCGGAAATCCGATGAAACTGTTTTTCATCAGTCTTGCCCACACACCATCAGTCAAAAAACCGACCGTTCCAAACGCGTTGACGTAAAACACTCCGATGAGCCGAGAAAAATGAAGTTTAATGCTTCTGAGCATGCGTCGACTTGATTCTGAGCATGCGTGGGTTTTTGATCCGATGGACTTGCCCATAGACGATCTGAGTTTTCGATCGGTTTTTTATCCATCGGAAAAATTTAAAACATGTTCTATTTTTTAAAACCGATGGAAAAAAGACCGATGGGTCCCATACACGATCGGTTGGTCTGATGAAAACCATCCATCGGACGGTTTTCATCAGTCAAACCGATCGTGTGTACGGGGCTTTACTTTCGAAAAAAAATAACCAATGCAGAAATTATTACTAGATTCAGTGCACACTAAATAAAACATGTTATGCCTTTTTGTGAATTTAGATTGAAAATATATGAGGTAGATAAGGTATACACTAGTATTAATGAAAGAATAGTGGAACAACAGAGACAGTGTTGTGAATTGAGCACAAAGTGCTTTTCTCAGTTATTATTGCAGTATGAACCCCTGTAGTAAACTGTTAAGGGGTCCAAAGAACTGCTTTTCCAATTCACATATTGCTAACTTTAGAGGCCCCAAATCATCATGGGCCCAAGACACACCCCATGCCCGCGAATAATGGGAAATCCTGTCTTAGTGTGAACTTATATCTTTGTAACGACAGGGGCCAACGTCGTTTAAATATATTCCATTCCCGAACACACAGCAGCTACCAGACACTCCACAGTCAGGCGACCAGCCGGGGATCATTTACATTACACAGGCAGCCAGGTGACACATTAGCATCTCTCAATTAACTTGTTGAGTTCAGAATCAAACAACCAGTACATATTGTGGATTAATATTACTATCCTAATTTAGGTAGTCCAAGATATATTCTTAATGTCCTTTATTTTCTGGCTCACCCTGTGCCCAAAGTGACCCCTGTCACAATCTTCATCCCATGTTTGTTTTTCCTCTAAGTGTTCTAATTTGCTCACACAATTCTAACACACCCTAGTGGGTGAATTGACTTTCACCAGGCTGGTCCTAATGAGCGTATGAAAGAAGAGACTGTGAGCTCCCTGTAACATAAAGTGAAAAATATGGCAGTAATATGTAAAAGAATAATATAAATTATATAGATATTAAAATCTTGGCAAACCCTTTTTCTGTTATCCTACAAATGACATTTAACAATCCCCCTGCCATAACTGCGGGTACAACTTCAGAGTATAAGCTTATGAGTATTTATATCTGTTTTACAACTCAACATAACCTGATACTTGGACAGTGCACTGTTCTTTTCCTTTGGTGCTTCATATGTAAAAGCCCACTACACCCAAAATAAAAATGAGCAAATCTATTATATACAACATGCGGCAGAGTTAAAATGAAAGACTATACATAAAACTCCCCACGTCGTTAGAGAAATTTACGAATAACACATATATTTAACTTTGCAGTGCAGACTATTCCTTTGCTGTAAGTTGCCACTGAGTGAATAATAGGCAACTAAATGACAGTCAGCCATCTTATTTTATGGCATTATCAGATACAACATGTTCTCCCTGTGTTGCATAACATTTGATATTTTCACTTGTTTATCACCTAGTTGCATTAATGGAAACTTGATCTGAAGAATCATAACGGCTGCCACTGCTGACTTCTTCTGAATATACTAGTTTCCCATATCCCAATGTTGTGACTGCCTTATCATTCTTTTATTTTTCAGCTGCAGTGCTGTAGTGCCACTACGATCCATGATGCAGCACCAGCTTTTCAACTGTCAGACCTCAGATACAGTGTCAGCCTAGAGCCGTGGGAAGGCTCCTATAAACGCCTCTTTGACTGACATGACATAATTTCCTTCCATCCCATTTTACCACAACAGTATCTGAGGTCTGGTTAGTGGATTTCAGGGAGGGGGCTGTGTACTAGGAAGAGTCCTGTATTGTGATGGTGGGAGATCTGTAACAGGGAGAACGCTCTAGTCTGGGGAACAAGAAGCTCTGTCTTGGGGAGGATTTGGCAGGGCCTGTAAAATAGGATTTTTATAACAGCTTACCTGTAAAATCCTTTTCTTGGAGTACATCACGGGACACAGAGCGACATAGTCATTACTAATGGGTTATATAGATACCGTCAGGTGCTGGCACTGGCAACTTCCAAAACCGGAAGTACCCTCCCCTATATAAGCCCCTCCCATCCGGGAGCACCTCAGTTTTGTAGCAAAGCAATAAGTGTCCCTAAAGAGGGGTGGGAGCTCTGTGTCCCGTGATGTACTCCAAGAAAAGGATTTTACAGATAAGCTGTTATAAAAATCCTATTTTCTTTCTCGTACATCACGGGACACAGAGCGACATAGTCATTACTAATGGGATGTCCTAAAGCAATGCCAAATGAGGGGGGGGGATACACCATATATAAGCTGAGCGCTATCAGACATGAGGATCTTTTGCGGCCTGCAACACACTGCGCCCAAAGGCGACATCCTCCTGACTTCTAACGTCCACCTGGTAGGACCTAGTAAACGTGTGTACCGAAGACCATGTTGCGGCCTTACAGATTTGAGCCAGGGAGGCCTGGTGATGCACTGCCCATGAAGTTCCAACTGCTCTCGTGGAGTGCGCTCTAACTTTGAACGGAGGCGGTCTCCTTCTCAAGCCATAAGCTTGCATAATGACCTGTCGAATCCACTTGGTTAAAGTAGATTTTGACGCTGCCTGACCCTTTCTGGGGCCTTCCGGCAGAATAAACAAAGTATCCGTTCTGCGAATCTGAGCAGTGGCTTTTAGATAAGCTTTAACTGCTCTTACTACATCCAAAGAATGCAATAACTTTTCCTCTACCGAAGTAGGTTTGGGGAAAAAAGAAGGAAGAACCACATCTTGGTTCAAATGAAACCTCGATACCACCTTAGGAAGAAAGGCTGGATGAGGACGTAACACTACTCTGTCCTTATGGATAACCAGATATGGCTCCTTACAGGACATAGCTGCTAATTCCGATACTCTTTTAGCCGAACAAATGGCTACTAGAAAAATCAATTTCCTGGTGAGAAGCACCAAGGAAATATGCTGTAATGGTTCAAATGGTTGTTTCTGTAGAACCGACAGAACCAAGTTTAGATCCCATGGACATATGGGAATATTAACCGGAGGACTAATACGCATCACTCCTTGTATAAAGGCTTTGACTAGTGAATGCGAAGCCAAGGGCCTTTGAAAAAATATTGACAAGGCCGAAATCTGACCCTTGATAGTACTCAAGGCAAGCTTCCTATCTACAGCCCACTGTAGGAAGTCCAGAATCCTACCTATTACGTACTTATGTGGATGCCATTTCTTGGCCTCACACCACGCGATGTACGCCTTCCAGATTCTATAGTAGATCTGCCTGGATACCGGCTTCCTGGCATTGATCATGGTAGATACCACCGCATTAGAGAGCCCTCTCTTTTTTAGAATGTGGGCTTCAATAGCCAGGCCGTCAAACCTAGGGCTGGTAAGGAAGGGTGGTATATCGGTCCTTGCGAAAGCCGGACGACGTGGGAGAGTCCAAGGACTCCCCACTGAAATTTTACAATCTCCGCGTACCACGCTCTTCGGGGCCACGCTGGAGCCACCGGAATCACTGGTTTCTTTTCTACCCTGATTCTGCGGAGTAATCGAGGTAACCATTGTGGCGGTGTGAATGCATATATCAGCTTGAACTGATCCCAAGGGAACACTAGGGCATCCGAGCCGCAAGCTAGGGGATCCCTTGTCCGAGAGACAAACCTGTCCCCCTTTGCGTTGAATCTGGATGCTAGAAGATCTACATCCGATGTTCCCCACCGCTGACATATTGTCCAGAAAACCTCGGGGTGAAGGGACCCTTCCTCTGGGCCTAATTGCTGGCGACTTAGAAAGTCCGCCTTCCAATTCTCCACTCCTGGAATGAATACCGCAGATATGGCTGGGACATATTTTTCTGCCCATTTCAGGATGTAATTTACTTCCCTCTGGGCTGCACGACTCCTGGTGCCCCCCTGATGATTGATATATGCCACTGCTGTGGCATTGTCTGATTGCATTCTGACAGGGGACCCTTGGAGTTTGGATGTCCATGCTACTAGGGCATACCGGGCTGCTCGTATCTCTAAGAGATTTGATGGGCAGGGCCTTTTCTGCATCCGACCATCTGTCCTGGAGAGACTATTGCTCCAGTACTGCTCCCCAGCCTATAAGGCTGGCATCTGTAGTGACCACCTTCCAAGAAATCGGACTGAAGGATTTCCTTTTTTCCAGATTCTGGGGAACCAACCACCAACGGAGGCTCTTGCGAACGGAAGGGGACAAGGACATTGTAAGTCTAGGGCCTGAACTTTTTTGTTCCAGGCTGACAGTATGGCCCCTTGCAAATTCCTTGCTGAGTGGGGGCTTCATGAATTTAACTTTGGGGGAGGTTTTGTACCTCCCCTGACCCTGGGTTTCTCATTACCCTGCTACTGTCCCTGTTTTTTACCCCCGGGATTTGACCGAGGAGGCCGTTGGAACTGTTACACAGCCGATGCCCCAGGGACTGGAGAAGCAGGCCTCTTAAAGAGGGACCTCTAACTCTGCTTTTAACCGGCAAGAGCGTATTTTTACCGCTGGAAATTTTCTGGATATATTTGTCCAGGTTTTCCCTGAATAAGCGTTCACCATGAAATGGGACGCTAACCAGCCATTCTTTACAGGGAGCTTCAGCAGACCAGTTTTTGAGCCATAGGAGCCTACGCATATGTACTATAGACAGCGTAAGGCGGGAGGCCTGATGGACTGAATCCTCTATGGCGTCAACCGCAAAGCCTAAGGCTCTAGGTAGATCAGCTAGGGCAAAGCCTGCTGATCTGTCAAGTCCCTCAAGACCTGTTTCAACTGATCCTTCACTGCTTAGCAGACCCCAATAGCTGCTACTGCTGGTTGTATCACCAAGCAGATTTTCATAAGGACTCCAATCTTTTACCTATTGGGTTCTTGAACATTTGGACATTATCCACTGGACATGTCAGTGATTTATACATACAAGAGATGGCTGCGTCCATTGTAGGGACCTTCCATTTTTTTTTTTTTTTTGATGAACTTATCCTCCATGGGATAGACCACCGGAAATCTCTTGGGGGAATAAATATTTTCTCAGGACGTTCCCAATCCTGGTAAATGAGCCCTTTCAGTAAAGGGTGAAGTGGAAAAGAACAAACAGTCTGGGGGCTTCTAGCGACCCCAACGAGGATACAGTAGTGGTTGATGGTTCCGCAAGGTGCATTTTTAAATGCTGATCGGACCATGTTAGTCAGAGACTGAACCCATAATCTTTCAGCTTGAGATGCTGAGAAAAGGTTCCCCCACTGTTGATTCCTCTATAACAGAATCAACCTTATCCTGATCCCCTTCAGGCAGGTCGATCCCTGTATGGGACTGTTGCTCTGCTAACAGGCACTCTGAAGGAGGAGACGGAGATCGGGCGTGCTTTCCCTGACAGGGATGCAGCGATAAATGTTGACAATCTCTCTAATCCTCCCAGAGCTGAGGAAAAAACCTCCTCTGTTACATACACAGGAGCAGGTGACTGAGGACAGCCACAGTACCAAGTACCCCTGCGGGGTCTCTACGGTCACTTACCTCTGAACTTCAGGGGAGACTGGTGCAGCAGAAGCATGCCCAAGATCCTCAGAGCCCGATGAGACCCCCTTCGCTTCCTGGAAGATTCAGTTCCGGAGCTTCTGGACGGCATATTCCTAAGCCTAAAGCTGAGGTATTCCAGCCGTAATACACCACTTTTACTGAGAATAGTCTAGCACAATTGCTGCTATATCACAGTTGGTGTCTACTAATGTGCCTTTCTAGGGGATGCCTGTATCAACCGCTTGCTGTATGCCTTTAAATGTTGCCAGCTCACTACAATATTGTGGTTTTTTTAAACTGCTGGGACGCCCGCACATGCGCAGAAGCGCTGCGGCGCGCACAGAGCGTCATCCCCCAGGCTCCGCCCCCTTTCCCGGCTCACCTCTATATATAGAGGCGCGTGCACGCGCACGTGCGCCTTCGGCGCTAATTTTAAATATGGTAACAAGGGACAGGAGCCAGGGCCCCTCTTTGCCGCAGGCCGGGGGATGGACGAGCACTGCAACATGGCAGAGGAAGCAGTTTCCTATAAGAGAACTCACCATCTGCCTGGACTTTGCTCTGCTGAGAAGAAGCTAGTCCACATGACAAGAAAACATTCCACAGCGGCCTCTAGTGGACAAACACAGGTACCGCAGTCTAATATATTAAATATATATAAAAAAAAATTTTTTTTTTTTTTCTTGACCACCATTAAAAATTATTACATTTTTTTAGTAGTTACAGGCATGCACAGAATTTTGCGGGAATACCATTAGGTAACAGACAGAAAGACAAATTAGGCTTGGGGGTCCCCCAATAGAACCAAGTTCCTGGGGGCCCCCACTTACCTGTTCCCCGCCGCAGGACTTTGTTTGGTCCACAAAAGCCCAAACTTCACCTATCACGGCAGGCATTGTAATCAAACCTTCAGGGACCGGGTTCCCAAGGATTCCACTCCCCTGGACCTGTATAGCACCCTGCACAGAAAACATCTTGGTCGTGGGTATGACCAGAGCTCTGGATCCCAGGGTCCAGCTCTCCTAAGAGAAGCATTACAGGCAAAACCTTGCTCTTCTCTGCAAGGCCCGGGTACCGACCGTTTAGCTATGAAGCTTTTTTGGTCGGATCCGGAATAGCTTACTGAGGCCCAAAAGAACCTGTACGCAAGCTCAGTGAAAAACACATGTTTCTTCTTGGCCAACACCTTAGACACTGGCAAAAAACTGAGGTGCTCCCGGATGGGAGGGGCTTATATAGGGGAGGGTACTTCCGGTTTTGGAAGTTGCCAGTGCCAGCACCTGACGGTATCTATATAACCCATTAGTAATGACTATGTCGCTCTGTGTCCCGTGATGTACGAGAAAGAAATTACATACTCCTGACCCATTCCCCTTGTGCATTAGATGCTTCTGACCTCTGCACTCTGTGGGGTTTATTTACTAAAGCTGGATGGTGCAAAATCAGCACTCACTTCTGCATAGAATCCAATCAGCTTCCAGGTTTTATTGCCAAAGCTTAACTGCACAAGCTGAGCTTAGAAGCTGATTGGTTTCTCTGCAGAAGTGAGAGTGATTTTGCACTGTCCAGCTTTAGTAAATAAACCCCTGTGTGTTAAGTACTCCTGCACTCTGTTCATCATGCTTTCCTTACATGGGCACTCTGTGAGTTACATACCCCTGGCCCTAGTAATTTGTGTTTTACATACCTCTTTGCTCTGTTTGTTGTGCACTCCTGACCCCTGCACTCTGTGAGTTACATACTCCTGACCCCTGCACTTTGTGCATTACGCCCTTCTGAGAACTTTACTCTCTGCATTAGGTACTCCTGACCCTCACACGCTGTGTGTTCTGTACTCATGACCCTTGCACTCTGTGTGTAACATACTCCTGACCTCTGATCCCTAACCTCCGGGAGCTTAGAACTCATGACCAATGCACTTTTGCATTTTAAGCACTCATGAGCCCTGCACTCCTTGTGTAACATACTTCTGGCTCCTGCTAGCTATGCGTTACTTACTCCTGTAGTCTGTGCATACCTCCCAACATTTTGAGATGGAAAAGAGGGACACCTATTAGCCAAAGTATGTGGGCATAGGACACACACCCTGCCACACATCCCTTAAAAGGAGAATTATACAACAATACCAAAAAAAAAAGAAAGAAGTGGGATTAGTTAAACCCACAAGTGCTTTTTTTACCACTACTATTCCTTTGTATTGGCTTTTGAAAATGTACAAATGCAGCAATTTAGAAACTGGATGAATGGTTTAGTACTGGGAAACACATTTTAAAGGATAAAAAGTGTATTTTATATATTGTGGTAGTGTGGTACCCCACCAGTGTATAAATACAGGATTCTCAACCAGGCAGGGTATTTGCTTGTTTTGGAGGAAACTGGCATTTCAATTTCCTCATGTTTTACTAAAGTCCACTTTGGGACCTGGAGCTTGGGGATTTCTTAGAGATCCGGGTGGGATGAAATCCCCAGTCCTGGATCCGGGTTTTGAGACTCAACTGCACACTGATTGTTCAGGTGTGTGTGGGCCTGATAGTAGAGTCAGGACCAGCATTCTGGGCTCCACCCTCCCGACGAGTGCAGGTGTGCACTGGAGAAGCCAGAGAGTGCAAGTGTGCACTGGAGAAGCCAGAGAGTGCAAGTGTGCACTGGAGAAGCCAGAGAGTGCAAGTGTGCACTGGAGAAGCCAGAGAGTGCAAGTGTGCACTGGAGAAGCCAGAGAGTGCAAGTGTGCACTGGAGAAGCCATAGAGTGCAAGTGTGCACTGGAGAAGCCATAGAGTGCAAGTGTGCACTGGAGAAGCCAGAGAGTGCAAGTGTGCACTGGAGAAGCCAGAGAGTGCAAGTGTGCACTGGAGAAGCCATAGAGTGCAAGTGTGCACTGGAGAAGCCAGAGAGTGCTTGTCTGCACACTGGAAGCCAGAGACCCAGGTCTGAGGGTCAGAGCAGTGGACCCAAGTCTGAGGATCAGAGCAGTGAGGGGCTGCTATCTAAATGGACGGTGTTGCCAAGGGAAAAGTCTGTAGGAGACAGATGAAAGCCTGAAGTGGAAGGCCTGAGCAGCACTGCTGTTTGTATAAGCCAGGAGGCTAAATGACATTTTGTTAATGAATAGGAGTGCTGAAACCCCTGCGAGGGAAACCTTTAATTTTGTTTTGAACTTCTTTTAATAAAAATGGGCAAACAAAGCCCTTAAAAAGAAGAACCAGCGAGTGGCGGTGTCCTTCAAGTTCTACATTTGATGCTAGTCCTTTACACGTGGTGGAGAATTTTGGCACAATCTGAGATCCCTACAATCAAGTAAGTTCATCTGTTATATGAACTGTGTTTTTGGTGCATGAGACTGCATAATCTGTGTGTGTGCAGGTGAGGAGAACCTGCAAGCGAAAGGTAACTAGCCTTAAAGAGACAGTGCTCCAATTTGTTGCAGGTGGTGTACCTGTGAACAAAAAGTAAAAAAAAAAATTCTCTGCAGTGAACTGCTGCTAGCTGTGTGTGGCAGCCAGGCAAACTGCATTGCGCAGAAGTTTATTTGATGGACTGTTGCATGCAGGTTGTGTACCTGTGAAAGGAGAAACAAACAGATTTTTTTTCCCTTTCTCCGCCAAGAACTGTTACAAGTTGCTGTGTGCAAGACCGCAAGGATGGGGCGATCAAAACGCCTAAAAGAAGCAAGGATGGCTGAGATGATAGATAGAGCTCTGTGGCTGGAGGGGTTGTTACCGCCTGATCGAACCCCATACATGCCTAAACAGAGTTTTCCAAGGGAAAAGAGGGCTGATGTTGTCCCTAGCAACCCTGGTGCAATGAATGCACAGATGACGGCTAGTGTGGGGAGTCCACCAGCGTTTGAATCTGCAGTGGATTGGTGCAAGCGACACCTGGCAGGATTGGACCAAGCTAAAGTGGAAGGCAAGCCGACCTTCCATACAAAAAGAGAGCTGCCGGATGTCCATGCCTGGGAGAGGGGTGCTGTTGCCCCTGGTAACGCTGCTGCAGTTAAACCAGCAGCTATTGCAAAAAGTGTGAAAGTGACACAGCTTGAGACAGGGTCCAGCAGATGCAGGGTGGGAAACCCTGACAAGACATGGAACCAAGTGCGCTGTTTGCGGTGCAGTGAGTGGGGGCATGCAGTCTCCAAGTGCCTTTTGTCCCTGGCTCCAGTGCAAAGCTACCTAGAAAAACAAAGGTCTGAGAAGCCTGTGTTATATGCCAGAAGAGGGGATGATCAAAGGCCAGGACAGAGAGTGGTTGCCCATAGCAACACAGAGGAGGCCAGTCGGGCTGTCTGTGGACCATGGGGTGTGCCTCCCATGGGTCGTGACAAGTGGCTTCCGGAGGAGCCAATACAGCATGTTGGAGAGAGCCAGCAAAGCTCTGCTGGGAGACTGCGATCTCCCATGGCAACGAGAGTGGAAGTTGTGCCTGGAAGGAATCATCAGGAGAGAAACGCACTGGGGAAAAGTCGTCCAGTACCATGCCTGGAATGTGGCCAGCTGGGGCATGAAATATTGTCTTGCCCTAGATTCTGGGGAGCACCTGGAGGTAATGTTGCTGAGCAGAACTCTTTACCTGTGGGCCAAGATCCCTTTGCAGATATGTTTGCAGTCACCCCTGGCAACAAGGAGGAGTTTTCTGTGGTGTCTGCAGGGGGTGCTAAACAGTGGGAGATGCCTGCTGTGATTTCATCCCATGGCCACCAGGGGGAGTTGGCCAGTAAATGTGCGGCTGAGGACTGGTTCTTAAGACAACGTACTCAAATGAAGATGGTGACCTCAACTACTGTGGTGGGTAAGACTATCTTTAATGAAATGATGCCTGGAACTGCTGATTTCAGGTATACAACTGGCTACGAGACTGTCCATGATGATGTGAGAGTGACCCCAGTGAGTGGGGCCACAGAATGTGCGCTTGAGACTGACTTTTTCATACCCAGTGGGAATGCAGGGGTTAAAGTCCAAACAGAACCTGTGTTGATGACTAAAAGTGTTGTGTCTAATGTCTGCCAGCATCAAGTTGGCAGTGGGCTAGGACAGCCTGCAAAAACTAAAAATGCTATAAGTGTTACTGTTAATGAAAAGTTTGCTGCTGTTGGGAAAACCCCAGGTTCTTCCAGAGCAAAAGCTGTTGTCACAAATGGGTCGTTGCCTGTAGCAATTGGTGGTAAGACAGCACAGTTGTCCCAAGAAATCTCCAGGGAACTTCATGTATTGGAGTTGGGGGTTGCCATGGACAACTACGATTTCACTCTGGTGGGACAGAGTGGAACTGTACCGTGTAATGGTAATGTGTTAGTGCAAGCTGCTAGTACTAAAAATGTGCCGGTAAATGGTGGGTTAACACAACCTGTGAAAAATGCAAAGGTGTGTGAGACTCATGAAGCGCCGCCCGAGCAAGGTGGTGGTTGTGGTGCATTGCAACCTGTGGTGCTAAAACATGGGTTACCGAAGTCTGCCATGATTCGTAATTTGGGTGATGAATCTGCAACTAAACCTGTCTGTTCTACTGTGTCTCCTTGGGCGGATGGATCAGGGCTGAGGAGCGCCAATGAATGGAGCACAGCTACAACGGATTGGGATAGTTGGGGTAAAAATCTAATATCCCTGATAGATGAGGCTTTCATGCACAAAAATAAGGTGGACAAAGTTTATGCTGTGCCAGCAGGAGGGACGGCAGAACAGCTTATACCTGAGGGCGCGGTGGCTGCTGCAGGGGTTAACCCTCGTGGGAAATATGGACCATATAAGGGCGAGCACACAGCAGACACTTTGTCAGTAACCTACAAAAATGATGCTGACATGGCATGTCAAAGTGACGTTGTCACTGGTAATGTGAAGCAGTTCATTGGTGCTGAACCTGAGAAGTTGGGTATGAGTCAAGCACCTGGCAGCGCTCTGGTAGAGCACCAGGCTGTGGTTGTCTCCAGCTGGGAGAAGGTTCCATTAAACCTTGCAACCTCTCACGTCTCAGCAAGTGAGTCTGTCTGCATCCCCAGTGTCAGGAAAGTCCCCAAGAAGGACTTGGGTCTGGAGCCAGGGGTATGGTTTCTAACAAAAGTATTCAAGGAGATGCTTAAACTTTGGGATGTACAGCCAGTCTATACTGGGGTGTCTCCACCACAGTTAGACAGTCTGGTACTGCGGAGTACCATTAGGTGGACCCCTGAGTGGCAGGTGGTACAGCACAAAGGAAGACAAGACAGAAATGGTTTATTTATGACTGTATTACTAGTGTTAAAAATCGCCTCTAGGTATGCTGATGGGTTACTTTCTGTACAAGAGGTATATGGGAGAGGCTTTGGCGAAAAGAAAGTGTCTGAGGTTTCACCACCTAACAGCCAGGTAGAAGGCATTTCTGCTGCTATGGTCCAAGGTAGTACTGGTCAGCTGTCGGTGAAGGGCGTGTGTGCTGTACCAGTGGAAGAATCGCATGAGATGGAAGGGCCAAGTGTGGACCAGAAAGCAGCAGAGATCCTGACCGCGGCTCAACTGAAGGTGGTTAAAAAGACTGGGGTCCCCAGTCCAATGTTTGGTTTAGGTGACAAACCTAATAAGGTCCCCGAGACAGAGAAACGGATAAGAAGTGCGGTAAAAATTGTATGTGGATCAGACAAGAGCTTGTCTGTTCAGGTGGATAAAAATACAGAGGGCATCAGAACAGGTCAAGTGGTAGGACAGCTGCCTGCAGAGTGGGTGAACCCAGGGGAGGTGACGTCCTGTGAGGTTCCCGTGGGTGATGGCGGCCCTCCAGTATGTGTGCCCTCTGCAGTCTCTGCCCTAGCAAATGCAAAAAAAAAAGGCATTGGTGACCTGTGCAACGTTGAGAGGTGTAATGTTGGTTTGAATATGTCTGTCAATGATGAACCAAATAGTTTGTTAAAGGTACATGACAGTGTGGTGTCCAAAGGTATTGGGAAATCTGGGAACCTGAAGCGTGGAGGCAGAAGGGTTGGTAGAAAGACCAGGGGTGCCCTGTTAAAATTTCAGGAGAGGCAGTGCTTATGGAACCCCAAAAGAAGAGGGAGAAGGCTGAGTATAGGGAAATATAGGACCTTGTTAAGATCCAGGGTGGGACATACCTGGAAGCGCACCCGGAAAAAAGGTTGGGCCTACGTGGCTGACAGCCAGCACAGAGGTGTCCCAACCATAATGATGGGTGCTGGTGTTCCACCCTCCGGATCAAAACAAAGGGGGAGAGTATGTGGTAGTGTGGTACCCCACCAGTGTATAAATACAGGATTCTCAACCAGGCAGGTTGAGGGGCTCCAGGGTATTTGCTTGTTTTGGAGGAAACTGGCTTTTCAATTTCCTCATGTTTTACTAAAGTCCACTTTGGGACCTGGAGCTTGGGGATTTCTTAGAGATCCGGGTGGGATGAAATCCCCAGTCCTGGATCCGGGTTTTGAGACTCAACTGCACACTGATTGTTCAGGTGTGTGTGGGCCTGATAGTAGAGTCAGGATCAGCATTCTGGGCTCCACCCTCCCGACGAGTGCAGGTGTGCACTGGAGAAGCCAGAGAGTGCTTGTCTGCACACTGGAAGCCAGAGACCCAGGTCTGAGGGTCAGAGCAGTGGACCCAAGTCTGAGGATCAGAGCAGTGAGGGGCTGCTATCTAAATGGACGGTGTTGCCAAGGGAAAAGTCTGTAGGAGACAGATGAAAGCCTGAAGTGGAAGGCCTGAGCAGCACTGCTGTATGTATAAGCCAGGAGGCTAAATGACATTTTGTTAATGAATAGGAGTGCTGAAACCCCTGCGAGGGAAACCTTTCATTTTGTTTTGAACTTCTTTTAATAAAAATGGGCAAACAAAGCCCTTAAAAAGAAGAACCAGCGAGTGGCGGTGTCCTTCAAGTTCTACATTTGATGCTAGTCCTTTACAATATGTAGCGGGGTCTCCTTTAAGACTCTCTGGACTACCTTACCCAGAACCCCATTTGGCACCCAGGGTGCATTGTTGCCACCGCAGAGACTTATGGGTGGGGATATAAAGGGGAGGGGCGAGGCTAAACTCGTTCTCTTTGGGACACGAGACTTCGATGAACAAGTCCTCCTGTGCGGATCTGCTGGTGTGCAAGGCCTGAAGCCTGGAGCCTTGCGCAGCTACCAAAGAGCCTTCCACCCTACTGCGAGCCTGGGTGGCATCTGACTTTGTTATCCTCTACCTTTGTTGTATCGGAGACCCGACCGCTGCAGACGCTGTGTGTGGAGACACAGCAGGTGGAAGTCCCGGACTGGGATCATGTCTGGAGGGGTGAGCGAGCACATGCTCAATCCATATACTTTTTACTGTTGTTAGGCCTACAGACTGCCGTGGCCCACCAGCTTATATTTGAGACCCCACTGGAGATCTAAAGCAGAACTGAGTCAAGGGGTCTCCAATGAAGTGTTCCGTGTTGTTACTTGACCTGTGGATTACAAATGTGTTCCTGAATGTGCACCACCATTTAAAGACTTGCATGCGAAGAAATCATCTCTTAGAGACTGAGTTTTAGAGTCTGGGTCAGGCCTGACCAAGCATTAGTTTGGTTGCTGCATCACAGGGCGCTTAGTTAACGGCCGTTACACGTGGTATGCCATTACTGTATTTCACTAATGTGTAGTATGTTATTCGCTGCAGGGCTCTGCAAGAAGCACGTGTGATCTGTTATAACTGTTGATCTATTATACCAAGAGAGAGTAAACTCGTTATTCTTTAATTGCTTTGCATTGGTGTCTGAATTCTACTATAGAGTATGAGATATTACCCTAGACTAACTGTGCCAGAGTGGGTCGAGTGAATTGCCGGGGGTTGGCGGTGTTGTGTGTAGGGCCCGAGACCAAATTCAGCGGCTCCCTTAGTTGGGGTGTGCTACACGTGGGGGTTCTCATCCGGGCTCCTGATACAGCAGGTGAACACGCCAGAGGTACCGGCATGGACCCGCTAACAGTAAAAGCGTGGTGCGAAGCATCCAGAGCACACCCAAACAAGTCGGTAGTCAACAGCCTCCCGGGGGAGGAGTGGTCAACAGAGACAGTAGAGCAGCTAATGATGTCTGTGTCCCCAGATCATACACCGTGGGTGACGGAGATGAAGTCAGACCCAGAGATCTCGTATCAGTATGCACTAGTGGAGTATTGGGGCGGGATTCCAGAGACTTTCAAGCGCAACTGTGTGCGGACGCCAGACAACAAAACCTATAGGTTGGCGCACGCAATGACTATAAAGAAGGAGCCATCACCAACGGGATCACCGCAGGGCGCAACCCGTGTCTCACCTGAAAGAAGAGACAGGGCGACTCCTCCGGCGGCACCTGCACCTGTCCCTGCCATATCACCAGAACTGATAAATGCTATAGGGGATCTGCTAACAAAATGTCAGAAGACAAGCACGATACATGTAGAGACTAGCTACCGGAGATTAAAGACATTCTCGGGGAAGCTTCCTGTCCCTGCAGGGGAGGAAGATTTTGATACTTGGGTGGAGCAGGCATTACAAGCAGTAGTGGCATGGGAGGTGCCTGAAGCGCAGAAGAGGCAACGAGTGATAGAGAGCCTGAAAGGCGCGGCTGCAGAAGCAGTAAAAAGCTTCCGGTTCGGGAATACAGACTGCACAGCTCAAGACTGCCTAACCATGCTGCAAGAGGAGTTCAGTCAGTTAGAAAAGGTGACAGAGATGATCTACCAATTTGAACATACTTTCCAACAGCCGAATGAGAAGCTTTCGGAATATGTCAGAAGACTGAACAGGTTGCTGTGCAAAATTGTATTAAAGAAGGGAATGATGCCCAAAGATACAGATGCGGCAAGAATGAAGCGTTGCACTCGGATCCAGTCTGGCTTCACCTGAAAACCTCGGGAGGAGGAACGTCACTAACCTACTCTGACTTGATAAAAATCATCAGAGATGAGGAGGCACTACAGCAGGACCAGCAAATGATTAAGACAAATGCCGCCCCTGCACCAGTGATAGTCAACTCAGTGATGTAGCCTGCAAGAGACTCAGAAGTAGACACTTTAAAATCACAAATGTCTAAGGTGTTAGAGATGCTGACCTCTCTGATAGCAAAAGATCCAGAGGGTCCCGAGAGAGAAGTACCAAGGAAGGAACTATTCCCAATTGCCTCAGCACCCGCATCCCTACAAGAATGGGGAGATATAGTCTGTTTTAACTGTGGGGGAATTGGCCATATTGCAGCTGTGTTCCAGCCCCAAAAAGAAGAAAATAGGCGACTGCAAACAGGCGGGAAACTTCAGAGGGCCCCGGTGAAGGAGTCAACCGGGTGCCCATCATCTTCAGTGAGCTCCAAACTGAATGAGAAGCTAAAGAAGAGAAAAGACAAAACCCCTCAGAGGAAACACAGTATCCCTCAGCAGGGATACACCCCAAAGAGAGAGGGCAAGACCCCTCAGAAGAGGCACAGCATTCCCCAAAGGGGATGCACACCTAAGAAAGACAATAACATCCCTCAGCGGGTCTGTACACCCATTAAAAGGAGGGAAATCAATGCATATCAGGCCCAAGAAAGACTAAAGTCCAAAGGGAGTTGGACGAAAGAGATTCCGAAGGGCAAGGACCAGAAGAAGGTGACCTCTGCAGGCCATATCCAGAGAAGCTGGTAGGCCCATCTCCTATAGTATCCATTCAAGTGGAGGGAGTCTACACAAGAGCCATCTTGGATACTGGGCACAGGTGACCGTGCTATACAGGGATTTCTATGATAAACACTTAAGTCATCTACCCATCCAGAAGATAGAAGAGCTGGAAATATGGGGAATCGGCATCCAGAGTTTCCCCTACGATGGCTATCTGCCCATCAAGATGACCTTTGACCCATCCATGGCTGGGAAGGCTGAAGTGTTCGACACCATGGCAGTTGTGTGCCCTCGCCTGCCTGGAGCCAACAAGAGTTCCCTTTATAATAGGGACGAATACGGACCTGGTCCGGAGACTCCTGACCCCTCTAGTACAAGGGAAGGGCCCTGCAGTCACCAAAATCCATCCCATGCTGAAGACGGCCTACCAACGACTGGTCTTGGAGCAGAGGACCCCTGAAGAGGGGATAGGGAAGGTGTGGAGACTTGGAAGAATAGGGGTAGTGTTGCAGCCCGGCGAAGTAACCTGTCTAAGAGCCACTGTGAAGCTTACTTGTGAACAACCTGGACCCTTTGTCATGCTGGAGCCCGACCCAAGGGAAGAACACTCGGGTTTGGAAGTGATCCCAGAAGTGGTTCCACTGAAGGCCCTGAAGAAGGCCCATTGTAGAGTTCCGGTGAGTGTCAGGAACACTACAGGTGGCCCCATGGAGATTCCCGCCAGAATGCTGCTGGGTCAGGTGAGCCCTGCTGCCCCGGTTGCCCTGTCTGAAGTCAAGGGGACGGGTGAAGGAGGAGATGTTTGGGAGAAGCTCTCTATGGAGAATCCGAATCTACCCAGGGCTTGGAAGGAGAGAGCCAAGGCCCAGTTGACCAGATGGGAGAAGATCTTCTCCAAAGATGAGTTCGATGTGGGGTGTGCAAGGAGTGCCACTCATCGAATCCACCTCCAGGAAGACAAGCTCTTCAGAGAGAGGGTCAGGCGGGTCCCACTAGCAGATCTGGAGGATCTGAGGGAACAACTCGCAGAACTCAAGAGGACTGGTGTGATCCGGGAGTCTAGAAGCCCCTATGCTTCCCCGATAGTGGTGGTCAGGAAGAAGAATGGATCATTGAGGCTATGTATAGACTACAGGACTCTCAACAGGAGAACCATCCCTGACCAGTACACCACTCCCAGGGTAGTGGATGCTCTACAAAGTTTGTCTGGAGCGAAGTGGTTCAGTGTTATGGATCTCAAAAGTGGGTACTACCAGATCCCTATGCATCCAGAAGACAAGGAGAAGACAGCTTTCATAACCCCAGTGGGGTTCTTTGAATTTGACCGAATGCCTCAGGGACTGTCTGGAGCTCCCGCCACCTTCCAACGTCTCATGGAGAAGACTGTAGGAGACATGAACCTTATTGAAGTCCTTGTGTACCTGGACGATGTCATTGTCTTTGGGAGAACCTTGGAGGAACACAAGGAGAGGCTGGAGAAGGTATTGAGAAGACTCAGTGAGGAGGGGCTCAAGCTTTCGCCCGAGAAGTGTCAGTTCTACCAGTCTTCCGTTAACTATCTGGGACACATAGTGTCTGAAGAAGGGGTGGCCACAGACCCCGAGAAGCTGGAGGCAGTTACCTCCTGGCCACGGCCCACTACAGTAACAGAACTCAGATCCTTCTTGGGGTTCTGCTCCTATTATAGGAGGTTTGTAGAGGGATTTGCCCGAATCGCCAGACCGCTGAATGAACTACTCAAGACAGAAGGGGAAGAGGACTACTCAGGGCCCAGTAAGCCGGTAGAGTCAGTCAAAGACCAGTGGAACCAGAAGTGTGAAGAGGCCTTCCAGGCGTTGAAGAAGAGCCTAACCACTGCCCCAGTCTTGGCCTACGCAGCCCCAACAAGACCCTATGAACTACACGTAGATGCCAGTCATGACGGTCTGGGAGGGGTGCTTTACCAAGAGCATGAAGGGCAACTGCGGCCCGTTGCCTATGTGAGCAGGAGCCTGACCCCCTCTGAGAAGAACTACCCCACTCACAAGTTGGAGTTCCTGGCCCTTAAGTGGGCGGTAGTTGACAAGCTTAAAGACTACCTGTATGGGGCGGAGTTCACTGTGAAGACAGACAACAACCCCCTTACTTACCTCTTCACCACAGCAAAGCTGGATGCCACAGGACACAGATGGCAAGCCACCCTGTCTGGGTTCAATTTCAGCCTGAAGTTCAGGCCAGGGGCTGGAAATCGAGATGCGGACGCTTTGTCTAGGAGATCTCATGCCCACACCAGTGAGACAGAAGACTGGACCCAAGTGGCACCCGACGGAGTGCGGGCCCTTTGTCAAGGGGCTGAATTACAAACCAGAGGAGGCTCAAGGGCAGAAGAGATAGGAGTTACCATGGTGGGAGTTCCCAAACAATACTGTGGAGTAACTCAACTGGAAGAAGACAATCTGCCAAAACTGTCAAAGAAGGAGCTGAGAGGTGATCAACTGGAAGACCCTATGGGAAGATTGGTCCTGGAGGCCCTGGAGAATCAGGATCCAAATAGACTCCTGCGTCACCCCTCAAGGGAAGCTCGCCTATTGAGGAAGGAGTGGGACAGGTTGCAGGTACATCAGGGAGTGGTCTACCGAAGGGGCCCCTCTGATGACCTAGAAGATAAATGGCAATTGCTTCTTCCCGAGAAACACTGTGAGACTGTCCTGGTCGCCCTACATGACAACCACGGCCACGTAGGGGCTGAAAGAACCTTTCAACTCGTCAGAAGTCGGTTCTATTGGACCTGCATGAGGGCTGAAGTAGAGGAATACTGCCATTCATGTGCACGCTGCATCCAGCGGAAGACTTTACCCCATCAAGCTGCCCCAATGAGCCATCTACAAAGTCAAGGCCCGATGGATCTCGTATGCATTGATTTCCTCTGCCTCGAACCCGACCTGAGTGGACTAGGAAATGTTCTGGTGATAACCGATCATTTCACCCGGTATGCCCAAGCTTTCCCAACCAAAGACCAGAAGGCTTCCACGGTGGCCAAGGTACTTATGGAGAAGTGTTTCGTCCGCAGCGACTCCATTCAGATCAAGGAAGGGACTTTGAGAGTCGGCTGATCCGGAAACTCCTGGATTCTTTAGGGATCAAGAAAACCCGAACCACACCTTACCATCCACAAGGAGATGCTCAGCCTGAGAGGTTCAACCGAACCCTGCTCAACATGTTGGGGACTCTGAGTAGTGAGAAGAAACAACATTGGAGCAAACACATAGCAGCTATAGTACACGCTTACAACTGTACCACTAGTGATGCTACAGGCTACTCCCCCTATCGACTCATGTTTGGGAGAGAAGCAAGGTTACCCATAGACCTGGCCTTTGGCACTTCCTTAGACCATTCCTCAGCCACATCCCACAAAGGACATGTGGACAGACTCAGACACAGCTTGAAGTTAGCCTATGAACAGGCCCAAGTGGCCTCAGATCAAAGGGGAGCCCGCAACAAAAGGAACTTTGACCTGTAGGTCCGGATCCAGGACCTGCAGCCTGGGGACCGAGTACTGCTACGCAATCTGGGGGTCCCTGGAAAACACAAACTTGCAGACAGATGGAGACCTGAACCCTATGTCATTTGTAAGAAGCTGCCAGGCCTACCTGTTACAAATTGAAGCCAGAGGGGAAGGTGGGGCCACTGAAGACCTGGCATTGGAACCACCTACTTCCACTTGCCGAAGCAGTCCGGATACCTCCTGTGAGGGACTCCCCAGAACCAGCCTCCATCCTGGATACTCCCAGACCAAGCACTCGGTCCCAGACCTCTCGAGCTGAAGATGTAGAGGCCTCTGAACTGAGTGAAGATGGAAGGGAAGAACTTGATTGGCTATGGCCTTCCCCGACTCCAGGAGCTTCTGCTATAGATCTTCCACCTACTGAAGACACTACAGACAGTACACTGAATGCAGAAGCTACTGAGTTCATCTCATCTAGTCCGTTATCAGATCACTGGGAAAATGCCTGTGACACCTACTCAGAGGAGGACCCCAGGGACTCTATGTACCTTCCGGCTCCTGAATCAGATGCTCCAGAGCCCGCGGCATTCCCCGAGCCTGCTCCGGAAGAAGAACCTGTGGCGCCAGAGCCAGAAATCCCAAGAGAGCAAAGGACTCGAAGAGTCATAAGGCCTCCTAAGAAGTTGACCTACCCACAAATGGGGGAGAGCTCAGAGGATTCTGTGGTGACTGCCAGGAGGAGTGCTGAGAATCCGGATCCTTCCACTGTTCATTTGGTGGAGGGCAACCCCAACTCACTCTCTGGCACAGTTAGGCGGGACACTTATGATAGTGTGACCTGTAGGCAAGGGAATCCAACCCCTCAGATTTGGTGGGAATTCCCTTTGCCAACATCATACTCTGCTTTATCCAGGGTTGTCCATAGAGTATGTTAAATTTATCTTTGGGGACCAAAGAATTCAAGTGGGGGGAGTGTGTAGCGGGGTCTCCTGTAAGACTCTCTGGACTACCTTACCCAGAACCCCATTTGGCACCCAGGGTGAAGTGTTCCGTGCTGTTACTTGACCTGTGGATTACAAATGTGTTCCTGAATGTGCACCACCATTTAAAGACTTGCATGCGAAGAAATCATCTCTTAGAGACTGAGTTTTAGAGTCTGGGTCAGGCCTGACCAAGCATTAGAGTTTGGTTGCTGCATCACAGGGCGCTTAGTTAACGGCCGTTACACGTGGTATGCCATTACTGTATTTCACTAATGTGTAGTATGTTATTCGCTGCAGGGCTCTGCAAGAAGCACGTGTGATCTGTTATAACTGTTGATCTATTATACCAAGAGAGAGAGTAAACTCATTATTCTTTAATTGCTTTGCGTTGGTGTCTGAATTCTACTATAGAGTATAAGAGATATTACCCTAGACTAACTGTGCCAGAGTGGGTCGAGTGAATTGCCGGGGGTTGGCGGTGTTGTGTGCAGGGCCCGAGACCAAATTCAGCGGCTCTCTTAGTTGGGGGTGCGCTACATATACAACTGTATAGATCATACCAAAATGAGGAACAAATGAAGAGGAAAGAGGAACAGAGGGACTTTGTTCCAAATCAGGGACAGTCCCTCGAAATCAGGGACAGTTTGGCCGGATGCATGGATTCCAATGTTTTTTTTTTAGAAGCACATGATTAGAGCCAGAGGCTCTAATAGGCTTCAAAAAAAGGGTGGGCCTGGGGGGGCAAAGCACTACGCCCCGAGCCCAACCAGTTGTGTGACAATACCGAATTAATATTCGCTATTGTCTTCCTGATTCTCCTCCCGGCCAATCAGGAAGCGGGTCACCTGATTGGCCGAGAGGAGAAGCAATCCTATTGGCTGCTGAGGAGGGAGGAGACGCAGGGAAAGCTGCCGTGAAGCACCAGGAGGGGGAGACGCTGCCCGGAGGAAGCGCTGCCTGTGACCTAGATGGGGTAAATGCGGGGCTGGTGACCGACCGCAGGGGGTATGGGGGTGTGGCGATGGCTGGAAAAAATATACCAGCAGCCGCCACTGATATGGACCCTGTTTGTTGTGCATTCCTGACCCCTGCACTATGTGCAATATGCACTTCTGACCCCCCATACTCTGTGCATTATGCATTCCTGCCCTCTGTGTTATATACTCCTTACCCCTGCACTGTGCATTGTGTCATGGTATTGTTTTATTACCTGCATAACCTTGCTTATTACAACACTATGGAGTATGCTTTGTGCTGTATACACTAAATTAATAATATTGTTTTCCAGACAGGTGCAAAATGAAGTTTTTCAGTGCTTGCTTAACACCTGCCATTTAATCGTGTGCACACTAGTTTCTGTGACTCATGTAAGGAAGCTTGACTTTCTGTGTGAGTGCATATGCTGTCACAATGATACATACTCTTTGTGATACAGTAACTTGGCTATGGAATTAATTTTCACGTATCTGTGTGTAGTTCTTGTCCAACCTGCAGCCACACCCCTCACCGTACAATAGAGGAAAATCCTCCTGATGTTATAACCATGTTACATCGTTTTTTGCAGTTTAACAATGCAGGAAAAATGTAAACACAAGTGACGCAGTTAGAATGATGTAGTTACATAAGAGAAGGGGACGTCATTGTTATGTGAAACAATTCATTAGTGATCACACATCACAATACCAGATGGCATGTAGTCATCAGCTTTGTGAGGACATTTTGAGTATTTGTGTTTTGAAAATTAAGCTTTTCACTGAAACATGAATAAACTCTTCATACCTACTGGAAGCACATTGCAAGGAACAGTATATAGAAAAATGTTTTATATACAACCAAAAACAAAGATTAAAGTGGTTCTAAAGGCAGAAAGTTTTTTTACCTGAATGCCTTCTGGGTGCAACTCCCCCCCAGCCCCCTTATGCATCAAGGTAAAGAACCTTCTGGATGCAGCTCCCCCAGCCCCCCTATACATCAAGGTAAAGAACCTTATGGGTGCAGCTCCACCCCAGCCCCCCCATGCATCGAGTAAAGAAATTTCAGGGTGCGACTCCCCCCAGCCCCCCTATGCATCAAGGTAAAGAACCTTCTGGGTGCAGCTCGCCCCAGCCCCCCCATGCATCAAGGTAAAGAACCTTCAGTGTGCAGCTCCCCCAGCCCCTTTATGCATCGAGGTAAAGAACCTTCTGGATGAAGCTCCCCCAGGCCCCCCTATACATCAAGGTAAAGAACCTTATGGGTGCAGCTCCACCCCAGCCCCCCCATGCATCAAGTAAAGAAACTTCAGGGTGCGACTCCACCCTGCCCCCCAGCCCCCCTATGTATCAAGGTAAAGAACCTTCTGGGTGCAGCTCGCCCCAGCCCCCCCATGCATCAAGGTAAAGAACCTTCAGTGTGCAGCCCCCCCTATGCATCAAGGTAAAGAACCTTCTGGGTGCAGCTCTTCCTCAGAACCCCTATGCATCAAAGTAAAGAACATTCTGGGTGCAGCTCCCCTCCAGCCCCCCCTATGCATCAAGGTAAAGAACCTTCAGGGTGCAGCTCCCCCCAGCCCCCCTATGAATCAAGGTAAAGAACCTTCTGTCTACCACAGGAGGAGTCAGTGTCAGTGTATAATTCAGGCGCAAGCTCTGTGACACATCGGGAGATACCCACTGTGTGAACCAGGCACTGGTGAGTCTGCATTGGGCACAGACTGAGGGGCTCAGAGTCAGCATTGATGGGCACAGACTGAGGGGCTCAGAGTCAGCATTGAGACGTAGAGCAAACTCCGTATGGCCGAAGACTCCCCCATCCGACATCCTGCCATTTTTCTCCACATCCACATAGAGGAATTCATACTGTGTTGACACCACCGCCATGAACACAATGCTATGAAACCCCTTGTAATTTAAGTAATAAGACCCCGAATGGGGTGGTGGCATGATGCGGACATGCTTCCCATCCATTTCCCCTCCGCAGTTGGGAAAGTCCCACCACTGGTCAAACTGGGATGCCACATTCTGTCATTCCTGTGGTGTGGAAGGAAGCTGTGGACTCAAACAAGAAAATAATAAATGTAGTACTTTTGCACATAACATTGCAGGCAGATTATACAAAAACATTCTTGGCTAACATCAGTATAACATTTATTTTAAGGAGTAGTTAAAGCCAAAAATATAAGGGTCACTTATCAGATTCCTCACCCCCTCTGATGGCCCATTGGAAATATTTGCGGGGGGTGGGCCTAGATGAGTTTGGGACCCCCAAAACTAAACCTCTACCACTCTGTCTGAATTTAATGTGTAAAAAAATACATTTGTAGACATTTTAAGGGGGGGGGGGGGAGCACTACAATGGAGCTGACAAAATACATTGGGAAGTGACCAGGCTAGGTGTGTATGGGCCAAGGATAGCATAAAGGGAAATATGCATGTAGGCCAAAAAAGGAACATTAAAAGCTTACAGCATGCATGAGGACAAAGGGGAGATTCACAGCATATTACAATCATGGTAATTAGGCAAGGATGAAAGAAATACAATACATTAGAAAGCATTAAATACATAGAATGTGAAGTTAAAGGAGAAAACTTACCTTAATATAGTCCTTCTGCAGAACTTGAATTATGGCAGAACAGGTTTCTTGGATAATGAGCCCCAGAGCCTGGCGGGAGATGCCTGTTGAGAACTTCAGGTCCTGCAGGCTTCTCCCAGTCGCCAGATATCACAACGTGGCAACTAGCCTCTGCTCAGCAGTGATGGCTTCCCGCATGACGGTGTCCTGCCTCGTGATATAGGGGACACCAAAGCCAAGAGATGCTGAAAAACAGGGGTCCGTCATCCGGAGAAAATTCCTGTAGTCATCAGGATTATTCTCCTGGATCTCCCGCAGCAGAGGGATGTGACAGAATTGGTCCCGCTGGAGAAACCAATTATTGGTCCATGAACTCCTCCTCACCCTGTTCATGGACTGGTCTTGGTCCAAGACAAGAAGACCAACACCAAGCCTATGCACAGCATGAAATCTACGACGAGTACGTACCCACAATATGGCTAGATAACGGTCGGCTGGTCAGAACAAACTATAACAGAACGCACTGAAGAACAGCAAGGCCTATGAAGAACGACCTGAAAATCAGACACGGGTGGACAAATGCGAACTGAAAAACAGATACGACCTGACTACACGCCCTGAAAGACAAGATACGAACCCACAAGCACAAACTGAACCGCAGAAAACGAACTCAAAGCACGAAGACTGAAAAGCGCGAATCGTCTCTCACCAAACTTTTACTAACACGCGATAACACGAGATCAGCAAAAGCAGCCCAAAGGGTGGTGCCATTGGATTTGAACTTCCCCTTTATAGTGCCGTCGTACGTGTTGTACAGCACCGCGCTTTGGACTGGCGGGATTTTGTATGACAGTCTGTACGCAAGAAAAGCTTGTCAGGAATCCCGTCAAGCTTGACAGGAATCCCGTCGGGAAAACCAACGTTTTTTTTTACGAGGGGAAAACCGGCCGTGTGTACAGGGCTTAAGAGTATATTTTCAGTTAACACATTTTCATACAGAAAAATAAATGTTGTAAAACTTGGGGGACAGATATATGTTCTGTCCTATGCCCAATACCTTTTATACAATTTATGCCGTGTACACACAGTCGGAATTTCCGAGGAAAAAAGTCAGACGGAATTTTTTCATCGGATATTCTGACCGTGTGTGTGCCCCATAATTCCGACGGAGTTAGAAAGGGAACATGTTCTCTTTTTTTCAGACGGAAAAAATTTCTATCGGAAATTCTGTTCGTCTGTAGGGAACTCCGACGGAGAAAAAAACATGCATGCTCAGAATCAAGTCGACACATGCTCGGAAGCATTGAACTTAATTTTTTTCGGCTCGTCATAGTGTTGTACATCACCGCGTTCTTGAATTTGGTGTGACAGTGGGGCTGATTTAAGAAAATGTTGGCGCATTTGCGCGGGCAGGAATAATCATTGCGACATGGCGCATGCTGTCGACTTGCGCCGGATTCGCGGAATCGTTGCGCGTACAGGCGCATACACATTCTTAAATATGAAACAGACATCGGGCACTTGCTCATTGCAAATGCGTGCAACTAAACCCCTGTTTTTAAACGCACTGTTAGACAGGTGAATTCGTTTGGTTGCTGATTGGTTGGTAAGTTGAGCTTGGATATTTTGTGTTTTTTGTCTACATGCATCCGCCCATCCAGTGCTCCTTGCTGTGAAGACCTGTCATAGGTGGGGGCAGTGACAGTATTTTGTGTCATTGTAATGCTAAACATGTTAATGAGCTTTTCTTTATCACATGGAGAATATTGCTTCCACTTTTATTCCTTTCATTCATTTCTTTTTGAAACAACTCAATATTCATTCTAGAGATCCAGAATGCACAATACACAGACATGTGTTGAGAAGATGCTTTGATGGAAGTTTTGGCTCCGCCAATGATTATAGACTATCACCATAAAATGCACAATTACAAGTCCAGTAAACATCTGCACAGTTGTTGATAGGAGGAAGATCTCTAGAATGATTAATGAGTCGTTTCAAAAAGAAGTGAATGAAAGGAATAAAAGTGGAAGCAATATTCTCCATGTGATAAGGAAAAGCTCATTAACATGATCAGCATTACAATGAGCACAAGGTCCATGTATAAGCAGTTGTGCACTCTAGAGAACGCAGATGTGCAATAGACATATTTAACAAGCTAAAGCGTGTGCACCCTGTCAGGCGAACATAAAATGGTGTGCTTTGTCAATGCACATGTGCAGTTGAGTAAGCTGAAAGAAGGGTGTAAAAAGGCTTGATTAGTTGTAAGACAGATCTACATGTTCTGGACAGAATTTGTGCATTTAAACAATATTATATACATACTTTTTAGCCTGGTAACAGAAGATGGTAAACTAGTAAAGTTATCTACAGTATTCAGACAAAAATGTTGAAGATTACATTGGCTGCGCTTTCTAATGGTAGTGCGAAAGATTGCGCAAGTGCGCAACAGCGCTTCCTATGTAAATATGGTTTGGTGCATATAACTGCACCATAATTTTTGATAAATGTTTTGAGTCCCGTTTTTTGTGCAATTGCTCCAATTTCTCCACTGCACCACAGGTGCATGTCTTTAGTAAATCACCCCCTTTGTGTATGCAAGACAGCTTGAACGGAATTCCGTCTGAAAAATCCGTCTGAGTTTATCCCGTCGGAAAAAACTGTTGTGTGTACGCGGCATAACACATGTAATTTTAAAGGTGTCTGTAATGTTGGAATACATCTTTTCTATCTAAATAAAGAGTTAAAAAAAAATCTGTTTATACTTACAGTGGTTTTATATTTTATTTATTGTTAGCGCAGTTGCGTGTAGTTTATATACTGTTTTTGTGCGTGTTTGCAAAATGAAAGTGGGCCGGTCTGGATGAAGTCCAGCCCTGGTGGTGATTAAATACCACCAAAGAAGCTCTATTTGTATGAAAAAATATATAAAAATATACATGGGTACAGTGTTGCATGACTGCGCAATTGTCATTCAAAGTGTGACAGTGCTGAAAGCTGAAAATTGGCCTAGTCAGGAAGGGAGTGAAAGTGCCCAGTAGGCAACTGGTTAAGTACCATCAGGTGCTGATTGGTCCTTTTTGTTTTGCCAAATCAATGTGTAGCGGGTGGTTACATTTAGGGGGAGGCATCTGAGTGGTAACCAGGCTCAGATGCACAAATTTTTAGGTCTCATGGATCATTTCTATCCCTGGGAGATAGTACTGGTGTGTAAGTTCACTGGGGCCTATGGGTGGCGCTGTTGCCGTGGGCCTGGGTTGAACTGCAGTATGAGGTTGTGTCCTTTTTGTCCCCTCTCGGCAGTGGTACAGCGGGGCGAGGAACCTGCTGTGCCTGTCGGGAGAGGATATAAAAGGGCGCGGCCATCTTCCAGAGGGTTCGTTGGTTCCGCGCTCAGGCACCTTAAGCCTGGGTGCGTGTGTGTCGCCTCCGGGTGCTCTAGGCCCGGAGGCCTGGTCGGGTGGTCTCTGGATGCCCAAGGCCCAGAGACGGAGCTGCTGTTCCATCTCAGACACCTTCAGTCTGGGGTGAGGTACTTTGAGAGAGGCCCGGGGCCCAGTACCTTCGACTGGGTCCCACAAGGGATCGAGGGCTCCTAGGGTGCCCCTGGAGTGGGTGCCCGAATCTAGGACGAGGAGGCCAGGGAGGTGACCCTTCCCGAAGACCCGGTGCAGTATCGCTGGTGACGGTGGGGCCTCTGGTAACTCTCCGGATGGATGTCCTTTCCCTGACAGGGGTCATTACTTCTAGAAGGTAATTCATCGTGAATCAGGTCGGTGGCAGAGACCCAACAACCGGGCCTGTGGCAGAGGCCCTATTCACCTGGTCTGTGGCTGAGACCCCTCCATGGTCGGTGGCAGCGACCGTGCACCAAGCCTGTTCGTGCTATTCAGAACAGGAGAAACCCAAATCTAAGTTTGTGCCTGGACCTCCTCCCACCTTATCTGACCTGTGTTTGTCTCAACCCGTCTGCTCTTAAAGAGACTGTTTATTGTGCAAGAAGGAATAAATAAGTGTTGGACCTTTCAGTTGGTGTGGGGAGAATTAAAGACTTGTTTCTGTCTACTGCAGAATAGGGATGAGCCGAACACCCCCGGGTTCGGTTCGCACCAGAACCTTCGAACGGACCGAAAGTTCGCGCGAATTTTCGAACCCTATTCGTTATAATGGACGCGAACGTTCGAAATCAAAATTGCTAATTACAACGGCCAATATGCATGTTAATGTTATAAAACAGGTTTGGGGACCCGGGTCCTGCCCCAGGGGACATATATCAATGCAAAAAGAAATTTTAAAAACTAAAGTTTTTTCGGGAGCAGTCATTTTAATGATGCATAAAGTGAAAAAAAAAAAAAGTGAAATTTTCCTTTAAATACGGTACCTGGGGGGTGTCTAAAGTATGCCTGTGAAGTGGCATGTGTTTCCCGTGTTTAGAACTGTCCTTGCACAAAATGACATTTGTAAAGGAAAAAAAGAAGCCATTTAAAACCACTTGCGGCTTCAATGTCATGTCTTGTCCTGGCCGCCATATGGCTGAAAATCCTTGAGAAAAATGGCATGGCTACCCCATCACCCCCCCCCCCACCCCAGCCCCTTTGGGTCTTGTATGGATACTAAGGGGGACCCCGCACCCAAAATAAAACCCTATACCTACAACCCTATATACTCTGAACAGCAGTATATAGGTGGTGCAAACAAGACATGGACTGTAGGTTTGTTCTTAAGTAGAATCTGAACAGGTACATTATGAAGTGTAGCTACATCCCAAAAAAATCAATTTTTAAGCTTTTTGGAGAACATAGGGAGGGGTTATCACCCCTGTAACATTTGCTGTCTTTGCACATCTGTTCAGAACATGTCACCTCACTTTCCGTCCCAATGACAAATGTTTTTGGAAAAGTGGGGTTTTAATTGAAACAAGGATTGGTGATAAAGCATCAGTAGAGAGGAGATACCTTTTTCCCAAATTAAATCTAACAGGATAGAATTTTCCTTCCTAGGGGTAGATTTCCTCTCACTTCCTGTTTTCTCTTGCCGTTTGCAAGTAGGAGTCGTTTGTAAGTTGGATGTTTGAAAGTAGGGGCCTGCCGTATATACTCTGCAGAAATTTGCCCTATTAGATGTTGGTGTAGCCACAAGACTGGTGGGCACAGGAATGGGCCCTGCTGTGAGTTAATAGATCAAGATTTGTACTTGCATGCACCTGTTGAACCGGGCAGAAAAATTGGGCCTTTGGTGGTGGTGGTGGTGGTGGTGGACGGTGTTGCCACAAGACTGTAAGCCCTCACATTTACTCTTGGTGGGTGCAGGAATGGGCCCTGCTGTGAGTTATTAGATCAAGATTTGTAATTGCATGCACCTGTTGAACAGGGCAGAAAAATTGGGCCTTTGGTGGTGGTGATGGTGGTGGACGGTGTTGCCACAAGACTGTAGGCCCTCATAGTTACTCTTGGTGGGCGCAGGAATGGGCCCTGCTGTGAACTATTAGATCAAGATTTGTAATTACACGCCCCTGTTAAACAGGGGCTGAAAAATTGTGCCTTAGGCATTGGTGCTGGTGCCACAACACTGCAACCCCTCACAGATACTGTACTTGGAGCACAGCAGTCACACCTGTTGCGAAGCATCTTTTTAAAAAATTGTAATTACACGCCCCTGTTATACAGGGGCTGAAAAATTGTGCCTTAGGCACTGGTGCTGGTGCCACAACACTGCAACCCCTCACAGATACTGTACTCTGAGCACAGCAATGAGACCTGTTGCAAAGCATTGCCTAAAAATTGTAATTACACGCCCCAACAGGGGCTGAAAAATTGTGCCTTAGGCACTGGTGCTGGTGCCACAACACTGCAACCCCTCACAGATACTGTACTCTGAGCACAGCAGTCACACCTGTTGCGAAGCATCTTTTTAAAAAATTGTAATTACACGCCCCTGTTATACAGGGGCTGAAAAATTGTGCCTTAGGCACTGGTGTGGTGGCATGGATCATTGAGGAGGAGGAAGAGGATAGTCAGTGAACATAACAGGACAGTCACTCAGCATCAGCATAGGCAGTCTTGAAGGGATGTGACATTATAAATTATTCCGTTATATCCGCTTCAGGTGTCTGGTAGCTGGTGGTGATCCAAGACTGATTCATTTTTATGAAGGTCAGTCGATCAACCGAGTCGGTGGACAGGCGCACCCTATGATCGGTGACAAATCCTCCAGCAGCACTGAATGTGCGTTCGGAAAGAACGCTGGATGCAGGACAGGCCAGTAGCTCAATTGCATACTGTGCAAGCTCTGGCCAGTGATCCATCCTCAGGACCCAGTAAGCCAGAGGATTTTCGGTGGGAAAGGTGTCCAAGTCTGACCTTGCCCCTAGGTATTCCTGCACCATGTATATCAGACGCTGGCGATGGTTGCTGGAACCGATCATACCTTGGGGCTGCGGACTAAAAAATTGTCTGAACGCATCGGTCAGACGTCCACCTTCCCCACCGCTCCTTCTGCTACTGACCGAAGCCTCAGCAACTCGTCGTCCAGGACCAGGAGTTTGTAACCTCCCAGTTTCTGGGAACGCGTTGCACAGACCTTTCTGCAAGGCCTCCCTGAGATGTCTCATCCTCTGCTCCCTCTGCGACGGCAAGATAAGGTCCGCAACCTTACCCTTGTACCGTGGATCAAGGAGAGTGGCCAGCCAGTAATGGTCACTCTCCTTGATCCGAAGAACACGAGGATCCTTCCGCAGGCTTTGCAGGATCAGGGAGGCCATGCAGCGTAGGTTAGCTGAGGCATTCGGTCCGGAGTCTTCTGGGTCACTGAGGATGACATGATCGCCAGCCACCTCCTCCCAGCCACGTACAAGTCCACTGGTTTGTTGGGACTGTACATCATCCCTAAAAGACTGCTGCTGCTGATGCTGAGTGCCAGGCTCCACCTCCATGCTCACACAATCCTCCTCCTCCTCCTCCTCCTCCTCTTCCTGTGTGATGGGTGGGACAGAAGGAACATTGTCTGGATAAAGGGGGCCTTGAGAGACAAGGAAGTCCTCCTCTTCCTGCCTCTGTTCTGCCTCAAGTGCCCTGTCCATTATCCCACGCAGCGTATGCTCCAACAGGTGGACAAGAGGTACAGTGTCACTGATGCATGCACTGTCACTGCTCACCATCCTCGTGGCCTCCTCAAATGGTGAGAGGACAGTGCATGCATCCCTGATCATGCTCCACTGGCGTGGGGAAAAAAAGCCAAGCTCCCCTGACCCTGTCCTGGTGCCGTAGTCGCAAAGGTACTCATTGATGGCCCTCTGCTGCGTGTGCAGTCGCTGCAGCATGGCCAACGTTGAGTTCCACCTGGTGGGCATGTCACATATTAGGCGGTTCTTGGGCAGGTTCAGCTCCTTTTGCAGCTCAGTCAGCCGAGCACTGGCATTATAAGATCGGCGGAAATGCACACAGACTTTCCTGGCCTGCCTCAGGACATCCTGTAAGCCTGGGAACCTGCCCAAGAACAGCTGCACCACCAGGTTGAGGACGTGAGCCATACAGGGCACATGGGTGAGCTGCCCCTGTCGCAGGGCGGAGAGGAGGTTGGTGCCATTATCAGAAACGACCATTCCTGGCTTAAGCTGGCGTGGCGTCAACCACCTCTCGGCCTGCCCCTGCAGAGCTGCCAGAACCTCTGGCCCAGTGTGGCTCCTGTCCCCCAAACACACCAGCGCAAGCACGGCATGGCATCTTTTTGCCTGCGTACTCGCGTAGCCCCTTGTACGCCTACGGAGCACCGCTGGTTCCGAGGACAGAGCACTCTAAGAGGACATGGAGGAAGAAGAAGAGGAGGGGGTGGAGGAGAGAGGTGTGTCACAACCAGTAGTAGCATTTTGGAGGCGTGGTGGCGGAACAACCTCCAACACTACTGCACCTTGTCCTGCATCCCTCCCAGCTACCAATAGAGTGACCCAATGGGCCGTGAAAGAAAGATAACGTCCCTGTCCATGCCTGCTGGACCATGAGTCAGCGGTAATATGCACCTTACCGCTGACCGCCCTGTCCAGCGAGGCATGGACATTGCCTTCCACATGCCAGTAGAGAGACGGAATTGCCTTCCGTGAGAAAAAGTGGCGTTTGGGAACCTGCCACTGAGGAACCGCACATTGAACAAACTTACGGAAGGGGGCCGAGTCTATCAACTGAAAAGGCAGCAGTTGAAGTGCTAGCAATTTAGCCAAGCTAGCATTCAACCGCTGGGCATGTGGATGGCTGGGAGTATACTTCTTTCGACGGTCCAGCAGCTGGGGCAGGGAAATTTGCCTGCTACAATCGGACGTCGGTGTACTGCAAGTACTTGGTTGTGACACACCTAATTCTACACCTTCAGTCCTCTCAGAGCAGCTTTCAGAGAGGACTGAAGATATAGTGGGGATGGAGATCCCAGCTGATGAGGAGCAAGGAGAGGTCCGCTTTGTTCTTTGGTGTGGGTCTTTTATGTGTGCTTGCCAACGAGCTGCATGGCAGGTCGACATATGTCTGCTCATGCTTGTGGTGCCCAAGCGGCTGATGTTTTGGCCACGCGAGATACGCTTGAGACAAATATTGCAAATGGCAGTGGTGCGATCTGATGCACTCGTCTCAAAAAAGGCCCACACCAAAGAACTTTTGTGATAACGTGCAGAGGCAGCGCCCTGCACAGGCGGAGCTCTGCGGTGTGGTACAGTTGCTGTGCTGGCCTCTAGCTGGCCTCCCGGGGGCATCCTGCCTCGTTGGACATGTGACGCTGCATCCTCCTCCTCCTCCTCCTCTCTCCCTTCAGGCACCCACGTGGAGTCAGTGACCTCATCATCCCCTCCCTCTTCACCACTAGAGCAAACCTGGCAGTAAGCTGCAGCTGGTGGAACACTACTGCCAGATTGCTGTCCTTCAGCATCCCCTTTCTCTGCGCGCACACTACTGACTTCCTCAAGCTGGGTATCATCATCCGAGCCTTCGAATCGTTGGGCATCCTCCTGGAGCATGTACCCAACACTGTGCTCAAACAGTTCGGGGGACTCCTCAGGAGGACATGGTGGGTCTAGGGAAGGGGTGGCTGATGATGCCATTGAGTACGCGTTGGCAGCTGCTCTGCCAGTACCCTGAGCCTGGGTGAGAGAGGATGAGGAGGATGAGGAGGGCTTGGTCATCCATTCTACCAAGCCTTCGGCATGATGCGGCTCCACATGTCCAGCTGCCGAAAACAAAGACAAGCGTGTCCCATGGCCACGCGCTGATGATGATGCACGACCACGTCCACGGCCAGCACTGTTGTCTCTAGAAACAGAGCCTGCCTGCCCTGTGTTCTTGCCTCGGCACGCTCTGCCTCTCCTTGGCGGTCTTCCAGCCATTGTAGTCGGTAGTGTATATAGTATAAAAAATAGAACTCCTATGTGTGCTCACAACACACTGTAGGTCCTATGGGTGCTGACACTAACACACTATAGGTACTATGTGTGCTGCTGACAAGAAAATATAGGAGCTCTGTTTGCTGCCACTAACACACTAGAAGTCCTATGGGTGCTGCTGAGAAGAAAATATAGGAGCTCTGTGTGATGCCACTAACACACTAGAAGTCCTATGGGTGCTGCTGAGAAGAAAATATAGGAGCTCTGTTTGCTGCCACTAACACACTAGAAGTCCTATGGGTGCTGCTGAGAAGAAAATATAGGAGCTCTGTGTGATGCCACTAACACACTAGAAGTCCTATGGGTGCTGCTGAGAAGAAAATATAGGAGCTCTGTTTGCTGCCACTAACACACTAGAAGTCCTATGGGTGCTGCTGAGAAGAAAATATAGGAGCTCTGTTTGCTGCCACTAACACACTAGAAGTCCTATGGGTGCTGCTGAGAAGAAAATATAGGAGCTCTGTTTGCTGCCACTAACACACTAGAAGTCCTATGGGTGCTGCTGAGAAGAAAATATAGGAGCTCTGTGTGATGCCACTAACACACTAGAAGTCCTATGGGTGCTGCTGAGAAGAAAATATAGGAGCTCTGTTTGCTGCCACTAACACACTAGAAGTCCTATGGGTGCTGCTGAGAAGAAAATATAGGAGCTCTGTTTGCTGCCACTAACACACTAGAAGTCCTATGGGTGCTGCTGAGAAGAAAATATAGGAGCTCTGTGTGATGCCACTAACACACTAGAAGTCCTATGGGTGCTGCTGAGAAGAAAATATAGGAGCTCTGTTTGCTGCCACTAACACACTAGAAGTCCTATGGGTGCTGCTGAGAAGAAAATATAGGAGCTCTGTGTGATGCCACTAACACACTAGAAGTCCTATGGGTGCTGCTGAGCAGAAAATATAGGAGCTCTGTTTGCTGCCACTAACACACTAGAAGTCCTATGGGTGCTGCTGAGAAGAAAATATAGGAGCTCTGTTTGCTGCCACTAACACACTAGAAGTCCTATGGGTGCTGCTGAGAAGAAAATATAGGAGCTCTGTGTGATGCCACTAACACACTAGAAGTCCTATGGGTGCTGCTGAGAAGAAAATATAGGAGCTCTGTTTGCTGCCACTAACACACTAGAAGTCCTATGGGTGCTGCTGAGAAGAAAATATAGGAGCTCTGTTTGCTGCCACTAACACACTAGAAGTCCTATGGGTGCTGCTGAGAAGAAAATATAGGAGCTCTGTGTGATGCCACTAACACACTAGAAGTCCTATGGGTGCTGCTGAGAAGAAAATATAGGAGCTCTGTTTGCTGCCACTAACACACTAGAAGTCCTATGGGTGCTGCTGAGAAGAAAATATAGGAGCTCTGTGTGATGCCACTAACACACTAGAAGTCCTATGGGTGCTGCTGAGCAGAAAATATAGGAGCTCTGTGTGATGCCACTAACACACTAGAAGTCCTATGGGTGCTGCTGAGAAGAAAATATAGGAGCTCTGTGTGATGCCACTAACACACTAGAAGTCCTATGGGTGCTGCTGAGAAGAAAATATAGGAGCTCTGTTTGCTGCCACTAACACACTAGAAGTCCTATGGGTGCTGCTGAGAAGAAAATATAGGAGCTCTGTGTGATGCCACTAACACACTAGAAGTCCTATGGGTGCTGCTGAGAAGAAAATATAGGAGCTCTGTGTGATGCCACTAACACACTAGAAGTCCTATGGGTGCTGCTGAGAAGAAAATATAGGAGCTCTGTTTGCTGCCACTAACACACTAGAAGTCCTATGGGTGCTGCTGAGAAGAAAATATAGGAGCTCTGTGTGATGCCACTAACACACTAGAAGTCCTATGGGTGCTGCTGAGAAGAAAATATAGGAGCTCTGTTTGCTGCCACTAACACACTAGAAGTCCTATGGGTGCTGCTGAGAAGAAAATATAGGAGCTCTGTTTGCTGCCACTAACACACTAGAAGTCCTATGGGTGCTGCTGAGAAGAAAATATAGGAGCTCTGTTTGCTGCCACTAACACACTAGAAGTCCTATGGGTGCTGCTGAGAAGAAAATATAGGAGCTCTGTGTGATGCCACTAACACACTAGAAGTCCTATGGGTGCTGCTGAGAAGAAAATATAGGAGCTCTGTTTGCTGCCACTAACACACTAGAAGTCCTATGGGTGCTGCTGAGAAGAAAATATAGGAGCTCTGTTTGCTGCCACTAACACACTAGAAGTCCTATGGGTGCTGCTGAGAAGAAAATATAGGAGCTCTGTTTGCTGCCACTAACACACTAGAAGTCCTATGGGTGCTGCTGAGAAGAAAATATAGGAGCTCTGTTTGCTGCCACTAACACACTAGAAGTCCTATGGGTGCTGCTGAGAAGAAAATATAGGAGCTCTGTGTGATGCCACTAACACACTAGAAGTCCTATGGGTGCTGCTGAGAAGAAAATATAGGAGCTCTGTTTGCTGCCACTAACACACTAGAAGTCCTATGGGTGCTGCTGAGAAGAAAATATAGGAGCTCTGTTTGCTGCCACTAACACACTAGAAGTCCTATGGGTGCTGCTGAGAAGAAAATATAGGAGCTCTGTTTGCTGCCACTAACACACTAGAAGTCCTATGGGTGCTGCTGAGAAGAAAATATAGGAGCTCTGTGTGATGCCACTAACACACTAGAAGTCCTATGGGTGCTGCTGAGAAGAAAATATAGGAGCTCTGTTTGCTGCCACTAACACACTAGAAGTCCTATGGGTGCTGTTGGGGTGCAATGCTGTGCTAACAGCACTGCGGTTGGTACTACTGCAATACTGTACTAACAGTAAGCACGCACCAGACTAATCCCCAGCAGCAGCTAATAACACACTAACTGTGCAATCAGCAGCAATGAACGATCAATGACTTAGGTAGCAATGGTTTAGCAAAGAAATAGCCAATGGTTTAGCAAAGAAGAGCAAATCTTTCAGTATCAAGCAAAGACAGAATCAGCAGACTAATCTCTCCTAAAGCCGGAACTCATGTGACCGGGGCCGATGGCGTGGCGGCCTTTTAAATGGTGGGGCGTGTACTAAAGCCCCTGAGCTGTAATTGGCTACAGGCGTCCTGCCTGTAGCCAATTATTGCTCTCCGAGTTTCGGGCGCTGTGATTGGCCAAGCATGCGGGGTCACAGTGCATGCTTGGCCAATCATCAGCCAGCAATGCACTGCGCCGGCCGCGCCGGCCGCAATGCATTGCGGGGCCGCTCGCATCACACGAATGTGATGCGAACGGCCCAAATAGTTCTGGGCTCGACGAGCGAGCGAACGCCCGATGCTCGATTCGAACATGGGTTCGAATCGAGCACCGGGCCCATCCCTACTGCAGAAACAAGGTCAGCACTGGAGGCTTTTTTTTACACCAGTCGCAAGCAGGCCCGAGAAACTAACACCGCTCAACCTCCCTATTCAGGAGGGTACGGGCTTGTGGTGCGGTGTGCCTCATTCTTTTCCTGCGGAGGAGCCAAGCAGAAGAAAAGCAGGTAAATTCTGGGGTCGGTGCGCTACAAATACTTCAAGGAACCCTGTGAGTCCCCCAAGCCCTGTGTATCTGCACCATGTAATTCCTGACTTGCAGAACCGTAACCACATTTAAGATTTCAAAGCAGCACAGTTCTAAAAATGTTCGATGAAGTCCTGCATTCTATTGTGGCTGCTTAGTGTTGACTTGCACACTGTGGTATGTGGGCTCCCATGGCACCCTGCACCATTACTTTGGCAATGGAAGGACTATTGACAAGTGGGTAAACTTTCAGTTTTATTCAACTAAATACATTCCAAATGTGTTAAAATAAATGGAAAAAAAACAAAAAAACATTATGGTTCTTTAGAAAGCAGCCACAGAAAAGCCTGTTTACTGCCAGCATGCTATGATATGTTTCAAAACCTCCCACAACCTGAACCTGGGTATGTCGGGCCCATATCTAGTCAGAAACTATGGTGGGGAGATCTCACTGTTGTGGTGGTAAAGACGTATAGAAAACCAAGGGCTGACTCAGTCAACCAGGCTCCATCTAAAATGTGAAATGTCATTTTTGGGTAGACAATTTAAATGACTTGAGTTTAGGAACTAGAATAGTATGATATTTGACAATCAGAAACTAGTAATAAAACAAGTGCCTCCAAGATAAAAAGGTGTAGGGCCCATTTACACTATTGCAATAAAATTTGCATATGTGTGTTAATGTATGCTATGCCAAGCGATCCATTAGTATGCATTGCGTTAAGGCAGACTATTCATTTGAAAGGCACCAAAAAATTGCATGTAGCATTTTTGAAGACACACTACATGTGAATTACAATGCAAACTTAACGCCCATTTAATTTTATAGTTGAAGAACTGGATTGAGTTCCTTGTTCTGTAAGCATGCATTTATCTGTAAAGCATGATTGCATCATTTGTCAATCATGCAATTAGTAACACTTCTGTAAATAGATCATGTAAAGAATTACATTCGCAATTTGTCTTTAGCTGTCCTCAAATAAACCTTCTTTATGCAGCAGAAGCCTTTCTTCTAATGAAAAAGAGTAATGTGCCCACAGCTAAACAAATAGGTTACACAATATAATCTCTTTGGTTACATACATACATGCAGAATGGGCCATAGCAAGCAATACCGGAGGAGCAGATAATGTAATCTATAACCTTTGTGCTGCAAAAGGTCACCTGTGGGGAAAAGTAAATGTGCACCATTCCTAAGTACTGCAGAGAGTAAAATATTATAGGCTGTATTAAAAAGGTAGAACAGCCCTAAATGGCAGTGGGGTACCTTTTTAGATTATATGAACCACCCATAAACTACCTTGAAGTGGAATTATAGCAGTTTTTTTTTTTTTTTTTTAATGTGAGCAGAAAAGTTTTTCTTGCAGGAAAGACATACCGTATATACTCGAGTATAAGTCGACCCGAATATAAGCCGAGGCACCTAATTTTACCACAAAAAACTGGGAAAACTTATTGACTCGAGTATAAGCCTAGTGTGTCCATCTGCATGCCTCACTGTGCCTCACTTTGCCTCACTGTGTCCATGTGCATGCCTCACTGTGCCTCACTGTGTCCATGCCTCACTGTGTCCATGCCTCACTGTGTCCATGCCTCACTGTGCCCATGCCTCACTGTGTCCATGCCTCACTGTGCCCAATCTCCCTACCTGATCTCCGGTGCTGTGTGACTAGACTGACGTTTAACATGGGAGTCTATGGAAGGGTACCCAGCTTTGAAAAATCGGTGCTCCCCGCCTGTAGGTTCCCCAGACAACAAACTTTGCACATGTATAGATGAAAAGTGGGGCTACATGTGTGCCAAGATTGGGGTCCAGAGGACCTAGGGACGGCCGGTACCGGGTCCCCAAAATCACCGGTGAAATTACCGTTTAACATGGCAGTCTATGGAAGGGGTGCCCGGCTTTGAAAAATAGGTGCTCCCCGCCTGTAGGTTCTCCGGACAACAAACTTTGCACACTTGCAGAGGAAGAGTAGGGCTACATGTGTGCCAAGTATGGGATCCATGGGACCTACAGCTGGCCGGGAACAGGCGCACAAAACTGAAGATGGACACAGACTTGAGTATAAGCCGAGGGGCAATGGCGTCCCTAGGGGGGGCCAGAGGGGGCCCTGGCCCCCCAACATTATGCTGTGCCCCACCATGTGCCCCCCCCAAAAAAAAAACTCCTAAATGCTTCACTAATATATATGAATACGTGATAAATTATAGATTGATGCGGATATAAATAATGATGAGCATAAAATAATATATATAAAAAAATAATAATAAAATAATGAAATGAATAAAATATTGTGCGCAATTAAAGGTGATAACAGTGAAAAAATTAAACCAATGTATAAAACCGTGATAGTAATAAATTAATGATGCCTGCAAAAATGTCCTGCGACTAGCGATAAAGTGCAAAAAAATGCAGAATTGTGCAAATTGATGTGATTGTCCAATGATTTGATGCTAGATGCCCAGCACTAGGGATGAGCTTCGTGTTCGAGTCGAACATACGTTCGACTCGAACATCGGCTGTTCGATCGTTCGACGAAGATCGAACGATTTGGGCCGTTCGCGCCAAATTCGAGTGACGCGAACGGCCCACAATGCACTACGCCATCGCAGTGTCATCCAGGCGCTGTGATTGGCCAAGCATGCACTGTGACCCCGCATGCTTGGCCAATCACAGCGCCGGCAGCGAGGAGAGCAATGATTGGCCACAGGCAGGATGCCTGTGGCCAATTATTGCTGAGGGTGTTTAGTACACGCCCCACACTATAAAAGGCCGCCAGCACGGCGGCCTAGTGTAGTGTGTTCCGGAGCAGGGAAAGAGCAGCATAGGCAGGGACAGTGACTTTTATTTCTTTCTTGCTTAACCTGGATTCCTTTAGTTTAGGGAAAAAGAAGGATAGGTAGGGAGAGTGTCAGTGTGTTTTGTGCTTGTGCTATAGTGTGCTTAAAAAAAACATTTTTTCTAGGGACAGAAAACTGTAGGTAGGGAGAGTGTCAGTTTCTTTCACTGTGCAAGTACTTGTTTCTAGGGGCTGGGAAGGACAGTGAGTGAATTCTCCTTGTGCTATAGTGTGCTTAAAAAAACATTTTTTCTAGGGACAGAAAACTGTAGGTAGGGAGAGTGTCAGTTTCTTTCACTGTGCAAGTCCTTGTTTCTAGGGACTGGGAAGGACAGTGAGTGAATTCTCCTTGTGCTATAGTGTGCTTAAAAAAAACATTTTTTCTAGGGACAGAAAACTGTAGGTAGGGAGAGTGTCAGTTTCTTTCACTGTGCAAGTCCTTGTTTCTAGGGACTGGGAAGGACAGTGAGTGAATTCTCCTTGTGCTATAGTGTGCTTAAAAAAAACATTTTTTCTAGGGACAGAAAACTGTAGGTAGGGAGAGTGTCAGTTTCTTTCACTGTGCAAGTCCTTGTTTCTAGGGACTGGGAAGGACAGTGAGTGAATTCTCCTTGTGCTATAGTGTGCTTAAAAAAAACATTTTTTCTAGGGACAGAAAACTGTAGGTAGGGAGAGTGTCAGTTTCTTTCACTGTGCAAGTCCTTGTTTCTAGGGACTGGGAAGGACAGTGAGTGAATTCTCCTTGTGCTATAGTGTGCTTAAAAAAAACATTTTTTCTAGGGACAGAAAACTGTAGGTAGGGAGAGTGTCAGTTTCTTTCACTGTGCAAGTCCTTGTTTCTAGGGACTGGGAAGGACAGTGAGTGAATTCTCCTTGTGCTATAGTGTGCTTAAAAAAAACATTTTTTCTAGGGACAGAAAACTGTAGGTAGGGAGAGTGTCAGTTTCTTTCACTGTGCAAGTCCTTGTTTCTAGGGACTGGGAAGGACAGTGAGTGAATTCTCCTTGTGCTATAGTGTGCTTAAAAAAAACATTTTTTCTAGGGACAGAAAACTGTAGGTAGGGAGAGTGTCAGTTTCTTTCACTGTGCAAGTCCTTGTTTCTAGGGACTGGGAAGGACAGTGAGTGAATTCTCCTTGTGCTATAGTGTGCTAAAGCATTCCTCATCAACCATCTTTGAAATCCTTGTTTTTTGGACAGTCAGGGAAATTGTCGTTGTGCTATTCTGTGCAAAAGCAATCATCCTGAACCATATTTAGAAATCCTTAAGTAAAGGGACAGAGAAGGACACCTGAAGGTAGCCCTTATTGCTTTTTTCCCATCTCCCTGCAGGCCATCTATTAGAATGTCTGGAAGGCAAACAAGGAGAGGCAGACAGTCAGGAGGCAATAAAAGAGGGCAAGCAGGCTCTGTGTCTGGGGGCAACAGTGCTGGTCGTGGACGCGGTGCATTGTCATCAGCACATGGCCATGGGACACGCTTGTCCTTCTTTTCGGCAGCTGGACATGTTGAGCCACATCATGCCGAAGACTTGGTAGAGTGGATGACCAAGCCCTCCTCCTCCTCCTCATCCTCTCTCACCCAGGCTCAGGGTACTGGCAAAGCAGCTGCCAAAGCGTCCTCTTCCCTGGTATCAATGTCAGACTCATCATCAGTCACTCCTTCCCTAGACCCACCATGTCCTCCTCCTGAGGAGTCCCCCGAACTGTTTGAGCACAGTGTTGGGTACATGCTCCAGGAGGATGCCCAGCGTTTCGAAGGGTCTGATGATGAAACCCAGCTACAGGAAGGCAGTAGGGTGAGAGCAGACAGAGGGGATGCTCAAGAAGGACACCAATCTGGCAGTCATGTTCCAGCAGCTGCAGCATACTGCCAGATTGGCTCCAGTGATGAGGAGGGAGGGGATGATGAGGTCACTGACTCCACATGGGTGCCTAATAGGAGAGAGGAGGAGGAGGAGGATGAGGAGGAGGCACATCTCCAACGAGGCAGGATGCCATTTGGTGGCCAGCGTAAGGGCAGTACACCGACGGAATCACACCGCAGAGCTCCGCCTGTGCAGGGCGCTGCCTCTGCCCGTCATTCAAAAAGTTCCTTGGTGTGGGCCTTTTTTGAGGCTAGTGCATCAGATCGCACAGCTGCTGTTTGCAACATATGTCTCAAGCGTATATCGCGTGGCCAAAACATCAGCCGCTTGGGTACCACATGCCTGACCAGACATATGTTGACCTGCCATGCAGCTCGTTGGCAAGCCTACCTCAAAGACCCACACCAAAGAACAAAGCGGACCTCTCCTTGCACCGCATCAGCTGGGATCTCCAACCCCACTATAACTTCAGTCCTCTCTGAAACATGCACTGAGAGGAATGAAGGTGTAGAATTAGGTGTGTCACAGCCAAGTACTTGCGGCCACTCTGCTAGCAGTACACCGACGTCCGATTCTAGCAGGCAAATTTCCCTGCCCCAGCTGCTGGACCGTCGAAAGAAGTTCACTCCCAGCCATCCACATGCCCAGCGGTTGAATGCTAGCTTGGCTAAATTGCTAGCGCTTCAACTGCTGCCTTTTCAGTTGGTAGACTCGGCCCCCTTCCGTGAGTTTGTGCAATGTGCGGTTCCTCAGTGGCAGGTTCCCAAACGCCACTTTTTCTCACGGAAGGCTATTCCGGCTCTCTACCGGCATGTGGAAGGCAATGTCTTGGCCTCGCTGGACAGGGCGGTCAGCGGTAAGGTGCATATTACCGCTGACTCATGGTCCAGCAGGCATGGACAGGGACGTTACCTTTCTTTCACGGCCCATTGGGTCACTCTTTTGGCAGCTGGGAAGGATGCAGGACAAGGTGCAGTAGTGTTGGAGGTTGTCCCACCGCCACGCCTCCAAAATGCTACTACTGGTTGTGACACACCTCTCTCCTCCACCCCCTCCTCTTCTTCTTCCTCCATGGCCTCTTCCTGTGGTTTGTCCTATGAACCAGCGGTGCTCCGTAGCCGTTCACGGGGCTACGCAAGTACGCAGGCAAAAAGATGCCATGCCGTGCTTGCGCTGGTGTGTTTGGGGGACAGAAGCCACACTGGGGCAGAGGTCCTGTCTGCTCTGCAGGGCCAGGCCGAGAGGTGGTTGACGCCACGCCAGCTTAAGCCAGGAATGGTGGTTTGCGACAATGGCACCAACCTCCTCTCCGCCCTTCGACAGGGACAACTGACCCATGTGCCCTGTGTGGCTCACGTCCTTAACCTGGTGGTGCAGCGTTTCTTGGGCAGGTACCCGGGCTTACAGGATGTCCTGAGGCAGGCCAGGAAAGTCTGTGTGCATTTCCGCAGATCTTATAATGCCAGTGCTCGCCTGGCTGAGCTGCAAAAGGAGTTGAACCTGCCCAAGAACCGCCTTATATGTGACATGCCCACCAGGTGGAACTCAACGTTGGCCATGCTGCAGCGGCTGCACACGCAGCAGAGGGCCATCAATGAGTACCTGTGCGACTACGGCACCAGGACAGGGTCAGGGGAGCTTGTTTTTTTTTCTCCACGCCAGTGGGGCATGATCAGGGATGCATGCACTGTCCTGGCACCATTTGAGGAGGCCACGAGGATGGTGAGCAGTGACAGTGCATGCATCAGTGACACTGTACCTCTTGTCCACCTGTTGGAGCACACGCTGCGTGGAATAATGGACATGGCACTTGAGGCAGAACAGAGGCAGGAAGAGGAGGACTTCCTTGCCTCTCAAGGCCCCCTTTACCCAGACAGTGTTCCTTCTGTCCCACCCATCGCACAGGAAGAGGAGGAGGAGGAGGAGGAGGAGGAGGATTGTGTCAGCATGGAGGTGGAGGCTGGCACTCAGCATCATCAGCAGCAGTCTTTTAGGGATGATTTACAGTCCCAAGAAACCAGTGGACTTGTACGTGGCTGAGAGGAGGTGACTGCGGATCATGTTGTCCTTAGTGACCCAGAGGACTCAGGAGCGAATGCCTCAGCAAACCTACGCTGCATGGCCTCCCTGATCCTGCAAAGTCTGCGGAAGGATCCTCGTATTCTTCGGATCAAGGAGAGGGACCATTACTGGCTGGCCACTCTCCTTGATCCACGGTACAAGGGTAAGGTTGCGGACCTTATGTTACCGTCGCAGAGGGAGCAGAGGATGAGACAACTCCGGGAGGCCTTGCAGAAAGGTCTGTGCAACGCGTTCCCAGAGACTGGGAGGTTACAAACTCCTGGTCCTGGACAACGAGTTGCTGAGGCTTCGGCCAGTCAAAGAAGGAGCGGTGGGGAAGGTGGCCGTCTGACCGATGCGTTCAGACAATTCTTTAGTCCGCAGCCCCAAAGTATGATCGGTTCCAGCAACCATCGCCAGCGTCTGATAAACATGGTGCAGGAATATCTAGGGGCAAGGTCAGACTTGGACACCTTCCCCACCGAAAATCCTCTGGCTTACTGGGTCTTGAGGATGGATCACTGGCCAGAGCTTGCACAGTATGCAATTGAGCTACTGGCCTGTCCTGCATCCAGCGTTCTTTCGGAACACACATTCAGTGCTGCTGGAGGATTTGTCACGGATCACAGGGTGCGCCTGTCCACCGACTCGGTTGATCGACTGACTTTCATCAAGATGAACCAGTCTTGGATCACCACCAGCTACCACACACCTGATGCTGATATAACAGACTAATTGATTTTAACATGTCACATCCCTTCAAGACTGATGCTGATGCTGAGTGCCTGTGCTGTTATGTTGACTGGCTATCCTCCTCCTCCGAGTCCTCAATGATACGATTGATGATGATAGCTTGGAAGATCATTTTTGTTTATGGGTGCCGCCACCAGTGGCTAAGGCCCAATTTTTCAGCCCCTGTTTAACAGGGGCGTGTAATTACAATTTTTGAAGCAATACTTTGCAACAGGGCTCATTGCTGTGCTCCAAGTACAGTATGTGTGAGGGGTTGGAGTGTTGTGCCACCAGTGCCTAAGGCCCAATTTTTCAGCCCCTGTTTAACAGGGGCGTGTCATTACAATTTTTGAAGCAATACTTTGCAACAGGGCTCATTGCTGTGCTCCAAGTACAGTATCTGTGAGGGGTTGCAGTGTTGTGCCACCAGTGCCTAAGGCCCAATTTTTCAGCCCCTGTTCAACAGGGGCATGTAATTACAATTATTGATCTAATAATTCACAGCAGGGCCCATTCCTGCACCCACCAAGCAAGAGTAACTCTGAGGGCTTACAGTGTTGTGGCAACACCACCACCACCACCACCACCACCACCACCACCACGAAAGGCCCAATTTTTCAGCCCCTGTTCAACAGGGGCATGCAATTACAATTCTTGATCTAATAATTCACAGCAGGGCCCATTGCTGCACCCACCAAGAGTAACTGTCAGGGCTTACAGTGTTGTGGCACCAGCACCACCATCAAAGGCCCAATTTTTACTACCACTGTTCAACAATTATATGTAATTACAATTCCTGATATAATAGTTGACAGCAGGGCGTTCCAGCACCAACCAAGAGTAACTGTGAGTGCTTACAGTGTTGTGCCAACACCAACTAAGGGGCCTATTTCTGCAGATTATATACGGCAGGTCCCTACTTTCAAACATCCAACTTACAAACGACTCCTACTTGCAAACGCAAGAAGACAACAGGAAGTGAGAGGAAATCTACCCCTAGGAAGGAAAATTCTCTCCTGTAAGAATTAATATGGGAGAAAGGTGTCTCCTCTGTACTGATGCTTTATCAGCAATCCTTGTTTCAAGAAAAACACCACATTTCAAAAACAGTTGTCATTGGGACGGAAAGTGAGGTGAAATGTTCTGAACAGGGGCACAGACAGCAAAACAAATGTTACAGGGGTGATAACCCTTACCTATGTTTTCCAAAAAGTTTAAAAATAGATTTTTGGGCTGGAGCTACACTTAAACAATGTACCTGTTCAAAATTACAAACACATTCTACATAAGAACAAACCTACAGTCCCTGTCTTGTATGCACTGCCTGTATACGGCTGTTCAGAGTATATAGGGCCTTTTTTATTTTATGTGCGGGGTTCCCCTTAATATCCATACAAGACCCAAAGGGGCTGGTAATGGGCTGGGGTAGGGGGGGGGGGTCATGGGGTAGCTATGCCATTTTTCTTAAAGATTTTCATCCATATTACCGGGACCAGACATTACATTAAAGCCGCAAGCAGTTTTAAATGGCTTTTTTTTCCTTTTGTGCAGGGACAGTTCTAAACACGGGAAACACGTGGCACTTCACAGGCATACTTTAGACACCCCCCAGGTACGATATTTAAAGGAATATTTGACTTTTTTTTTTTCACTTTATGCATCATTAAAATGACTGCTCCCGAAAAACGACCGTTTTTAAAACTTCTTTTTGCATTGATACATGTCCACTGGTGCAGAACCCGGGTTCCCAAACCCTTTTTAGGACAATAACATGCATAATAGTTGTTATAATTAGCACTTTAGAATTCGAACGTTCGCATCCATTGTATTTAATAGGGTTCTAATGTTCGTACGAACTTTCGGTCCGTTCGCGGGTTCTGGTGCGAACCGAACCCGGGGGTGTTCGGCTCATCACTACCCAGCACCTTTGCTAGGCAAAAAGTCTTGCGACTATGCAGAAAAGTGCAAATGCAACCTCATGCGATTTGTTTGAGCGACTGTGCAATAAGGTGCAAATGCAACCTCATGCGATTCGATTGAGCAATATGAATGCAACCTCATGCGATTTGGTTGAGCGACTATACAATAAGGTGCAAATGCAACCTCATGCGATTCGATTGAGCAATATGATTGTCCAATGATTTTGTAGTTTTTTCAGATGCTAGGTGCCCAGTGCCTGGTGATGTGACCTTTTTTAATCTTCAAGACTGGTGCCCACAGCAGAACGTGCTCCAATAAAGACCACACTCACCAGATGTTCACCCCCTCTTGGGGTGAAAAACGTTCACAGTGTATGCCACTGTGCAGCACTCTGGTGGTGTCTCGTCTCCCTGGTCCTTTTGTGGTAATCCCAGTATTATCTCAGAGTAAGAGGGAAAGGAAGGAATCCCAAATAGTGTAATTCCGTAATAAAAAACACTTTTATTGAACTTATAGCAATATTACTCACATTTAAGCTGTATCAAACAGGCATGTAAGAGACAAATGCTGACAGATCCTGGAAGTGTTTGTGACATTCAGCTTGTGCACTCTACCGGTTTCGTCTGGTCTGACTTCATCTGGAGTGACACAGTCTCTCCTGAGAGGGAGAGCATCCCCAGTCAGCTCCTGTGGGGGATTCCTCCCCCCTCCCTCTGCTCGCTGACACTGCATAATGCGAGCGCTCACACAACCACAGCCGCCCGATCTGCCCCTTCCCCTGCATCCTCATTGGCACGGAGAAGAGTGAGTTGCAGGAAGGACTCCATGAGCACTGTGGGGGGGGGGGGGGGGCGGGAAGGGGGGCCCAAGCCTTCATCTCAGTTACTGAAAAAACAGACTGATTTCTCCCGTCCTTAGGATAGGAGAACCAGCCTGTAAATTCCGAGAGTGGTGACTACAAGCTGAGCCGAGTGTCAGTCTATGACACTCTTTCACAGCCCAGCGAGTACAGCCACCCCCCTCACTCTCCTCACATACGAGCAGGGAGGAATACAGCTCCTCCTCCTCCTCCTTCCATTCCCGCCCACACTATCCCAGCGTGCTGTATCTGAAGAGAAGGGATGTGTGGGCGGGAAATATGAAAATCAGCAGTATTCCTGGCTTTGTGTGAATGATGCCTGAGATTCTAGCCTGGACCGTGGGTAAGTGTGTGCACTGCAGACTGCAGTACACTGTAATCACTGAACTGCATTATCTCCATCCCTTCTCTCCCCCATCTGTCTCCCTCCCCCTCTCCTGTTCTTTCAAGACATTCACAATTTACTTTCACTTTCAGTTAGGCAGGAAATATACTGTGCAAATTTCTTTCCTGCATCTACAGATTGCAGAAAAGAACCTTGCATAATTCTCCCATCAACACAGACAGTGCTGACAGGGGAATATCCCTCCTGCCCAGCAATTGTATTCTCCCGACAAACAGTGATTATCACTAGTGGCTATAGCAATCACTAGTGATAATCATAAGAGAATCTGCTCATTAATGGTTCAAATCTCAGCCAGTTCCTGTTGAACCAGCTGAGATTTAAACTGTCTATGGCTGGTCTTAGCGCTTAGGCAGCCCATACATTGTTCACTTTTTTTCATTCAACTATTAGGTTGAATTGGAAAAAAAAAGAAATGATCCAATTCCCCCATCTATACATTATAGGTGGTTTGGGGAATGTTCCCAGTGTGGACCAGTGCTGGAACAACCAGAGTTGCGCTGTTACTAGTGATAGAATCAAATAGTAAAATTATATAACTGATATCGCCAGAATGGGAGTGCAACAGATTGGTAAATGCATGAATGCTAAACGCATAAACATAAATCCAAAAAAACAATAATAACAAAGTGCAGCGTGCATATGAAACTCCCCTGGCTCTGTGATATACATTCTAATAACCCCTGTGCTCTGTGCTTTATGTACAGTACATTGTTGATCTTGTTAAAAAAAAAAAAAAAAAAGACACAAGTCCACCCAGTTCAACCCACAGAGAATAAAAAAAACACACACACACACAAATCAAATAATCAAAAACCTCCATACACACAATCCTATACCCACAGTTGATCCAGAAGAAAGCAAAAAATTCAAAAAAATGCATTATCTAATTTTCTCCAGCCGGGGAAAAAATCCTTCCTGATCCCCAAGAGGCAATCGGATATTCCTTGGATCAACTTTACCTATAAATAGTAGTATCAAGCTATATTATGACCATTTAGGAAAGAATCCAGGAACAAAAAACAAGTTCTTAAGGGAGTCTATTCCACAATTTCACAGTTTTTACTGTGAAGAAGCCTTTTCGAATTTGGAGTGCCCCCTTGTCCTCTGTGATGACCTTAAAGGGGAGTTCCTGTCCCCAAACATTTTTTTTTTAAACACTGCTCTGTAACTGTCAAAACCTGTAAATGAACATTTCTAACATGTCATACTTTTTGCGCTTTTTCTTTCTTTAAAAATAGTTATTTACTTACTGATCTCGGAAGAAGGCTGTTTCCATTTTAGTTGTGGGCATCTGAAGCCCTCTCGTGTTAATTTCCTGGATTTCTGTGCAGCCATCTTCCCATCATGCACCTGAAAATCTCGCACATGCTCAGTAATGCCTCAGGGAGGCATCCTTCTTCCTGACAGGTTGCTATGGCAATCTTGCCTCTGTGAAAGTTTCCGCCCCCAGGCTATAGCAACCTGTCCATCACAACACAGGCGAGGAGAGGAGAGGTGACCTGATAGAGGAGAGGGGGCACATTGTACAGATATTGTTGCTGGAAGCTGTGTTTTGTGTCACACTGTCTTATATTATAACTGTGTTGTAGGGAGAGAGAGAGGAGCTTTCAGAAGTCATCAGCAATGTGTGGGTGGGCGGGACAGAGCAGCTATCGAAGACCAGACAATTATTTGGCTTCTTAGGAAAAGGGGCGGAGAGGCCCGCCCTGACCCCATCCTATTGGCTGGCGTTAGCTGCTCTGTCCCGCCCACCCACACATCGCCGATGACTTCTGAAAGCTCCTCTCTCTCTCCCTGCAGCACAGTTATAATATAAGACAGTGTGACACAAAACACCAGTTTCCAGCAACAATATCTAGACATGTGCACACTGAAATATTTCGTTTCGGAATTTCGTTTTCGTCCAAAAAATAAATTTATTTAGTTACTCCCGAAATTAGTTTTTATTTATTTTGTTTTTCGTTAGAAATTGCATTCGTCCGAAAATCTGAATTAATTAAGGTCGAATCTGTCATTGAAGGCTTATGGTGTCTGTCGAATGTTCAAAGAAGATTCGACGGAGCAGCGAAACTGTACGACTCTGCAATCATACATTTCCGGTCGAATGTTCCGCCCACAAGCAGTGATCTTTTCTCTCTATGTCGAATCTTTTCTCTCTATAATGTCGAATCTTTTCTCTCTATAATGTCGAATCTTTTCTCTCTATAATGTCGAATCTTTTCTCTCCTATGTCGAATCTTTTCTCTCTATAATGTCAAATCTTTTCTCTCCTATGTCGAATCTTTTCTCTCCTATGTCGAATCTTTCCTCTCCTATGTCGAATATTTCCTCTCCTATGTCGAATCTTTCCTCTCCTATGTCGAATCTTTTCTCTCCTATGTCGAATCTTTTCTCTCCTATGTCGAATCTTTCCTCTCCTATGTCGAATATTTCCTCTCTATAATGTCAAATCTTTTCTCTCCTATGTCGAATCTTTTCTCTCCTATGTCGAATCTTTTCTCTCCTATGTCGAATCTTTTCTCTCCTATGTCGAATCTTTCCTCTCTATAATGTCAAATCTTTTCTCTCCTATGTCGAATCTTTTCTCTCCTATGTCGAATCTTTCCTCTCCTATGTCGAATCTTTCCTCTCCTATGTCGAATCTTTTCTCTCCTATGTCGAATCTTTTCTCTCCTATGTCGAATCTTTTCTCTCTATAATGTCAAATCTTTTCTCTCCTATGTCGAATCTTTTCTCTCCTATGTCGAATCTTTCCTCTCCTATGTCGAATCTTTCCTCTCCTATGTCGAATCTTTCCTCTCCTATGTCGAATCTTTCCTCTCCTATGTCGAATCTTTTCTCTCTATAATGTCGAATCTTTTCTCTCCTATGTAAAATAATCTTGGACTAATAGAGTTAAGGTTAGGCACATTCGACCACAGGTTCGATAGACACAGATTGTTATTGTCAGCGTCACGTCGAATCTCCTATCTATATCGAACTGTTGTAGCAACGAAAACGAAAATAAAGCATTTGTTTATGTCGGATCTTTCGGTTTTCGGATTCTGTGCTTTCGTTTTCGTTTGTTAAAACGATAACGAAAATAGCTGAAATTCGGACGAAAATGCATTCGGACGAAAACGAATGCACATGTCTAACAATATCTGCTCAGTCTTATTATATACCAGTGTGCAGGGAGAGAGAGAGGAGCTTTCAGAAGTCATCTGCGATGTGTTATGTTTTAATGTCAGAGCTTTCCCTGTGAAAACTGGTAATCCGATGCTTGGTGGGGGGAATAATTCACAAGCAGCAGGAGAGATGGAGGAAGCAAAGATCCAAAGAATGTATAACTGTGTTGCAGGGAGAGAGAGAGGAGCTTTCAGAAGTCATCAGCGATGTGTGGGTGGGCGGGACAGATCAGCTATCGCACACCAGCCAATTATTTGCCTTCTTAAGAAAAGGGGCGGAGCCACATACATGTAGTGGCCCGCCCTGATCCCATCCTATTGGCTGGTGTGCGATATCTGCTCTGTCCCGCCCACCCACACATCGCAGATGACTTCTGAAAGCTCCTCTCTCTCTCTCTCCCTGCAACACTGTTATATAATAAGACTGAGCAGATATTGTTGTTGGAAGCTGTGTTTTGTGTCACACTGTCCTATATTATAACTGTGTTGCAGGGAGATAGAGAGGAGCTTTCATAAGTCATCAGCGATGTGTGGGTGGGCGGGACAGAGCAGCTATCTAACGCCAGCCAATAGGATGGGTATGCAGCTCCGCCCCTTTTCTTAAGAATCCAAATAATTGGCTGGTCTACGATAGCTGCTCTGTCCCGCCCACCCACATATCGCTGATGACTTATGAAAGCTCCTCTCTCTCTCCCTGCAACACAGAGTTACAAAAAACGTGAGATTTCGGTAGGAGGCGATTCATGGGATACATGACGCCGATATCCCATGAACCCTTGCGAATTGCCTAGTGACGTAATCGCCTAGGCTATTAAGACCAGGAAGTTGGGCTGAAAAACGGGAAAAAAGATATTTACCATCCCCAAAAACTATAAATATTGCCCATTGTGAAAACTATGCGCTAAGGGCATGCAGCACAGACAAACATAAAAAAATGGGTGGAACTCCACTTTAAAGTGAATAATTTAACACCAAGTTCACAATATGGACCACTTATATATTTGTACAGGTTGATGATACCACCTCCTTTAACCTCCTCTTCTCAAGAGAGAATACAATTAATTCCTCGAATCTTTCCTCATAGCTGAGCTCCTCCATGCCTCTTATCAGTTTGCTTGCCCTTCTCTGAACTTTCTCCAGTTCCTCCGATATCCTTTTTGAGAACTGGTGCTCAAAACTGCACTGCATATTCCAGATGAGGTCTTACTAATGATTTGTACAGGGGCAAAATTATCTCTCTCTCTCTCTCTCTGGAGTCCATACCTCTTTTAATACAAGAAAGGATTTTGCTAGCATGCTATTGTCCACCATTGTGTAACATAAAACATTGCAATTATGACCATTTTATTCTCTAGGGCAGGGATATGCAACTAGCGGACCTCCAGCTGTTGCAAAACTACAAGTTCCACTATGCCTCTGCTTCTGGGTGTCATGCTTGTGGCTGTCAGAGTCTTGCTATGCCCAGAGCCGCCATCAGTAATTTTGGGGCCCCTTACACTGCTTCAGGCATGGGCCCCCTGGAGCAGAGGAGAACCAGGGGGGGGGTGCCTGCCGCCGTGAATTGAGAAGCTTGGAGGGGGCTACCGCAAATTGAGAAGCAGTGGGGTGCCACGAATTGACAAGCGGGGGGGGTGCTGCCTCCGCGAATTGTTAAGGTCGGGGGGGCTTTGGGTGCTGACGAACACAAAAAAACAAAAGAACAAAAAGGGGGGGGTTGCCATCCGGGGCCCTGGGGACCTCTGGGCCCCTTACAAAAAAAATATATTAATAATAAAAATAAAAAATAATAATTATAAAAAATAAAAAAAAAGGGAGGTTGCCATCCGCGGCCCTGGCTATGCCTCATGGGACTAGTAGTTCTGCAACAGCTGGAGGTCCGCTAATTGCATATCCCTGCTCCAGGGTCTCTGCTTTTAGAAAATATATCACGTATGGGGGTTAATTAATCTTCTGGCCTAAAATGTGCATTTTGTGTGCAAAAACATCTCTGGCAGTGAAAGGGTTAGAGCCCTTTCACTCTGACAGCGTGTGGGCGTCGGCGGTAAAGCGCCGCTAGTGTTTACCGTCATTTTAGAGGCGATTTTCGGATGCTAGTTCCTACAGCACCTCAAAGAAGCTGCTTGCAGGACTTTTTTTGATGTCCTGCCAGAGCAGCGCCCCGGTGTGAAAGCACTTGGGCTTTCACACTGGGATTGCAGATGAGGCATTTTTCAGGCACTTTACATGTGCACCTAAAAAACGCCTCAGTGTGAAAGGGGTCTTAAAGCATATTTTGTTCCCCTCCCACTGTTAGTGCAAGAATGACACACCCATCATTTGCCATAGAGCAGTCTGCATCATCTTTCTCCTTAAGGTGTGCTAGGATGCCCCAGGTCTTTCATAATGCTGCTGGTGCAAGGAAAGTAAAAATAGTGTTAGTAAACTGAGTCTTCCTGATGTATGGCAGCAAGTTCAGAGGCACATTGCAAGGCAACACAAATTGTTCATAAAAAAGGGATGCAAGTAAGTGTAGCGCCCTCCTCACTCCCCTCTCTGCATCAGCTCGTTTCTCTTCTTGTCTAGGGGTACCTTAGAGGGGAGGAAGCGGGGACACCACGCCTGGCCTTCACCACAGGTGTCAGTGCGGTATAAGCAAAGTTCTTTCTCTACCTTCGGGTCAGTGTTGTGCACCTAAAACCTCCACGTGAGATTGCCTTGAACAATGTCCACCAGAAAAGAGCCCCACACCATTAAAGTCCAACACTCCTTTATTCTTCTCGAGTGAACAGCATAATCAATTAGACTCCCTTGGCTTTACAAAACAGAAAAGGAGGTGTGGATGCAAGTAGGCCCAGACACAATGAACTCTCCACTTTCCTTCCTGAAAGTGGGTTGCGGTCTCTGAGCGAGGGGGAATTTCCTTCCAGGCGGTCTCCGGTGGGAGGCTCACCTGTCACTGGCAATCTGCTGCACCCGGTCTTCAAGTGAGGAGCTCCCCCCGGTCCATTACACCTTCCGGATTCGGGTACCCAATCCCTGGGTTCCCTAGGACCTCCGTCCCTTGCAGAACTCAGTGTTGGGCACTGAGCTCCAGACCTCCATCCGAGTACCTCACCCCAGGCCTAAGGTGCCTGGGATGGAACACGACCTCCGGCTGTCCTCTAGGCCTAGGCCGCCTAGAGGACCGACACGAACCACCGCCCACAGGCTGAAGGTGCCTGGGACTCGACCCCGTGACAAAGATGGCCGGCCCCCTTATACCCTCTCCCAGCAAGCACGGCGGGTTCCCCGCCCCACCATAACACTGCCGAGAGACGACAAAAATGAGGCCCGGCACACAGCAATGGCTCAACCCCCAGCCCATGGCGACAGCGCCACCTGCTGGGCTGCAGGGAATTACACATCACTGGTGTCTCTGCCAGTTAAATTTACACCCGGGAAAGTACATACCCGCTACACACTCCCCCTGGTAATTTGACACTGGTCCCCAGTGTCTGGAACAAATCATACCCTCAAGGGCTGGCATGATCCAATCCAGAGACCGACTAACAATTGTACAAAAATATAAAACTTTTGAAAAACCTGATCAACTAAAGCAATTGTGTCTGAGCCCTATATAAAGGGGAAGGGAAACAACAACAGTTAACCATAACTTTGAATCACATATTCACATTATACTTTTCCCACCCATCCTGACTAAGATCCACCCCATTCTCAGCGATCTTGATGGGATGCTCTCCTGCAGAGGGAAAAACAAAATCAACACACATAAACCCTGACACATGTATTCGTGTGAGAGAAAATAAACTTCTCTGTAAAGAAATCCCTTTCCTCCAAGGAGTGAGTGTGTGTAAAGTGTTTAACATTGCGCAACACTGCCACCTGGTGACAGCATCGCGGTAACTGCACTCATGGAACTTTTCCTCTTCTCTTTGGCCCTATCTATCCCACAGTCCATGATCTCTTGCTGGAAAAGTGAAGAACAAACCAGGAACAGTTCTTCATTCCTCTGGGCAACAAAAGCAACAGACCCCAGAAAGTTCAGCAGCATAACAAGAACGGAGTCTTTTCTCTCCTACAGGTAGAAACGAGGATGCGGCAGAACAAGCGGCTTCAAGTGCTGGTCCATAGTCTCCAGATGATATTCTACATCTTCTCCTTCCTTGCGCCGGATCAGCACCTTGTCTGCATGGATGTGCCGTCCTAACATCCACTCTGCCTTACAGTCCTTAAAACGTTGAGAGGCTTTGGGAGAGCATGCCAGGTACCTGCGTGCGTGTGGAATCTGAAGGTGAGTCCACACAAAGTCATTGTACCAGCGCTCCCGGCACACTTCCACCTCATAGAGCAGTTCCTTGGACAAGTATGGATACTCCCATCCGTACTCTGCAGCAACCTTCTGGCCAAATAGGCGTTGTAGACTGGCCAAAGAAGGCATAGTAGCTCTGTCCCCTTCGCCAGGCAACACTATTGAGTCCGGGTGGCGAGGGACCTTGATCACATCTGGTCGGGGCATGGGTGCCCGCAGTAACAGTCTCTTTTCCCCGGTCTTCGGTACAGATGGTACCGGGGATGTAGAGGCAGGCCGGGGATGGGACCTCTCTTCAGGCGCTGGTGCCTCCACCCACGGTGTACTTTCCCCTGTAGACATGGGTGGATCCCTGGTTCTCCGGGATGAAGCGAGAGGTACTTTGTCCCAGCCCTTTTCTGTGAACAGTTCGTCTATAGCAACGTCGTCTCCCATGTCCGAGAGAGCGACTCCAGGTCAGAGGTGTCACACTCCTCCGCGGGTAGGTACCCTGTAGTGGAGACTGAGCTTTCACCTCTTCCCACACACCAAATCTCTCCGCCAGGTTTACCTCGGCCTTTACTTGAATCGGGGCATCCGGAACTCTTGTCGACAGATCCATCCCTGCCGGGCGTAAGCGGGCGCGATGGTCCACCACAACCGCTGGTCGGGGCTACCATACCGGTCTTTCTCTTCGGTGGTGGATACTGCGAGACAGTGGTGACCGAGTCAGCATCCTCGGATTTCTCCCATTGAGCTTTTACGACCTCCTCCGCGGTCGCTGCAGTGTGCGCAGGGATGGCTGTCAAAGCAGTGATTCCTCCTCTCTGAGTGGTGTTGACTGCAGCACGGCCGGGGTAAATGGTCCTCGGTTTCTCCACTGCTGGATCCACTTCAAACAGGAACTCCCCACAGGCCTCACATCGCCCGAATGGTTTCAGATGGCACACCAGTCCCGAACAGCCGGGACAAATCACACCCAGGGCCTCAACGTCCATGCATGAATACAGGGCGAATCGACCCCTTGTCTTTAGCCGGATGCCCGTATCTGTTACCGGAGCAGCAGCAGTCAATGTCGTGGTGGAAGGGTGAACTGGAATCCACGATGTATGTCCGAACATGGTGATCTGTTGCTGATCCATCGCACACTGCAAAGTTTTTGCGCCAACGTCCCACGTGTAGTCCTTCACACGTATTGGACTCCTCCCCTTTGCTCCAGTTCGGGGGCTTTTCTTCTTTTCTGTTTCTGAGTCACGCCCACGAACTAAGCAATGGGGGTGTGCCTGGTGGCGCAGTTCAAATAGAAGCCCCCATGTGTAGTCCCTCACACGGCTGAGTTTCCCCCTCTCCTCGCTCTTCTGCGCGGGCCTTTCCCTTCAATGGGTCATGTCCACGACTTCGAGCACAGGGATGCACTTCGGCCAATGAAGGCCTGCCCACTCGCGTAACTCCTCCAGCAGACACGTTCAATTCCGTGGTGCACAAACACTATACCGGACCCGAGCCCCCACGTGTAGCGCCCTCCTCACTCCCCTCTCTGCATCAGCTCGTTTCTCTTCTTGTCTAGGGGTACCTTAGAGGGGAGGAAGCAGGGACACCACGCCTGACCTTCACCACAGGTGTCAGTGCGGTATAAGCAAAGTTCTTTCTCTACCTTCGGGTCAGTGTTGTGCACATAAAACCTCCACGTGAGATTACCTTGAACAATGTCCACCAGAAAAGAGCCCCACACCATTAAAGTCCAACACTCCTTTATTCTTCTTGAGTGAACAGCATAATCAGTTAGACTCCCTTGGCTTTACAGAACAGAAAAGGAAGTGTGGATGCGAGTAGGCCCAGACACAATGAACTCTCCACTTTCCTTCCTGAAAGTGGGTTGCAGTCTCCGAGCGAGGGGGAATTTCCTTCCAAGCGGTCTCCGGTGGGAGGCTCACCTGTCACTGGTAATCTGCTGCACCCGGTCTTCAAGTGAGGAGCTCCCCCCGGTCCATTACGCCTTCCGGATTAGGGTACCCACTCCCGGGGTTCCCTAGGACCTCCTTCCCTCGCGGAACTCAGTGTTGGGCACTGAGCTCCAGACCTCCATCCGAGTACCTCACCCCAGGCCAAAGATGCCTGGGATGGAACACGACCTCTGGCTGTCCTCTAGGCCTAGGCCGCCTAGAGGACCGACACGAACCACCGCCCACAGGCTGAAGGTGCCTGGGACTCGACCCCGTGACAAAGATGGCCGGCCCCTTTATACCCTCTCCCAGCAAGCACGGCGGGTTCCCCGCCCCACCATAACACTGCCGAGAGACGACAAAAAGGAGGCCCGGCACACAGCAATGGCTCAACCCCCAGCCCATGGCGACAGCGCCACCTTCTGGGCTGCAGGGAATTACACATCACTGGTGTCTCTGCCAGTTAAATTTACACCCGGGAAAGTACATACCCGCTACATAAGCATTTCAAATACTTGATTTAAATACTTGAGTGTAACATTAGGCAGTATCAGGACAGTTTTAATCAAGGATAATAGACCTAATAATTAAACAGAAGTAAAGAAGTAACAAGTGAAAGGAATACCCTAAAAACCCAAAATACCACCCCTGAGGCTGGGTTCACACCATCGCCGGATCGGTAGCACAGCATGGGTCCGGTGTGTGCTGGTTCACTGTTTTAGGTCCGATTTGAGCCAAAATTTGGGGCTGAATTCAGACCTGAAGCGGGCCATAAAAGGCACACGTTTTTTCAGTAAATCACACCGGACCTGCTGCGGAAATATGTGAACGTGCTCCATAGAGAGCCGGTCACATTCTCCTGCCATGCGAATTGGATGCAGAGAAACACGCATCCAGTTTGCATAGATGTGAACCCAGCCTGAAACAGAAGCCCATTTTTTAAACAGGGAAGCCTTGCAAAAAAAAAAACGATTCAACCTGAACAACAAAAAAAACAAAAAAACAACATACCCTGAAAAAAATGGGAACCCCATTAAAACTGCCCTTTTAAAACGCAAAAAAAAAAAAATTTGAAAAAGGGGTTAATTGCCCAAAGAGCGAGCAATCAGAAGTAAAGTACAGTTTTCCAACTGAACCTAGTCGCTCCCTTTGAACTTTGTAAACTTTCCCCTAAACTTTCCCTATGGCAGTTACATACACTGACACTGTGGCTACTTTATGCCCCCTGGGCAAAGAGGGCTGGGTTATTCAAAACCCCTCATATTTGCCATTGTAAGTATGATTGCTATAGTTCAAAGGTTACACAATGCATTATGATTTAAAAATAATTATTTTGGGCCAATCTGCACATAAATTAGCTGGGGCTTCAAATTTACTACCTGCAGGATTTGCCTCAAATGCAACGGTTGAATAGGAAAGGAAAAAAAAACTCCAGAAAGTCAATAGACGATGTAATTGTTTTCCCATTGACAGCTTGGAAAAGAACCTCATGTGGATAAAGAATATACAGTTTAAAGCAAGCAATAATCAAATTTAAATTGCATCATATGTAAACTTACATACACAAAAAAAAAGAGTGACCAAAAGGCAAGAAGCAGATAACACATACAAAAAAATACTATTGTGCAAGACGACCAACAAAATGTTGTGTGTTATAACATGTCCAACATACCGTATATACTCGAGTATAAGCTGTCCCAAATATAAGCCGAGGCACCTAATTTTACCACAAAAAACTGGGAAAACGTATTGACTCGAGTATAAGCCTAGGGTGTCCTTCTGCATGCCTCACTGTGCCTCACTTTGCCTCACTGTGCCCATGCCTCACTGTGTCCATGACTAGACTGACGTTTAACATGGGAGTCTATGGAAGGGGTGCCCGGCTTTGAAAAATCGGTGCTCCCCGGCCGTAGGTCTCCCAGACAAAAAACTTTGCACACTTATAGAGGAGAAATGGGGCTACATGTGTGCCAAGTTTCGGGTCCAGGGAACCTAAGGCCGGCCAGTACCGGGTCCCCAAAGTCCGAGAGATCAGGCGCAAAAAGGTGACTCGAGTATAAGCCGAGGGGGGCATTTTCAGCACAAAAAAATGTGCTGGAAAACTCGGCTTATACTCGAGTATATACTGCAATCTGTCCTTTTTATCACTGTTACCTTTTAATCCACAGTGGAAAGGTTAAGTGGTTTTATCTATGATTCAGAGGAAATCAATAGGTATGTAGAAAACAATGAACAAATTTCCTCACTAAGAAGATAGTATCAAATATATTAGCATTAGTGTTGAGAATCTGAAGTGCCATAAGTGGTAAACATTGATGCAGGTAGATCGAAGCCATGTATCTATTTGTGCTTCTTGAAACCACCTTAACTAGAAGTCTTCAGCTTCAGCAATCAAAAGCAAACTGGCCGAATACTGAAAGCCACGACCTTTGATCGAGAAAAAAAAAACATTAGATTAACATGTAACACCACTTAAACTGGATAATAACTAATGTATACTCATGCATCACAGCTACAGGAATTTCCCCTTTGACCTGTGAGTGATATGTAGGTGTATGCACATATTTTTTTTTTATTATTTAGCTTGCAGCTCTAAAAGAATACATGGAACTGATAATTGTCCTGCCCTGTCCCTTTCCATGAGCGGTACCCCCCAGCAGAACGTGACTCATTAAAGTGAATAGGGCTGTGCCACAGTATACACAGTTACGGTGCGATGGTGCAGGCTTTTAGGAGTTAAAACAGGTGATGAGGAGGCAATATATATCGGCACCTCTCCTTCAGTCAAATGCCCTGTAAAAAGTTATCTGCCACAGATTCTGTAAGGGCAAGGCTTCTGCAAATAAGCCCTTACTGATTTTCCAATAGTTTTGTCTTTATATATGATTGTGAAGCACTGCTTATACAGTATATTTGTGGTGTGGGGGGCTGGGTTGCGATGGGAGCAGGTTTACTATGGATGGTATTGTTCTCCAAAAACAGTGGCGGCTGGTGTTTTTTTTTGGGGGGTGGCAAACAACCCCCCCCCCCCCCGGGCGGCCACTTATTTCCGGCACTTAACCCATCTAGGTGGCAGGTGACGGGTGGCGGGTCAGGCAGCGGGTGACGGGCGGTAGGCTTGTGCAATTCGTTTTGGAACGAATCGAAATTCGTCCGAATTTAGCAACTTTCGGACATTCGGAAGCATTCGAATTTCCGAACAAAGCAATTACGAATAAAACCGAATCCGAAATAAATTATACCGCAAAATAGCGAATGCCCGAATGTCTTCGGCATAATTTGTTATGAAAAAAGTTACGAATGTACGAATCCATACGAAGCACAATAACACACTGCTCTGCTCTCTGCTTCTCCCTCACCATGCTGAACTCCCTCTCAAAATGGTGTACAGGGGCGGAGGCTATAGCCGCATGTAAAAAACGAAAGTAAAATACGAGATTTCTAATCCATTCGAAGCACAATAAACACTCTGTTCTGCTCTCTGCTTCTCCCTCACTGTGCTGAACCCTCCCAAAATGGTGTACAGGGGCGGAGGCTATAGCCGCATGTAAAAAACGAAAGTAAAATACGAGATTTAGAATCGTTACAAATAACCGCTATGTATTTAGAAAAGTACAAATCCATTCGAAGCACATTAGGCATAATAGGCAGCGTCGTTGTGAGAGAGACACGGAAAATTACGAATCAACGAACCCCAAAAAAGTTACGAAAGTAGGAGTTGTGTCCAGAATCAACAAAAAACAACGTACCCTACCGAAAGTACAAATTATAAATCAACGAAAAATTCAACGAAAAATGACGCTTGCGAAAATACGAATTAGTCCGAACACGAAAAATCCCGTCTAGCAAAATTACGAATGATTACGAATCAACAGGACTGAAAAGAAACTAACCGAAACTAAACAAATTTTTCCGTTGTGCACAAGAAACGAACCGAAACTAAACAAATTTTTCCGTTGTGCACAAGTCTAACGGGCGGCGAGCTGTAGGTCAGGCAGTGGGTGACGGGTGGTGAGCTGTGGGTCAGGCAGCGGGTGATGGATGGGGTGCTGTGGGTCAGGCAGTGGGTGACGGGTGGTGAGATGTGGGTCAGGCAGCGGGTGATGGATGGGGAGCTGTGGGTCAGGCAGCGGGTGACGGACGGGGAGCTGTGGGTCAGTTAGCGGCTCCTGTGTCCTCTCCTAGATCACGGCGGCTTCCCCCGTGTGTCTCTTCTTTCCTCCTGCTAGGCGTCCAATAGGATCACCTGTCCTTTCAGCCAATCCCGTGATGGGTCTCAGACCCGCTTTCTGATAAGCCGGGAGGAGGATCAGTGTGGCGATAATGAATATTCATTCGCTATCATCACACAACCGGGTGGGCTTCAGGCGCAGTGCTCTGTGCCTGGAGCCCACCCTTTTTGAAGCCTATTAGAGCCTCTGGCTTTATTTAATCACATGCTTCAAAAAAACACCCCCACCATTGGAATCCATGTGGCCGGGGCCCCTGGGTTGCGATGCGTCCAGGTCTGGCCCCCCCTCACCTTGAAGGGTGGTGGGGGCAGGGCTGGCACCTCGGCGCCATGTCCCACGCACTGCACATGCGGCGTCTTCGGACGCCTGCGGCGTGTCTGTGGGTTCCATCTGACGCCATGCTGGGGGATAGGTGAGCTCCCGCCGAGACGGAGGCGGGGACTCGCTCTGTCTTCCTACTGGTCATCGCGTCAATGCATGACGCTGGCGGGGACCTGCCCCCAGCCGTGGACACTTATAGCTGGGGTGGGCAGGCGGCTCACTCCACACCAATCCATCCCAGGGAGAGGTAGTGTTGATCAGCTCTCTGCATCTCAGGTAACCAGGGGTTTTTTTCTTTCTCTCTTTCTTGATCACACCCACCAGTACACACACACACACCCACACACACAGGCAAACTTTCATACACACATTTATATACATATATTTATTCTTACTCATACTCACAATATTGCCGTATATGTACATAGACATTGGTCTAACACATGTAGCGCTACCCCCAGTTAAGAGAGCCGCTGGTTTGTTTTCTCGGGCCCTGTATACAGCACCGCCAACCCCCGGCAATCTGACTCGACCCACTCTGGCACAGTTAGTCTAGGGATAGCTTCCTATCACTCTCAGGTGTATGATACTTAACAGTTCCTAAACAGACAGACAACACTCTGAGGCAGGAATATGAATAGGTAATAGCTTTACTATAAAATGGTGGCATAAAAACATGTCATGCAACACTTACATGGGTCTGCAGAACCCTGTATCAACCAATGCTACAGAGGCAGCACTATAAAATGGCGCTGCGCAGTATCCACCACGCGGAGCTATTATGGCGTGCGCGCCCTAAGACACAGCAACACAAACTTTATAACTTTCCCCACCTATGTCAGGCCTGACAGTGTATGAAATAGTCCCCTTTCCCTAAGGGAGTAAGATTTTCTTCACCGGCCAGCTTTCGTTGGCGCTCTTGAAGAAATGAACCAATTGTAATCCAAAAAGGTGGTAACTCGTAGCAACAGTATGCAAACAGGGGGGGGTAGGCACTTCAACTCTGTCCCAACTACCGGACCCCCAAAGAACACTTGGTGAGCGAACAGTGGGCCTAGGCAGTCTATAGGCCTGAATATAACTCAGTCTATGGATATGGGCAGGTGCCCGCTCACCGTACCAGGCGCGATCCCAGCCTGGGTCTTCCACCGCGTGTGTCCGTCGCACACAGCGTCTGCAACTGATCGGGTCCCCGATCCAACTGGAGTCCTACACTGACGATCCAGGATCCACCCAGGCTCTGCAGGATGATGAAAGGCTCTTCGGACTTCGGGTAAGGCCTTAGGCTTCAGGCCTTACCCCACAGCAGATCCGCGCAGGATGACTTGTTGCTTGAAGTGCGTTGTCCCAAGAGAGTGAGCTTCTCCCCGCCCCTCTCTTAAGTAACCTCTCCCATGAGTCTCTGCGGCAGAACCTCCGCCCTGAGGCCGAATGGGGCTCTGGGTACTGTAGTCCCGGGGCCTTAAAGAAGACCCCGCTACACACACATTCAGTTTGATCCACACTTTCAAATGTATTCGCACTTTATTTATTTTTTGATAAACTTTATGTTCATGTTTATCCAGTTTATTATTATTATTATTTCTATTTTTATTGTTAACACTCATTATAAATATAAATGCAACTTCTATCCATAGTAGCACTTGCATCTCCATACTGCACACATGCCACCCATCACACACCAGTTTCTTTTCTACCTTTCCATCCTTTGTCTTGCTCACTGGCCCTCATACACTTTACACTACATTTTTTGTACTCACATGTTCTATATCAACATCTTCCCTTTTTATTGTCCCCCATAGGGCCTGACTTGTACTCAATGGGTCTACCCTCTTTGGCAGTGTGTCGTGGGCTGTCCGTCCCATTTCCTGGCTTTTTGTGTCCATGGCTCCTTTCTGGATCCCTCTTGATATTATTATTTTTTTGGGGGGGGGTGGTTTTGTCCCCGCCTCAACCCCGGGCGAGACAGCTCTTTCTGAACCACTTTCCCTTTCCATCTTGGGCAACCGCTGGGCCAACTATGCATTAATGGGTCCTACCTTAGGTAACCTACAAGATCCTAGTTCCCTCTTTCAGAGTCTATGGTACACTTCACAAGATCTGACCCATTTATTTATTAATTTTTCTATCTTATTTCTCTAGTCTAAATCTGTGCATCCTTACTCCTGATGAATGGCTGGTAATGCCATAAAACGCGTCGAGTTTTGACTCTAGGATGCCAGGCCAAGCTTGTTCTTATATTATGAATTCTTACAAATTTATTGAATATTTATATTGATTATTATGATTATAATTTATTGGACCTGTATAAGCATCAAATGAATTTATTAAGTATTTCTGCTTGTACCAATCATGTGTATCAATAACATTAAATTTGTTATGTTTATCTTTATTTGATTATACTCCTTCTCATGGAAATCATGTGTCGTATATCATTTATACGACACAATACATGGCATATTGTATAATGTTTTTATTGGTCGCAATCAAGTGATTGGATTTATTAATCTTTACCAATTACCCTATGGGTACGTGCATGCTCCCAAAAGGGACCCATGACATGTAACCTTTGTGTAATCAGATACTCGTCCTTTCTATTATGCACATATTCATGCCTCATATAAAGTCCCAAACCCTTCTCTTTCCCTTTTCTTTTATACATATATATGGGGATGGAGGCATGTCTATGGTACAATTCGTTTGGGTTCAATGGGGTCACTCCTTCTCTTTTTCCCTTTGTAGCGGGGTCTCCGTTGAGGCCCCATGGACTACGTTACCCAGAACCCCGTTTGGCACCCAGGGTGCATTGGGCTGCCGCAGAGACTCATGGGTGGGGTATAAAAGGGGAGGACGAGGCTAAGCCCGGCCTCTTTGGACACCGCGCGGCTGGCAAGAGGACTTCCTGTGCGGTCCTCAGGCCCGGACTGGGACAAAAAATAGGCCCGGGCATTTTAGACTGAGCAGCCCGGGGGAGGGGGCGGTGGTGCTTTGCGGCGGTGGTTAATAATGGGATGTGGGGTTCCAGAACCTTGTACCTCTGGACCCCTTTACATTACACAGCACCCTGCACCTCTGGGCCCCTTTACATTATACAGCACTCTGGACCCCTTTACATTACACAGCACCTTGCACCTCTGGACCCCTTTACATTACACAGCACCTTGCACCTCTGGACCCTTTTACATTACACAGCACCCTGCACCTCTGGACCCCTTTACATTACACAGCACCCTGCACCCCTTTACATTACACAGCACCCTACACCCCTTTACATTACACAGCACCCTGCACCTCTGGACCCTTTTACATTACACAGCACCCTGCACCTCTGGACCCCTTTACATTACATAGCACCGCACCTCTGGACCCCTTTACATTACACAGCCCCCCACAGTTTGTTACACAGACACCCCCTAACAGTTCTGGACCCCCTGCATGTTACACAGACCCCCTACAATACAGAACCCCCTACAATACAGAAACCCCCCTACATTACAGAACCCACCTACATTACAGAACCCACCTACATTTCAAACCCCCCTACAATACAGAACCCCCCTACAATACAGAACCCCCCCTACATTTCAGACCCCCCTACATTTCAGACCCCCCTACAATACAGAACCCCCCTACATTACAGAACCCCCCCTATGTAGTGACATGTGCAGCAGTAACTTACAGCATGCCTGGAGATGAAGACACTCTGGCTGCTGTGTCCTCCTTTTCTTTCTCCTTCAGCTGAGTGAACGAGTCTGTGGGAGGAGTGGAGGGGGCAGCCACACCCCCAGCTCCGCCCACCAACCCCGGCTGCCTCCAGAGACATTGGAGATGATGGGGAGCAGGGGAGGGCTGGCAGCCTTAGGCCTGGGGGGCAAGTCCAGTCAAGTGGCACTTTGAAACACCGAATAAGCTCACCATCCCCAGTGCCCATCAGCGCAGCCTCACCAGTGCCCATCAGCGTAGCCTCACTAGTGCCCATCAGCACAGTCTGTTCAGTGCATGGGGATTAGAGAGGAGAGTAGCCGGATTACACAGAGCAGAGATCTCCCACTTGCCCAGCGTGGCCATGATGGAAGTCATCAGTGTGCTGTCTATCATAAGAGCCAGTCCAGGAGGCGGGACTTTGTATGACAGTGGCCGCCAGGTAAGTGGGAGATCCCCGCTCTGTGAAATCTGGTGGCGCTCCCCCTCCGAGGCAGCCCAATGGGCACAGACCCTGGGCGCCCTCTCACTGCCCCATCTCGCAGTGCACCCGCTCCCAATTGGCCATACTTGGTCCAGGGACAGTGTCCTCAGTCCGGGGATGTCTGGTCACCCTAGGCTAGTGGCCAGCAGGACCCACAGGTCAGTGGTCAGCAGGACCCACAGGTCAATGGCCAGAAGGACCCCCAGGTCAGTGGCCAGCAGGACCCCCAGGTCCGTGGCCAGCTCCCAGCAGGACCCACACATGTGGGTCTTGCTGGGATCTGCCTGTGCACCTGGGGGTCCTGCTGGCTGTGGAACTGTGGGTCCTGCTGGCTATGGCCTGTGGGTCCTGCTGGCCATGGCCAGCTCCCAGCAGGACCCACAGTGTTGAGGGCGATTTTTAAGTTACTGGGTGGGCACTTGCCTGGGGCAGGGTAAATAGGGTGTATGGGGGGGTAGATGGGATGTGGGGTTCAGCTGTGGGTGTCAGGGTCTCTCACCTCAGTGATGGCAGCTGCCCTTACCAGTACCAGCTCAGCAGGTCCTTGCATGGCCTCCTCCGATCCTGAGGGTGTGAAGTGATGCTCCTGTCCTGGGGTCAAGTAAACTTGCAGCCCAAGCCAGTCATGTGGGTCCCAACTCCCTTGCTGCCCAGGGGTAGACTGACAACACCCAGAGCCCCCAGACCAAATAAAGCAAGGGCCCCCTGTCAGGCCCTGCCCATGACCCATTCCTGGCCCCGCTCCTTCAATTTGTACAAAGTACTACCTTTTAAAAAAAAAACACTGTTTAACAACAGAGTCTAATGGGACCTGGAGGGGGGTCTTTTTCTAACAGTGTCCCATGGACAGTCTGTTAGAAAGTGTCCCCTCCAGGCCCCATTAGGGACTAGAACAGAGTCTAATGGGACCCCCTCTTTGTGCCATGACTCTAACCCCTGCCCCAACCTCTCACAAAGTAGAAATAAAATTGTAGCACTACTCTTACCTTAACTATGGGTGCTGTAGCTGTGGCTGGCTCCCGCATCCCCTGAGGCTGGTTCCTGTGGGTGGCTAGCTGGCACCTGTTGGTGGCTGGCCGGCACCCTGCTGTGGCTGGCTGGATCCCTGGTGTGGGTGGGTAACCGTGGGTGGTTGGCTGGCATCCTGCTGTGGATAGTCACCGTGGCTGGTTTGCTTCTGTGGGTGGCTGGCTGGCTCCCTGCTGTGGGTGGGTCACCGTGGCTGGCTGGCTGGCTCCTGTGGGTGGTTGGCTGGTTTGCTGGTGTGGGTGGGTCACCGTGGATGGCTAGCTGGCACCCTGGCCCTGCTGTGGATGAGTCACCATGGGTGGCTGGCACCCTGGCCCTGCTCTGGGTGGGTCACTGTGGGTGGCTGGCTTCTGTGGGTGGCTGCCTGGCACCCTGCTGTTGGTGGCTGGCCTGGCTCTCTGCCGTGGGTCAGTGGGTGGGTCGGTGGCTGGCTGGCACGGTGCAGCATGCTGTGGGTGACTGGCCTGGCTCTCTGCTGTGGGTGGCTTGCACTGTGCAACCTGCTGTGGGTGACTGGCCTGGCTCCCTGCTGTGGGTCAGTGGGTGGGTGGGTGGCTGGTTGGCACAGTGCACTCTGCTGCTGGTGGCTGGCCTGGCTCCCTGCTGTGGGTCAGTGGCTGGCTTGCACGGTGCACCCTGCTGTGGGTCAGTGGCTGGCTTGCACGGTGCACCCTGCTGTGGGTCAGTGGCTGGCTTGCACGGTGCACCCTGCTGTGGGTCAGTGGCTGGCTTGCACGGTGCACCCTGCTGTGGGTCAGTGGCTGGCTTGCACGGTGCACCCTGCTGTCGGTGGGTGGGTGCTGGCCTGGCTCCCTGCTGTGGGTCAGTGGCTGGCTTGCACGGTGCACCCTGCTGTGGGTCAGTGGCTGGCTTGCACGGTGCACCCTGCTGTGGGTGGGTGGGTGCTGGCCTGGCTCCCTGCTGTGGGTCAGTGGGTGGGTGGCTGGCTGGCTGGCACAGTGCACCCTGCTGCAGGTGGCTGGCCTGGCTCCCTGCTGTGGCTGACAGAGAGGGGGTGGGCTGACAGAGGGGGGAGTGAGCTGACAGAGGGGGGCTGGACTGACAGGAGGGAGCTGATAGAGGAGGGGTGGGCTGAGAGTGGGGGTGGGCTGACAGAGCAGGGCTGACGGGGGTGGGCTGAGATGGGGGGGTGGACTGACAGAGGGGGGGCTGACAGAGGGGGGGGTGGGCTGACAGAGGGGAGCTGATAGAGGAGGGGTGGGCTGACAGAGCAGGGCTGTTGGGGTGGGCTGAGATAGGGGGTGGGCTGACAGAGAGGAGGTGGGCTGACAAAGGGGGGGGTGGGCTGACAGAGAGGAGGTGGGTTAACAGTGAGGAGGCTAGGGGAGGGGCGCTGACAGAGAGGGGGGGTAGATGAGACTTAGAGACCTCAGAAACATGCAGAGAGGCAGGACTCCAGCAAGTGGTCACGACCAGCCCCGCTTGGCCGCATCCACACGTGACCAGCTCCGCCGATCCATTTGCAGGGCGCGCGCAACACAAACGCCCTGTGATTGGCCGAACAGGGTCATGTGCGGCCGCACGCTGTGGAATTCTGGGACTTGTAGTCATGATGCGAGGCTCGCATCATGACTTATGATGCGAGTCTCGCATCATGACTACAAGTCCCAGAATTCCACAGCGTGCGGCCGCACATGACCCTGTTCGGCCAATCACAGGGCGTTTGTGTAGCCTGCCGCCTACAAGTCCCAGAATGTCACAGCATGCGGCCGTGCATCTGGCCGACTTCATAAAAAAAAATGGCAGCGAGGGCCCCTTGCATCCCAGCCCAGCCCGCCCCTGATGGGGAGACGTGACATGCTGTCCGGCGGCCAGAGGGCATTTGCCCGGTATGCCCTATGGCCGGTCCGGGCCTGGCGGTCCTGCTGTGAGTGCAAGGCCCGAGGCCTGGGCCTTGCGCACTTCCAGAGAGCCTTCCACCTCGCTGCGGAGCCTGTGCGGCTGCAGACATCTACCTGCTTCGCGGACGTCAGTGGACCGGAGATCAGGCGGTGGCGGATCCTGTGTGTGTGGACACAGCGGTGGGAGTCCTGCAACAGAGAACACTAGAACACATTTTATCCAGTTTTGACCAGTCATGGTTTTATAACAAGTTATGTTGCTATAATAAGCAGGGCCTCTGATTCCTCCTGTATTGAATTGTAATGTAACTGTACTGTCTGCCCTCATGTTGTAAAGCTCTGCGCAAACTGATGGGGCTATATACTGTATATACTGTATACTATTTATATATATATATATATATATATATATATGCACACACACAAATCTTGTATATTAATAATAATTATAGCATATACATTTTAATCCTGCATTGTGAAACTAATCAAAAATCAAATATTACATTTAAAAAAAATAGCATTTATTTTATTTATTTTTACCCAACAATACAAAAGAAAATTAAACATCAAAAGCTTCAGGGCCCATTTACACTTTGAATAACAACAAACATGTGCAGTGTAACGCACAGTAATAAAACAGATTATATACGATTATATAAACACATAAATATTGTGCAACAATGTTACATCTAAGGTAACAACTAGTAAATATTACTATATTGAATCCAAAACAAATAGCGAGTCCAAAAGAAATTAAATCCAAAAGAAAAACAAAATGAATAAAGGGATTGACAGTTCCTTGTGCTCTGGATCTTCCACCTCTGTGCTGAATAATGATAATAACAGTGCTCAAACGTGATCCTCCACCAGTGAAAGGATGACAGCTCACCTTATACTTAGACCCCTGTGTTACCAGTGGGTCTATGTAGGCAGTCCCCTAATCAGGGTAAAATAAGGTTCGTGGTCTGCTCCGTTCCGGGTCTCCAATACCTCTTATCATTGGTGTGAGTTCCCAATCAGCAGCATATGCAAACAAAATAAGAGATATCTAGTGCTCTCTGTACCAAAACTTTAATGACGGATAATCAACAGGTAGAAAACTCACATAAAAGGCACTCAGCCGTGCCGGCATATCAGGCAGATACTGTATATAACCATAAAAGAGTCCCAACATGCTTCAGCAAAGATATTGATGACCGTGGGATAACATCCCAGGGTTCGGCTCCCAGTTCCAGACGCGTGCCATCCTAGGCATGGACTTCATCAGTGGGTATTTTTTTTTTGTTTTACACAACAATACAAAAAAAAATTAAACATAAAAAGCTTCAGGGCTGATTTACAGTTAGGCATCCTGGTATGCTGCATTAATGCTTTTTTTTTCACATATTAGGTTGCATTGCATTAAGGCTGAGCAGCCTTAAATGCACCAAAATATCCAAGAAAACGGACATGCGCCATTTTTGGCAATGCAGCGCACCACAATACAGAGTAGTGCACATGTACATTGGAGATGCGTTGTCCAACCGTGATCGGGTGCCATTTAAAATAAATAGCACTGCAATAACTTATGTAACATGCATCAACATGCATTACTGTAACACTGGAAAGCTGTGCACGGGCCTTTATACTGTGCATTAACTTTAGAACGTCTAATACACCAAAACACATCACAAAATGGTGCATACAGCATTTCTGGCAGAACAGTGCAGATGCATTTGGGTAACATTCAGAATAAATGGCACTGCATCGTGATTCCTGTAACATGCGTTAATGTGTGTTGGCGTAATTCACATTACAGCTGTGCAATTGTGTGAATTGGTCCTTAGTAAAGGGGTGGTAAAGAAATAAAAAAAAATGTACAAAAAATATAAAAACAGTAGAATAGGTATTATTTAGGGGCAATACAGTTTAACAAGGCGTTAATTAGTAGTTAAATCAAAAACTATTTTGAAACAAAAAACACTTTTCCACCCTTAAGCTGGCCATAAATGGATCGAAAGTCCAGTCCTTGCTGAACCGGACAAATTTTGATTAATCTAAACCTGAAATCCTAGTGATTCTGTAATAAAAAAACCTTGTTCAGATACTTCCTGTAATGGGGTGACAACCAGTGGCGACCGCTCATACGGGGCACAGGGGCACCATCCCCCAATCCATGTGCCCAGCCCCTAATCTACATGCAAGGTGCCAGAAGCATGAATTTCAATGTTTTTTTGTTTTTTTTGAAGCACATGATTAGAGCCTGAGGCCCCTAGCCGCCACTGGTGACAACGGTCAATTTCAAGAAGCTGGACCAAAGTAATGATGTGCATCTCATACTAGAGAAAGTGCATGCAGACAGGAAGTCCCTACAGCATGTGTGCTCAACCTGTGGCCTCCAACTGTGGCAGAACCACAAGTCCCATCATGCCTCTGCCTTTGGGAGTCATGCTTGTAACTGTCAGCTTTGCATCGCCTCATGGGACTTGTAGTTCTGCAAAAGCTGGAGGGCCACAGGTTGAGCACTTATGCCCTAAAGGATCAGATCAGAAGCATTTAGTTACAATCAGGGCTTTTTTCTCAGAAAATAGGTGCAGGTACTCACACAGAAGTGTATAATGCAAAGAGTGCAGGGTTCAGAACCACAAATCGCACAGGCCACAATCCCCAGGAGTGCATAATGCACAGGGTGCAGGGCTCAGGGGTGGGTAATACAGGCAAGTGTATAAACAAAAATTACCCCCACCCCCCTTCCCATAGTACAGAGCTGCCACCAGTATTGAGCTTTATACCCAACCCCCCCAGTGCAGAGTTCTAACTCCAACCTCTCCCCCCCAACCCCCCCCCCCCACCAAAGTGCTCCCTCCATTGCTGACCTCTACCTCTACCATTGCTATTTGCCTGCTTTCCATTTTGCACCAGTGGCTTTAAAACTTTCTGATTTATTAGGATAGAAACAAACATAAAAATTCATACTGGTTCTGAGTTGGTGACTTAAAGTGCCGAAGCCAGAGATTGTCATGAAGCTAGCATTTTCAGCTATAGGTCAGCAGAGGCAGCCTTCAGATTTATTTCAGTGTAAGCATACTTTAACTAAAGACCACAAAAGATAATATTAGTAGAAAGTGAGAAAATGTATTGTACTCGCTCTTTCAGTGTGCAATATATGACAGCATTAAGTCATAAAGAACCCCATAAAACTTTGACTGCTGCCTTTTGTCCTAGACTATCATTACAAAATGTTTAGTGGCAATAAATGCTCTAGTAGAGCATCAATTTCCTCTTTGTCGCCCTTAATGATTTGTAATCATCCTGGTCATACCCGTATACCCAGTTTGTGAAGCTCCGGGCTACAACACGTATGAACATACTCTGAAAATACATTTCTGAGACTTCTACCCCTAGCCAAAGATAAATCTGACCTCTGTTGATGACCAGTCCTTACATGGTTAGCAGAGCCTCCAGGCTAAAATGTAGCTTTCACCATGACATGTAACATTTCACTGTTATAATCTGACACATATCAGACTTGTGGCATTTTGATATGTGAAGTGTTAATCCTGAGATGGGTGTCGGCAGAAACTCCTGGCTGATTATTCTTGCACATCCTGTGATTGGCTTGGATGGATTTTTTTTAAATAATCTCCATTGTCTCCGCAGACATGGAACTGGTGCCAGGGTTGTCTGCTAAGGTTCTCATTTATCCAGATCATGGTATATCTGGTTGTAGTTAGTCACATTCAACTAAACTTGTTCTGAAAGTTTGAAGCTAGGCTAGCTAAGTAACAAAACGTCTTTAAAATTACAGAAAAAGTCCATCTGAATGTCACTAACTACTACTAGATGGTGCCAAGAATGGCTCACTACTTTCTTGCTACTCTCCTCTCCAAATACTCAATGACAGCAGACGATGATACTACCTGATGAAAGATTCAAAGTTGACTGTTCCCAGGGCCGGATTCCAGACAAGGCCACCAAGGCCAGGCCTCGGGGCGGCAGTGGGTGCAGGGGCGGCGCCGCGGCAACAGGGGGGTGAAAAAATCCTGTTGTCCTGGCCGGTGTCCTGCCAAAAAAAGTCCCCCGGCGGATAATGTCCCCCCTGTACTGCGCAGGCTCAGCGCTTGCGCAGTACGAACCACAACGGGGCCGACGAAAATAGCCGAACATAGCTGAATAGCTCAGAGTCAGCTGAACATAGCGCCTGCGCAATGATGACCATCTTGTGACAGACGCTGCCGCACGCTCCTGATGCTCGTGCTACTCTGTAAGGGGGTGGGTGCATTACTGTTATATCGTCTAAGGGGCGGAGAGCTACAGAAGAGGCCGAGTTTTCTATTGATGTGCAGAGCTGATAACTTGGCCGTGCTTTTAGCAATATACTATACGTCTTAGCGGGGCGTGTTTAAACAAATGAAGGGCGGCTTTTGCAATGTTGTTGGGCAGCTTTGCGCGAGTATATTGCTAATACCACCCCCAAGTTATCAGCTCTGCCCATCAGTTGAAAACTCAGCCTCTTCAGTAGCTATCCGCCCCTTAGACGATATAACAGTAATGCACCTGCCCCCTTGCAGAGTAGCACGAGCATCAGGAGCGTGCGGCAGCGTCTGTCACAATATCGTCATCATTGTGCAAGCGCTGTGTTCAGCTGACTCTGAGCGATTTATCTTTTGCTATTTCCGTCGGCCCGCTTTTGGTTCGTACGGCGCAAGCACTGCGCCTGCACAGTACGGGGGGACATTATCCGCCGGGGGGACACTCATCGGCAGAACACCGGCAGCAAGTCCCCATGTTCCGACCCGGCATCCCGACCGGCGACTACTATCAACAAGTCCCGATGTTCCGTCACTGTGTCAGGCAAATAGGAGGGGTCTTTTACTTTTCCTGCTCATGGGAAAGAAGGAAATCCTGGAGTGAACCTATAAGAAAACTGGCGCTGGAGTCCCAGCCCTCTCCTCCTGACTGAGGACCTTCACATCCAGTCCAGTGTTCATCTGTCTCCACATCTTCCAAGCAGCTATGATTGTCCCATCACCACTGCTCTGTCTTTGGGCCCCCTCCAGTACGAGATTACAGTGCCAAGCAGAATATTTGACTCAAACGTACTTAATTCCTTGCTGGGTATGCTGCATAATGCATATATCAACAGTTATTATTGTATAAAAAGTACTTTCAGGTTTTTTTTGGCGGGGGGGTTTAATGTAATTTTTTATTTTTATTTTTTACCTCATGTCTATCACATGGGGGGGGGCTCAAAAGCCCCCTATGTGATGGTGTGTGTGTGTGTGTGTGTGGACGGGGTGGGGCATTGAAGAACCCGGCCTTGGGGCGGCAAAGGGAGTAAATACACGCCTGACTGTTCCTCTAAAACAGAGGTCTCCTAACTTTTTAAACAAAGGGCCAGTTTACTGTTCTTCTGACTTTAGAAGAGCCAGACTGTAGCCACTGAGAGTAGAAAATGATCTTGTGTGAGTGTGAGTAAACAATGTCTCACTATTGGTGTCAGTGGGAGCAAGAGTGCCCCATCCTTAGTGTCAGTGGGAGGAATTGTGCACCATAATTGGTATCATTGGGAAGAATAGTGCCTCATTCTTGGTGTCTTTGAAAGAAAAAGCGTCCCATCATTGGTGTTATTATGTGGAATAGTGTCTCATTGTTGGTGTCAGTAGGAGGAAATATGCCCCTTCGTTGATATCAGTGGAAGGAATTGTGAATAGTGTTCCATCGTTGGTACCAGTAGGAGTGATTGTGCCCCATTGTTGGTGTCATTGGAAGGAATAGTGTCCCATCACTGGTGCCATTGGGAGGAATAGTGTCCCATCCTTGATGTCATTAGGAGGAATAGTGAACCATCATTGTTGTCAATGGAAGGAATTGTACCCCATTGTTGGTGTCATTGGGAGAAACAGTTATTCATCATTGGTGTCAGTAGGAGGAATGATGTCCCTTGTTTGGGGTCAGTGGAAGGAATTGTGACCCATCATTGGTGTCACTGGGAGGAATAGTGTCCCTTAAGTGTCAGTTAGAGGAAATTTGCCTCATCATTGGTGTCAGTGAATGTAATAGTGCCCCAAGGGCCAGATAAAAGCAAGCTAAGGACCGCCTCCAGCCCCTGGGCCACAGTTTGGAGACCACTGCTCCAAAATGAATAAATGTTCATTGGTCAGATTGTACCTACTTGTCTGACCAAATATAATGTCTGTGACAAGTATGCCTGTTATAGAGCTCAGGACTTCCAAGCAGATTTGGGCTTAGTATATGTAGCACTACCCCTGTAGGAGCTGCTGGTTTAAGTTTGGGCCTGTACTCTGCCTATCAACCCCTATAATTTGTCTCAATTCCCCCTTGGCACAACTGGACAACAATGTGATTGTGGGCCCCTAAAAGGCTATAGAGGGCAACAATGATACCACACAACAATAAATGTAGTTAAATATTGTTACCTTAGTGTGGTTTACCTGCCACACAGCTGCAAAAGACAGAGTCCCACACAAGATGCAGTTCAACCAAAAGGTAATATGTTTACTTGGTAGAGAAAATAAAATAGAGATTACACAAGTAACATTTGACTCAAACAGGTCCCTGTGAGAATCAACTGACATACATATGCATAACAATTTCAGGGTTTCACTATACAAAAGGAACCCAGTTAATACAGCTTAGGGTCAGACCTGAGCAAGCACACAGTGGAGGAATCTCCCAACGCAATGATGACAGCAATGGGGTACTTCTCCACCAAGTCCCACCCAGCTACTGAAATAGCACAATGAAAATAAAAATGAATGCAAACAGTTAGCTTACATACGTGAGTTTAATAAACTGTTTGGCTCCCCCTAGTGGGCAGCGCAACTGGTGCGTGTCCCGTTGCATCAACCTAAGCAATGATCTGAACTGATGAGTGTTCCTAACAGTTTCCAGTAATCTTCGGCTAGCTTTGTTGGTACACTTGAGTATTTGTAATCCAACAAACAAGGTGAAGAAAGAATGAACACTTGAAGTATGCAGTACAAAGGCAAGAGAAACGCTGATCCTCCCAAAGAGCTATATCAAGCCCGGGCGTAACGTGTCTCCACTTACGGCGCTGCAGTTGCCCACGAGTACAAGTGAAACTATGGAAGTCACCTTCCTGCAACCCAGTTAGTTATATTGGTGGGCAGGTCCCCTCTCACCAAATGAGGCCTCGCCTCGCCGGTATGCTCCGTCTGGACCCTTCTTGGTTCTCAGCCTCCCTGCAGGTCGTGGTCCCTGGTCCTCTGCACAGTCGCTCACGAGGTGCCGATGGATGGGTGACTCTAGATTCTGTGGAGTGTAGAGCGGTCCCTCGACCTGGTCCGATCAGCAGGGCTGTGACAGAAATCCCTCCGTCAGGCGATCCGGTCTCCGTACTTTAGGCCCAGGCTTCTTCTACTTTTGGGTAATGTAGTCTCAGTTCTATCCACGCCAATAGAGTCTTTGTCTCTGACACCACAATACCCACAATGCTTTATCCAATAACTGAACCAAACAACGTTAGTAGCCTAGCATAAGACGTACACCGGAGGGAGCTAGATTCCTGATAGGCACAAACTGTAGTCCATAAGCTATGTGCAAAAGTGACACCTTGCTACACATTCCCCCCACTTGAAATCTTTGGTCCCCAAAGACAGCAGTAGTTTGTGACCTGTTACATGCTTTGTTTAGATACACGAGGAGAAAAAAAAAGGACCAGTTAGTGTATACAAGAAATAAGGCAATTCACATTTTCATAAGAACTAGGCAGAGGAACCCCCCCACCATGCTTTGGAAACAAGGTTGTTCTGCCTACAGGCCACCCTAACGGGAATGGCCCAACCAGATGTGCCAGAGGGTGAGCTGGGGTTGTCCTCCACCATTTGTACAGTGGAAGGACCAGGCATCTCAGTTGTTCTTTTTGAGGTAAACATGGCCTCTTCAGAGCATTCACCCAATTGATCGTAAGTCAGTCTCTTGGGTGGGTGAATGACTCTTCTCTCTCTCTGCTCCTTAGGTGCTAAGGTCTCAGGTACACTGGACTCTGTTTCCTCTGCAACTTCTTCTCCTTGCTTTGGCCCACTGGACACCACTATCTCTTCCACAACCTCCAGGTCTCCTTCTGGAAGGGATGGAACCTCTTCAGGGTCTTCCATTGTTAGGGAATCCGGATCATCCTCCAGCTCACCAGAAAGCATACTTTGAGGCACAAACTCGGGGGCCTCTGGTCTGAGAGTCCCCATGTCAGTCACTTCAGGTGGGGACAAAAGAGGGATCGTAGGCCTTGGCAGTTGAGATGACCACAACCAGTCTGATTCCATCTCTTCATCCTCAGTGTCTTCATCCTCCACATCTTGAGGTACAGACTGAGACCTAGTGACTGGACGAGACCCTTGAGAGGTTGAGGGAGTCGCCTGTAAATCTGACATTGGTGGCAGGCGAACTGCCTCTGAGAGGGGCAGCTGGTTATTTCTATGCCAAGTCTTTAATGGGCCTACACTCCCTTCTGGCCTGATCTGGTATACTGGGAGCCCTAATAGTTGCTTGCAGATGACATAAGGCTGTAACTTCCAGCAGTCAGCCAATTTGTGTTTGCCAGGGACTCCCAGATTTCTCAACAGTACTCTATCACCTGGTTGCAGGTCCTGCACTCGGACTTTGAGATCAAATTTATTTTTATTTTTTCAGTCCCCTCCTGTCCGAGGTAGCTTGAGCTTTGTCATAGGCGGTCTTTAGACTTTTCCGCAACCGATCAACATACCCTCGGTGGGAGGTTGCTGAGGTGTGATCCAAAGATATGCCAAAGGCCAGGTCTACAGGTAATGGAGCCTCTCGTCCAAACATTAAACGATCGGGAGAGTATCCTGTAGCATCATTTGCAGTATTGTTATAGGCATGAACAATGGCAGCTACATGTTTGCTCCAGTGTTGTTTCTTCTCTGAGCTTAAAGTGCCAAGTAGGGATGAGCCAAACACCCCCCTGTTCGGTTCGCACCAGAACCTGCGAACAGCCAGAATGTTTGCGTGAACTTTAGAACCCTATTAAATACAATGGACTCGAACGTTCAAAATCAAAAGTGCTAATTATAAAGGCTAATATGCAAGTTATTGTCCTAAAAAGTGTTTGGGGACCCGGGTCCTGCCCCAGGGGACATGTATCAATGCAAATAAAAGTTTTAAAAACTGCAGTTTTTCGGGAGCAGTGATATTAATAATGCTTAAAATGAAACAATAAAAGTGAAATATTCCTTTAAATTTCGTACCTGGGGTGCATGTATAGTATGCATGTAAAGTCGTGCTTGTTTCCCGTGCTTAGAACTGTCACTGCACAAAGTGTAATTTCTGAAGGAAAAAAAGTCATTTAAAACTCACCCGCGGCTATAATGAATTGTCGGCTCCCGGCAATACATAGAAAAGTCATTGATAAAAAATTAAAAAAAAGCGTGGGGGTCCCCCCAAATTCAATTACCAGGCCCTTCAGGTCTGGTATGGATATTAAGGGGAACCCTGCCGCAATTTTTTTTTTCTTTTTTTTTTTCCACTTCAGACTCAACCATTTACGAGAGACTTAGTCATATTTTGCATACGTTCCTATCGTCTCTACTATCAGTTTCGCATCATTTGTGGATTTCCTTTTTTTTTTTTTATTATAATATTCATATAAACACCACATTGTAACCTTTTACACTTCTATTTATTAAATACACCCCTTCCCCCTACCCTACCCCACCCCTTACCCCAGCCTCTCCGAATTGTAATCTCTCCGTTTCCTTACTCCTTCTTTATTTATATAGTATGTGTATTTTTCCCCTCCTCACCATCTCTTTTTTTTTTTTTTTTTTTACATTATACCTTATACGTTATGCGTTATACGTTCTGTGTTATGCCCCCATTATCTCTGCATATCCCAATGTATGTTTATAGACAATCCATTCTTTCCATTTTTTTTCAAATTCCTCGATATCTTCCCCATCACAAAACCTAAGATATTCCAAGCCATGCATTTCATCTATTTTATTACACCAGCCCCTCAGTGTTGGTCGTACCGGGTTTTGCCAATAGAGGGGAATTTGGCTCTTTGCAGCATTTAAGAGCTGTGGAAGCATTGTTCTTAAATAATGTTTGTCTGGCATTCGGGTACTATGAAATAAACATACCCACGGGTCGTCGGGAACTACCATTTTAGTTATTTCTGTAATCTTATTTCATATTTCTCTCCAATATTTTTTAATTTTAGGACATGTCCACCAGATGTGACCCATAGTCCCCGTTTCCGAACATCCCCGCCAGCAGAGCTGGGACGTTGATGTGGTGCATTTGTGTACCTTATCGGGGGTTAAGTACCATCTGGCGAGACATTTGTAGTTTAATTCCATTATATTAGAATTGACTGAAGTTGAGTGTACCCTTTTTATTAATTGTTTAATCTCCGAGTCATTAACCCGTGTCCCCAACTCATCCTCCCACTTCTTGACGAATCGCGGCACGCCCAGCTTTTTTGTAACATTTAGTATCTTATAAATTTTCGAGATTACACCCTTCTTACACTTGTCTTCACATAGTTTCTCAAAAGGCCGTAGATTTTCTGCTGTTCTGATCGGCTGAGGTAGTTTTTCAAAAAAATGTTTTAACTGGGCGTACCGCCATTCGTCAATCAGCATCAGGTCGCTCCTTTTTTTTAAATCCTGGAATGTGAAAAGATTGTTTTTCTCCATAACATCTTTTAGTTGGGCATTATCTTTGAGAATCCATTTACCAAACATTTTTTCCCATCCTGGTATAAAATATTTTGTGTCAGTTAACGGAATTAGAGGTGAATTAAAGTCCCATTTTTCGTTTTTGTGAATCCTGTCCCATATTGTTAAAGCATTCCTAGTGATATAATGCGTATCCGTGCCCAGTTCGCGAAATTGTGCCGGAATCCAAATTACTCTCCCCAGTGAAGTTTTGCTAATTTTAGATTCCATATTTACCCATCTTTTTTCAGCATTTTTTTTGCCCATTCGATTATACGTGAAATTATAATTGCATTATAGTAATTTTTCAAGTCAGGTGCCCCCAAACCCCCTTGTGCCTTTTGAAGTGTCAATAAAGTCATTTTAATTCGTGGTTTTTTACTTCGCCAAATAAATGTTGAAAATAGTGTTTGTAGTTTTTTTTAAATAAGCCTGTGGTAGTTGGATTGGGAGCATTTGTAGTTTGTAAATTATCTTAGGTAAAATCACCATTTTAAGAATGTTTATGTGACCACTCCATGAAATTTGCCCCGATACAATTCTATTCAGTTCTGATTTAATGTCGTTCAGTAATGGAATAAAATGTACTTTATATAACGACTCAGTGGTAGTTGTCAATTTAATTCCGAGGTAATTGAATTTTTTTCTCCAGCTGAATAGGGAATATGCTTGGTATATGTTCCTATCTGATTTGGAAATGTTAAAACTCAGTATTTCAGATTTTGCTGCATTTATTTTGAAATTAGACAGCTTTCCAAATTCACTAAAAGCTTTCATTAGATTGGGTAAGGTTGTTTTCGGATTAGTTATATAACATAGGACAGGGATATGCAATTAGCGGACCTCCAGCTGTTGCCAAACTACAAGTCCCATGAGGCATAGCGAGACATTTGACAGCATCAAGCATGACACCCAAATGCAGAGGCATGATGGGACTTGTAGTTTGGCAACAGCTGGAGGTCCGCTAATTGCATATCCCTGACATAGGATATCATCCGCGTAAGCCGCAACCTTATGGTCCTCTTCCCCGACTTCGATCCCCCTAATATCGACATTCCGCCTTATACCCCTTAACAGAGGTTCTAGTACCAACACGAACAATAACGGTGACAAGGGGCATCCTTGTCGGGTGCCGTTTTTCATTTCGATTGGCATTGAGCATGTCCCATTTATTTTAATTCTCGCCGTAGGTCTATTATAAAGAGATGCTATCCACTTAGACATTCTTGGTCCTACACCCACCGCCTCAAGTGTATTCTGCATGAAGCCCCAGTCTACCCTGTCAAATGCTTTCTCAGCATCTATTGACAGGAGTAGACCTGGGGCCCCGCTTTCTTTAATTTTCTGTATAGCTAGGAGAGTTCTAATTCCGTTATCTCGCCCCTCCCTTCCTGGGATAAAACCGACCTGATCCGCATGAACCACCTCTTTCAATATTGTTTTTATTCTGTTAGCGAGAATTTTTGAAAAAATTTTAGTATCGATATTCAAGAGCGAGATCGGCCTATAACTGGAGCAAAGTGTACTGTCCTTGCCTTCTTTTTGGATTATTGTTATTATTGCTTCTAAAGCCTCTTTCCGCATCTCCCATTTCGAGCCTATCCCGTTCATGTAAGAGCATAGTTTTGGTATAAGTGTTTCTATACATTTTTTGTAGTATAATATCGTCAGGCCGTCTGGTCCGGGACTCTTCCCGTTTGGCAGATCAAGTATGATTTTTTTTATTTCCTCCTCTGTGATGGGGTCCTCTAGCTGCCTAATTTTTTCCTCTGGAATTTTATCCAGGTCAATCTCTTTCAAATAGGTTTTGATTTTCTCACATTTTTGTTTTGTCTCTTCGAATGTCTCATTTATATTGATTGAATATAAATTACTATAGAAATCATGGAAGGTTTTAACTATTTCTGATGTTTTATATCTTAAATCCCCGGTGTTTGTTTGTATTTTCTCTATGTAATTAAGAGATTTTTTCTTTTTTAGAATTTTTACTAAATGCTTCCCCACTTTATTTCCCCACTGATATCTCTCTTTCTTTATTTGATTAAAGACCGAGCGAGATTCATATTCAATTACCTCTCTCATCTCCTCTCTTTTAATGGAGAGATTAAGTAATAGTTCTTTACTTCCAGATATCTTATGTTGCTGTTCTAATTCGTAAATTTATTTTGTTAGTGTACTTTTTTTTTCTTTAGTTCTTCTCTTTTTTTCCGCTCCCTCCCTAATTAATATACCCCTGATATATGCCTTATGGGTTTCCCAAACCGTTGCCTCCGACACCCCTTCTGTAGCATTCTCCCTAAAGAACCGTTCTAATTCTAACCTTATTCTCTGGACAATTTTTTTATCCTGTAAGAGTTCTTCGTTCAGCCTCCAGCAATTAGACTTATTTTGTACTTCTCCAATATTTATTTGAAGTGTTACTGGTGCATGATCTGAGAATGTTGTTATTCCAATATTTGTACTTTCTACTATCTCCAATACCTGATGCTCAACTAGGAAATAATCAATTCTTGAGTACGTCCCATGCACGGGGGAGTGGAATGTATAATCCCGATGGTTTATGTGTAGTGTTCTCCACACGTCCACCAGCTGACGTTGGTGCATTTTCCTTTTTAACTTATTCCTCAGGGCCATTCCAGTCCCCCTTGCATGAGACGTACTATCCATCTTGGGATCCAAACCGATATTGAAGTCTTCTGCCATAATGGCCCTTCCTTTCCTAAATTCCATATACTCATCCATGACCCTTATTAAATATTGAATAGATTTTTTATTTGGTCCGTAGACGTTTGCCAGCGTCACCTCGGCTCCATTCAATTTCCCCTTTAAGAACAGGTAACGCCCCTCTGGGTCCACTTTCTTCTCCCCAAGAATAAACCGGGTTCCTCTGGCAAACCCTATAGCAACTCCTTTGGCTCGACTTATTGGGGAATCCCCATAATACCACAGAGGATAATCCTTTGAGGTAATTTGACTATTTGAGCCCGCAAAAAAGTGGGTCTCCTGTAGGAAAACTACGTCGGCCTTCATAGAGAGCATTTCTCGCAATATATTTGCAGCTTTAATGGGGGCATTCAATCCACGCACATTGTATGAAATTAAATTAATTTTTGGCATTGTATTATAGTGAGGGGTCCTACTTTGAGTAAATGCATATTTTTTTCACGGATTTTCGGAGAGGCCCCCCTGCTCAACCCCCTACCCTTCCCCCACCTCGACCCTCCCCACCCTCCCTTCTTGCTATCACGTCTCTTGGAAGGTCTCCAGCGATTCCGTCTAATCCTATGTATACGTTCAAATTTGATTTTTTTTTTTCTACCTCTGTTATTCCCAGCATATGGCCGAATGTTTTGTCCATGAGCTCTTGTAGGTCCTCGCTTTCTCCTTGCGTCTCCGATATTCCCCAGATCCTAATATTTTTTCTCCTGTTCCTATTTTCTTGATCTTCAATTTTATACAAAATATGTCTTTGTTCCCGGTACATCCCTTCAGTCTGTTCTTTTAGTGCTTTTATTTCCTCTCCAAAATTATCCAGTCTATCTTGTTTCCTCTACCCTCTTTAGCATATGCTTCATATCTTGGCGCAACGTCGCTATTTCTCCCTTTATTGAGGATTCCAGTCTAGATTCCATCCTAGCCAGCATTTCAACCATGTCACTTTTTGTCAGTGCTTGCCTTTTTTGTTGTCTAGTTTCCATTCCTTCTTCCTCTTCCTCTTCAATCTCCTCACTAATGGGTAGAGGGGGGTCTATTTCCTCTTGTTTCCTAAGGGCCGATTTCTGTATGCCCTCTGTAACTTTGCTTCTAGTTCCTGATTTTATTCCTGGGCTATCTTTTCCCCCCTCATATACCATATATGTTTTGATTGTTCCTGGGCTGGCACTCATTTTTGGGAGATTCGTGGCTACACCTCTCCCTGATCGTGCGCGCATTTTCCTTAATTCTCTTCCTTTAATTCTCTATAGTTCTTTATTTTGATCTCTTACTTAAAGTACGGATGAGTTAACGCTGAAATGCTATATTTAAGTGAGGGTATTTAAAGGGCCTTTATACAAAAACACACAAGGTTGGTCTTGATTTTGGTCCGGGTTAGTCCGGGTTAGTATTGTCAAGGTCACCTGTGGCCAGGTGACAGATGCACACCGTAGGGGGACAGGAGTGCACCGCGAGGTAGTGAACCCTATGGCTGGCTTGTGCGGATAGGAAACTGGGTGGTTGTGGAAAGGGGGACCAGAGGAGCACAACCGGGATCCTAACGGAAGCGAGAGCCAAGATTCCCCAGGGCGCGGAGTCTAAGACCCAGCTGGTCTTCTCCAGGGCCTCTAGTGGTGAGGATGTTACGCTGCAGGCTGGGACCAGGTCGCGGCCCCTGGAGTTTCCTAGCTCACGCCCCGTAGGATAAGGGGAAAAGAGGGGAAGCAGCAGCACACGATAGAGAGAACCGAATAACAAGCTGAAGGTCAGGGGCCACAAGCAGACAAGGATAACGAAGAACGAGCCGAAGGTCAAGGGTCACGAGCAGACAGGGATAGACGGGGACAAGCCAATAACGTAACAGAGAGACAGACGTAGCACACGGCAGGCAGGAACCCAAACACACAATGCCTAACAAACACGTTGATCAGCAAAGCAGGCTTGCAGTGCACAGGTTAATATAGTGTTCTGTGATAGGGCCTGGGGTGGAGTCAGGCTGGGAGGAGATTATAAAGGAAGCCAGGTGAAAGGGCTCAGGCCTCTAAGATGAACACATGGGAAGGAAGGTAAGCTGACAGACAAACACTACTGCATATCCATGACAGTACCCTCCCTCTTATGGGCCCTCCCCCGCCTGGACCCAGGCTTAAAGGGAAATCTCTGATGAAACCTTCTCAACAGATGAGGTGCAGCGACATCAGATGCAGCGATCCAAGACGCCTCCTCAGGACCAAAACCTCTCCAATGCACAAGGTACTGAAGAATGCCTCTGCAGAGCCGAGAATCCAGAACTTGTCTAACCTCGTACTTAAAATTATCCTCAGAGACCGAAAACGAGGTAGGGAGATGACAAGAAGATCTATTGAGGACCAAAGGCTCTCTAGGAATAAGCAAGGGCATGAGAGGATCAACAGGAATCTGAGGAGGGTCCCCTAGACCCTTAAAGGGGAACTGGTCATCTTGCACAGGACCATCAGACTGGGCAGATGTCAGTGGAACCCTGAAGTCAGGTTGGTTAGAAGGTGACATGTCGCCGGAGTCAAGCTGAATAGCTGAAGGACAAGCAGAATGTCCCGAACAAGAAAAAGTAAGAGGCTCACTGGGCATGGGCTGGACTGGCATAACTAGTACAGAGGCAGAGTGAATAGCTGAGTCCGGTGTAGCGGATACCTGAATCGCATCGCAAGACGTAGCGACTGCAGGACTTGTAGACAAGCTAGCCTGGCTGTGCGTCCAAGGGTGGTTAGGGACAGAGAAATGTAAATGGTTATGCAACCTGGAATGAATGACCGGCTCAGATTCACAGGGGGCAACCTTGGGTAGGCAGGACGAGGAACAGGAGGGACCCCAAGCCAGGATCTGTCCAGTAGTCCAGTCCACATGAGGAGAATGGAGCTGTAACCATGGGAGACCCAAAATTATAGGCGTTGAGGCCTTGGGTAAGATAAGGAAGGATATCCACTCCTGGTGGAGTGTCCCTACCGACATCTTAACAGGGAGGGTCTGGAAGCGGATAGGTCCCCCTGGGAGAACAGTACCATCAATCGCCAAGACCACCAATGGCGTGGTGAGGGGCAAAAGAGTAAGTCTCATGGACGATGCGATTTCCCAGTCCATGAAATTACCAGCGGCTCCGGAATCCAGATATGCTGAGACCGAATGAGAAGAAGCACCAACATGAAGGAACACAGAAAGCAGAAGACGAGAAGGGGAAGGTGATATTTCTGGGTCCAATACTCCACTTTCCAGATGAAGTGGACCCGAACGTTTTTCTGGACAAAGAGAGCAAGTGTCACGAAAATGACCTTTGCCCCCACAGTAAAGACACAGACCAAGAGTTCTGCGCCTAGCACGTTCCTCGGGGGATAGCCTGGTCCGACCCAGCTGCATGGGTTCCTCAGCAGGTAGGAGATGCTCTACGGGTCGAAGAGAGGGGAGCTCAGACTGACTAAGAACCAAGGAGTGCTGGCGTTGCTTTTCTAAGGTCCTCTCCTGAAAGCGAATATCGATCTGGTTACACAAGGAGATAACGCCGGCCAGATCAGTGGGGATGGTTCTTCCAGCTAATTCATCCTTCACTCTATCAGACAGGCCATGCAAAAAGGTTGCGACTAAGGCCTCATTGTTCCAGCTCAACTCAGCCGACAGTATGCGGAAATGAAGGGCATACTGTCCCACAGAAGCAGACTCTTGGCGGAGACGTAAAAGGGCGCTGGCCGCTGAAGAGACACGAGCCGGTTCTTCGAAGATATTCCGAAAAAGTTTCAAGAAGCCAGACAGGCTAGAAACCACTGGATCATTCAGTTCCCACAGAGGGGCTGCCCAGGCTAAAGCTTCACCAGAGAAGAGGGAAATGATATAGGCTACCTTAGCCCGATCAGACAGGAAGTTTTGGGGCTGGAGCTCAAAATGAATCGTGCATTGGCTAAGGAACCCCCTGCAAGCCTTGGAGTCCCCAGAGAAACGGGACGGATCTGGCAGTTGTAGCGAGTGTGTGGCTGCGACTGGTGCAATAGGTGCAGCCGCTGATTGTATTTGAGGTTGCGGATTCAGGGTTCCCAAGGAGGCCTGAAGCTGCTCGAAGCGAGAAGCCAGATCCTGGAGGAATCGCATCACCTGAGTCTGATTCGATTCCTGGGTTTCAAGTCTGCAAACTATGCCCTGCAATGGATCATCCGCGGGTAGCGGGATGTCAGCCGGGTTCATGGCTGATCAAACTGTCAAGGTCACCTGTGGCCAGGTGACAGATGCATACCATAGGGGGACAGGAGTGCACCGCGAGGTAGTGAACCCTATGGCTGGCTTCTGCGGATAGGAAACTGGGTGGTTGTGGAAAGCGGGACCAGAGGAGCACAACCGGGATCCTAACGGAAGCGAGAGCCAAGATTCCCCAGGGCGCGGAGTCTAAGACCCAGCTGGTCTTCTCCAGGGCCTCTAGTGGTGAGGATGTTACGCTGCAGGCTGGGACCAGGTCGCGGCCCCTGGAGTTTCCTAGCTCACGCCCCGTAGGATAAGGGGAAAAGAGGGGAAGCAGCAGCACACGATAGAGAGAACCGAATAACAAGCTGAAGGTCAGGGGCCACAAGCAGACAAGGATAACGAAGAACGAGCCGAAGGTCAAGGGTCACGAGCAGACAGGGATAGTCGGGGACAAGCCAATAACGTAACAGAGAGACAGACGTAGCACACGGCAGGCAGGAACCCAAACACACAATGCCTAACAAACACGTTGATCAGCAAAGCAGGCTTGCAGTGCACAGGTTAATATAGTGTTCTGTGATAGGGCCTGGGGTGGAGTCTGGCTGGGAGGAGATTATAAAGGAAGCCAGGTGAAAGGGCTCAGGCCTCTAAGATGAACACATGGGAAGGAAGGTAAGCTGACAGACAAACACTACTGCATATCCATGACAAGTATCTTATAGCGGTCTCATAAAAGGATACTCAACTTTCTTGTACTCCCAGAATGCCCTCCTTATTTCATCTGCTATATATATTTTATGTACCTTGCTGGTATAAGACACCATCTATATTCGCATATTCACATATCCAAAATGTATGTATCAGTTGTTTTGATTGAGTGGAGCTCTGAAAATAAATTCCCTAGTAATAAACACCGAACTATATATGTCAGAGCTCAGTGATATAGTGATAACGTCTGTGTTAACATCTGTAGAAAGCCTCCATAGAACCCATAGTTATATCCTCTTGATCAAACTCCTAGGATCATAGTCCTAGTCAACGTATTTGTTGAAATCTACAGTCCACAAAGCGTTGTATATAAACACTGTGTATAATCCACTTCACTATTCACTATCCGTGATTTGTAGTAGTGTTTCATAGTCTTCTAACAGTGTCCAACAAAAATTCAAATAGATACAGGTTACCAATCTATTAGATGCGGTCAGTAATTGGGTGCTACCGCAAAGAAAAGGAAAACAAGAAAAAACCAGGGACCTCACTACCTTGTTGTTGGGATCTCCAAGTATCCTGGGTTGGGGTTAGGGTTGGTGGTACCTGCGAACTTCCTCCTTGGTCATGGATAGGATGGAGAGGGAATGGTGCAGGGGGGGTCTGCCTGAGCAAGGACTCCCGAGGTTGCGTCGTCAGAGAGCGAAGAGGGGTATGAAAGAGGCTTGTGCTCTACATGCTCTGCAGTAACATTACAGTAACATTACAGCAACATTACATTGTATCCTTATAACTGCATATTATCTTCATGTTACCTGCTATCCGCCCCTCATTCTGCTCGTTCATCTTGCTCACCTTGGGTTCCCGTCCTGCTGCTTCTTCTTCTACGTCCTTCAGTCCCAGTCTCAGGCTCTCCCCGTTCGGCTCCCCCTCCCCCCGCTCCTTACCTTCTTTTCCTGTAGCGCCGTACCAGGAGCCTCTCACCGCTCGCTCACCGCTTGCTTGCCTTACTATCCTCAGCAGGAGCACTGAAACTTAGGAGCGCTGACCCCACAGAGTCCTGCTAACCCTCCAAAGGCCTTTTCCAAGGTGTCTGTGTTTTTTTTTTTTTACATTTTTTTACACTTTCTTCGTGAAATGGTAGGGGTACAATGTACCCCTTACCAATTCCCATGGGGGGGCCGGGATCTGGGGGTCCCCTTTGTTAAAGGGGTCTTCCAGATTCCGATAAGCCCCCTGCTCGCAGACCCCCACAACCACCGGGCAAGGGTTGTGGGGATGAGGCCCTTGTCCCAATCAACATGGGGACATCCTCCCCATGTTGAGGGCATGTGGCCTGGTACGGTTCAGGAGGGGGGGGCGCTCTCTTGAACCCCCCTTTTTTCCTGCGGCCTGCCTGGTTGCGTGCTTGGATAAAGGGTCTGGTATGGATTTTTGGGGGAACTCCACGCAATTTTTTTTTTAAATTTGGGGTGGAGTTCCCCTTAAAATCCATACCAGACCTGAAGGTACTGGTATGGATATTTGGGGGAACTCCACGCATTTTTTTTTAAAATTTGCAGCAGGGTTCCCCTTAATATCCATACCAGACCTGAAGCGCCTGGTAATTGGATTTGGGGGACCCCCACGTTTTTTTTTTTATCAATTACTTTTCTATGTATTGCCAGGAGCCGACAATTCATTATAGCCACGAGTGAGTTTTAAATGACTTTTTTTCCTTCAGAAATGACACTTTGTGCAGGGACAGTTCTAAGCACAGGAAACAAGCGCGACTTTACATGCATACTATACACATACCCTAGGTACGAAATTTAAAGGAATATTTCACTTTTATTGTTTCACTTTAAGCATTATTAAAATCACTACTCCCAAAAAAACGTCCGATTTTAAAACTTTTTTTTGCATTGATACATGTCCCCTGGGGCAGGACCCGGGTCCCCAAACCCTTTTTTGACAATGACTTGCATATAAGCCTTTAAAATTAGCACTTTAGATTTCTCCCATAGACTTTTCGAATTTGCCGCGAACACCCCAAATTGTTCGCTGTTCGGCGAACGGGCAATGTTCGAGTCAAACATGAGTTCGACTCGAACTCGAAGCTCATCCCTAGTGCCAAGCATGTCAAGAAGAGTTTGGTTAAACCTCTCAGGTTGAGCGTCCCCTTGAGGGTGGTAAGGAGTGGTTCTGGACTTTTTGATGCCTAATAGGTCTAAAAGTCTTTTAATAAGGCTACTTTCAAAGTCTCTCCCTTGATCCGAATGGATACGCTGGGGCAAGCCATAGTTAACGAAGAACTTCTCTACTAAAACCTTGGCCACTGTTGATGCTTGCTGATCCTTTGTTGGGAATGCTTGAGCATATCTAGTAAAATGATCAGTCACTACCAGAATATTTCCCTGTCCACTCAGATCAGGCTCCAGGCAAAGAAAGTCAATGCACACCAGCTCCATGGGTCCCTGACTCTGAAGATGGCCCATTGGGGCGGCTCGGGAAGGCAAGGTCTTCCTTTGGATACATCAAAAACAGGAGTGGCAGTAACCCTCGACTTCAGCCCTCATGCAGGGCCAGTAGAATCGATCCCTCACCAAATGGAAAGTTCTCTCAGGCCCCAAATGGCCATGGTTATCGTGGAGGGCCGTCAACACTGTCACTCTGTGTTTTCTGGGTAGAAACAGCTGCCATCTTTCTTCAAGACCAACAGAGGGGCCCCTTCGGTAGACCACCCCTTGATGCAACTGCAACCGATCCCATTCTCGGTTTAGCAGACGGGCCTTCTTTGGGGAATCCGTGAGAAGCATATCAGAGCACTTATTCTCCAGAGCCTTTAAAGCCAAGTTACTCAGAGGGTCTTCCAACTTGACCCTTCTCAGGTCCTTCTTTGACAGCTTTGGCAGGCCTTCATCCCCCACTTGGGTCACATTGCAGTAACTTTTGGGTACTCCAGCAGCAGAAACTCCAATCTCTTCGGCCCTGGATCCTCCTCCAGCCTGACGTTCAGCTCCCTGGTATAAGGCCCGCACTCCTTCTGGTGTCAGCTGAGTCCACTCTTCTGGGGAGTCACTGGGGCCATGGGGCCTTCTTGAGAGTGCATCCGTATCCCTGTTCCCAACTCCTGGTTGATATTTCAAACTAAAGGTGAAACCCGAGAGGGCAGCCAACCACCTATGTCCTGTGGCATTCAGTTTGTCTGTAGTGAGAAGATAGGTGAGTGGATTGTTGTCAGTCTTGACCACGAACTCTGCCCCGTAGAGGTAGTCTCTCAATTTATCCACTACAGCCCACTTCAAGGCAAGGAACTCGAGCTTATGCATGGGGTAGTTCCTTTCAGCGGGGACCAAACTCCGACCATCGTGTTCTTGATATAGTACCCCGCCCAACCCATCTCGACTGGCATCGACGTGTAGTTCGTAGGGCTTGGTGGTGCCGGCATAGGCCAAGACCGGGGCAGTGGTTAGGCTCCTTTTCAGATGACTGAAAGCCTCCTCACACTTGGAAGTCCACTGATCCTGGATGGACTCTTTAGGTTTTCTAGGCCCTCCTGCGGGCTTCACAGGTTTGACTGGTTCTGGGACATCATCCTCTCCTTCACTCCTCAGTAGTTCATTGAGCGGGCGGGCTATCTTGGCAAATCCTTCTACAAATCTTCTGTAGTAGGAACAGAATACAAGAAATGACCTAAGCTCGGTCACATTAGTGGGTCTTGGACTCTTGGCCAAGAGGTGACGGCATCCAGCTTCTCAGGGTCTGTGGCTATCCCCTCGGCAGACATGATGTGGCTAAGGTAGTGGACTAAGGACTGATAGAACTGGCACTTCTCTATGGAGAGTTTTAGGCCTTCTTGATGAAGTCTCTTCAGGGCCTTCTCCAACCATTCTTCATGCTCTTCTAGAGTCCTGCCGAACACTATGATGTCGTCCAGGTACACCAGCACCTCGATCAGGTTCATGTCGCCCACTGTCTTCTCCATCAGCCTTTGGAAGGTGGCCGGGGCTCCTGACAACCCTTGAGGCATGCGATAAAACTCAAAGAACCCCACTGGGGTAATGAAGGCAGTTTTCTCTTTATCCTCAGGATGCATGGGGATTTGGTAATACCCTCTCTTCAGGTCCATCACACTGAACCACTTGGCTCCTGACAGGCTCTGCAGGGCGTCTTCTATCCGGGGGTGGTGTACTGGTCAGGAATGGTCCTTCTGTTCAGTGTTCGGTAGTCAATGCACAGCCTTAGTGAACCATTTTTCTTTCGCACTACCACTATTGGATAAGCATAGGGTCTTCTGGATTCTCTGATGATCCCCGCTCTGAACCAAACAACAATAGTAGCCTAGCATAAGATGAACACCGGAGGGAGCTATATTCCTGATAGACACAAACTGTAGTCCATAAGCTACGTGCAAAAGTGACACCTTGCTACATATACAAAAAAATATGATCTGTGCACCTCCATTTAGGGTGCACTTATAGTGGGCACAGTTGAACCGAACCCACTCCTTCACTGGTCTGTGCTCACACTGTGTTTGATAGGAAGCATTCCTGGGTATTCTCATGTCATACCCTCTAAGGAACTGAGTGCCGCGAAGGCTTCTACTGCTGCCCATCAAACTATTATGATCGGGGAGTGGGGGCGCAACTTACTAGCGATGTATGTGGTGATGGGCACACACAGCCCTGTTTGGGAGCACACACACACTGACTTGCTACAGGAGACACCTGGAGGTGGTAGAAGTTGACAGTACTGGTAGGTGACTGCTAGAAAACGAGGAAAGCAACCTTTCTGAGCAATATTGATCTGTGGTAGCAGCACACATTACAATCTGATTTGTTCAATCTCTGTAAAATCTCTTCCAGATTTACGAAGAACCATATAGTGTGAGAGACAACCTTAGCTAAACAATAAACCTATATGTAATCAGACAGGCCCTCAAACTACAGTATATAGTAGCTAGTAAATATAAGGAAAGACAATTTTATTAGAACAGGTGAAATAAAAAAATAAAAATAAAAAAAGATTACTTTTAACCATTGATGTAGCATTATGACTCCCCCCACCCCCGCCATTTTATTAATTGCAAAACTCAATAAACAGGAAACATATCATTTTAGAAAATAATGTGCTAGTCGTAATTTGCAAACAACTCTCTGCATCAGTCAAGCAAAGCATGGCCTAGATGGAAAATACAATAGTGAGCGCAAACTCTCTTTTTACAGGCATTTCTGATCCTGTTATGGCTAAGCGAAATCCATAAAGATCCAGCTAACCGATTGTTGGTTTGGATGAATGAATGGATGGATATGAAAGATATTTTATTAAAAAAACTTTGGGATTTTGGACTTTACTGGTACCAAGAGAGGAACGGCCACACCTTTATAGTAAAAACAACAATGTTTATTACAAAAATATATATACAATTTTTTTTTTTACTATAAAAGGTGTGGCCGCTCCTCTCTTGGTACCAGTAAAGTCCAAAATCCCAAAGATTTTTAGTAATATCTCATATGGATGAGGTAACCTTCTTATAGCCTGATCTCTCTTTTATAAGAAAGATATTTTATCTAAGTTACTTGAGAACGTATGCTTCAAGCTGTGATATTCCCATACATTGTAAAGCTATTTCTAAAATCTATTAGATAACATTTCCTTGGTCATATTAATAATAGATCCCATGGACCAATAGGGATGGACAGGAGGTGGAAGGGGGCAGGACAAAGTACTGACTTTTTAGGTAAAGTCAATTCCATCACAAATCCAAACAAAGGTTTTTGATCAACAGTTAACCACTTGCTGACCGCCGCATGTACATATACGTTGGCAGAATGGCACGGCTGCGCAGAGGGATGTACCTGTACGTCCCTTTGAATTTGCCACCATGCGCGCGCGTGCCCCCGCCGCGTACTCGGTGAGCGTGCCCGCGGGTCCCGCAAACTCTATGTCCGCCGTGTGCCTGCGATTGTCTCACGGAGCGGCAGAATGGGGAGATGCCTATGAAAACAAGGCATTTCCCTGTTCTGCCTAGTGACAGGAGAGTGATCTACTGCTCCCTGTCATCAGGAGCAGTGATCACTGTTGTGTCACTTGTAGCCCAGCCCCCTAGCAGTTAGAATCACTCCCTAGGACACACTTAAGCCCTTAATTGCACCCTAGTGTTTAACCCCTTCCCTGCCAGTGTCATTTACACAGTAATCAGTGAATTTTTATAGCACTGATCGCTGCATAAATGACAATGGTCCCAAAATATACACAGTTTGATCTCACCAAAGGGGGCCTGTGGTTGCCAATCCCAGTAATGATATAACAGAGAAAGAGTCTCCCCAAATGAGAGTGTAGGGACTTTCTAGGCAACAAGGTTGTATAAAATTATAGAGATAATTGAATAGATAAATATCATTTAATGAACAAGTATAAAAATCTGGTATACAAACACCAATATTCTGGTATCATAAAATCACCAATATACAAAATGAAGTGTGATGTTTTCATGCGGTCACTATTCCAACCAACGCGTTTCGGGACTTTGATCAGTGTCCCTTCATCAGGGTTAATTCGGATTAGTTTGACCACAGAACATTTTTTGTCTAGAACATGCTGTGGTCAAACTAATCCGAATTAACCCTGATGAAGGGACACTGATCAAAGTCCCGAAACGCGTTGGTTGGAATAGTGACCGCATGAAAACATCACACTTCATTTTGTATATTGGTGATTTTATGATACCAGAATATTGGTGTTTGTATACCAGATTTTTATACTTGTTCATTAAATGATATTTATATATTCAATTATCTCTATAATTTTATACAACCTTGTTGCCTAGAAAGTCCCTACAATCTCATTTGGGGAGACTCTTTCTCTGTTATGGTCCCAAAATAGCGTCAAAAGATCACCGACATTACTAGTAAAAAGAAAAATTATTAAGAAAAGTGCCATAAATCTATCCCCTATTTTATTTATACTTTATACTTTTATAATACGGGGATACTTTTATATAAATCCTGTGTGGTAAATGCATGGTTGAAAATTGTGATGTATGAATAATGTGTGGAGTAGAACTGTAATTTCATTGTGAATTTGTTTCTACAATGACAATAAATATTATCTTATCTTACTTATCTAACTTTTGCGCAAACAAATCAATATACGCTTATTGCAATTTTTTTTACCAAAAATATGTCGAAGAATACATATCGGCCTAAACTGAGGATTTTTTTATATATATATATATATATATATATTGGGGATATTTATTATAGCAAAAAGTAAAAAATATAGCTTTTTTTTCAAAATTGTCGCTCTTTTTTTGTTTATAGCGCAAAAAATAAAAAATGCAGAGGTGATCAAATACCACCAAAAGAAAGCTCTATTTGTGGGAAAAAAAGGACGTCAATTTTGTGTGCAATGTCGCACAACCGCGCAATTGTCAGTTAAAGCAACGCAGTGCTGAATCGCAAAACATGGCCCGGTCATTGGGCAGTCAAATCCTCCGGGGCTGAAGTGGTTAATATAGTTAAAGTGGAACTTTATTGTATAAAACATTTGCTATCAGGGTGGCTTTTATTGCAGAAGAGATTTTGTAGGTCTCGTTTGCCATTACCGGTAATCATTCTTTACTGCCTGCTAGCAAGTTCTTCTAGATTTTTGGCATTCCTTGTTGCAGGTATGAATTAACTCCCATCTACATGCATGCTAGTTACACCAATAAAAAAATGCATGACGACTCTGACACTGAAAGAAGAACATGCCAAGATGTCAGCGGCGACGAGGAAGCTAGTGCACATTGGTGATAACAATGGACTTTAGATTTACTTTAAATATAGTGGATTTAACCATTATGTATAGTACACATGTAGTCTAATGTTAAAGAATCTTTTATTACAATTTGCATAAATCTGTTTAGTCAGGTTGGCCATTTTTTTCAATAATTTTTGTTAATTTTTGGGCAAATTTTTTTTTTCAGGGTGGAACTCCACTTTAAGACATGGAGCCCTCACAGAACACCATCTTTGGTGCCATCTACTCATTAGGAGTACAGACTTTACAGTAATGCCTCGTACACCCGACCGATTTTCCCGTCTGAAAAACTGCAATGAGAGCTTTTGGCCGGGAATCCCGGCCGTGTGTATGCTCTATCGCAGTTTTTCCGACGGGAAAACTGCTGGACAAAAAAAGAGAGCAGGATATCTTTTTTCCCATCAGGAAAAAATCCTGGCGGGAAAACCGGTCGTCTGTATGCGTTTTCGACAGGGGAAAAAACGTGCATACTCGGAAACAATTTGACGCATGCTCGGGAGCATAGAACTTCATTTTGTCGGCTCGTCGTAGTCTTTTACGTCACTGCAATCTTGGCAGTCAAAAGTTCACTGGACTTTTGCCTGAGCGTGGATATGCAAGAGAAGCTTGGTTGGAATCCCGTTGGGAAAACCATCGTTTTTTTATCCAACGGGAAAACCGGTCGTGTGTACAGGGCATAAGTCTTCTTATTATTGCAAGTATTTATTGCATCCTAGCCAGGTGTTTTTTTTCTTTCTATGGTGGTTCCCAGTTACTAAATAAACAGGAGACTTGGAGTTCTAATAACATTTTCTATGTGATCGCTCAATATCTTGTGCATGATACTTTTAGCTTAAAATGTATCTTAACTCGAAAACAAAAATAATAATAATGCAGCTCACCAGTCCTTAGATGTACTGGCTGTATTTAGTTTTTATTTTAGTTTTTCTCCCCTTTTATTTTTGCCTGGTAAGGCCCCATGTACACGGGACGCTGATAAACTCGCGTTCAGAGGCATCCTGTGAATAATACATTTCCTGTTTCTGGATGGTCAGCTCACTCCTCCACTGTATCTATAAAGGAAGCCATGGTTGTCACCCAAGCTGGATTTCAAATACGTCTCCCTCTCTTTATTTTTCAGAATGGGGGTGATGGGAATAGTAGTTTATACAAAGAAGACAACATTGTCGTTGCTTTGTACGTTGCTTTGAATCCTGCCCCCTAGCGGGCGCCCGCGCGCCCGCCGCGGTCTCCGTGACCGTGCCAGCGGGACCCGCGGACTCGATGTCCGCCGGTGTCCCGCGATCGGGTCAGATTCAAACCATCTATGGGCAGGCTAATTGTACCCAAGTCGATCAATCGATTGACTGGGGTAAAACCAGCATGTCAGATTTTCACAGGCGATTATTGCCAGCGACTATAGCCATGAGCAATAATCACTGTGTTCTTCCGGCAGGGACAACTCCTTGCCTGGAGAACACAATAGCTCCGTGGGAGGGATTTCACCCAGCAACACTGACTGTGCTGATGGGGGAATTTAGCAATTTTTTTTCTTTCCTGCAATTGCAACATCTTTGGCCTGCTTAACTTTTGCCCTGTTCTACAATCTTTTCTGTGCTGTCTGCACCTGTCCAATAACTTCTTATATGAGGTGTGTCCACAAAGTAATGAGAATGATATTTTAAAAATTATTTTATTAAAATTTTTTACTGTTCAGTATTTTCTCCTTCAAAGTATGTACCTTGTGAGTGCACACCATGCTCCCAGGGATTTTTCCATTCTTCATAGCATCCCTGGAAGTCTTCAAGTGGGATGGCGTTCAGAGCCTGCGTAGTGGTTCTTTGGACATTATCAACACCATGAAAATGGTGTCCTATCTCATGTTCAAATCGTGAGTCACGATTTTATGAACAATTAACTTGGTTATTCTCGTTTCCTCTGCAATCATTCTGATAGTGAGCCATCGATCACGGTTGAGAACAGACCTCACTGCATCCACACTCTGTTCCATTTTTGCCTGACGGCTCACTTTTAGAATGATTGCAGAGGAATTGAGAATTACCAAGTTAATTGTTCATGAAATCGTGACTCAGGATTTGAACTTAACTACTTCCCACCCGGCCACTGTACATATATGGCCAGGTGGTCGCTTCCTCCTTCTGAGTGGATGTTCAGGAACGTCCCTCAGAAGGAGGCGGATCGCGCGCGTGCTAGCCCGTGCAGCGGCGCGATCCCAATGCGCTCGTGTCACCTGGACACTGAGCAGCTCCGATCGGCAGGAGGGCTCTGTGATTGGCCCTCCTGATTACATGACGGCTGTGTCCAATCACAGCCATCATGTGATGTAAATAGAGAGCCGGTTGCTAGGCGATCGGCTCTCCTCACAAAGAAGTTGTCAGTGAGGATAGGAGAGCAGATCGCTGCAGCCGGCCGGTGATCAGTGAGTATGAGCTGTTTTTTTACAGCTTTTTACACACTGATCAACGGCCCAGTGTCCACACACATGTCCCAACACAATGTAAACACACAAAGTCCCCAAAATAGTGTCCCCAAAACACATGTCCCCAGGGCACACATGTCCCCACATAGTAAAAACACCTGTCCCCCACATATGTAACAGTAAAATCCCATGTCCCAATGATCATCTGCACACATATGTCTGTGATCACCTGCGCACACCTGTACATGATCATGTGCATACATCTGTCCGTGATCACACAAACCAATTATTATACACTTAGCAGGATTTTTTTACCAAAGACATGTGGCAGAATACATTTTGGCTTAAATTTATGACAAAATTAGATTTTATTGGATTTCTTTTAAAATAGAAAGAAGAAAATATTGTTTTTTTTCCAAATTTTTGCTCTTTTTTCGCAAAAAAACCCCCAAAAAACTGAGTCCTGAATAAATACCACTAAAAGAAAGCTCTATTTGTGTGAACAAAATTATAAAATTGTCATTTGTGTACAGCGTAGCATGACCACGCATTGTCATTGAAAGTGCGACAGCGCTGAAAGCTGAAAATTGGTCTGGGAAGGAAGGGGGCAAAAGTGCCCAGTATTGAGGTGGTTAAGAAAGGACACCATTTTCATTGTGTGGATAACGTCCAAAGAGCCACAATGCAGGCTCTAAACGCCATCCCACATGAAGACTTCCAGGGATGCTATGAAGAATGGAAAAATCACTGGGAGCGTTGTGTACACTCACAAGGAGCATACTTTGAAGAAGACAATGTTCAATCGTAAAACTTTTCAATAAAATAATTTTTCAAATATCATTCTCTTTACTTTCTGGGCACACCTTGTACACTTGAATGAGTTATACCCAAACCATTGGGGTAAGGCCCTATTCAAATTTATAGGGAAGTTACTGTGCTGGTGCCAGAGGGGACAAGAAGATTTCTGAATGAAGGATGTATACACCGTGGGAGGCTGTAGACCTAATTGGGGTTAGGGGGGGTTAGCTTAGAATATTTTAGGGGGAGGGAGTGGGAGATGGGGACATTTTATCTAAAATCCAAAGGATCAGAATGAAGATTTTCTGCATAAATATAAAAATATGCCAAATAGACAGTGTGTGTAAAATGTATCCTAAGAGTATCCTAATGTACACTATATTGTCAAAAGTATTGCCAGTTGTCACGTACCTGGTAGGAGTCTGAGATGATGAGGTCGGCCTCTCTTGTATCTCTGGCCCAAGCCCCACTGCAGGTGGAACAGATGGTGGCAAGGGTCAGGAGGAACACAAGTGCCTGTACGTGTTGCGTGCAGAACTGGTACGTAGAGTGGAAGTTCGGGCAGAACAGCCGGTAAGGAGCTGGACCCAGGGAAGCTGAGATGGAAGACAGCTGGCACAGGCACTTGGAGACTGCGTAGAGCCAAGCAGGAGACAGAAGCGAGGTCACAAGGATAGCCGGGTTCAATAGCAGGCAGGCAGCCAGGTAACAAAACATTAAGCAGAAGCAGGTCAGATGGAAGCCGGGATCAGGAACCAGTAATCTGAGGTAATCAGAGTCCAGAGACAGGGTCGAGGAAAGCCAAGTTCAGCAACAGGTATCAAGCAGAGATTAAACAGGATTCAGGATATCAGGACACAGCTGAAGACCAGTCAGCACTGTTCAGGAGTCAGGGCACCCTTTAAATAGGCCATCTGGCGCCAACTGGGGCTAGGGGCGCGCTCCTGCGCGTGCACGAAGTCCGATGCGCACGCGCATGCGCATTACCGCACCTAGGAATCTGCCGTTGCCCATGAGTGTGCGCATGCGCACATGTGCGCACAGAACGTATTCTGACAGTTCTCTTACACCAGTGCAAAAAGCAAGGTCCATAAAGACATGGATGAGCGAGTTTGGAGTAAAGGAACTTGACTGGCCTGCACAGAGTCCTGGCCTTAGCCTGATATTATACCTTTGGGATGAATTAGAGTGGATTCTGCGAGCCAGGCCTTCTCGTCCAACATCAGGGCCTGACCTCACAAATGTGCTTCTGGAAGAATGGTCAAACGTTCCCCTACACACACTCCTAAACCTTGTGGACAGCCTTCTCAGAAGAGTTCAAGTTGTTCTAGCTGCAAAGGGTTGGCCAACACAATATTGAACCCTACGGACTAAGACTGGGATGCAATTAAAGTTCATGTGCGTGTAAAGTAAAGCCCCGTACACACGGTCGGACTTTTGGCCAACAAACTTCATTTTGAGCAAGTTGGACCAACAATCCGATCGTGTGTACGCTCCATCGGACAAACTTTTTTTTTTTGTTTTCATCGGACAAAAGTTGGGTCTGCAAACGGACAAACTTTTGGCCAAAAAAAGTCTGATGGAGCAAAGTCCGACCGTGTGTACAGAAAACCATATGACTTTTGTCCAATGGACAAAACAACTAATGTTAAAATCAACCAACAATAGCAGAAGTTGACCAAAGGGTGGCGGTAAAGAGCAGAAAAGAGCAGAAAAACCACGTGATGTTGCAAAAAGTTTTGGGAAAGTTTGCAGAAAAGTCCTGTGGTGTGTATGCTATGGGTGTGCCCGGACAACTCCGTTCGGACAAAAATCCAGAGAAAAGTCCGATGGAAGTCCGACCGTGTGTATGGGGTTTAAGACGTCACAATACTTTTGACAATATAGTGTATGTCTACCTTTTTCTAAACATTTTTGATTTACTATACCATCATGTTTTTTTTCCAATAGGTATTTCTGCCTTTGCTTCAACAAAAACATAGTTTTTAGGATTTTGCCGTCATGGAGACCTTTTGTTAGCTTGACGCACCTGTTTTTTCTTTTGAGTGGCCTCACCCTATTGTATGACATGCTATAGGATGTCTTCCTAACTATGACAGCAATGCTAAGATATGTGTACTATACAACAAAAACCACAAGTGTCGTGAGTCAGGCGATCACGAATCTTCAAGAACTTCTCTGTTATGTTCAGGGTCCGTTGTGGAGGTTTGTCATCATCGTAGAACAGACCTAAGTGCTGTCTCACAAACACATAGATTCATTTGAAGTAGTCAAGTCACAAATGCCTACGATTGATTTATAGGCTGCTAAATGCATCAGCTTAGGCATGCAGGGTGTAGGCAGTTTAGCTGGGTGCCAACATTTGAGAAAGCCAAAAAAGCATAGCTGAAGAATCAGTAGGATATCAAATTCCTAATGACATCATAAATAAAGTCCAATGCGCTGGGCCAAAACCATGTCGTAAGAGCACTTAGTAAATTTTGTATTCGTCACACTCTGAAATGTTAGAGATCAGCAAAAGAGCATTTAAAGTGGCCTTTTTCCTTCAGGGCAGAGGCAGGGGTGACGTAAATTCTTTTTTTGTTTGTTTTAGAAGACTTGTAAGGCTATAAGCGAATTAACCTATTGCTTTAGATACTTATGACCCTGCCTGTCCTGCTATTTACACTTATTGATCTCTTAATTACTGACTAATCCTTTTTGACTACTTTGAACCTTGTCTACTACACTAAGACCCCATTCACACAGGGGCGACTCGTCGGGCGACTCAGCCGCCTGACCAGTCGCGTCCCGTTCTGTACAATGGAACCGTTCTAACCGTAGCGATTCAAGTCGCTCCGACTTAGAAAAAGGTTCCTGTACTACTTCGGGACGACTTCAGGGCGACTTCCATTGACTTCAATACAGAAGTCATTTTGCAAGTCACCTTTGAAGTCGTGTGAAGATCGCCCGGCAGAGTCGCGGGACAAGTCGTGCCGCCCCTGTGTCTAAAGCCCCCATACACATGATAAGAATATCATACAAAAAACACTGCTTTCAAAGCGATCGTACGATAATCTGATCGTTAGTACACAGCTGTCTTTTGAAATTTTTCAAAGGGACAAACACGAACATTTTTCTCGTACGATACCAGATTTTATGAGTTTCGTTTTAATCAGTACAGTTTTTGTCCAAAAATACAATACAAATACATTACAACACATTACATCACTTCGAAAAAAAATTCTGTCGTATGAGAATTTTCATAATTTATTAACCTATTCGTTTTAGATATGGAGATTAGCATCCAAAAAAAAAAATGGACGCTTATTCGTCCAATAATCTTATCTTGTGTTCAAGAAAGGAAAGGTAACCCCTGGAAGTCACACATCTATGGTGTACTACTGCAATGAATAGAGTGGCAAACTTAGCCTGGACTCCGACCAGGTCACTTCCCCAATGCGTTTCACTCTGCCCCCCCCCCCCCGGGCTTAGTAATGGGGATCTTATCGTGTGTACTAGGCTTAATTCTGTAAACTTCAAGATTTGCAGAGTTTATATCTAAAAAACTGTCCAGAATGCTAGCATTAGCAAATAGATAAGAAGGTAAATAATTTTTACTTGTTTCAAACTTTTATTTTTCATTTTCTCAGTTGTTTCCTGTTTTTTGGCATAGGCCAAAATTATGTCATACATCCAAAGACTCTTCATGGGCATTTTTTTCTTTCATCTGGAGGAGGAGAGGAGGGGCTTTCTTAGCTAAGCACAACCTCCTGCCTGCTTGCCTAAGCTAAGGGCAGATGGATTCCAGGCTGGATATGCTACATAAACCATCTGCCCTTACTCAAGATGGCCATGGTTAGACATGCTAAAGGGGTGTCTTTAAAAATGTTTGCCCAACAAAATAAAGTATGGAGACATGGATGGGTGGGCGCCTTTGCTTTGAATAATAACAATAAAATAAAGCGGTAGCAAAGTTGTTTAAAAAAAAGTCCCCCTGCAAATTAATGGAATAATGTGCTAGTATGCATCGTGCTGTCACCGCAGACAGGGCTCCCATCTTTACCCGGTCTTCTTTCCCAGTTCATCGTTTGAATGGCCGAGCTGCGATGATGTCAACCTCACACAGGGGTCATAGCCACGGCACAGCGCTCTGATTGAGCGGCACTCTCGAGAGTGCCATCCATTCAGTGCGCATGCACTGGTGATATCATCGGCTGCTACAGATATGAATATCTCCTAAGCGGTGCACCTTATTATAGGCTTACTTGTAGGTACAACTGATGCTTTGTGTATGTTCTTTATTATATATATATATAGCAATTTTTAATTTTTTTTTATTTAATATATTGTAAAGGATTCACAGAGCCCTGTGGGTTATCCAAACAGGCAGCACAGCCTACATAGAAGCTGGTTTTGTTTGATTGAAACCTTAGATGTAGGTAGCCCTCTCACTCTGGTGGGCACATTTTTGCTTGCGCTACACAGTTGTAACAGGTTTTATTCATCAAGGAGGCTAGCCTGTAAACATGTGAAATTAACTTAAAGCGGAACTGCAGTCTGCTCACATAATTTGTAATTAAAACATCTTTACCATTCTGAAGCTTCCCTCCAACCACTTTGCATATTATTTTATATATACTGTGATTCTGTACGTGCCAAATATGCTGCAGAAATCTCCCTCTACTGAGTCTGGCTGCATCCATTTTAACTGTGGGCAGCTGAAGCTGCTGCCTGTTCACTTCCTGGATTTACACAGACACACAGAGGCACGCCTCCAGCTCTGCAGCTCTCATGGGCCCTCTTATGACTCAACCCCCTTCCCTCCTTGCAAACTCTCACAAGAGTCAGAGAGAGAGAGATGTGCATGATGTCATAAGCCTAGACTAATGACCGGACAAGAAACATGAAGTGGGCTGTATAAGGTATTTACTGGCAGAAAAAAAATGTTTTACTATCCAAAGTTAAAACAACAAGGGTTGAAGATTTAATACTGTAGATGGAAAGTTAAAAAAATTACTGATGTTCCGCTTTAAGTGTTCCAGCTGCTGTAAAAATATTAATATTCAATATATAAATTTTATCTGACCTAACAAAAAAAAAATGATCTTATGTTTTTTATCTTTACCATAATAATATAACAAATACAATATGTGCACAACTAACACACATTCTACTTACAAAGGAAATTCACTTTTCTTGGGAACAAAAAAATGCCCCCCGTGAGATATATGTACAGTACATTGCAGGGATTTTAACAAATTTTGTTGCAGATTCCAACTTTTTGTTATTTTGAAGGAATGGCTATTTGTCTTCGTCCATGTGCAAAATTAATGTGAACGGGAGTGACTTTATAATTATGAATCAGCTGCTGCTGCAGAGTTCTAATGAGCAAAGTGGCAGGGTTTGCATCCCTTTAGACAAGTTTTCCCTTTGGGGGTATCACACCAAAAATGAAATTTTTTGTTATGACTTTTGTAGCGATTGTATATAATACATTTTTCAATTTTTTCCCCCACAAAAGTAGAGTTACCCTTTTTAAAAGAAAACCTGGTCAGGCAACTAGCATATCCATTACTGGCATTTTTTTTTTTCGATATGCCAGTCATTTGGCTTTGATGTTTTTTGAGTCATACTGTAGATCTGAAACAAATATGCAGATCAGGTTTTCTGACTTCACTTTATCACTTTATCTATATATGTTTGTATGTTTAACTCCTGAACATAATAAATGAAGAAAACATATGGAGAACACTAATTATTTCTTTTAGGAGCTACTAATAGCATTCACACCTACATGTAAATGTTTCCACACGTGTACAGAAATGTGGATATTTATCAGTTTATTTAACCTTGACGTGTGCCCTCTTGTTTTTCACTCACTTACAGTTTAACTCCACTTTTGTTGAGAAAAAAACAGTAGCAGAGTTCTACCTTTTTGTGTTCTGAAGAACTCACCATTTGTTTCAAAATATTCTTTCTGGACTGATTTCTAAATGGGAGGGTCTGGTTCATTTAAACCAACTGTTGCAAAAATTTACTAAAACTGGAGCAGCCAGAATCTGGAGAAGCTGTTCATAGCAACCAATCAGCTTCTAACGTGAGCTTCTTCTGTTAAGCTTTGGAAATTAAATCTAGCAGCTGAATGGTTGCCCATGCACAGCTGCTCCAAATTCTGGCTACTCCAGTTTTAGTAAATTCCCCTCCTAAGCCTCGTACACACGTTACGATTGTTGGCCAACTGAGCGTCTGATATTTGTCAAAAGGGCGTGTGCCAGGATCTTGTCTTGCATACTAACGGTACACAATTCTCGTGCCACAAACATGAACGTAGTGACGTACTACGAGGAATTTCAACTCTTGAGCGCGACCCTTTGGGCCCCTTCTGTTAATTTCGTGTTTGGTGAACATTGATTCCGAGCATGCGTGTTTGTACTTTCGACTTTTGTGTGACGGACTTGTGTGCTGACCATACGAAAATCAGAAAACAGACCGCTGTCCGTCTAAAATTTACTAGCATTTCATCCAACATTTGTTGGCCGAAAGTTGGACAACAACTGTCAAAATGAGCGTACTTACTGTCAGATTTTAGGACAACAGTCTGTCAACAGACAATCCCCTGCCAACAATCATATTGTGTGTATGAGGCTTGAAGGGGTTGTAAAGGTAAATGTTTTTTCACCTTAATAAGGTGAAAAAACATCCGACAATACCGCCCCCCCCCCAAGCCCCTGTTTTACTTACCTGACCCCTCGAAAGTCCTGCGCTCGTCCCCGTCATCCTCCTCGCCGTCCAGCCTGGCCGTTGATTGGCTACAGTGGATGGATTGAAAGCATCGCAGCCATTGGCTCGCACTGCTGTCAATCACATCCAATGACCGAGGGGCGGGGCCGAGTGATACAGTGAGCGGCAATAGCCGATGGCTGTATCACAGGAGCGTGCCCGCAATCACTCACCACCATGCGAGCTCGCTCGCATATAGGTGGTGGATGATTGCGGGGAGGAGCCGAGACAGCCACCGAGGGACCCCAGAAGACGTGGATCGGGGGCACTCTGTGCAAAATGAGCTGCACAGTGGAGGTAAGTATAACATGTTTGTTATTTAAAAAAAAAAAAAAAAGTTTACAATCCCTTTGAGAAAGCTGCAATGTCTTCGTGTCTATAGATGTAGTTAAAATTGTTTGTTATCCCAACACTTCATATTCCTGATATTTGGCTGCTGTACCATGTACTTGTATGAGAAAGTATCCTCTTCCCTTTGTGTTGCTTCCTTTATGTGAAATCCCTGGTGTTCCTGCTAGTCCCCTTGCTTTCCTATTCAAAACTGACCACACTAAGCAGGAGAGCATAACGTGGTCAGTTCTCTAGCTATGCTGGGAACCCAACCTGCTCTCCTCCAATGATCAGACTTGTCCTGACACCCCCCCTGCTGCACAGCCATTCACTGGCAAGCTCAGTGTACTGCTGCTTCCCCTCCCCCAGCTCTTATGCAGCTGAGAACAGAGGGAATGTGATCATTTATAATAAAAAAAAGTTAAATAGGTATTTATAATGTTTATTTTATATCTATACAAAAATGTTTTGCCTTTCATTTCTATTTTAAACTGAATGGATTATTTTACAAGGTGATTGTTTACAATCACTTTAACCCTAAGGGAATACCATAACAAAAGTTAAGATCATATTGCGGGATGCCTAAAATTTTATGATGTTTGAGAAAATCAGTGAGCCAATCAGGAGAGCAGGATTTGACATTTCTCGGGGGAATTTTGCATACCAGGGGTGTCAGGTAGATGAAAATAACTTCACTTTATGTAAGAAACAATTCTTAGAATATTAATAGAACAATACCTTCAGCCAGAGTGTTTTCACCATCAACAACACTAAATTGTTTATTTAATTTTTTTATCTTTTAACTAAAATACTTACAAAGAATGAAAAAAGAACAGTTATGCAGAAAAAACATGGCCATCGTTGCTTGCCTGGCAACAAAAATAAAAGCATAATTGTCTGTCTTTCTACTAGTAGTGAAGAAGTGTTCATTGCTTGAATTTCTCTGAGACAATGAAAATACGTTATTTTAAAACAAAACCTCGAACCTCTAAATCCACTCTCTGTCTCTCACAATGCTGCGGAGGTTTAGGTCTTCCAAATATTTCTGCTTACTATCATACTGCACACCTTGCACATTTACCAAAATACCATGCAATCAAAGAAATTCCTTTATGGGTAACAATTGAGTCTATTGACTGTGACCCTATTTCAGTATGTTATGGTTAAGACCAACTGATCATACTTTTATTCGCAATCCTATCACAAAACATTCTTTATCCATTTTGGACAGATTCAAAACTTCTCGCGGCCTTCAATCTCCTCCTTTCTTTGGTTAAAAATCCTGCTTTTTACCTTGCCTGGATCGCTCATAATTCTTTCAAAGCATGGAATACAGCTAATTTATCCCGTTTATATAATTTGGTATCTGCCTCCTCCATACATTATTTTCCTACTTTGTGCGATACATTTGGACTTCGTCAATCGGAACTGTTCCAATATTTGCAAATCAAAAAAAAATTCCAACCTTATCTCAGTTCCAAACTTCCAACTATCCCAGATGTTGCGTTGTGAACACATATGTATTTTTTGACCCTCATGCTAGAGGACTTGTTTTGTTTCTCTATAAGCAAGTTTTAGCTAGTACTAACACTCGTCCCCGCCTCATATGTCTCCAAATGGGAACTAGACCTTTACCTCCCTGGCGGTATGATTATGTCAGATTTTAGGTGCTGAAAGCGGTACCATTATTTTGCATGGAAATTTAGCGTTTTATATTGTAGGCCTGCAATTCTTATGAATAACTCACTTAAATCTGTCCAAACCAGAGTCTAGTAGACATCCTGGGTATGATAAAGTCCAAAAAACGAAATCATAAATTATAATATAATAAATAACTCTAAATAATTATAACAAATAATAATATAATAATAATAAAAATTATTCAATAATGTAATCAAATCAAAAACACTGAAATTTGCTCAGTTGCAGAATTGTCGCTGTCATTAGATTTAGTGTTTGATGACGAATTTCCCCACAAATCGCTATCGCTCAATTCTGCAAGTGATTCTAATTTATTATCGCTGTTTTCTAGCTGGTCTAAAACCACTTTTGACATAAAGGGACACTTTTTGGTTGCTATGGACAATCTCCAGTTTCCAGGCAGAAAGAACAGTTTTTATAATATAAATGTGCATTCAGGACTAGACTTGTGCACAACGGAAAAATTTGTTTAGTTTCGGTTCGTTTCTTTTTGGTCCCGTTGATTCATAATCATTTGTAATTTTGCTAGACGGGATTTTTCGTGTTCGGACTAATTTGTACTTTCGGTAGAGTACATTGTTTTTCTTTGATTCTGGACACAACTCCTACTTTCGTAACTTTTTTGGGGTTTGTTGATTCGTAATTTTCCGTGTCTCTCTCACAACGACGCTGCCTATTATGCCTAATGTGCTTCGAATGGATTTGTACTTTTCTAAATACATTGCGGTTATTTGTAACGATTCGAAATGTCGTATTTTACTTTCGTTTTTTACATGCGGCTATAGCCTCCGCCCCTATACACCATTTTGAGTGGGAGTTCAGCACGGTGAGGGAGAAGCAGGGAGCAGAGCAGAGTGTGCTTCGAATGGATTCGTACATTCGTAACTTTTTCATAACAAATTATGCCAAAGACTTTCGGGCATTCGCTATTTGCGATATAATTTATTCCGGATTCGGTTTTATTCGTAATTGCTTTGTTCGGAAATTCGAATGCTTCCGAATGTCCGAAAGTTGCTAAATTCGGACGAATTTTGATTAGTTACGAAACGAATTGCACAAGCCTATTCAGGACACTGGACAGACCACTGGGGACAAAGGGGATGTGTTATTATTTGATACAGTACTGTAATCTTTAAGAATACAGTATACTGTATCTATACTGTGTGTTAAAAATGTTTGAATTTGGCGCCGAACTCCGCCCCCGTGCACCGCAACGTCGCAGGCTCGGGGTTTACCGCTTTAGATACTGAAATCTAACCCCGAGCCAGACTCAGGAATACCGCTAGGCGGGTTAATCGCTCATTTAATGCTACTGAATTGTCTAGCATATGGTCCACCACTAGGTCTGCTTCTTCTAATGTTGTTGCTGTGGAAACTAACTTTAAGGTACTAACCCGTTGGTATTTGGTCCCCGCTAGAATATCGCAATATGCTTCTGATTACCCTGGAGCTTGTTTTCGCAGCTCTTTAGAGTCTGGCACTCAACTTCATATTTGGTGGGATTGCCAGATTGCCCAAAAATTCTGGAAGGCAGTTTTTGACTTAGCCTCCAAAATCTTTGGTACACCTATACAGTCCAATCCTGCTACAGCCCTATTAAACATGAAACCTGATGGGATCACACAGAATCAATTTTGCCTTCTTTTACAGATCCTAACAGCCGCAAAACAAAATATTTAATTCTAGCTGAAATCATACACAGAACTAATAAAGCTCTCTAAAATGGAAGCAATCGAAAGAGATCGAATCGGTCAATTTGAGAAACTCTGGCTTCCTTGGTTTAAGCATTGTTTACCTCCAAACTTTTATGACACAATATTATTGCCCTGGTAATTTTACTCTATTTACCTTGACTATACTTTCTATTCATTTATTCATTTGGGATCATAAACACAAAATTCCTTTTAGCGCTGCAAACTTTCAGTCTTAAACGTGGATGTATGCAACCTGGAACAGTTCAAGAGGACCAATTACCAGTGCAGCTGCCAACCACTGGAAAAATGGATAAGGAAATACAAAAAAACACAAACAGCAGCGCTCAATGGAAATGGTATAAAAACTTTATAGTCTTGAAGTGAATAAATTCAGTAAAATTAACCACTTCCATACTGGGCACTTATACACCTTCCTGCCCAGACCAATTTTCAGCTTTCTGCGCTGTTGCACTTTGAATGACAATTGCGCGATCATGCTACACTGTACCCAAACACAATTTTTATCATTTTTTGCCCACAAATAGAGCTTTCTTTTGGTGGTATTTGATCACCTCTGGGATTTTTATTTTCTGCTAAAAAATCAAAAATAGACAGAAAATTTGGAAAAAAAGAAAAAAAATTTTTTTGTTTCAGTTACAAAACTTTGTAAATAAGTTAGTTTTCTCCTTCACTGATGGGCACTGATGGGGCTGCACTGACGGGCATGGATAAGGTGGCACGGATGGGCACGGATGAGGTGGCACGGATGGGCACCGATCGACGGCACGGATGGGCAACGATCGACGGCACGGATGGGCAACGATCGGCGGCACGGGTGGGCACAGATAGGCGGCACGGGTGGGCACAGATAGGCGGCACGGGTGGGCACAGATAGGCAGCACGGGTGGGCACAGATAGGCGGCACGGGTGGGCACTGATGGGCATGGATAGGCGGCATGGATGGGCACTGATAGGTGGCACGGATGGGCATGGATGGGCACTGATAGGTGACATGGGTGGGCACTGATAGGTGGCACTATACTGTACTAATGGATGCCAATCAGTGCCAAACAATAATGCCTGCCAATCAGTGGTGCCCATTGTGGGCACTGATTGGCATCCATTGTGGCACTGATTGGCATCCATTATCCCTGGTGGTCTAGGGTGGCATACCAATAATATTGGGCTTCCCTTTTGGTCTAGTGGCTTCCCTTTTGGTCTAGTGGCTTCCCTGGTGGTCTAGTGGCATCCCTGGTGGTCTAGTGGCATCCCTGGTGGTCCAGTGGGCATCCTCGGGGGAGCTGTGCTGATAATCTATCAGCACAAACCCCCCCTGTCAGAGGAGCAGCCGATCGGCTCTCCTCTACTCGCGTCTGACAGACGCGAGTGAGGAAAAGCCGATGACCGGCTTTTCCTGTTTACACTGTGATCAGCCGTGATTGGACACGGCTGATCACGTGGTAAAGAGTCTCCGTCGGAGACTCTTTACCTAGATCGGAGTTGCGGGGTGTCAGACTGACACCCTGCAACAACGATCGCCGCGATGCGCGCCCCCGGGGGCGCGCAGCGGCTTAAAATCCTGAGGACGTCATATATTGTCCAGTCAGGATTTTAGAACCACTTTGCCGAAGTCAATCCGCTATAGGGCGGGCGGCAAGTGGTTAATATTGCACTAAATTGTCATTTAACTTCTTGTAGCTATATGACATTTTAGTGCAATATTAATTTTACCTTTCTTTTCATATTGTGTGGTACTTATAAACAGATTATCTCTTCTGCTTTTAGTATATACATATTAGATTGATCTCCTTATTACTGCTCTTGCAAAATGAACTAATAGAATAGATTGATTTATTTGTTGCTCTACTTGTTCCATTTTTACATTGTTATATACTCATCCTGTTCATAAATCGATATGTTTCGCTCTATTGCTATTTAAATATTGTACCACCATCCTTATATGTACTTAATTTGTCAATCTTTGTTATATTTAAAAAAATAAAAATAAAAAATTTGATGAGAAAATACGTTATTTTGTGCTGCTAAATACTACAATCATTAACCTCCCTGGCGGTATTCCTGAGTCGGGCTTGGGGTGAATTTTCAGTACCAAAAGCGGTAACCCCGAGCCACACTCGGGATCGCATCTCAGGATCCATGTACCGCTCTTACTTACCTTGTCCCTGGGTCCTGCGATGTCTCCCCGCTGTGTGTGCGAGCCATGTGTCCTCGCGCCAAATTCAAAAAGTGAAAAACGCACAAAACATACAGTACACTGTAATCTTACAGATTACAGTACTGTTTCAAATAATTACACATCCCCTTTGTCCCTAGTGGTCTGCCCAGTGTCCTGCATGCAGTTTTATATTAAAAAATACTGTTCTTTCTGTCTGGAAACTGGAGATTGTCCATAGCAACCAAAAAGTGTCCCTTTATGTCAAAAGTGGTTTTAGACCAGCTAGAAAACAGCGATAATAAATTAGAATCACTTGCAGAATTGAGCGATAGCGATTTGTGGGGAAATTCGTCATCAAATACTGAAAGTAACGACAGAGACAATTCTGCAACTGAGCAAATTTCTGTGTATTTGATTTGATTACATTATTGAATAATTTTTATTATTATTATTTGTTATAATTATTTTATAGTTATTTATTATATTATAATTTATGATTTTGTGTTTCAAACTTTATCATTCCCGTGATGTCTACTAGACTCCTTGTTTGGACAGATTTAAGTGAGTTATTCCTAAGAATTACAGGCCTACAATATAAAACGCCAAATTTCCATGCAAAACATTGTACCGCTTTCAGCATCAAAAATCTGACATAATCATACCGCCAGGGAGGTTAAAGGATAAGTTCAGTTTTATAGCACAGCGAGGGGCTGTAAATAATATCCAGTGCACCGAACAAACAACTCAGTGTAACCCCCTACCTCCATTAAAGGGAAGGTTTGGCCTTTTGAATTTTTTCTAAATGAATACAAATATCTTGGCTGAAATAAACATATCAGTATGAGTTAATGGGGTTAATTTACTAAAGGAAAAATGACTATTCCCTCTGCAGTTGCACTTTGCAAGGGGATTTGCCCCAGAGATTAGTAAATGAGGTGAAGCTTTGTTGACTTCTTCATCCTATTACGTGCAAGCAAAACCACTTTCTTTTTTTCCTTGCCTTTTATTGGGTATTCTTTGCAAAGTTAAGCTTCACTACATTCTCTAAGCTCTGGGAATAATTCCTTTGCAGATTTCAACTGAACTGTCAAGTGAAAAGTCTATTTCCTCTTAGTAAATCAACTAATCTGAAGCTTTTGCTTCCCAAGCCAGCATAGGAAACCAGATTTGACAGCTGTCAAAAAGTCGCCAATGCAACCCCTACGTGATACTGAAAGGAGGGGGTGGTACAGGGGGTGGTAACGCGTTTCAAAGGAACAATCCTTCTTTGACAAAAACCTGGATAGCGCTGTAGGACGCAGGCATTGGTGGCATTTTGACTGCTGTCAAATCTGGTTCCCTATGTTGAACTGGGAAGAAAATGCTACCAATGCACATTAACAGCTTTGCGGTGTCCACATCCAATACTTACTGTATGCTAAATGTCAAGAATCCTACATATCAGTGTGTTATTTGAATTGTTCAATAAATGTTTCTCACTATGCTAATGAGGATCCTGCGCTACTATTCTTTTGTTGATTGAGCTGATGTACTCTGGATGATGATGAATAGAATAGAAAAGAGCAAGCAGCTAGTTGTGTGCATCATAGAGACTTGTCCATATTGGTGTGCAGGCAGACAATGGCAATTATGAGTTACTGTCCTGTGTAAAGCGGCATATACACTAGAAGAGTTTTGTTTGACATTTTTCATTGTAAGAACCTTTATTTGTTTTTCTAATCATTAGTGGGGTCAAATTAATGTTAATTGTTTACCCCAGTGACAAAAAAATTCAAAGGAGCAGTATGGAAATTTTTTCTTGAATGTGCAAATTTATAATGTTGTACATGGTTTTCGTTCAGTAAAGTCCTTTCATTCCAAAAACAAATGTAAAAGCAAACAAAATCTTGAACTGCTTTTGAACAAAATTTGAATGTACTAAGAAATATTGTATGAATTTTTATTTAGAATTTTCATTCGTTCAGTTCTACTAGTGTATACCCAGCTTAAGTTGTGTCTTGGAGGTCACACAAGGCTGATGATACATTCCCTGCCGCTATGTGACAGAACTGGGTGTCTGAATGGTTATCCACCAAGCACTGGTGCTGTGACGTATGAGGAAAAGGAGTGATTCACATAATCCCTATCCCAAGAAGTACAGGGTATATTTTGTTTTGTTTCGTTGCCAGCGGTTTAGACATTAATGGCTGTGTGTTGAGTTATTTTGAGGGGACAGCAAATTTACACTGTTATACAAGCTGTACACTCACTACTTTACATTGTAGCAAAGCGTCATTTCTTGAGTGTTGTCACATGAAAAGATATAATAAAATATTTACAAAAATGTGAGGGGTGTACTCACTTTTGTGAGATACTGTATGATATATATATATATATATATATATATATATATATATATATATACTTGTAGCGACCTCACCCCTCTCTCCCCTTCTCATTCACGGCTTGTCTGTCTCGTCTAGGGGTTAACACTGGGGGGAGGGATGAGATACACCACGGCTCATGTCATCTACTGTGTAGAGGTGAAAGCCAGAACTATCGGGCTTTGTGTATGTGTCCCAGAGTCAAATCCTCTCCTCGGATTGACCCCCCTTTGCTCCTAGTAACCACAGTTCCACACACTGAATAGGTCCAACTCGTATTTACTCTTCTCAATAAATAGTCATACAGCACAGACAGGTTGAGACCCATATACCACTTCAGTATTTGTGGGGAGTAGGCCAAGGCACAATTCTTCCAGATAGAGCTAACCACTGTAGTATCACCAGTGGCGAATAGTCACTGCCACTGACTATATTGAACAGAACATGAATTACCTTCACTAGCACAGCCCCTGTCAGGGGAAGGTAATCCGTCCAAGGGAGTCACTGGAGGCCTCTCTGTCACCAGCAATGCTGCGCCGGACTCTCCAGAGAAGTTCCGCTCACCAGTCTTCTCGACCTCAGACACAGGCATCCAAGGAGTTAGGGCCCCCTCGGATTCCTCCACCCTCGCGGAACTCATTCGAAGGTACGGAGCTCCAGGCTTCCGCCATAGTACCTCACCCCAGGCTAAAGGTGCCTGATATGGACTCCATCTCTCGCTCCGGCCAGGTCAAGGGCACCTGGGCCCCGGAACTCCGGAACGCCAGCACCCAAGCTGAAGGTGCCTGGGTGTGGCTGCGTCCTCCGACTCTGAACCCCAAGGTCAGGGCATCCGCCCCTTTTATCCCCTCGCCCTTTGCGTCACAGCAGGTTCCCCGCCCTGCTGTACCAGCGCCAGGAAAGGACAAAAAGGAAGCAGTCTTGCGGTGAGTGTTCAACTCCAGCCCACGGCGACACCGCCCCCCACAGGCCGCAGGGAACCCCACACCACCAGAGTCCTCCAAGAACCACAAAAGGGTCTCAGATTCCCTGACAATCAATGCATCTGGGTTACACTACCACCCAGATGCCTTCCCTAAAATCAAACACCCGCTACACTCTCCCCCTGGTGATTTGACACTGGTCCCCAGTGTCTGGTGCAAACCCATGTCTCCAGAAAGTGGTGACATAGATTCGGCCCAGAAACCAAACTCAACAATTTTGTCATGAACTGTGCCAGGACCTATAATGGGGAAGGAAACGGGAATATAAAACAATGAACTTTGTAATAAAATACCTTAAATATTTCACACATTTACATTTCTCCCTCCCCCTGGCTATCTAAGGACCACCCCATTCTCAGCAGCCTTGATAGACGAGTCTCCTGCAGAGGGAAGAGAAAGAAAACACACATCCTAACATAACATATGTGTCTGCTTGAAACAAATGGGTCTATTGAGAAGAAACCCATTCATTCCAATGAGTGTTGCATAGTGTACAAAAAAAAAAAACTATCGTTGCGCAACACTGCCACCTGGTGACAATGCAGCGGTAAAGACACTTGTCAGATCCAGATGAGCTTAAGCTTTTCTGTGCTGTGACCCTGCGCTGGCTAAACCCCAAAGTCACTGATTTTTCTTTTCTTTTTCTGGCTGGGAGGAGAAAGAGGGAGAACAAAATAACAGCTCCCATTTCTCCAAAGAGTAAAACGTTCCAAAGAAAAATTAGAGCACAGTCCCAGTCATCTAGTAGCAATGAAAAAAAATGAAAAGGAGTCTCTTTCTCCTACAAATAGAATTTGGGATCTGGCAAAAACAAAGGCTTCAAGTGCTGATCAAAAGCCTCCACATGGTACTCAATGCTTCCTCCATCCTTCCGACAAATTACCACTTTGTCCGCATGGATATGCCTTCCTACCATCCACTCTGCCTTACAGTCTTTGAACTTTCTGGTGACTGTAGGTGAGCATGCGAGGTATCGGCGTGCATGAGGTACTTTCAGCTTAGTCCAGACAAAATCATTGTACCATCGCTGCCGAAAAACTTCCACCTCGTAGAGCAACTTTTTGGTGTAGATATGGGTATTCCCACCCATATTCTGGCACGGTGGCACGGTCTCCTACTCCAGGCAAAACAATGGACTCCGGATGGCGAGGTACAGTCTCCACCTCTGTAGATTTGGGCCTAGGAGCCCGCAGTGATGACCGTTGCACTCCCGCAACAGGAGCAGGTGAAGCACTTGATGGTTCAAGAAGTGGGATCACGGACAGGGAACCAGATTCCTCCCTTGGCTCCGAGGCTTCCACCCGGGGTGTACTATCCCCAATGGACACAGGTGGGTCCCTTAAGACACGGGACGCGGGTAGCTTCATCTTGTCCCATCCCTTCTTGTGGAAGATCTCATCTATCTCCCCATCATCACCGGTGTCAGATAGCGACTCTAGGTCGGAGGTGTCATAACACTCTGCGGGCAGGTAATTCCCCGTAGATGCGGAATCACCCCCCTCGACAAGCTCCACCGACTCTGGGCTCCCGACACCTCTAACCGCACACACAGTCCCGACCCCTGGCTCACCTGGGCCTTTTGAAGAACAGGGACGTCCAGGGCTCTTCCCTCCGGATCCATCCAGGCCAGGCAAGCGACGGGGCGAAGCTCTTCCACAACCACAGGATGCCATCACCAGGCCAACTTTCCTCTTCGGCGGTGGGAGCAGGGAGCTTGTGGTGACCGAAGCAGCATCCTCTGATTTCTCTCTCTTTATCTCTGCTTGGGCTGTCACGTCGCCCTGGTCAGCGCGCATGGGAAAAACATAGGCATCGATCTCTCCCTCCGGAGTGGCAGTCCCTGTGAGGTAGTTGAGGTGGAAAGCTCGAGGCCTTTCTGTAGATGGCTCCACCTCGAAGAGGAACACTTTGCAGACCTCACATCGCCCAAACGGCTTCAACTGGACCACCAGTCCCGAACAGCCGGGACAGATCACACCAAGGGCCTCTATGTCTCTGCAGGTATACAGAGCCAACTGCCCCTGGGGCCTTAGTCTTATTCCCGTATCCGTAATCTGGGCAGCAAAGGAAGTCATCTCGGTGACTGAAGAAGCAGAAATCCACGGGGTCCTTGAAGTCCTCCTGACTGTTTGCTGCTCCAATGCGCACTGACCCCTTCGCGCCGGAATCTCCACGTGTGTCCTTCCACATGGCCAGACTCCTCCCACACTCTGCATTTGTTCGCAGGCTTTTTCTTCTCCCCGCCCACGAACTGGGCAGCTATGGTTTGCCTTGTGGCGCGTTGGCCAATATGGCCAACCTACTCTGAACTCCTCCGGGCAGCAAAGTTCAAATTCAGACACCATACACATCCCGGACGAGCCCCCATGTGTAGCGACCTCACCCCTCTCTCCCCTTCTCATTCACGGCTTGTCTGTCTCATCTAGGGGTTAACACTGGGGGGAGGGATGAGATACACCACGGCCCATGTCATCTACTGTGTAGAGGTGAAAGCCAGAACTATCAGGCTTTGTGTATGTGTCCCAGAGTCAAATCCTCTCCTCGGATTGACCCCCCTTTGCTCCTAGTAACCACAGTTCCACACACTGAATAGGTCCAACTCGTATTTATTCTTCTCAATAAATAGTCATACAGCACAGACAGGTTGAGACCCATATACCACTTCAGTATTTGTGGGGAGTAGGCCAAGGCACAATTCTTCTAGATAGAGCTAACCACTGTAGTATCACCAGTGGCGAATAGTCACTGCCGCTGACTATATTGAACAGAACATGAATTACCTTCGCTAGCACGGCCCCTGTCAGGGGAAGGTAATCCATCCAAGGGAGTCACCGGAGGCCTCTCTGTCACCAGCAATGCTGCACCGGACTCTCCAGAGAAGTTCCCTCGCGGAATTCAGTCGAAGGTACTGAGCTACAGGCTTCCGCCATAGTACCTCACCCCAGGCTAAAGGTGCCTGAGATGGACTCCATCTCTCGCTCCGGCCAGGTCAAGGGCACCTGGGCCCCGGAACTCCGGAACGCCAGCACCCAAGCTGAAGGTGCCTGGGTGTGGCTGCGTCCTCCGACTCTGAACCCCAAGGTCAGGGCATCCGCCCCTTTTATCCCCTCGCCCTTTGCGTCACAGCAGGTTCCCCGCCCTGCTGTACCAGCGCCAGGAAAGGACAAAAAGGAAGCAGTCTTGCTGTGAGTGTTTAACTCCAGCCCACGGCGCCACCGCCACCCACAGGCCGCAGGGAACCCCACACCACCAGAGTCCTCCAAGAACCACAAAAGGGTCTCAGATTCCCTGACAATCAATGCATCTGGGTTACACTACCACCCAGATGCCTTCCCTAAAATCAAACACCCGCTACATACTATATATAAAAACTATAAGTAAAAATATTTAAAAAAATAACTTTAGTGTCTGGGGAACAAGCATGTGCAGGTATGTAGAAATTAAGCTTGCTTTCAATAAAAATGTAAAAAACTGAGTACATTTCTGTATGCATTATTGCCATATGTTAGACTCTATAGGCAATTATAAATCACTAAAGTACTGTAAATGTTAGGTAAAAATATCTTCAATTTATAATATGTATATGCATTAGACTTATTCAATCTGGAAAATGACAAAGCTCTGCATTTCATAGGAGCATTTCATTAATCTTTCAGTCACCTGATTCTGATGTTAGTAATCCAAAATCTTGGGTTACTATGGTACCTTGCACTTTGCAATAGAAATGGAGACAATATTTTTCCAAAAGACTTAACATTTTATTTTAGGACAAATCATTTACATTAAAACTATTTATCAGTAGATACATTTTTTAATCTGGGACCTTCAGGATTTAGTCCCGTATAACAGACAATAATTATGTGGGTTAGAATATATTCTTTAGGGATAATGTTGGCTCCATCTGTATACACTCTGTATTAGGCACATATTTGCCTAGTAACCCATGACTTAAACTACCGTGTGGGTAAGCAATAGGTGAAGGGTCTAATTTATTTTTTATCGTCCGTGTAGCCAGAAGGCAGACAGCTTGGCTTTGTCATGTAAGAAGACGGTAATCTTCACCATGCCAATGTACGCTAATCCCTGAAGCTTTCTGCTGTCTGTCCCACCACACATATCTCCATTCTGCGTTGCTGTTGCCATGTAAAAAAGCATTGAAAGGAGATATCAGGGAATAGCAGGTCTTATTTGCTAAAACCAGTCTGAGATTAGTGACATATTAAAGGGCAATTCTGCCAGGAAACCGGAACATAATTAAGATCAACACATTAAGAACAGCATGCATTTATCCAAATTACTTGACGTAATTGTAGCCGTATTAGTGCAATTGTGACAGAGAAAATTAAGTACTGTCCGTGATACTTTTTTTATTTGCACTAACATAGAATTTTTCAGGACAAGCTTTCGGGGTATGTCCCCTTCTTCAAGGTCCAAGCAGTACTGATTCACAATTTTTTTAGCAGAATGTTGAAACAAAACAAGAAAAAAAAAAAAAATCTCAGAGGGAAAGGAAAAAAAACACATACAAATCAATGGTAATAAAGATAGCAGCAGAGTTAGTGAGATAAGACAGAGTTAGTGAGATAAGACAGAGGGAGAGCTATAGACTTGAGGGGGGAGATGCTAGTCACAGAGGGGGTCACGGACAGTACTTAATTTTCTCTGTCCAAATTACTTAAAATATTTCTCCTGGGGTTTTCTGAACTCTTTCCATAATATGAATCTCTATCCAAAAAAAATTAATAATGTTATATTACATTTACACAGATTAAACACAAACTTTTGCCATCCTTTCCTTGGGTGCTAGAGGACCTTTTCCAGACACTGAAATGTAAACATCCGCCTCAGTGTCCTATGGTTTGTCCCAACCCCTCTGAAGCCTGGTACAAACGTTTGGATTTTCCGCGGACAAAGCGTAGGACTTTTGTCCAAAGGGCGTTGGCCGTGAACTTGTCTTGCATTCAAATGGCAAAGAATTGTCGGCCAACAAACACGAAACTACGTGGTTTTTCAACTCTTTAGCGCCACCCTTTGGGCAACGTCTGCTAATGTTGTGTTATGGTGAGCATTGCTTCTGAGCATGCGTGTTTGTACTTTGGAGTTTTTTCTGAAGGACTTGTGTACACACGATCGGATAATCCGACAACACACATTTGTCGGCGGAAAATTTTAAAGCATGCTATCCAACATTTGTTGGCGGAAAATCCGACAACAATTGTCAGATGGAGCATACAAATGGTCGGATTCACGGCGGATTCACGGCGTGGGGGTTCCCCTAAAATCCATACCAGACCGTTTTCTGAGCACGCAGCCTGGCCAGTCAGGAAAGGGGGTGGGGACGAGCGAGCGCCCCCCCTCCTGAACCGTACCAGGCCGCATGCCCTCAACATGGGGGGTGGGTGCTTTGGGGCAAAGGGGCGCCCTGCGCCCCCCCCCACCCCAAAGCACCCTGTTTCCATGTTGATGAGGACAAGGGCCTACGGTTCTTCTCCCGCTCTCCGGTGCTTTCTGCCTTCTGCCGGGCACCTCCGCTATCTTCTGCCAGCTCTTTTGCTAGCTGTGGCCCGGTCTTCCCCATCGCCTTCTTCCCTCTTCTCTTGTCCCGATGTTGACACGCCGCTCTCTCCTGCTGTAATGGCGTGTGCGCGGCGTGCAACGACTTATATAGGCATGGGGCGTGGTCACCGGGTGATGTGACCCTGCCCCCTTATGACGTCACAGTCCCATGATGCCCCGGGCTGTGACGTCATAGGGGGCAGGGTCACCGGGTGACATCACCGGGTGACACGTTGGGAAAACTGCCCTGAGAGCTTTTGGCTGGGAAAACCGGCTGTGTGTGTATGCTCCATTGCAGTTTTCCCAATGAGAAAACTGCCGGAAAAAAAAAAGAGAACCAGCTTTCTTTTTTCCCTTTGGGATTCCCGGCGGACTTTTTTCCCAGGTGCTTTTCCTACTTGGAGTGTGTTGGAGACAATCAGAAGCTCATTCTATTCCACTGTGTTCAGTGAATTTGATTGGTGCAAAGTTGGCTTCATTTCCCATATATTCTGATGGGTCCCCCCATACACTTCAGCTATGAGTAAGCATCTATCTTTGATGTGAAATGCGTCAGCTATCCACCCCTGCATGTCAGTTTTCTGTTTTTGTCTGTTTTTGGACTTTTGAATCTATGGATTAACTTTGGATTTTAATTTTGGAATTTTGAAAATAAATCGTTTATACAGAGTGCGGCAGTCCAGGGCTCTTTTCTTTCCCACGGACTTTTTCCCGTCGGGAAAACTGGTCGTGTGTATGCTTTTCCAAGGGGAAAAAAAAAACGTGCATGCTCAGAATCAAGTATGAGACGGGAGCGCTCGTTCTGGTTAAGCTAGCGTTCGTAATGGAGATAGCAAATTCGTCACGCTGTAACGGACTGAAAAGCAATCGTCTCTCACCAAACTTTTACTAACACGAGGATCAGCAAAAGCAGCCCAAAGGGTGGCGCTGTTTGAATGGAACTGCCCCTTTATAGTCGTGTTGTACGTGTTGTACGTCACCGCGTTTTGGACAGGCGGTATTTGAACTGAACGTGTGTATGCAAGGCAGGCTTGAGAGGAATCCCGTCAGGAAAAACTTAGTTTTTTTTCCTGTCGAGAAAAATGGTTTTGTGTACGAGGCATAACTCTCTGACACAAGCTAAGGTTATTGTTCCTGCCAGCTACTGACCACCAGTGCTGCTGAGGGTTATTGTTCCAGCCCTCCACTGACCACCAGTGCTAAGGAGGGTTATTTTCCAGCCAGCCACGGACTACCAGTGCTGGGAGGTATTTTTACATCCAGCCACTGACCACTAATCTCGGGTCGCAAAGGAAGAGAATTAATGGACTTTAAAGGAACCACAAGGGTCCTTTAAAGTCAATTTGGCACCCTAGTGCAGTGTTTCTCAACTCCAGTCCTCAAGGCGCCCCAACAGGTCATGTTTTCAGGCTTTGCATTATTTTGCACAGGGGATTTAATCAGTTTCACTGCCTTAGTAATTACTACAGCCATTTCATCTGAGGGAAATCGTGAAAACATGACCTGTTGGTGTGCCTTGAGGACTGGAGTTGAGAAATACTGCCCTAGTGGCACCTTTAACCACATCATATAACGCAGCACGGAGATCGGAGGTGCTGTGTGTCAGTCTGACACACTGCATCTCCAATCGTGGTATGGAGCTTCTGACCAATCACAACTGATCATCGCGTGAACCAGGAAGTGCCGGTAAATGACATTCCTCGGCTCATGCTGACAGGGAAAGACGATCAGCAGCTCTCCCTGTCATGGCGGGGGGGGGGGGGGGTCTGTGCTGATAATCAGCACATTGACCACATTGCCACCTATCAGTGCCGCCTATCAGTGCCCATAAGTGCCGCCTCTCAGTGCCCATCAGTGCTGTATATCAGTGTCATCTATTGGTGCCCATCAGTGCCGCCTGTTGGTGCCCATCAGTGCCGCCTATCAATGCCCATCAATTCTACATATCAGTGCCTCCTCATCAGTGCCCATTAGTACCACATTATCAGTGCCAACTCATCAGTGCCGCCTCATCAGTGCCCGTCAGTGAAGGAGAAAATTACATTTCATAACCGAAATGAAGAAAATTTTTTTTCGTTTGTTTAGCAAAAAATGAAAACCGCAGAGATGATCAAATACCACCAAAAGAAAGCTCTATTTGTGGGAAGAAAATTATAAAAAATTTAGTTTGGGTGCAGTGTTGCATGACTGCGCAATTGTCCCCCCCTCCCACCACCTTCCGCCGCTCTTCCCGGGCCTCCCGTCCCACCATGATCCGGCGCGTCCGTCGACTAGACTGAGACTGGAATGAAGCCAGAAACGGCTTAGATTGAATGTACTATGTAAAAACACGGAAGCGACATTACAACGTTACTTCCAGTTTACTCTGCTGCCAATGGCACGAAAAAAAAATTGCAGTATTCAGAATCGCAGTTTTTAGCGATCTGAATACTTTTAAATGCAAAGGAGGGATTTAGGGTCTTTTAGACCCTCGATCCCTCCATAAAGAGTACCTGTCACTGCCTATTACTGTCACAAGGGATGTTTACACTCCTTGTGAAAGCAATAAAAGTGATCCGAATTTTTTTTTTTTTAAAGGGACAATGTAGAAAAAAAAAATGATAAAAAAAATAAAAAATGTAAAGCACCCCTGTCCCCGCGTGCTCGTGCAGCAAAGAAAAATCATACGTAAGTCACACCCGCATATGTAAATGGTGTTCAGATCACACATGTGAGGTATTGCCATGATCATCAGAGTGAGAGCAATAATTGTATCAAAAGACGTCCTCTGTAACTCTAACCTGGTAACTGTTAAAAAAATTTAAATGGTCGCCTATGGAGATTTTTAGGTACCATAGTTTGTCGCCATTCCACGAGTGTGCACAATTTCAAAGCATGACATATTTGGTATCTATTTACTCGGCATAACATCCTCTTTCACATTATACAAAACAATTGGGCTAAATTTACTGTTTTGTTTTTTTTTAATTCATGAAAGTGTCGTTTTCCCCAAAAATTGCGTTGAAAAGACTGCTGCGCAAATACTGTGTAACATAAAATATTGCAAGGATCGTCATTTTATTCTCTAGCATCTCTGCTAAAAAAATATATATATATAATATTTGGGGGTTTCTACATAGTTTTCTAACACAAATTATGGATTTTAACTTGTAAGCAGCAAATGGCAGAAATAGGCTTAGGCATGAAAGGGATATGCATCTTTCAATCAACATTTTTATACCTGTAGCGCCCCCCCAAATATTTGGGGCGCCATGCTTAAATTTAAGGGTAGTCTGAGCCAGTAGTTGGGCTCAGACCAATTGATTGTTCTAAAATTGCTTCTGCTCTGGGTGTGATACTGCCTGGCAGTAGTGTTCCCTGTTCGCCTGTAGGTGGCACTGTCACCACCAGCATAGGTTGAACTACAGGGGGTATCACAACACCTTGGGTGTCCTTTCTCGGCAGCCGTGCAGTGGGCGTGGTCTACCCGCTGTGCATGCTGAGAGAGGTTACAAAAGGGGCAGACGCCATTAATTGAGGTTCGTCCGTTCTGGGATCCCGTCCTGGGAGCCCACCCGTTGGTGTGCGCGCCTCGTGGCTCGCCTGGCATGGGGTGCATGTGTTTTCTGGCCCAGGGCACCTTCAGCCCGAGGCTACATTGCTGTCTGGGTGGAGTGTATTTTTGAACATGAAACTGAAATGTCATATCTGGAGATTGTAATGTTATTTTGTGTACTTTCTCTCTACCTTTCTTTCTCCCTTCCCAAAATTTTGGTTCAGGTACCAAGTCAATGTTTTTTTTTAGTAAATCAGCAGCCTTCAGGATTGAAGGATTTTGATTAACGCAGCCACTGGGGACAGCGTCTTTTCAAGGAGGGGGTGTGTGTAGGGCCCCCCCCAAATATTTGGGTCGCTATGCTTAAATTTAAGGGTAGTCTGAGCCAGTAGTTGGACTCAGACCAATTGATTGTTCTAAAATTGCTTCTGCTCTGGGTGTGATACTGCCTGGCAGTAGTGTTCCCTGTTCGCCTGTAGGTGGCACTGTCACCATTGACATAGGTTGAACTACAGGGGTATCACAACACCTTGGGTGTCCTTTCTCGTGCAGTGGGCGTGGTCTACCCGCTGTGCATGCTGGGAGATGGTACAAAAGGGGCAGACGCCATTAATTGAGGTTCGTCCGTTCTGGGATCCCGTCCTGGGAGCCCACCCGTTGGTGTGCGCACCTCGTGGCCCGCATGGCACGGGGTGCGTGTGTGTTCTGGCCACGGGCACCTTCAGCCCGAGACTACATCGCTGCCTGTTAGGCCCAGCTCTGCTGGCTGAGGCCCACACTTCAGGAAAGGATCCCAGGCTACCCACCTGCGGGAAGCCCACTCTTAGGAAAGGAGGCCAGGAGAGGATCTGCCCCAGAGGAGACTAGCAATGGTACTGCTGTCTCGGGAGGAGGCCTGGAGACTCACCTAAGGAGGGATCCATTACTACAAGCCCGGCAATACGCCAATCTGGCCTAAAGGTTCTTTATTATTGCTTGGCTGGGAGGTTCGGAACTTTGATAATCCTGTGGCAGAGGATTCCTGATCGCATCCTTAAGTTTTTTTCAGCTAAAACTGATCCGTGCATCATCCCGGCTGCTAGGACCAGTGAGAGGGACTATCCGGGTGAGCAATACCCACTCAGGCTTGAGTGGCGACGTTGTGCCTTTTAGTGCTGCGTGCCTGAACCTTCCCCTGTTCTTCTTTTATTCCTACTGTCCTCTCAAATTCCCTCAGCAAAGTAAATATAGCCTTATTGTTGGGTTTTACATCTGTGTGGACCAGTGGCGGTGCGTCCATAGAGGGCACCGGAGCGCCGCCCCCTCTCGCTCCCGCACCGCCACTGAAAGACAATACATAGATTCATGCATTGCATGAATCTGTGTATTGTCCGCGCTGCCCACTATTCATATGGCCGGCCTCCTGGTGAGCGCCGGCCATATGAATTAGAGCGGCGGCCGGCGGTGGGTGTGGCTTGGAAGTGCCTATCAGAGCCAGCGGCTCTGATAGGCTTTCCGAATACAGCTCTCACGCTGTATTCGGCTTCCAAAAACTCCTCCCAGGTACGCACGGGGGTGCGTTCCTGGGAGAAGACTGTGGAGGTTTCAGCCAATCAGGTCACCGGATCTGGTTACCGGTGACCTGATTGGCTGAAGCGACATCGAGGGCGGGAGAACATTTCGAGGACGGCGCGGACCGAGGTAGGTAAGTGCAGGGCTGGGGGGGGGGGGACAGGCTGCATTTGGGGGGGGGGACTGACTGTATATGGGGGACAAACTGGCTGCATTTGGGGGGAACTGGCTGTATATGGGGGCACACTGGCTGCATTTGGGGGGAACTGTCTGCATTTGAGGGGCTGTATATGGGGGACAAACTGGCTGAATATGGGGGCACACTGGCTGTATTATGGGGGACAAACTGGCTGCATTTGGTGGGAACTGGCTGTATATGGGGGACAAACTGGCTGCATTTGGGGGGAACTGGCTGTATATGGGGACAAACTGGCTGAATATGGGGGGAACTGGCTGTATATGGGGGACAAACTGGCTGCATTTGGGGGGAACTGGCTGTATATGGGGGCACACTGGCTGCATATGGGGGAAACTGGCTGCATTTGGGGGGAACTGGCTGTATATGGGGGCACACTGGCTGCATTTGGGGGACACTGGCTGCATTTGAGGGGCTGTATATGGGGGACAAACTGGCTGAATATGGGGGCACACTGGCTGTATTATGGGGGACAAACTGGCTGCATTTGGGGGGAACTGGCTGTATATGGGGGACAAACTGGCTGCATTTGGGGGGAACTGGCTGTATATGGGGGCACACTGGCTGCATTTGGGGGGAACTGGCTGTATATGGGGGCACACTGGCTGCATTTGGGGGGAACTGGCTGTATATGGGAGACAAACTGGCTGAATATGGGGGGAACTGGCTGTATATGGGGGACAAACTGGCTGTATATGGGGGGAACTGGCTGTATATGGGGAACATACTGGCTGTATATGGGGGCACACTGGCTGTATATGGGGGCACACTGGCTATATATGGGGACAAACTGGTTGTATATGGGGACAAACTGGTTGTATATGGGGACACACTGGCTGTATATGGGGGCACACTGGCTATATATGGGGACAAACTGGCTATATATGGGGACAAACTGGTTGTATATGGGAGCACACTGGCTGTATATGGGAGCACTCTGGCTGTATATGGGGGCACACTGGCTGTATATGGGGGGCACACTGGCTGTATATATGGGGGCACACTGGTTATATATATATGGGGACAAACTGGCTGTATATGGAAACAAACTGGCTGTATTTGAGGGGGCAAACTGGTGGCGTTTGGGCACAGTGGCTGCGTTTAATGGGCACAGTGGCGGCAAATGATTATTTTTTTTTCAGTTTGTTTGCGCCCCCCCAAAAATTTTGAGCACCAGCCGCCACTGGTGTGGACATTGGCCTTTCTAAAGACTTTTCTATACCCTGACAACGGAAGCCTTGGAGGTAGTTTGCAGACCCAACAAAACCAGCCGGTTCCTTAAATGGGGGTAAGTGCTACATACCAATGAAACCTAATATTAAACTTACAATTCGGTTTTGATTCTAGTGGCATGTCCTCGTCACTTTGTTCAGGCTGTTTACAATAAGCGATGTCCCATTGCAGACAAGTCGTACAGCAGATGTTACTCAGTTGACCTTTGGCTTCACCCCATGCAGATATTTTCCTGTGGGTATCTTGGCTTACGTTCTCCTTGGACAGCATGTTCTGTAAAGCAATAGCAATGAAGGTGTTTCCAGCTGAGTCAAAGCCCTCCGCAGCTTTTCCAAGCAATGAATGTACAAATGTGACCACCACAGACCATCAGCAAAGGAGAAATAAAAAGGCTCATGGGCACACAATCAAAAAGCCAATGAACTGACTGAGAATCTTTCCTGAAACATAACTCATTACTTAAGTCAGAAAATGCTTTCAAGTATCTGCAAGCACTGTGTATCATCATTTTTTGTTATTCAACGTATGCCCTTCTACTCTATAGCATATATATAGAGCATATACTGTACATATTTATATATAAAGAACATAGAGAATTGAAAGCATTTTTTTTTTTTTTAAAGCATTTTTTTTTAATGTTTGTTCAGGGCTAAAATAAGGCTCTGTTCACACGGGCGGGCAGGGGGTGGTAAGAACCAGTGGTTAATCTGCGTTTTCGCTGCCCTGGACCACGCACCTACAAGCAGACTTGGGGGAGATTTACTAAAACTGGAGCGATCAGAATCTGGTGCAGCTGGGCATGGTAACCAATCAGCTTCCAACTTTAGCTTGTTCAATTAAGCTTTGACAATAAAACCTGAAAGCTGATTGGTTTCTATGAAGAGCTGCACCAGATTTTGCACTCTCCAGTTTTGGTAAATAATCCCCCATGATGCCTTCTGAGTGACTACACATTGCCTTGGCAGTGATGCTACAATTTTAAAGTGTCATGCTGGGTTTGACAGGCAGTGGTGCGTGTTTAACTCCCCCATGCAAGTGATTTCAACTGCACTGTAAAGCAATGGCTTGTTGCATTAAAAAAAAAAAAGCCATCAAGAAGCAGCAGTATTACCCCCCCCCCCCCAACACCTGCGAACCTCCTTTCAACACCACCTGAAAAGCAATCCACCACAGGTCCACTGCAGATCGCTTTTCCGGAGAATGGTAAACTGCTGCTAGTGTGTGAAGTCAGATGAATATGAAATATTTTATATAAATATTTCACACTTACCAGCATGCATTTAGGCAGGCTCACCCTATATTGAAAATAAATGGTTTGGTTGTTAAACATACTATTAAAAGGGTTTGTTAAATCTGTTCTATAAGTTAAAGAAAACATTAATTATACTGCCAGAAATCGAATGAGTCATCAACTTACTATGATTACTGCGTCTGTGGACTCCTATCAGTTGCACCAGCCTTTTTCAACCAGGGTGTCCAGGCACCGTGGGGTGACTTGGAGCTTCTTCAGGGGTGCCTTGGCAAAATGCCTAAAAATTGATTTAAAGTGGAGTTCCAACTACATTAACAAATTTTTACAAAAAAATAAATTTCATTAGTCAATCACATTGTTCTTATATATTCACCTACTTTGAACAAATCCGCCGCCGATCTCCCGTGTAACAGCAGAAAGACACTTATAAAACCTGTTCCAGGACGTTCTCATTTTGCTTGTGGGCATCTGAAGCCCACAAGCACTTACTTCCGGTACACTGTGATGATCTGCGACCATCATGAACTGTCCCGTCCCACCCCATTCTCGTGCATTCTAATGCACCGCAGCACCATCAACTTCTCGGGTTGCCATCACAACGGGCGGCGTCGTCGGAAGTGCCCGCTTCGTAGTGATGGCAACGAAGAAAATCAAAACACTGTGATCCAGCGATTCTAGCCCTCTGGGAAGCGCACTGCATCCTGGGAAATGTGTGTCACACATCTCCCAGGAGCAGTAGCGAGCGGAGGCGCCGACGGAAGTGACGACAGGAACCGAGGTGATGAAGCAGGCAGATTTTGTGGGACCACATCGCAACAGCTATTTAAAGGTGAGTAAAAAAAATTAAATATCCAAATGTTTTTCTTTAATTTATTATATGCACATTAATGGCATTTTTTTTTTTTTTTTGATGGGAACTCCAATTTAAATGTTATATAAGCCAGCAGATGGATGAAGCCTGTCTTTTAGTTACACAAAGCCATGGGTATTCATTATGCACCATTACGACATTCTAGGTTTTGGCATCCTAACAACCAATGATGTCATCAGTTGATAAGGAGGATGTATGTCATTGTCACCTCCACTGCATCCTTGTTTGACCCTCCTCTGCTCCTCTCCTTCAGCACTGGGGTAACATTAGCTGACTGATGGAGAGAAATTGAGGGAGAAGAGAAACATTGGAATACTAGTCAGTACCAGTGTGCAAAAGTGTATTTGCTTTGGAACAAAAAAAATCACCTCTAACGTTGGGTGTCCTACATGTGTGGATGTTGCTGCATTATGTAAAACTATTAGAATAGATTTTTACTTTTTAGAATGGGGGTGCCTCGAGACTGTCCATAATTTTGAAGGGTGCCTTGACTAAAAAAGACTGATCTGTTTATTACAGGTACTCCTATAGTGCCATCAATGTATGCAGTGCTTTACATTATATATTGTACATTTACAACAGTCACTGCCCTCAAGGAGCCTACAATTTAAGGTCGCTAATTCATATTCATGCACACACTATATTGTCAAAAGTATTGGGACACCTGCCTTTACACGCACATAAACGTTAATGGCATCCCAATCTTAGTCCGTAGGGTTTTATATTGAGTTGGCCCACCCCTGGCAGCTAAAACAGCTTCAACTCTTCTGGGAATGCTGTCTACAAGGTTTAGGAGTGTGTCTATGGGAATGTTTGACCATTCTTCCAGAAGCGCATTTGTGAGGTCAGGATATGTAATTGGACAAGAAGACCTGGCTCGCAGTCTCTGCTTTGATTCATCCAAAAGGTGTTCTGTCGGGTTGAAGTCAGGACTCTGTGCAGGCTAGTCAAGTTCCTCCACCCCAAACCCGCTCATCCATGTCTTTATGGACCTTGTTTTGTGTACTGGTGCGCAGTCATGTTGGAACAGGAAGGGGACATCCCCAAACTGTTCCCACAAAGTTGGAAGCATGAAATTGTTCAAAATGTCTGGTATGCTGACACCTTATAAGTTCCCTTCACTGGAACTAAGGGGCCAAGACCAACCCCTGAAAAACAACCCCACACCATAATCCTCCCTCCACCAAATGATTTGGACCAGTGCACAAAGCAAGGTCCATAAAGACATGGATGAGCGAGTTTGGGGTGGAGGAACTTGATTGGCCTGCACGACAACTCGACAGAACACCTTTGGGATGAATTAGTGTGGAGACTGCGAGCCAGGCCTTCTTGTCCACATCAGTGCCTGACCTCACAAATGTGCTTCTGGAAGAATGGTCAAACATTCCAATAGACACACTCCTAAACCTTGTGGACAGCCTTCCCAGAAGAGATTAAGCTGTTATGGCTGCAAAGCGTGGGCCAACTCAATATTGAACCCTACGGACTAAGACTAGGATGCCATTAATGTTCATATGCGTGTAAACGCAGGTGTTCCAATACTTTTAACAATATAGTGTATGGTAGGGCCAATTAAGACTGGAGCCAATTAACCTTCCAGCATGTCTTTAGAGTGTGGGAGGAAACTCATGCAGGCATAAGGAGAACTCACAAACTCAAGGTAGGTAGCACCGTTGTTTGGATTCAAACTGACGACCCTGGTGCTGCTAAGTGGAAGTAAAAGTCCTAGGGCAGGAAATGTGTTACTGACAGGATCATCGGGTAAAAACACATTTTTAAAAAACTGAAAAACTTTTTTGCATGATGCAAGTACAACTAGACATGCCTGCTGGGTTTTTTGAATGAAAGCCTCTCTCCAAAAATAAAAATGCCCATTCCTCCCTTTCACCCCCTTTAACTGATCACCTTCATAAAAAAAAAATCCAAATGCCCCTTTCAATGTACCTGAAACCATAATCACGTGATATTGCCAGCCTGAAGCCTCATAAACATGACCGGTTTTCTCAGCAAGAAAACTGCTGGGAGAGCTTTTTGCAGAGAAAACCGGTCATGTGTATGGTTTCTCGTCGGGAAATTGCCTGGAATCTCGACGAGAAAAATAGAGAACCTGCTCTCTATTTTTCTCGTCGGGATTCTCGGCAGAGTTTTCCTGCCGAGAAAACCGGTCGTCTGTATGCTTACCTGTTCCACGGTAAACCCGCGCATGCTCGAAAAGACTTTGACGCATGCGCGGTAGCATACAAGGGCAGTGTAGGGTGTAGCAAGATGGCGGCGATGGCATCAAATGTGACGAGCGCAGGCTTGTCATAGTCGATGACGTCACTGCGTTCTTGCCATTCAAAAGAACGGCGGTTCTTTTGAATGGCCGTGTGTACACTCGGCATGCAAGGCAAACTTGCCGGGAATCCCGTCGGGAAAACCCACTTTTTTTTTCCCAACGGGATTCCCGCCAGTGTGTACGAAGCTTCAGACTTTGTTTTCTGTTTACTGCCAAGAGACATGGACACACTTCCTATTGGATTCAACAAATTTGGCAAAGTAGCTCATGAACCTTTTTGAACTTTGAGCTTTTCATGTGTAGCGGGGTCCCCTTTAAGACTCCTAGGACTACCTTACCCATAACCCCTTTCGGCAATGTTTCCATCCCAGAGACTCATGGGAGGGGTCATAAAAGGAGGAGGCGAGGCTGGGCTCGGCCTCTTTGGGACACAAGACTTCAAGGGAGAGATCTTCCTGTGCGGATCCACTGTGGTGCAAGGCCTGAAGCCTAGGGCCTTGCGCTGTTACCCAAAGAGCCTTCCACCCCATCGCGAGCCTGGGTGACATCTGACTCGGTTTTCTTCAACCGTTGCTGAGCCGGAGACCAGACTGCCGCAGAGCTGTGTGAGGAGACACAGCAGGTGGAAGTTCCCGGACTGGGATCGCGTCCGGAGGGGTGAGCGAGCACTTGCTCAATCCACAAATACTTTATACCATTGTTAGGCCTACAGACTGCCGTGGCCCACCAGTTCCTATTTGAGTTCTTTTCCCCATTTGAGATCCAAAGCAGAACTGAGTCAAACGGATCTTTAGTGAAGTGTACTGTGTTGGCATTTTTACCCCCCCCCCCTGGATTACAAATTTGTTCCTGAAATGTGCACCACCGTTTAAAGACTTGCATGCAAAGAATTTTATCCTTCCTAGAGACTGAGTTACATGGTCAGGCCTGGCCATCTAGGTAGTTTATTTAGTTGCTGCGCCATAGGGCGCATAGTGAAGTACTGTTACACGTGGCGTGTGTGCGCCATATCTTAATAGTTATAGTGTGACTATTGCTGCAGGGCTCTGCAGATAGATTCATATGATCTGTTATCACTGTTGATTTTCATTGCCATAGAAAGTAAATTCGTTATTCTTCTATCACTGCCTTGGTGTTTGAATTTAATCATAGAGCATAAGATATACACATATTACCCTAGACTAACTGTGCCAGTAGTGGGTCGAGTAAATTGCCGGGGGTTGGCGGAGCTGTCTTCAGGGCCCAAACTAAATCTGCGGCCCTCTTAATTGAAGGTATCGCTACACATGTTTTTTAAGAGCCGGTTCACACAGGGGCAACGCGACTTTGCGAGGCAACTTGGACACGACTTGAGCGTGAACCACAGCCCGACTTGGAGCGACTTAAAGTCGCCTCCAGGACAGGCTTCTTTGCCAGTACCTGCCCCCGAGAATGTTTCCAGCGCGATCCCATTGTGCTGGTTCTCGGCGACAGGGTACTGTACACCTCGCGCTCGCTGTCCCCTGTGTTTGGTATGAATCATGAGGGGGGACTCCACGCCAAATTTGAAATAAAAAACTGGCATGGGTTCCCCTCCAAGAACATACCAGGCCCTTAGGTCTGGTTTGGATTTCAAGGGGAACCCTCTACGCTGAAAAAACGGCGTGGAGTCCCCCCAAAATCCATACCAGACCCTTATCCGAGCACGCAGCCCGGCCGGTCAGGAAGGGGAGTGGGGATGAGCGAGCGTGCCCCCCCTCCTGAACCGTACCATGCAGCATGCCCTCAACATGGGGGGGTGGGTGCTTTGAGGCAGGGGGCGCCCTGCGGCCCCCCCACCCCAAAGTACCTTGTCCCCATGTCGATGGGGACAAGGGCCTCTTCCCGACAACCCTGGCCATTGGTTATCGGGGTCTGCGGGCGGGGGGCTTATCGGAAGCTGCGAGCCCCTTTTAATAAGGGGGCCCCCAGATCCCGGCCCCCCACCCTATGTGAATGAGTACGGGGTACATCGTACCCCTACCCATTCACCTGGGGGAAAAGTGTCAATAAAAAAAACACACTAGACAGCTTTTTAAAGTAATTTATTAGGCAGCTCTGGGGGCCTTCTACCGACTTCGGGGGTCTTCTTCCAACTTCTGGGGTCTTCTTCCGACTTCAGGGTCTTCTTCCGACTTCGGGGGTCTTCTACCGACTTCTCCGCTCTCTCCGGTGCTGGGGCGTGGTCACCGGGTGACCCCGCCTCTTATTACGTCACAGTCCCATCATGCTCCGCGCACACGGCATTATAGCAGCAGAGAGTGTCGAGTCAACATCGGGTGGAGAGAAGAGGGAAGAAGACGACGATGAAGACCGTGCCCCCGCTAGCAAAAGAGCTGGCAGAAGATAGCAGAGGAGCAGAAGTCAGAAAGCACTGGAGAGAGCGAAGAAGTTGGTAGAAGACCCCCTGAAGTCGGAAGAAGACCCCCGAAGTCGGTAGACCCCAAAGTCGGAGGAAGACCCCTGAAGTCGGTAGAAGACCCCCGGAGCTGCCTAATAAATTACTTTAAAAAGCTGTCTAGTGTGGTTTTTTTATTGACACTTTTCCCCCAGGTGAATGGGTAGGGGTACGATGTACCCCATACTCATTCACATAGGGTGGGGGGCCGGGATCTGGGAGCCCCCTTATTAAAAGGGGCTCGCAGATTCCGATAAGCCCCCCGCCCGTAGACCCCGACAACCAATGGCCAGGGTTGTCGGGAAGAGGCCCTTATCCCCATCGACATGGGGACAAGGTGCTTTGGGGTGGGGGGCCTCAGGGTGCCCCACTGCCCCAAAGCACCCACCCCCCATGTTGAGGGCATGCGGCCTGGTACGGTTCAAGAGGGGGGGCGCTCGCTCTGATAAGGGTCTAGTATGGATTTTGGGGGGACCCCCACGCCGTTTTTTTGGCATAGGGGGTTCCCCTTGAAATCCATACCAGACCTAAGGGTCTGGTATGCTCTTGGAGGCGAACCCATGCCGGTTTTTTATTTAAAATTTGGCCTGGAGTTCCCCCTCATGATTTATACCAAATACCAGCTCTGTGGGAGGGAGGAGTTTGCCTTAGAGCCGGTTCATACAGGGGCGACTTCCTGTAAAGTTGCCTCACTATGAGCGGGGATCCGACTTGGAGGCGACTTCCATTGAATTCAATGGGTACAAGTCGCCTAGAAGTCGGATTGAAGTAGTACAGGAACCTTTTCTGAAGTCGGAGCGACTGCAGTAGTGTACATGAAGACGGCTCCATTCACTTCTATTACTTTTCTAAACCGCGCGACTTGAAGTTGGATCCCAGGACGCCCCTGTGTGAACCAGCTCTTAGTCATGCAGTTTTCTGTGCTTTTTTTGGGACAAAAAAAACACACCTGTTTTGTTATGTTAGTAATTAATGTCACCACATGTGCAACATGTGTTTGTTTTTTTGCATTTTGCATGTTCTTTGCGTGATTTTGCACATATTCACGGAATGCTATAGTGTAAATGTAGCTTTTGGGGCTGATAAGCTGCAGCTATTGCTGTAACAGTTTTAGGCTGGTTAAAGCTGGTGTTTATTTGTCATGGTTTATGGCACCTAACATGAGAAAATTAATGTGAACTGTAATCTAGAGGTTAAAGTGACACTGCGGGACAAAGTGAAATGCATAGAATGATTATGTATACAAGAAAAACACTACTTGTAACATTATTCTTTGTTATCTAACAACATACACTTATGCCCCGTACACACGATCGTTTTTCATTCCGTTAAAAATGCCATTTTAAAAAATGGCCATTAAAAATGATCGTGTGTAGGCTCCAGAGCATTTTTAACGACGTGAAAAACGGCCATTAAAAATTCCGGACATGCTCTCTTTTTTCACGTCGTTTTTCATGTCGTTTTTTTTAACGACGTGAAAATCGATAGTGTGTATGCTTTAACGACGTGAAAAAAAACGCGCATGCTCAGAATCAAGTATGAGACGGGAGCGCTCGTTCTGGTAAAACTAGCGTTCGTAATGGAGATAGCACATTCATTACACAGTAATGGACTGAAAAGCGCGAATCGTCGCCCAAAAAACTTTACTAACATGAAGGGTGGCGCCATTCGACCGGAACTTCCCCTTTATAGTGCCGTCGTACGTGTTGAACGTCACTGCGCTTTGCTTGATCGTTTTTTTTAATGATGGTGTGTACGCAAGGCAGGCTTGAGAGGAAACATGAAAAAAAACGAGGAGAAAAACGTTGGTTTAAAAAATGACATTAAAAACGATCGTGTGTACGGGGCATAAGATGTCAACAGCTGTTCAGCTTGTTGCACAAATCTACCTTTGGCTGCTTATACAACTGCCTACTTTTCTTCATTTATTAGTCATTTTTATTGTGGTTTATGTAAGGCATGTTCTGTGATGGGATTCATACATTTATTAGATGTTTGCTGTGTGGTTGATGCTTGTAACAGTGGAGAAAGGGTGACGGAAAACAATCTCAGTATCGCTCTTTAGAGAGGAATTTCACTTGTTTTCCAAAAATGAAAACGTCAGCAGCTATAAATATTGTAACTTCTGACTTTTACCAAGTAATTATTTACCAGCCCATGGAGCAGTGGCGGCTGGTGGTATATTTTTTTGGGGGGGCGGCAAACAATTCACCCGCTGACACCCCCCCTGGTTGGTTCACAGGCACCCCCCGCGGTCAGTCGGTCACCAGCCCCGTACCCCATCTAGGTCGTGGGCAGCGCTTCCTCCGGGCGGGGACTTCACCCTGCGTCTCCTCCTCCTCATCTTCACCACGGCTTCCCCTGCATCTCCTCCCTCCTCCTCCTTGGCAGCCAATATGATCGCTTCTCCTCTCAGCCAATTGGGTGACGGGTCTCAGGACCCGCTTCCTGCTTGGCTGGGAGGAGAATCAGGAAGACAATAGCGAATATTAATTGCTCTGTGCCCTGAGCCCACCCTTTTTTGAAGCCAATTAGAGCCTCATGTGCTTCTAAAATAAAACAAAAAACACTGGAATCCATGCATCCAGCGCCCTGCTTGTAGACTAGGGGCCGGGCGCATGGATTTGGGGGGTGGCGCCCCTGCGTCAACTATTAACAGGCCGCCACTGCCATGGAGTCCAGTATAGTCCTTCCCAGCGACGATGCTTCACCAGGCTTCGGATCCCCGGGACCACCATCTTGGATTTGGGAGCAGGCTGTGACTTCCTGATGTCTTACAGCCGGCTCCACACTGCACATGTGTAGGATCGTGCAGTGCTATGAGACTGGTCCTGCAGCCTCCTGGGATGTGTGATGTGTCCCTAAAGGCTTCAGTCGGGGGGGGGGGGGGCTTGAGGAAGTGGGAGAAGAGATTTCTTCAGAATAACAAAAGGTAGGAAGCTGCAACAAAATTTGTTAAAATTCTTGTACATAGATCACCCAGAGGGGAATGCTTTTTTCTCAACAAAAGTGGAGTTTCACTTTAAAGAGGAACTTGATTTAGGTAAAAAAAGTCAGCAGCTACAAATACTATAGCTGGTGACTTTTAAAAATCAGATAATTACTAGTATCTGAGGTCCAGCACTGTCTTCCTGCAAGCCTGTTCTTCTTACCAATGTGGGTTGCCTGTGCTGCCATCTTGGATACAGGAGCTGGCTGTGGCTTCAAGAGGAACCACAGCTGGCTTGGCTTCCCATTGCACATTCAAGAGCTTACGCCATGTGCTTTGTGAATGGTCCTGCAGCCTGTCAAAAAAGAAAGAACAAAAAATAAGCTGTGGCTTCTAGTACCTCTGTCAACCAAATTTTTTATTGCGGGATGAGGCGGCACTAAAGTGCTTTTTGTCAATTTTACATACTTTTACAGGACAATTGCATTTTTTTTTTAAATGATTAGGTGCTTCAAACAAATAGCAAAGGCACATTTTCAAGTGAAATGAAACCCTCAGTTTTTTTTTTTAACACTTTAAGCAGTTAATTTAATCTCTCATCTAATATGCAGCTTCTTCATCTTTTAACCCTTGCCTGTGTTTTGCAGCCATGACTGCTTCCCCACTTTTCCAAGTTGGTTCTTTCTCTTGCAGCATCCTATGGAGTCACCCATGTGTAGCGCTACTCCTGTAGGAGCTGCATGAATATTGTCCAGGTCTTCCCAAACTTCTGCCCTACGGCCAGGCACACAACAGGCTTGTTCACTCCTTCTTCAAAGACCAGACTAGGGGATGTTGTTTTTGTGGTCTTTATTTTTAGAGACCATGGATAGGGTTGAGGGAAATGGTTGGATACTCCAAAGATAATAACTATGTACAACTTGAGGACTTGAACTTCCTTTCTTAGCAAGTTATAATGAAGTCCAGTCTTGAAACAAACATCAGACTTCAGCTTAAGTAGTAGTAGTAGTTAGAGCCACAAGAGCAAAGCCCCTCAAAAATAGGAGATTATCTGGACAGAGCTCTTCAGGACACCAGCCGGTGTCCCCTTTAACAGACCCACAGCTGACTAAAAGGCACAGAGGGGTAGCTAGAGCACAAGGTCCCCAAGATCTTTCAAGACCCAGAGCTCTGTGTGCTCCCAGAAAAAATAGTCTCCCAGCTTGCCATCAGAGCCATCAGAGTCTGTCATCAGAGGCTGGGCTGCATCAATATTCAGTTTGCCATCTGCTTTAAACTCCACACCTATCATCCAGAAACTTCTCAAGCTCCCTGGATACAAAGGGAGCTATCAGGCAGACACACAGAGCAGACCTGACTAAATAATTACAGCTCACTGAGTACAGTGAGCAAAACTCCCAGATAACAAGTAATTGTGCTGTAAGTTTGAAGATGACTTGCTAAGCTATTGCTAGACATGCCAGACTTCACAAGATTGTTGCACAATTGCAGCAAGTCCGTAATTGCATGACTCCAGATCAACTTTCTTTGGAAATGTTCTGAAAGTCTGCCGCAAGTTCTGGTTCATTTATGTCATGCAATAGTCATCCCACCACAGGGGTCACTGTGACTGAATTTGGAAAAGTGTCAACTAGAACTTGTGCTCTGCAAGTGTACAACTTGCCAGTGAAAATGTGCAGCAAGTTAAAGTGGTTGTAAACCCTGCTTGTTATTTATTACCTACAGGTAGGGATGAGCTTCGAGTTCGAGTCGAACTCATGTTCGACTCGAACATTGCCTGTTCGCCCGTTTGCCGAACAGCGAACAAATTGGGGTGTTCGCGGCAAATTCGAAAAATCTATGGGAGAAATCTAAAGTGCTAATTATAAAGGCTTATATGCAAGTTATTGTCCTAAAAAGTGTTTGGGGACCCGGGTCCTGCCCCAGGGGACATGTATCAATGCAAAAAGAAGTTTTAAAAACGGCAGTTTTTTCGGGAGCAGTGATTTTAATAATGCTTAAAATGAAAAAATAAAAGTGAAATATTCCTTTAAATTTCGTACCTGGGGGGTGTGTATGATATGCATGTAAAGTGGCGCATGTTTCCCGTGCTTAGAACTGTCCCTGCACAAAGTGTCATTTTTGAAAGAAAAAAAGTCATTTAAAACTCACTCGCGGCTATTAATGAATTGTCGGCTCCCGGCAATACATACAAAAGCCATTGATAAAAAAAAAAAAAAAGCGTGGGGGTTCCCCAGAATTCAATTACCAGGCCCTTCAGGTCTGGAATGGATATTAAGGGGAACCCCGCCGCAAATTTTAGAAAAATTGACGTGGGGTTCCCCCAAATATCCATTCCAGGCCCTTCAGATCTGGCATGGATTTTAAGGGGAACTCCACCCCAAATAAAAAAAAAATGGCGTGGAGTCCCCCTGAAAATCCATACCAGACCCCTTATCCGAGCAAGCAACCTGGCCGGCCGCAGGGGAAAAGGGGGGGACGAGAGAGCGCCCCCCCCTCCCTCCTGAACCGTACCAGGCCACATGCCCTCAATGTGGGGAGGATGTCCCCATGTTGATGGGGACAAGGGCCTCATCCCCACAACCCTTGCCCGGTGGTTGTGGGGGTCTGCGGGCGGGGGGCTTATCGGAATCTGGAAGACCCCTTTAACAAAGGGGACCCCCAGATCCCGGCCCCTCCTATGTGAATTGGTAAGGGGTACATTGTACCCCTACCATTTCACGAAGAAAGCGTAAAAAAATGTTTAAAAAAACACACAAACACCTTGAAAAAGTCCTTTATTTAAAAAATAAATGAAAAAAAAATAAAAAAAAACATTCCAGCGGTGAAATCCAGTGTCCCGCGGCGATCCGATGTCCAGCGCTGTCCTTCATTGGTTGTGCCTGAGCGGACCTGATGGGGAACTCCCTCTCAGTATTTTAAATGTGTAGACCCGCCCCTTCTAAAGTTCCCCATCAGGTCCGCTCAGCGGACCAGATGCGGAACATGAGAAGGGGCGGGTCTATACATGTATTACCAAAGTGAGAGCAGTTCCCCATCAGGTCCGCACCCTCGGTATGTCGGACCCGCCTACGTCATTGGCTTGAGCGGGGGAACTTCCTTCACTGTGTAATTTAAATTTAGTAAATAAAGGACTTTTTCAAGGTGTTTGTGTGTTTTTTTTTTAAACATTTTTTTACGCTTTCTTCGTGAAATGGTAGGGGTACAATGTACCCCTTACCAATTCACATAGGGGGGGCGGGATCTGGGGGTCCCCTTTGTTAAAGGGGTCTTCCAGATTCTGATAAGCCCCCCGCCCGCAGACCCCCACAACCACCGGGCAAGGGTTGTGGGGATGAGGCCCTTGTCCCCATCAACATGGGGACATCCTCCCCATGTTGAGGGCATGTGGCCTGGTACGGTTCAGGAGGGAGGGGGGGCGCTCTCTCGTCCCCCCCTTTTCCCCTGTGGCCAGCCAGGTTGCGTGCTTGGATAAGGGGTCTGGTATGGATTTTTAGGGGGACTCCACGCCATTTTTTTTAAATTTGGGGTGGAATTCCCCTTAAAATCCATGCCAGATCTGAAGGGCCTGGAATGGATATTTGGGGGAACCCCACGTCAATTTTTTAAAAAATTTGCGGCGGGGTTCCCCTTAATATCCATTCCAGACCTGAAGGGCCTGGTAATTGAATTCTGGGGAACCCCCACGCTTTTTTTTTTTTTTTTATCAATGACTTTTGAATGTATTGCCGGGAGCCGACAATTCATTAATAGCCGCGAGTCAGTTTTAAATGACTTTTTTTCTTTCAAAAATGACATTTTTTGCAGGGACAGTTCTAAGCACGGGAAACATGCGCCACTTCACATGCATATCATACACACCCCCCAGGTACGAAATTTAAAGGAATATTTCACTTTTATTTTTTCATTTTCAGCATTATTAAAATCACCGCTCCTGAAAAAACGGCCGTTTTTAAAACTTTTTTTTGCATTGATACATGTCCCCTGGGGCAGGACCCAGGTCCCCAAACACTTTTTAGGACAATAACTTGCATATTAGCCTTTATAATTAACACTTTAGATTTCGAATGTTCGAGTCCATTGTATTTAATAGGGTTCTAAAGTTTACACAAACATTTTGTCTGTTCGCAGGTTCTGGTGCGAACCGAACAGGGGGGTGTTCGGCTCATCCCTCCCTACAGGTAAGCCTATAATAAGGCTTACCTGTAGTTGAAACTAATATCTCTTAAACATGCACCGTTTAGGAGATATTCACCCTGCATTCAGCCAGTGACATCACTGGCGCATGCACTCTAACGGTACGGCATACCTTGCCGGAACTTGGCCGGAGCCGCCATCGCGGCTCCAAGCAATCAGTACTGGAGCTTGCGAACCTGGAAGAAAAACAGAGGGAACATGTCGGCCCTCTCAGCAGTGACTTTACAGCACTAGAGGGCTTAGTTCCAAGGTGAGTATTTCATAATGTGCTAGTATGTGATGCATACTAGCACATTATGCCATTGCCTTGCAGGGTTTTTTTTAACATCCGCGGTTTACAACCGCTTTAAGAAGACTTACAATTCAACACTGCCACAAATTTGTGGAAAGTTATCCTTTGCTATCTGGGCTATGCTTTTATCTTACCCAAAATTACACCCACACTCACTACAGTGTGGCAACTACATTTTCCTATCAAAAATGCACACTATCACTTACCTAACTATCCGAGCAGCCTAGGAAGGTAAGGCACTCCAGTGCTCCCCCTTCCTTCACCAAGCTAACAGACTGAGGCCTCGTACACACGACCGATTTTCTCGGCAAGAACCAGCAAGAAACTTGCTGGCAGAGAGGTCTTGCCGAGTAAATCGGTCGTGTGTACGCTGCTATCGGGTTTCTCGCCGAGAAAACCGACAAGAAACCTCGATGAGAAAATAGAGAACCTGCTCTCTATTTTCTCGTCGAGATTCTCGTCGGCATGTTTCTCGACGAGAAAAGTGAGTGTGTGTACACTTACCTGTCCTCCCGGAAGCCCGCGCATGTTCGAAATGAATTTGACGCATGCGCGGTAGCTTCCTAGGCATACGTAGGGTATACCAAGATGGCGGCGACGGCATCGAATGTGACGAGCGCATGCTCGACGCAGTCGATGACGTCACCGCGTACGCTCCTTTCAAAGAACCGCGGGTTCTTTGAAACGAGCGTGTGTACACTCGGCCGGGACAAGTTTCTTGTCCAAGAATCTCGTCGAAAAAAACAACATGTTTTTTTCAACGAGAATCTCGGCCGTGTGTACGAGGCCTGACTCCAGACTTCACTATCTACTGTTAACTCTTTCCTCTGAAAACCAGGGGAAGCAACACTAGAAGAACACATGTCAGCAGTATTGAACGTTGTAAACTGCAAATGCTGGGGTAAGAAGTTGTAACAAAGAGTTTTCTGGGGAATGTTTGTTTTATTGTGCTCAATGTTTTAAACGAAAAAAACGCTGGTGGTTTAATACCATTTAAATGTTTTGAATTTCACCATCTGCCTGGAAGATTGAAACTTTGATTGACAGAAGCAGTGTATAAAGCTTGTCACTGCACATTACCAGAAATACATTGACTTCACCTTGACATAATAGTCAAAATATATATTTATAGAAAATAATATTTAGGCTTTTCTTTTGTGTTAGAAGATGTTTCCAAAAAATAAGACAAAATACGGAAAGTAGTTGTTACCCTGCTACCCATAACAGGCGTAAATCAATTTTAGGCAGGTGTAAAAAAAACGCTGTATATTTAACCACTTAAGCCCCGGACCATTTGGTAGCTAAAGGACCAAAGGTGATTTCAGAATTTTGCACTGCGCTGCTTTAACTGTAAATTGTGCGGACATGCAATGTTGTACCCAAACGAAATTTGCGTCCTTTTCTTCCCACAAATAGAGCTTTCTTTTAATGGTATTTTATTGCCTCTGCGATTTTTATTTTTTGCGATATAAACGGAAAAAGACCGAAAATTTTGAAAAAAAATGATATTTTCTACTTTTTGTTATAAGAAAAATCGAATAAACTCAATTTTAGTCATACATTTAGGCCAAAATGTATTCAGCCACATGTCTTTAGTAAAAAAAAATGTCAATAAGCGTATATTTATTGGTTTGCGCAAAAGTTATAGCGTTTACAAACTAGGGTACATTTTCTGGAATTTACACAGCTTTAAATTTATGACTGCCTATCTCATTTCTTGAGGTGCTAAAATGGCAGGGCAGTACAAAACCCCCCCAAATGACCCCATTTTGGAAAGTAGACACCCCAAGGAAATTGCTGAGAGGCATGTTGAGCCCATTGAATATTTTTTTTTTGTCCTAAGTGATTGAATAATGACAAAAAAAAAAAAATTACAAAAAGTTGTCACTAAATGATATATTGCTCACACATGCCATGGTTATATGTGGAATTGCACCCCAAAATACATTCTGCTGCTTCTCCTGAGTACGGGGATACCACATGTGTGGGACTTTTTAGGAGCCTAGCCGTGTACGGGACCCCGGAAACCAAGCACCGCCTTCAGGATTTCTAAGGGCGCAAATTTTTGATTTCACTCCTCATTACCTATCACAGTTTTGAAGGCCATAAAATGCCAAAATAGCACAAAACCCCCCCAAATGACCCCATTTTAGAAAGTAGACACCCCAAGGAAATTGCTGAGAGGCCTGTTGAGCCCATTGAATATTTTTTTTTTTGTCCCAAGTGATTGAATAATGACAAAAAAAACTAAACCCCCCCCCCAAATGACCCCATTTTGGAAAGTAGACACCCCAAGCTGTTTGCTGAGAATGCCTCTCATTGTGAGTGAGTATTTTACAGCTCTCATTTGTTTTTGAAAATGAAGAAAGAAATTTTTTTTTTTCAATTTTCAAAACTTTGTGACAAAAAGCGAGATCTGCAAAATACTCACAATACCTCTCAGCAAATAGCTTGGGGTGTCTACTTTCCAAAATTGGGTCATTTGGGGGGGGTTTGTGCCATCTGGGCACTCCATGGCCTCCGAAACTGTGATAGGCAGTGAGAAGTGAAATCAAAAATTTACACCCTTAGAAAGCCTGAAGGCGGTGATTGGTTTTTGGGGTCCCGTACGCGGCTAGGCTCCCAAAAAGTCTCACACATGTGGTATCCCCATACTCAGGAGAAGCAACAGAATGTATTTTGGGGTGTAATTCCACATATGCCCATGGCATGTTTGAGCAATATATCATTTAGTGACAACTTTGTGCAAAAAAAAAAAAATTGTCTTTTTTCCGCAACTTGTGTCAACATATAAAATATTCCATGGACTCGACATGCCTCTCAGTATATAGCTTGGGGTGTCTACTTTCCAAAATGGGGTCATTTGGGGGGGTTTTGAACTGTTCTGGCATTTTATACACAACATTAGGAAGCTTACATTCACTCTTCTAACCACTTGAAGACAAAGCCCTTTTTGACACTTTTTGTTTACATGAAAACATTTTTTTTTTGCAAGAAAATTATGTTGAACCCCAAAACATTATATATATTTTTAAAGCAAAGGCCCTACAGAATAAAATGGTGGGTGTTGCATTTTTTTTTCTACACAGTATTTGCGCAGCGATTTTTCAAACGCATTTTTTTGGGAAAAAAAACACTTTTTTAATTTTAATGCACTAAAACACACTATATTGCCCAAATGTTTGATGAAATAAAAAATATGATCTTAGGCCGAGTACATAGAAACCAAACACGACATGCTTTAAAATTTCGCACAAACGCGCATTGGTGACAAACTACATACATTTTTAAAAGCCTTTAAAAGCCTTTACAGGTTACCCCGTTAGATTTACAGAGGAGGTCTACTGCTAAAATTACTGCCTTTGATCTGACCTTCGCGGTGATACCTCACATGCATGGTGCAATTGCTGTTTACATATGACGCCAGACCGACGCTTGCGTTCGCATTTGGGCAACAGCAGGGCAGGACAGGGGTGCTTTTTTTTTTTTTCTTTTTTATTATTAATTTTGCTTTTTTATTTTATTTTTAAATTGTTCCTTCCATTTTTTTTTTTTAATCATTTTTATTGTTATCTCAGGGAATGTAAATATCCCCTATGATAGCAATAGGTAGTGACAGGTACTCTTTTTTTGAAAAAACTGGGGTCTAGACCCTAGATCTTTCCTCTGCCCTCAAAGCATCTGACCACACCAAGATCGGTGTGATAAAATGCTTTCCCAATTTCCCAATGGCGCTTTTTATGTCCGGGGGGGGGGGGACATTCCCTCCCACTGCTTGTAAAAGCGGTCCAGAGGCTAATTAGCCACTAGGATTGCTTTTACATGAAAGCCGGCCGCTGGCTGAAAAGAATGATACCAAGATGATACCTAAACCCGCAGGCATCAATCTGGTATAACCATTCAAAGTCCAGCAACATACCAGTACGTTGCTGGTCCTTGTTGGACATGTATTGTAATCTTTTTTTTTTTCATGCAGCCAGTTGGCTGAATGAAAAAAGAGATTGATCGGTGGGTATGCCCACCATTAGAATACCGCCCTTCATCCACCCACTTCTAATGATGGGCATACATGCACCATTTATATATGCCAAAGCATGGGGGCATCCTCCCGCAAAAAAGTTATGCCGCACACACATGGTCAGACTTTTCCACGGGCAAGCCTCCGTCGGAATTTCGACCGTATGTACGCGGCATTAGGAGCAAAATCACTCCTCCGCCCCTGCTGCCCCAATGCTTCGGCATATTTGCTTTTTTTTTTAACTGTGGTGGTGAAATCACCTCCTACAGCACTGGAGTCGCAGGGATCAGGCCTGTCTCTGCGAACGCTGCAGTTATGTGTGTTGTGTTTTGTAAGTGACAGTGATCGATCGATACTGCACTTGGGTGGCCTGGGCTGGACGGAGGGGCAAAACGCAGGTGCTAGCAGGTATCTGGGCTGATCCCGCTAACACTGCATTTTTGGGAACCCTAAACTGCTGGGGACACTAGTATAGATCTGATCAGATCAGATATTGATCTGTTCAGATACTATACCACTAAGGGAGGTGTATGCTTCACGCGTGGGTGTTAGCGTTACTGGCACTAACCTGACGCTGCCTGGGGTGTGACGCAGACCCTCTCTGACGCTAAAACCTAATTGATATCACCCGCCGGGCGATCAGGGGGTTAAACCTTTATTGGGTTATACGGCGGGTGCCCTGACACTATAAAAAGCAAACTAACTAACCAGCGTCACCCGTAACACTTATATGATGATCACTGGTGAAAGGGTTAACTAGGGGCAATTAGGGGGTTAAAACCTTTATTAGATAATATATGGGGGTACCTGACGCTATAAAAACCTGCGGCGAACCTAAAAAAAATTACTGGCTACCGATCTGCATTACCGACGCTAAGACAGCGATCAGAAAAATGATCGCTTAGCGACAGTGGTGATAGGGGGTGAAAGGGTTCCCTGGGGGGCGATCAAGGGGGTTAAACCTTTATTAGATAATTTATGGGGGTACCTGGCGCTATAAAAACCTGCGGTGAACCTAAAAAAAATTACTGGCTACCGATCTGCATCACCGACGCTAAGACAGCGATCAGAATAATGATCGCTTAGCGACAGTGGTGATAGGGGGTGAAAGGGTTACCTGGGGGGCGATCAAGGGGGTTAAACCTTTATTAGATAATTTATGGGGGTACCTGACGCTATAAAAACCTGCGGCGAACCTAAAAAAAAAATACTGGCTACTGATCTGCATCACCGACGCTAAGACAGCGATCAGAAAAATGATCGCTTAGCGACAGTGTGATAGGGGGTGAAAGGGTTACCTGGGGGGAAATCAAGGGGGTTAAACCTTTATTAGATAATTTATGGGGGTACCTGACGCTATAAAAACCTGCGGCGAACCTAAAAAAAATTACTGGCTACCGATCTGCATCACCGACGCTAAGACATCGATCAGAAAAATGATCGCTTAGCGACAGTGGTGATAGGGGGTGAAAGGGTTACTGGGGGGCGATCAAGGGGGTTAAACCTTTATTAGATAATTTATGGGGGTACCTGACGCTATAAAAACCTGCGGCGAACCTAAAAAAAATTACTGGCTACCGATCTGCATCACCGACGCTAAGACAGCGATCAGAAAAATGATCGCTTAGCGACGGCGGTGCTAGGGGGTGAAAGGGTTATCTGGGGGGTGATCAAGGGGTTAAACCTTTATTAGGGGGGGTTAGGGGGCTACACTGGACCTAAAACTAAACTGTAGTGACACTTTTACAGTCACAAATGTCACTGATTGCAGTGATCAGTAAATAAATGGTCACTGCAATCAGTGACACTGTGACTGGGGGCTGGGGGGTGATCTGGGGGGGCCTGGGGGGGCGATTTATGTGCCTATGTGTGCTGGTGTTAGTGTAGTGTTTGTGCACTAACCTTGATGTCTTCTCTTGTACGGCGCTCGGTATATGTGAGCGCCGCACAAGAGATGACATCACTTCCTCCTGCTTCCTCTGCCTGTGTGTACATTACACAGACAGAGGGGGCATTTCCATTCGCCGGGAGCGATCGCGGGGGGGTGGCCGGAATCGAACGGCCGTCCCCTCATGTCGGATCGCTCCCAGACGAATTCCGACCGCTCACTGTACAGAAGGGGGGTCCGATTGGACCCCCCAACTGTACAAAGGCAATCACGTATGCTCTACGTGATTGTGCCTGTCGGTGCCATTGTGCCGACGTATATATACAGTGAGCGGTCGTTAAGTGGTTAAGAATGCTTTCAGAAATAGAAGTGTTATTCGTTTATTTTTATCAATTAACAAAATGGAAAGTAAATGAACAGAAGAGAAATCCAAATCAAATCAATATTTGCCTTCAAAACAGAATTTGATTCTTCTAGGTACACTTACGCACAGTTTTTGGAGGAACTCGAAAGGTAGATTGTTCCCACCATCTAGCCTGGTTTCTCAGTGGTGTGCTGAACACCTGTCTTTCCTTCCGGTGATCTCTCTTGTTCTGTTTCCGGTGACGTCATCATCCTTGTTCCCTGCTGGTTCTGGCTGGCTTCCTGGTGGCCACAGGATGCAAACTACACACTGCTCTGCCTACCCGTGAGCCTGGATGCACCTGAGACTGGATCACACCGCGAACTACACACACAGATGAGGCCATTTTTTACATATCTGTAAGTGCATCTCCTCTGTCTTTAATAAATTGTGACTAAAATATTGCACTTAGGTGGCGCTTCCTGTTTTGTTCCCCTGTGTTCCCAACATCTTGGAGAAATAACAACAGATCTTCTGTGGATGTAGGCTGCCTCAAATCCTTCTGTCTCTTCATGTAATCCCAGACAGACTCCATGATGTTGAGATCAGGGCTCTGTAGGGGCCTAACCATCACTTTCAGGACTCCTTGCTCTTCTTTATGCTGAAGATAGTTCTTATTGACATTGGCTGTATGTTTGGGGTTGTTGTCCTGCTGCAGAATAAATTTGGGGCCAATCACGCATTACGGATAAGTATCTGCCTGTATTTCTCAGCATTGAGGACACCATTATTGGGGAAATGTTAAGGACCGTAGACACAGTGGTCGGCTAAGGAAACTTAATGCAGCAGATGAAAGACACTTTGGGGTTATTTGTAAAAGGCAAATCCACTGTGCACTACAAGTCCTCTGAAAGTGCACTTGGAAGTGCAGTCGCTGTAGATCTGAAGGGGACATGCAAGGACAATAAAAAACAGCATTTTTGCTTGACCATGATTGGATGGTAAAAATCAGCAGAGCTTCCCCTTGTTTCAGATCTTCCCCTAAGATCTACAGCGACTGCCCTTCCAAGTGCACAGTGGATTTGCCTTTAGTAAATTAACCCCATTGTGCTTACTTTCCCTCAACATCAGAAGATGTCCAGCAATGCCATCAACACAGAACTGGAGTAAACCAGTGGCACCCAGGTACACCCATCTACTATGCCGCAAAGTTCTTAATGAAGTTCTCAGTTTTTCAAGATGTTTAGAACAACTAATCTGCCTAGTTCCTTCAAAAACTGTGTGCAAGTGTACTTAGATGAATTGATGCTGTCTTGAAGTCAAAGGGTAGTCAAACCAAATATATATATATATATATATATATATATATATATATATATATATGTATATGTATATATGTATATATATATATATATATATGTATATATATATGTGTGTAGCGATACCCCCAAACTAAGAGAGCCGCTGGTTTTGTTTCGGGCCCTGTACACAGCACAGCCAACCCCCGGCAATCTACTCGACCCTCCTCTGGCACAGCTAGTCTAGGAGTGGTATATTAGTATAGCTCTATACCTGCCCATGAACAATCCCACAAGGCATTTAAACAGTTGTAAAGTATAGTAATGAACACTAATACCAGAATGATTAACTATAGTAGATTTACTTGGATATAAAAGTCAACGATCAATACAATACAACACATACATGCAGAGCCCTGCAGTAATATTAACACTAGTCAACTATAGTATATAAAGAGATCACACACACACGTGTGGCTACTCTCCCCGTTAGCAATATGGCGCTCAACAAAGTTCTACACTCCCAGTCAGGCCTGACTCAGTTAAAGCTCAGTCTTAAAGTGAAGAATCTTCGCATGCAAGATGATCGGTGGTGCACATACAGGAACAATAATTTGTAATCCAATAATGATTTATAGTAATAGAAACAACGGACCGGAGACTATATAACTCAGTTCTGCAACTAGTCTCCTGTCAGGACAGCAAGTATAACACGATGGGCCAAGGTAGTCAATAGGCCTAACAAAAGTACTCGGTTGTAGTTGTGAGCAGGTACTCTCTCACCCCTCCAGACTCGATCCTAGTCCGGGACTCCCACCGCTGTGTCTCTGCACACAGGGTCTGCGACAGCCAGGCCTCCGGTCCAACTGATGTCCGCGAAGCAAGTAGATATCAGGTGCCACACAGGCTCCGCAGTGGGATGGAAGTCTCTTTGGAAGTGAGCAATGCCCAGGCCTTGGGCCTTACACTTGTAGCAGGTCCGCACAGGGAGTCCTCTTGCTAGCAGCATGGTGTCCAAAGAGGTCGGACTTAGCCTCGCCCTCCCCTTTTATACCCCACCCATGAGTCTCTGCGGTGGCAAATTGCACCTTGGGTGCCAAACGGGGTTCTGGGTAACGTAGTCCATGGGGCCTTAAAGGAGACCCCGCTACATATATATATATATATATATATATATATATATATATATATATACAGTGCTGTGAAAAAGTATTTGCCCCTTTCCTTTATTTTTTTATTTTTATTTTTTGAAGATTTTTTCACACTTAAATGATTCAAATCATCAAACTAATTTTACTATTACACAAAGATAACCCGAGTAAATCCAAGATGCAGTTTTTAAAATATTATTTCATTTATGAAGGGGAAAAAGCTGTTCAAACCTGCCTGGCCCTATGTGAAAAAGTAATTGCCCCCTCCCATGCTGATTTATGAATGAACTGTGATTAACCAACATTTTTTGGAAAGCTGAGTTAAATTTAACTTTCCACATCCAGGCCTGATTACTGCCAGACCTGTTGAATCAAGAAATCACATAAATAGAAGCTGTCTGACAAAGTGAAGCACGCTAACAGATCACAAAAAGCCACACATTATGTTATGCCACAAACTAAAAAAAATCAAGAACAGATTAGAAACAAAGTAATGTACATGTATCGGTCTAGGAAGGGTTTCAAAGCCATTTCTAATGCCGCGTACACACGATCATTTTTCCCGTCGAGAAAAATGAAATTTTTTCCTTTGGATGAGAAAAACGATCGTCTGTGGGCTTTTTGTCGTTTTTCTCAATGAGAAAAACGGCATTAATCACAACGAGAAAAATTAGAACATGCTCTAATTTTTCTCGTCGTGATTCCCGTCGTTTTTTTCCGCTGCAGTTTTCCCATAGGGAAACACTGCCGGGGAGCCCACAGACGGTTGTTTTTTTCGACCAAAAAAAAAATGTCATTTAAAACGGCCGTGTGTGGGGGGAACAAGCTGTTCCTCGTTTTTCACGTCGATTTTCTCAACAGTGTTTTCACCGTCGAAAAAATCGATCGTGTGTACGCGGCATTAGGTTTTGGAACTCCAGTGAACCACGGGGAGAGCCATTATCCACAAATGGAGATAACTAGGAACAGTGGAGAACCTTCCCAGGAGTGGCCGATATACCAAAATTACTCCAAGAGCATGACAACGACTCCTCCAGGAAGTCATAAAAGAATCCAGAACAACAGCTAAAGAACTGCAAGCCTAACTTGCCTCAGGGAAGATCAGTGTTCATGATTCAACAATAAGAAAGAGGCTGGGCAAAAATAGCACCCATGGGAGAGTTCCAAGGCCCAAAGCCACTGCTGACCAAAAAGAACACAAAGGCTCAACTCACATTTACCAAAAAACATCTTGATTATCCCAAGACTTTTAGGCAAATATTCTGTGGATTGATGAGACAAAAATGTAACTTTTTGGAAGGTGTGCGTCCCGTTACATCTGGCATAAAACTAATACAGCATTTCATAACAAGAACATCGTACCAACAGTCAGACATGGTGGTGGTAGCGTGATGGTCTGGGGCTGCTTTGCAGTTTCAGGACCTTGATGACTTACCATAATTGATGGAACCATGAATTCTGAGCTCTACCAGAAAATCCTAAAGGAGAATTTCCGGCCATCAGTTCATGATCTCAAGCTGAAGTGCACTTGGGTTATGCAGCAGGACAATGATCCGAAGCACAACAGCAAGTCCACCTCCAAATGGTTCAAACAAAGCAAAATTTAGGTTTTGGAGTGGCCTAGTCAAAGCCCGGACTTAAATCCAATTGAGATGCTGTATCATGACCTTACACAGGCCAATCATGCTGGAAAACCCTCCAATGTGGCTGAATTAAAACAATTCTGCAAAGAAGTGTAGGCCAAAATTCCTCCACAGCAATGTGAAAGACTCATTGCCAGTTATCGCAAACGCTTGATTGCAGTTGTTGCCGCCAAGGGTGGCACAACCAGTTATTAGGTTTAGGGGGCAATTACTTTTTCACATAAACCAATCAGTTTTGACAGCTTTTTTGCCTTAATAAATGAAACCATCATTTAAAAACTGCATTTTGTATTTACTCGGGTTATCTTTGTGTAATAATAAAATTTGTTTGATGATCTTAGTCATTTAAGTGTGACAAATATGCAAAAAAAAACAGAAAGGGGGCAAATACTTTTTCACAGCATTCTACGTATATATTTAGGCATTCCTTATTTACATTGCTGTATATTACTTCAGTTATAGATATATTTTTTTCACTAGACATATGTGTTGCAAATCTATATTATCTGAGGCACTGCATACTTTTTGTCGCTACAGTCTAATACAGTGTTTCTCAACCTCTTTTCAGTCAAGGCACCCCATTCTAAAATGTTAAAAACGTAACTACTAGTTTTACGTAATGTGGCAACATCCACACACGTGGGCCATCCAACATTAGAGGTGATTTATTAATCCAAAGAAAATAAACCTTTGCACACTGGTTCCGACTAGTATTTCAATGTTTCTCTCTCTGTTTCTCTCCCTCACACAGCTAATGTTGCCCCAGTGCTGATGAAGAGAGACAGGGTAGGGGCAAACAAGGATGCTGTGCAAGCCTCCAATGTTCTCCTTATCAACTGATGACATCATTGATTGTTAGGCTGCCGGTAGCAGGAAGGTTGTACTGGTACAAAATGAAAACCTATGGCTTTGAGTAACTAAAAAGCAGGGATCCACCTGCTGGCTTGTATAAAAATTTTGGGCAATCTTTAGGCATTTTGCCAAGGCACCCCTGAAGAAACTCGGAGGCACCCCAGGGTGCCTGGGCACCCTGGTTGTAAAAGACAGGTCTAATACATCTGCAGCTGCAATGGTTTGAGCTACAATATCTAAACCTGCTTTATTATAGAAAGGATCAGCACTCCCTAATTGGAGTACAAAAAAAAGTTACTCAAAACATGTTGCACACTGTGCAGCGATCGCCACACATTTGTAATCGTGGCCAGAATTGTGTTGACTCTGTCCGCGATTCCAAAACGTGGCGTGTGAATTGGGCCTCAATGTTTGCTAAATCATATGCTATTCCCAAATGAAAAAAAAAACGCTGAACCATGCATCATGGGATTCAACTTCTATCTTTATTATTGTAACATATCTGTCATAACTGTTACAAAATTATTTGTATCCAGATACATAGTTTGTTACTATATTAATTAAGGGTCACATGCCAATTCAAGTTCTTCAAGGTTCTTTCATGATATGTTTTGATCTTCCTGTACTATCACTTTGTGTAAATTAAATGAAAGCTTTGTCTGTTGACACCTAACTTTTTCCTGATGAGTATCGATAAGAAGGGATGAGCAAATGTGCCAAAATTCACTATGCAAGCAATTTAGTGGAGCATAGCTCTGTGGTTATTTTTTTATATACTTGCTTATAACCTTGAACATGTACCATTTGGATGGGGTTGCTGTTTTGTGGTTAGTGGGTTGCGTGGGTGTTTTGTTTTTGGTCCTTTTCTGCCACGGGAGCTGCGATGCGCACCGGCGTCTTCCCCTTGTTCTCCTGTGCCCAGGTTTCTGGGGGTTCGGGGTGGATGTTCCGCTGCGCATCAACGCCACGCCCCCAGCATCGTGCGTGTGACGTCTTTGACGCCATTACGCTGATGTCCTGTGTTTGTCCATCGGCGTCCACCATGAGGGAGCCCTTGGCGCCAGTTGCCGAGTGGTTGCACCGCTCGGGAGCTGGCGCCTCCCCTCAATCAGTCGTCAGCGTGACGTTGGTGCTTTATATATGTCCCAGTTGGAGCTGGCTATCTCTCTGGCCGGTTCCTTCTGGGAGCTCTTGCACACCAGCTGGACTTTTTACCGCTGGTTGTCGCATTCACGCAGCATGGTGGTAAGCCCCCCCTTTTTCTGACATTGGGTCCATACACTGGGGGTCACATTCACTGCATTCACCCACACCTTTTCTCCTTCCAGTCTTTCTATTTTCCACTGTGGTATTTCTCTACTAACCTTCTTACTATACCTCCCAGCTAGAGGCTTCCTTCTCTCCTCCCCTCTTTTCTTACTTCACTCACCCTTTTCGGTAGGCCTATCTGGTCCATCTATATACACACATACACTTTTAGTATTTTTTGGTCTTTTTTTGACACACCCATCATTTTTTGATTTTAGATGTTCCGGTGGACGATTCACACACCATTACCTATTATCACACGGGGCCCATACCTTCAGTGTCACCTGCCATGTTACATGGTCCTAGTTTACGTCACATGTATATTGTCACCTCAGCTCCTGTGGCAGATGGTGTCCTTAGCTTACCCTGTATCTACCACGACTTACTACGTCCGTTATCCTCGTAAGTATTGGGTGGACATTTATTCATCTTTTTTGTCCCCCTTTTCTTATAATTTTTTTCCAGTCAGACTGAGGCTTATTATACATATATTTACAAATATAAACCTTTTTACATATATTTAGATACGTCTGTCGCATTGGCTCCTGATGAGTGGACAATCCATGAAAAGCGTCGAGCCTCGTTGATGCCACAGCATGTTTATAACTCTAAACTTATAATTACCCAGCCATTAATCATGTCTGATGTTGTTGTAAATTTTTCAAATATTTTCAAGCAGTTTTATTTTTTATGTGAACTCTGATGACAGCATTGGACATTTACCCTTCGTACCTCCATGCCACAATACCATGTTAACATATGAATGGGCCATTACTTACTTATATATTATATTTGCATTGTGTATGTATTTATCTGTATTGTTACATGAAATAGTTATATGTAATACATTTTTACAGACACACAGAGCAATTCTGCCTCCTTTTTGCATTTAAAGTCCCAAAGCCCCCCCCCCTTTGTTTTCTCTCAGAATCTGGGATGGAGGTAGAGACCCTTTTGTCCTTTACCTCATTTAAAGTCCCAACCCCCCTCTTCTTCCATTTTAGCTCTGTGGTTATTTGCCCCATACTAGTGTGATGACAGCAGTCTTGCTTTTGATATCTCTTGGGGTAGATAGCTTCATTTTCATGGTGTTTTTATTGGAAGTCCACACAGTCCACCAAGCAATGTTGGTTTTAAAGTATACAGCTTTGTTTTGGGTCCAGTATCAGATACAAGATACACCACTTTTTCAAATTAAGAAAACATAAATCGTAAAAAAAAAAATATATATATTTTTTGTTGGTTAAACTGAATGGACCTGTGTCTTTTTTTTCAACCTCCCTGTTGTAACTATCTAACTAGTCTGTCCAGTACTAAGCAGACAAACAAGCAAGAAAATACCTTGCATCTATATCCCCAAAATAGTAGTTCCTACTTTCCAAAGTCGTTGCCATAGGTCTCTTTGTAGAGCAGTATGCTCTGGCTTCTCAAAAGTTTTCAAGAGTCCTGAGAGGCCCTTGTAAAGTCAGTAGGCATAATTGCAGGCCATTACTTCCATTTCTTAGGTATACACCACACCCTTTGCTTGCCAAACTGACTTTCCAAGTGCTTCTGTCATACAGTTTAACTTAGTTACACTTGCTATAAAAACATAGAATGGAGCCGCATGTAAACAGGTTGTCTACAGTGTGTTTTCTATACTAGTAGGCTGGGGAAAGGGTTAACTGTTAGCACCTCAGTTCCCAGGCTTTTTTGTCTTGGGCCAGCCTTCCACCCGGTATGATACATAAATAGGGCAAAGGTTCAGTTTGGGGAGCCTCCTGGGTCTGACAGAAGCTTGAGAACAAAGAAACACCACAGTACCTGGAACTTGGGAACCCAAGAATCAGCATGTAATCAGCACAGGATGCTGGTGTTCCGGTGGACACTGCAAGTCTTTGGGGGTTGCCAACTTTGGACTAGCACCTGTAAAAGTATGCCTAGGCAGCCACTTTTGTTAGTCAGTGTAGGCTCTGGACTCTGTTATGCATGTTGTCTGTTCTGCCATTAAAAGTTGCAGTAAAGTTTTCAATCTGTCTCAAGCCTGGTCTGAAGTCTTTCAAAGGGGTACAGAAAGAACAGGGTCAGTAAAGCACATGTGAGGTATAAAGCAAAGCTACTACCAAATGTAGACAAACAGGAAGAGGAATGCAGTTGCTAGGGATAACCAGCAACTAGTGCAAGGTGCACTGCAGCCAGTCATGATGCGTGGTACCTGGTATAGGTGACAGGTTCTTCAATAGAGAGGGAATCAGTGTTCTGGTTCCCTCCCTAGCAGTTGGTTTCCCAAAAGTAACTGGGACCGGACCCGTGGTATGGAAGCCCCACATTGCATACGTGCAAATCTTATGTGTCTCCTACATCTATTTCCAAAGTGGCAGGGCCTCGCACTGTCACAAACATCAAACCTCAGACATTCTTTCATCTCTGCCATGATGATTAGGAAAAGAATGCAAAGGGTTTTGAATGTTTTTGAATCTGATATGCATCTCACCTGTCATACTGCTAATACATTATGAGCTTATATTATCAAACTGGGTATGTAATGTTTGTGTACTGGTTTATCAGGGCAACACAACTAATGCCGCATACACACGACTGTTTTTCATGAAGTTAAAAATGCAATTTTTTAAATTGGGCATTAAAAACGATCGTGTGTAGGCTCCAGAGCATTTTTAACGACGTGAAAAATGGCCTAAAAAAAATGAGAATCTGCTCCATTTTTTCACGTCGTTTTTCACGTCGTTTTTTTTTAACGACGTGAAAAACGGTAGTGTGTATGCTTTCACGAGGGGAAAAAAAACACGCATGCTCAGAATCAAGTATGAGACGGGAGCGCTCGTTCTGGTAAAACTAGCGTTCGTAATGGAGATAGCACATTCGTCACGCTGTATTGGACTGAAAAGCACGAGGCTGAAAAGCGCGAATCGTCGCTCAACAAACTTTACTAACATCAAGGGTGGCACCATTCGAACTGAACTTCCCCTTTATAGTGCCGTCGTACGTGTTCTACGTCACTGCGCTTTGCTCGAGCGTTTTTTTTATGAACGTGTGCATGCAAGACAGGCTTGAGAGGAAACAAGAAAAATCATGTCGAGAAAAACGTCGTTTTTGAAAATGACATTAAAAACGATCGTGTGTATGCGGCATAAGAGGAAAAGAATGACCTTAACTTGTCAAGCTGACAGCTCTTATTGTGACTGAATGACAGTAGATGATGGCAGTGAAGTGTTGCAACTTGCGAGTAATACGTTTTTGAGACAGGTAAATGTATGCTGGTAGCAATATTTTACAAGTTATCTTCATAGGTCAGCTGCCCCAGTTTATCATCACTGCCGGATCTGTACAAACATAAAAGGGGTTCTTAAAGGTAATCTGAGCTGCCTGTCAATCTGTTAGGTAAGATTTGTGTGAAAAAGCAGTCTTACTTGATTTATATTTGCTGATTTAGGCCAGTAATACAGTAATCTGAATGTAGAAACTCTTCCATGCAAATGGTTTTACAAAAGCTTCAAGGTGAAGTATATAACCTGAATAGATATGCTTTTATTCATGTACTGTATTTATGTTTTATTGAAAATATGGATATTTACTAAAAAGTCACTATTCTACCCAAAGACATTTTTCAATGCTTTTCACGCTCGTGGAATGGCGACAAACTATGGTACTTAAAAATCTCCATAGGCAACACTTTAAGCGCCTTTACAGGTTACTGTTTACAGTTACAGAGGAGGTCAGGCGCTAGGATTATAGCTTTTGCTCTTACGTTTGTGGCGATATCTCGCATGTGTGGTGCGAATACAATTTACATATGCAAGCGTGACTTACGTATGTGCTCGCTTCTGTGCGTGAGCAGGGAGGGATGAGGATGCTTTACATTTTTTTTCTTGTTTATTTTCATTTAAATTTTTACACTGTCCCTTTACTTGTTTTTGTGTGATCACTTTTATTCCTATTATAAAGGAATGTAAACATCCCTTGTAATAGAAATATGGATGACAGGTCCTCTTTATGTAGAGATCTCAAAGACTCCAAATCCCTCCTTTACCGTTAAAAGCAAAAGATTAAAAAAAAAAGAAGCCTGTACCGGAAGTGACATTGTGATGTCGCTCCGGTCCTCCAAGGTCATAGGGGTGATCAAAGCGGATCTACACTTTGATCGCCTGTGTTGCCAGCAGGACATCCTCTCCCACCACTTCTAAAAGCGTTCCAGCAGCTCATGAGCTGCTTGGGCCACTCTCATGAGAAAGACAACTGCTGGCTGTAAAAAACAATACCAGGGTTATGGCTGATATCTTCAGCCATGATCCCGGTAAACCACTTGCAAACCTCAACGTATATATATTGTGGGGGATTAGGCTAAAAACAGGGACAAACTCACAGTTTCTTTAGGAAAACATCATGTTTATTCCACAGGATATTCCCAAACAGAATAAAACCATCTTGCCATCAATCAAAGAACAATAAACTTCTGCTCTACCGAGCCTTAGGCCTTGTACACATGACCGGTTTTCCCGGCAGGAAAACTGCCAGGAGAGCTTTTGGCCGGAAATCCCGGCCGTGTGTATGCTCCCTAGCAGTTTTCCCGACCGGAAAACTGCCCAGAAAAAATAGAGAACCTGCTCTCTATTTTCCCGTCGGGATTCCCTGCCGAGAAAAACGGTCGTCTGTATGCTTACCTGCAGGGGAAATAAACCGTGCATGCTCGATAACACTTTGACGCATGCGCGGTAGCATACAACTTAATTTAGCCGGCTCGTCGTAGTCTTTGACGTCACCGCGTTCTTGCCATTCAAAAGAACGGCAGGTCTTTTGTGTGGCCGTGTGTATACACGGCTTTGTAAGGCAAGCTTGCCAGGAATCCCGTCAGGAAAACCGACGGTTTTCAAATAGACGGGATTCCCGGCCGTGTGTACAGGGCTTAACTGTGTCCATAGACTGACCAATCCTTGGTCTTGTAGTAAGTGTCCTTAAAAAACACAAATCCTTTGTATCCAACCTCAGGGATGAGCAGCCATGCTCCTAGGTGCCTCCTTACATGGAGACACTCTCTCTCTCTCTCTCAGAGCTAGGACCAGCTGCCTTAATCAAGACCTGAAAAGAAAACATTAAACTGCAGTCCACGGACTTGGGAGTCTGTCCCACCCGGATCTCTATCAGACTCCTAATAAAACCAGCCCCGGAACGGACTTTACCAATACAGGGTAAAGAAATATCCTTCTTTTACCCTGAAGTCTTTGCTGGAATTTTCTTAGATTGCAAATCCAAGAATCTGTGGAGGAACACATATCCCATCAATCACATTTCCTGTAATTTTACCCTGTTTTACAGGCACCCCGCTACAATATATATATATACGGATTGTGGTCGGCAAGTGGTTAAAGGGTTAGTTCACCATTACAGAAAAAGCGTAAAGGTGAACTAACACCGAACACCCTCCTCATTCCCCTGGTCCCCATTGTACACACCTCCGGGGCTGCTGAGCTGTCAGTATCACTGAAGCTGCTCCAGTAGTCTGGGGATGTAAAATCTGTGCAGCACTTCTGGGACAGAACTCATTGATTCACTATGACAAATCAGAATCGATTGGGTCCATCCCATAAGCACTGCAGGGATAAGAGGGGGAAAACCAGGGACTTTAAATCCCTGGACTGCTGGAGCGGCTATGGGTGTGCAGACAGCTCAGTAAATACATCAGGTATGGGGGCCCACATATGTGATATGGCCCTCATACTGAAATGTGTGGAGGCCTAAATCATAAACAATCTATAGATGAGACATCTGACTAATTGCTCTGGTTGTATAATGTTAAACCCACTGCTTGAGAATTCAGTGTAGAACATGTAAAATGCACAGAAAATTATGAGTTCACTGGATTTCTGAAAAGATTAACGGGTATTTTTTTTTGTTGCACTTATTGAACAGACATAACAAAACACTTTCAATTGTATTTTTAGCAGACCAAAAGCGAGCAAGTAGTAGACATTCATTGTTAGTGATTTCATACATCTTACTAAGGTAAAGCTCAAGAAATTGGATATTGTTTTTGGTTACCTATGTAGAGACAGACAACTCAAACAAATACCCAGGCATGTCTAGAGAAAGAAAAGCGATATCCTAGCTGCTGAACTAGTTTTGGAAGGGTTGCTGACAAGAATGACTATGCTTGCCAGTTTCAGCCTACACCCACCATCACATATACAAGATAAAACTGCAAGTGATTAACTATACATTACATAAAAGTACAATAACTTGCTCTGTACAATGTGAATGATGTCATATACATTTTATTATAAAAATAATATTTACTGTACTTGTGGCAACCTGCACAACAAGAGGTCATGTTAAAGCAAACCTGCCACTACCTAGCCAGTACATAGTAGGTACCCTTCATGGCCAACTATTATCTTCCTGCATGGGGTTCTGTGTAGAGCAGGGGTCTCCAAACCTTCCAAACAAAGGGCCAATTTACTGTCCTTTATATAGGGTCTGGACTGTGGCCAGTGGGGGTAGAAATGCCCCAATGTTAGTGGGGGTAAACAATGCCTCAGGCTTAGTGGTCAGTAGAAGTAAAAAATTACAGAACAATATGACATATTCAGTAGAAGGAGCTGTCATACCCCGTCATTGGTTTTAATGGGATGAATAGTGCCCCATCATTGATGTCAGTGGAAGGAATAGTGCCCCACTGCTGGTGCCAGTGGCAGGAATAGTACCTGTTCGTTGATGTGAGAGGAATAGTGCCCCATCACTGGTATTGGTGGGAGAAATAGTGCTTTATAATTTATATCTGTGGAAGACATTTTGCCCCATTGTTGGGAGTAAGTGGAAGGAATAGTGCCCCGCTACTGGTGTCTGTGGAAGGAATTATTTACCATCACTGGTGTCAGTGGGAGGGATAGTGCCTGTTCGTTGGTGTCAGTGGGAGGGATAGTGCCTGCCTGTTTGTTGGTGTCAGTGGGAGGGATAGTGCCTGTTCGTTGGTGTCAGTGGGAGGAATAGTGCCCCATCTTTGATGTCAGTGGGAGGAATAGTGCCTGTTCGTTGGTGTCAGTGAGAGGAATAGTGCTCTATCTTTGATGTCAGTGGAAGGAATAGTGCCCCATTGCTGGTGCCAGTGGCAGGAATAGTACCTGTTTGTTGGTGTTGGTGGAAGGAATGGTGCGCCATCACTGTTGTTAGTGGGAGAAATAGTGTTTCATCATTTATATCAGTGGGAGACAGTATGCCCCTTTTTTTGGGGTATAAGTGGAAGGAATAGTTCATCACCACTGGTGTCTGTGGAAGGAATAGTGCCTCATTGTTGTCAGTGGGAGGCGTAGTGCCTGTTCGTTGGTGTCAGTGGGAGGAATAGTGCTCCATCTTTTATGTCAGTGGGAGGAATAGTGCACCATTGTTGGTGTCAGCGGGAGGAATAGTGCCCCCTATTTGCTGTCAGTGGGAATATTAGTTCCCCATCACTGGTATCAGTGGGAGGAATAGTGTTCCATCATTTATATCAGCCGGAGGAATTATGCCCCATTGTTGGAGTCAGTGGAAGGAATAGTGCCTGTTCGTTGGTGTCAGTGGAAGGAATAGAGCCCCACTGTTAGTGTCACTGGGAGGAATAGCGCCCCACTGTTGGTGTCACTAGGAGGAATAGCGCCCCATCCTTGATGTCAGTGGGAGAAAATGCGCCCCATTGTTGGTGTAAGTGGGAGGATTAGTGCCTCACCACTGGTATTTGTAGAAGGAATAGTACTCCAAAATTTTTATCTGTGGGAGGAATTATGTTATTGTATATTGTTGGAGTCAGTGGAAGGAACAGTATCCCATTATTGGTGTCAGTGGGAGGAACAGTACCCCATTATTGGTGTCAGTGAGAGGAATGGTGCCCCAATGGCTGGTAAAAGGCTTGCAGACTGCAGTTTGGAAGAGGATACACCAGTTAACTCTCCACGTCCAAGTGCTGTCACATTTCACAGCTTGACTAGCGACATGAAGATACTAACTTTCAAAATTTTTTATATTTCCTTAGCAATTTTTGAGACAGTAGCAGCAGATTGGGCTCTAAGAAACCTGTTCAGCATTGGAGATTTCACTCTATTCACCGGTGAGTGCACATACTGTACCCAAAAGAACAAAAAAGGTAACATAGACAGTGGTTCAGAATGACAAGATTTTAAAGTACAGAACAGTTCCATGTTTAATCATTTTACATATGTATTTCTTTGCTCTGTCTTCAGGGACATAAACAATATATGCAGAGTACTCTCGTTTGCATTATTTTAGGTCTGTGGAACAATGTAGCTACAAATAACTGGTCAAAAGCTAAAATAGAAATCCAGAGGGTCCCTTCACTGATTGTATCATCCATTCATCTGTAAATGCTCACTGCCAGCTTCAATCTTGCAGTTAAAACTGTTAAATGCATTAGCATGTTAATACAATATTTCTGTGTGGTAGGAAGGAGACTCAGAAAGCCTTTTTTTTTGTTCTTCAACCACATTTTTCATACTATTGTCCATTCTTTCCATTTCTTTTGTTGTATGTGAAAACCTACCTTTTGTATTTTCTTCCCTTCATTACTATTGTTAGTCTTACAGCTAAATTAAAATGTCAAAATTCCTTGTTAATATTCATGTTCTCTGCTATCATGGATACAATCAGCGCCTACTTTTCATGTAAATTCATGTCTTTTGGCATCAATGCAAAGCATTTTCGGCTTCTTGTTTTACCTCTCCAACTGATATTTCTAGTTTACTCTTTGCCTTTTTCAGCACTTCAAGACTCCGAAGCACCTTCTCATTCATCATGCGTGAACTCCTTGGTGTGAAAGTTTTGTTTTCATTTAGAGCCTGTCAAGAGTACACAACAGAGGTTAGCACCTAGGGACATTTTCCTGGTAAGAAATATTGGTGCTACAAAATACTATACCGCTGGTATTATACTCCAGCCCGTTTGGCACGCATTATTCCACAGTATTCTCCATTATGCTTTCGTAGTTGAACCCAAACAGGCACAAAGGCGCACATTTGGTGGATGTGTCCAGGGAGGAGCAGGCTGTAGATCAGGGTATACCTGCTACTATGTACTAATTTATATAAAAAAAATACATACGAGTCTCTACTTCATAAAACAATCGACTCCCCCCTCCCGTTTGGAATGTCAATTGGCTGCCCGCCTCTTTGCAGCTACTAAATTAACTATTGCCAGGCCTTGGGAAACTCCTATTCTTAGGTGTGAGGTAGTAAAACACTGCATGAATGACATTATGATTGATGAAAAATTGACAGCCATCTTGGCGGACTCTCGTGATAAGTTCATCCGGACTTGGCGTCCCTGGATCAATTATGACCATCCACCTAGTTTGTGCCACCTTCTTTTAAATATTTGATCTTATTTGCATTGAGAATCCTTGGGACCTCTCTTTCTCTCTTTTTTTTCTCTTTCTCCTTTTTCTCTGACTTTTCTTCGCTTTCCACGCCTTTTTAATGTCCGATTTAATGGTAAAGGTATCAGCCGGTTTAAGCTGCCACTTTAATAGAAGTAGTCTCTTCCTACCTCTTCTGCTGGAGATGCTCTGCCACTACTGTATTTACACCTAGTTTTCAATTTGACCACTTTGTGTTTTTAGCCTTAAAAATGTTATGGCAGCCTTTTTTTTTGTTTGTTAAAGAGAATATTTAGGAATAGAGTGTAGTGTGCAAACATCTGCATCCTTCCATCAACCTATATAACAATAGAGCAAAAAATATGTGCATGTAGTGCAACAGAACCCCTCATGGAGTGTGGAGGCAGGATCACATATATAACTGTGTAGGTTATTTTTTATTGTGAAAATATCAAATAAAACAGACTCATGTCCTAAATGTCCTAATAAAATTACATTACAGCAAACCATCATACAAATGTTGACATCATAATTGAATGCTCAAAATACCCCTTTGGTCCATCAGATACATCCAAAGGGCTGTCAATACTGGAAACCAGGTTCAGCCGTACAATTCAGCCTCTGTTGGCTTTTATTTTCTCTATGAACAGTTTGCATGCTGTCAATAAAATTTTTGTAAAATAAATATTGGTTCTTTTGATCTGTAGGCTTTTGTAAATCTGAAAAAATAGGAGCCATTGGATCGACATGTAGGCAGGCTGCTCTTTACCATTCACGTGACCAGCACATGCGACTGAGCATCCTTCCTAACAGGTAGAACTACAGAAAATGTGTTTGTTCCTATGCCAAGTTCATACCTTGTCCACATTCATGGATACAGGCCATGGGCCACTACTCTCTCTCATCCTCCTGATCACAAATCCTTTAACCCCATAATACCCGGAGCACCTTCTGACGCAAGCATGTGGTCCAGTTAGGTCTCTGGGAATCCAGCCGAACATTTTACAAGGGTCCAGGGATACTTGGTGCATGATTCCTGAGAAGGGATTTTTCTTACTGCCAGGAGGGTGATTTTGGTACCCTAACCAAAACCTGCTCCTGAGCCAACCAAGTTAGCACAGACACTTAACAGTTTAACATTACTCCACTCTTAATCAAATTTAACTCTCCACTTTCTGCAGTGCAGTCCATTTCTCTACTGAGACATTATTGAGGCAGAAATTGCTTTGCAGAAAGCTTTGCTTCTTCAGTAATAAACAGATTACTGCTACCAACAACTTGGAATTACTTAAGTGCAATATCACAGGTCACAGTCCAGAACATTTGGCATTATAAAGGTAGAGGCATCCCATTAATATCATGTATACTGAGTGGTCATTTCACACTTTACAGGTTTTACATGTTTCACAGGAGGAGTGCTGTGGTGCCACCCACAGGTCAGGGCACACTGCTTACAACATGTCCCAATAGGCCAGAGGCCTACACTTGTTCTTCTTTTCTTCCTCCAAGACACGGGGGTGACACCCTGTAGTGAGGAAATGCACTCCACCTCCTCACACTGCCAACAGTCTCAAAAAGACCTGACTTCCCATCTCTTAGATAGGCGGCTATAGGAGGGAGGGGCCAACCCAAAGGAAATTACCTATCAGGGGAGTGCCTAAAATTAAAGGGAACTCCAAATTAATCCCCTGTCTAAAGGCAGACAGCCAGATAGCCAAGTAACTAGAAGGAGAAATCCACAATGACAGTTTGGGTACTTATATTAGTACAGGTTTTCTTCATAACCAAGAAGAGCTGGCAGCTTACTGATGATGTCACAGAAGAAGAGGCGTGGACCGAGGGTCGGCAGAAAAGAAGCAGATCTTTGCAGGACAATGCTGGATCTGCTGGGCGGGTGTGCACCTTGAATGTGCAGGACCTGCCTGCTCTTAGACAAATGTCATCCAAACAGATATCCACATTGGAAGATTTACACTTTCATCTTGTTCTGGTGGCAACAGTAAAGTTTTTGTTTCCCATCGCTATTTGTCCATGCAACATTGGCTATCAGGACACGTAGAGAGGGTGAATCTCCCCAGCAAAGACACAGACAACAATAAAAGCTGACAGAGGTTTGAACCCCTTCCTATTCTATTCAAAACTCAAAGTTTGCCACTGTTTTATTTAAACAGTCTATCTGTATTTTATGTCTGTTGACTATCAAACAAGCCCTTACACAGTTATAGATATCAATAACTGGGGCAAATGTCAGATTGAAAATACCTGTGGCAGTCCTTCAAGTGTGCATATCATTCTAAAATAAACATAAGTTTAAGAAATGATTGATCATTTACCTCCAAATGGTCAGATTTTCTTTGTAAGCAGAAAATACTGTACATTCTTCAAACAAGGAGTGTACGTTGATTGCATAAAAATAATAAAATACACTGTGTAAAATTAATGCAGTTTAGTGGCAGAATGGGACACAGTTAAAAGCCAAAGCCCTTTTTTTTTTTAATTTTAAAGAGACCCACGACAGAATAATTTAAATATGGGCCTCAGCTATCCAACTTACCTGAAAATATGTCATATGCATGGGTACAAAATTTTGCCCTCCAGTCTTGTTCAATGCATTTTAAAAAGAATGCAACTAAACGAGCCAGGTACAATCTGCAGGTATCAGACATGACAAGCAACCCATTGGTGTGGCGTACTGAAACAAGCCCATTGCAGGTCTCTATATTTAGTTACTTCATGACTTTAATTTAGGCTTTGGGATATTGGAAACTGCCTTGAGATAGTGGGGAAAATTGAAGATTCCTGCCTGGTTCCTTCAGGAAAGTGATGCGCTGGAATAAGAAGAAACAACCTTTTCGCAAACAGATTCTTTGGTATTGGTTAACCCAGTGTTTCTCAACTCCAGTCCTCAAGGCGCCCCAACAGGTCATGTTTTCAGGATTTCCGTTATTTTGCACAGGTGATTTGATCAGTTTCACTGCCTTAGTATTTACCACAGCTGTTTCAATCAATCTAATCCTGAAAACATGACCTGTTGGTGCGCCTTGAGGACTGGAGTTGAGAAACACTGGGTTAACCAATAGTGTTGGAGCGAATGGTTCGGTCCGAGCATGACTTAGGGCCGAACATTCGCTGTTCGCCCCGTTTGGGGAACACCCGCATTCGCCCCACCGAACGCCCAGCAATGCACTGCGTGCTGCACAGTGCATTCTGTCCCCTGATTGGTGTGACAGCAGGAAGGTAAAGTCACCTGGTTGCATCCAGGGGGGTAGATATATTTCGCCCAGATTCAGGCTTTACGCCGACTTATACAACTAGGTGGAGAGTTGTATAAGGCTAGTGGGCTCATGGATGACTCATACCTCTAGGGAGAGGGCTGGGCGTCGTGCAGACAGGGAGTTGATGAGACCAGCTGAAGCTTGTCAGCTCATTTAGGCCTCTATAAGAACTCCCAGCTTCATTAGATGTTAGCTCATGCCTGGAACCAGACCTGTGTGGACTGTCTAGGGAGAGTGAACCCCTGTGCGGTGAGACAAAGCCTGTGTGGCTATTTGCTTGGACATTTAAAACCAGGGACTTAGGGACTAGGACAGCACTAGGCTGATCCCAGTTGTTAGTTAGGAAACCTGTATGTTTAGTCAGAGGTCAACTTGACCAGGATTTATTTTGGTTATGTTTCTTTTGCTTTGCTGTGTTTTGTCACTGTAAATAGAAAATAAACCGCACCTTTTTGATTTTGAAAACCACAACCTCCGTTTGCTGGGCCTGTTTTGTGTGGGGAGCCCATCCCGGGGGTCACACACACCCGCTGCCGAGCTAACCCCCTCACAGTTGGTGGAGAACCAGTGGCAGTTTTTTTTTAAGCCAGCATGGAGGAGATACTGAAACAGCTGGCTCTAGCAAATGCCAATCAACAGCAGACAAATGCAGGTTTGCAAAGGAGCCTTGCAGCCCAGCAGCAAGCTCATCAACAGAGCCTTGCAGCCCAGCAGCAAGCTCACCAACAGAGTCTGGAAGCTCAGCAACAAGCCCAGCAGCAATCTGAGGCCCGCTTCATAGACCTGTTACAGAAGCAAGAGCAGAGACTACAACAAATGGAAGCAGTAATGCAGCAACGTCCGCAGACCAGTGAGGAAAGCCGTCCCACTAATACCGCGTCCTTTGGGGTGAGTCGTTTATTGACAAAAATGACTGGAGAGGATGATCCAGAGGTATTTTTGACCACATTTGAAAGGACCGCTGAAAGAGAAAAGTGGCCTGAGGAGCAGTGGGCTGGACTGGTGGCTCCTCTGTTAACTGGTGAATCGCAGAAAGCTTACTATGACCTAGAGCCTAACCAAGCAAAAGACTATGTGATGCTAAAAGCTGAAATTTTGGCAAGGCTGGGTGTCACCCAGGCTGTCCGGGCTCAGCGTGTGCATAACTGGACTTTCCAGCTTGGAAAACCCCCCAGGTCTCAAATGTATGATCTCATTCACCTGAGCAGAAAGTGGCTACAGCCAGAGACTTTGTCCGCACCAAAGATTGTGGAACGTGTTGTAATGGATCGGTTTTTGAGAGCTCTTCCTACTGCCATCCAAAAGTGGGTAAGCCATGGAGACCCAGAGACGGCCGATGGTCTTGTGGATCGTGTGGAGAAATACTTGGCTACAGAGAACCTGACGGCCTCTTCCAGAGACACTCGGACTTTCCACCCTAAGACCAGACCATCCCCAGGGGCGGATAAGAGGATTCCAAGGGGTGAGGGTGGAGAGAGTGAGAGGGTGGGAGCTCTACCCCAAGTTTGGCGAGAACAGCCTGGGAAATCAGCGGCTCAAGAGGCGGCAAGAAGGATCGTTTGCTACCGCTGCCGGCAAGCGGGACATATTGCAGCCAATTGCCCGGTTGTGGAGGAACCCATGCAGTGTGACTTTCTGACGGGCAGACGTCAGTCGCTGTGTGCGACAGTCGCATGCACTGCCATTCGAGGAACTGAGAAACATTTATGCAAAATGTGTGTTAATGGTAGAAATGTTGTGGTATTGCTGGATTCAGGTAGCCTTGTGACCCTGATAAAGGCTGAGTTAGTTAAAACAGAGGTCTCTGGGAATAGCAAGGTAGCTGTTATTTGTGTGCATGGGGACACCCGAGAGTATCCAGTGACTACAGTGTGTTTCGAGACCCCCAAAGGTACCCTCTCTCATCCAGTGGGCTTAGTATCTCAGTTACCGCATGACGCCATTGTGGGAAGGGATTTTCCGAAGTTCTGGGAACTGTGGGATGATCCTGAGCCCCTCACTGGTGCCCCTATGTACCAGGAATGTGATAGCCAGAACTCCCCTGAGAGTGGTGAGGACTCTCCGGAATTTCCCTTATCAGTATTGGCAGGGGAGACTCAAGAAACTGGAGAGGAGCCCACCTCCTCAGACGAAAACCTACCGTCTGTGGAGTTTTCTGATCTTGAGGTTCACAGGGAAAACTTTGCCACAGAACAGTTGAAAGACCCCGCCCTAATAAAGGCACGGGAAAACGTAGTGAAAATAGATGGCGAGTTAGTGAACCCAGATAATACCTGCACTTACCCATACTTCAGCGTAGAGAAGGACCTACTGTATCGGGTGGCAAAAAGGGCAGAAGAAACCGTTGAGCAGCTTGTGGTGCCCAAACCTTACAGGAAGTTGGTGTTGGAGTTGGCCCATGGGCACATTCTTGGAGGTCATCTGGGGACAGAGAAAACCCGAGAGAGGGTATTGGCAAATCCCCCTGGCCAAGTCGGCCAAAGAGAAAACCGCATTTGTAACCCCAGACGGGGCGTTCCAATATAAAAGAATGCCGTTCGGGTTACAGAATGCGCCGGCCACATTCCAGCGGAAAATGGACCAGATGCTGAGGCCCCATCGGAAGTATGCTGCGGCTTACCTGGATGACGTAATTGTCCATAGCACAGATTGGGCCTCACATCTGCCAAAAGTGCAAGCAGTCCTGGACTCTGTTCGGGAAGCGGGGTTTACGGCTAACCCCAAGAAGTGTACCATTGGGCAGGAGGAGGCCAAATATCTTGGGTACACCATTGGGAGGGGAGTAATAAAACCCCAACTCAACAAAGTCGAGGCCATCCAGAGTTGGCCACGTCCCAACAGCAAGAAGCAGGTACGAGCCTTTCTGGGAATCGCAGGGTATTATCGGCGATTCATTCCCCACTTTGCTTCTAAGGCTGTGCCCCTAACCAACCTGACGAAGGGGAAAGGGTCGGTCATGATTAAATGGACCCCCGAGGCTGAGGCAGCATTCCAATTCTTGAAACAAGCCTTATGTAGCCAGCCAGTGTTGTACTCACCCGACTTCTCTAAAGACTTTGTCGTACAAAGTGATGCGTCAGATGTGGGGTTAGGAGCAGTATTGTCCCAGGTCTGGAACGGGGAAGAGCACCCAGTCATTTACCTCAGCAGGAAGTTGAAGTCCCATGAGGTAAATTACGCCACCGTTGAAAAGGAGTGTTTAGCGGTGAAGTGGGCTCTAGATTCCCTTCGGTACTACCTGCTAGGTAGGCACTTTGACATGGTTACGGATCACGCTCCGTTAAAGTGGATGGCTCAAAACAAGGAAACAAATAGAAGAGTGAATAGGTGGTTCCTGGCCCTCCAGGAATTCAACTTCACAGTAAAGCATCGCCCTGGCGTTCAAATGGGAAATGTGGATGCTTTGTCTCGAGTACATGAATGCCTGATTGCTGGTGTTCCAACCCCGAGGTTAAAACAAGAGGGGGGGGTATGTGACAGCAGGAAGGTAAAGTCACCTGGTTGCATCCAGGGGGGTAGATATATTTCGCCCAGATTCAGGCTTTACGCCGACTTATACAACTAGGTGGAGAGTTGTATAAGGCTAGTGGGCTCATGGATGACTCATACCTCTAGGGAGAGGGCTGGGCGTCGTGCAGACAGGGAGTTGATGAGACCAGCTGAAGCTTGTCAGCTCATTTAGGCCTCTATAAGAACTCCCAGCTTCATTAGATGTTAGCTCATGCCTGGAACCAGACCTGTGTGGACTGTCTAGGGAGAGTGAACCCCTGTGCGGTGAGACAAAGCCTGTGTGGCTATTTGCTTGGACATTTAAAACCAGGGACTTAGGGACTAGGACAGCACTAGGCTGATCCCAGTTGTTAGTTAGGAAACCTGTATGTTTAGTCAGAGGTCAACTTGACCAGGATTTATTTTGGTTATGTTTCTTTTGCTTTGCTGTGTTTTGTCACTGTAAATAGAAAATAAACCGCACCTTTTTGATTTTGAAAACCACAACCTCCGTTTGCTGGGCCTGTTTTGTGTGGGGAGCCCATCCCGGGGGTCACACACACCCGCTGCCGAGCTAACCCCCTCACATTGGGCAAAGCTTTCTTTGTTGATTGCCTGCAGTCAATTAAGACAATTAATGGTTGGAGCCTATGATCTTAGAGCTTCTATTTAGTTTGAAGTTTTATGTCTGTAATGTGGTTATGACTAAGGCCTTATAGGCTGAAACGTGTCAACTGTTTTGATTTGTGTTTGTTCACTGTGGCTTGTCAATAAAAACAAAGATTTTTTTAAAGAGCAACAACCAGAGTGCAGATCTTTTTTCCTACTTTACCCAATCAGGGCGCAGTAAAAGCTGGTTGTTAAGGAGTGGGGCCCGAAAGTTGTCAACTGTCAACAAGTCAGCCATCAACGAGTGCAGAGCGTTTTTTTTTTTTCTTTTTCAGGTTCCCAGCTGTGTGGTGGCATCATGATTGACAATGGATTTACATCGGGGGACACTGTTTTTAATTTTTTAATGAAGGAATTCTTAAAAACTGTCTCCCCTCGCCCCTCACATTTTTGTAAATATTTTATTATATGTTTTCATGTGACGACACTGAAGAAATTACACCTTGCTTCAATGTAAAGTAGTGAGTGTACAGCTTGTATAACAGTGTAAATTTGCTGTCCCCTCAAAATAACTAAACTCACAGCCATTAATGTCTAAACCGCTGGCAACAAAGTGAGGACACCCCCTAAGTGAAAATGTCTCAGCCATTAATGTCTAAACCACTGGCAACAAAAGTGAGGACTCCCCATAAGTGAAAATGTCCAAATTGGGCCCAAAGTGTCAATATTTTGTGTGGCCACCATTATTTTCCAGCATTGCCTTAACCCTCTTGGGCATGGAGTTCACCAGAGCTTCACAGGTTGCCACTGGAGTCCTCTTCCACTCCTCCATGACAACATCACTGGGCTGGTGGATGTTGGAGACCTTGCGCTCCTCCACCTTCCATTTAAGGATGCCCCACAGATGCTCAATAGGGTTTAGGTCTGGAGACATGCTTGGCCAGTCCATTACCTTTACCCTCAGCCTCTTTAGCTCCCCATTCACACCTGAGACCTTGTAACACTAATGAGTCACATGACACTGGGGATGGAAAATGGCGAATTGGGCCCAATTTGGACATTTTCACTTAGTGGTGTACTCACTTTTGTTGCCAGCGGTTTAGAAATGAATGGCTGTGTGTTGAGTTATTTTGAGGGGACAGCAAATTTACACTGTTATACAAGCTGTACACTCACTATTTTACATTGTAGCAAAGTGTAATTTCTTCAGTGTTGTCACATGAAAAGATATAATGAAATATTCACAAAAATGTGAGGGGTGTACTTACTTTTGTGAGATACTGTAGTTTGAATCTTGGCTGGTTCCTACAGAACCGCCGAGATTTGAACCATCTATGGCCAGCTTTACTCATATGGCAACAATGGAGCCTAATGTTTGGCCCAGTGCTGTCACATGGATGGGCCATGTGCCTTACATATTACAATAAGCAGATCTAGCATACCATTATATAGACAATATACTTCATGTTGAATTTTTGAGTTTAATGGGATACAGATGCTGGTTGCTTGAAAAACCTACAGTCCTTTTTTTAGAATTGAATACCCTGCTTTGCCAGCATTTAATATATACAGATTTACAATGGATGCCAAAAAACAATTAATTATTTGACCAACAGAAACTTTCTACATGTGCAGCCTTTCCCACACAACTCTCCCTGACTTGGCTCTCCTATTTTTAGATAATGATGTCATTTATAATTAGGCTTTATCTGACGACTTAATATTTCCAGGACAGGAGGGTAACCCCTAAATGACACATCCAGGAGATCCCACATGAGAGTAGGGTTGCCACATCACCCCTTTAATCCAGGACTCATATGTGTCCTGGATTAAAGGGATGATGTGGCAACCCTACATGAGAGCATGTCCTCTTGGCATGTCCTATACGCTGGCAGTTGGATGCTGTTGAAGTGAAGAACGCCATCTACCTGGCACTGCAATTATCATAGATTTTGGAAATGTTCACAGCAATGCCCAAATTCAGGAGGAAGGCAGCTGATCAAACCCAACATACAGGGCTAAGAATGAGCAGAGTAATTTTGATGAAGTCTATTTCATGACTAACTACTGTTACCATTGGGCCACAATTTTGAGTACCGTATATACTCGAAGTATAAGCAGAGTTTTTCAGCACATTTTTTTGTGCTGAAAATGCCCCCCTCGGCTTATACTCAAGTCTGTGTCCATCTTCAACTTTGTGCTCCTATTCCCGGCCAGTTTGATGTCCGGGTAACCTACGGCCGGGGAGCACCGATTTTTCAAAGCCGGGCACTCCTTCCATAGACTCCCATGTTAAACAGTAATTTCTACGTTGATTTTAGGTCCCCTGGACCCTAAACTTGGCACACATGTAGCCCCACTCTTCATCTATAAGTGTGCAAAGATTGTTGTCCAGGGGACCTACGGCCGGGGAGCAACGATTTTTCAAAACCGGGCACCCCTTCCATAGACTCCCATGTTAAACGTCAGTCTAGTCTAGTCACACAGCGCCGGAGATCAGGTAGGGAGATTGGGCTCATTGAGGCATGGACACAGTGAGGCATGGGCACAGTGACAGTGAGGCATGGGCACAGTGAGGCATGGACACAGTGAGGCATGGGCACAGTAAGGCACAGTGCGGCATGGACACAGTTAGGCACAGTGAGGCATGCACATGGACTCAGTGAGGCAAAGTGAGGCACAGTGAGGCATGCAGATGGACTCCCTAAGCTTATACTCGAGTCAATAAGTTTTCCCAGTTTTTTGTGGTAAAATTAGGTGCCTCGGCTTATATTCGGGTCGGCTTATACTCGAGTATATATGGTAATCAGAAACTCTCAATTTCACAGTAAGCTGCATAGGTGTAAAAAAAAAAATCGACTTTTTTCTTTTATTGGATTTTTTTTTTAAATTTAAGGTAGCTAAGTTTACTTTATTAAGTGTTCTTTGTAAAAAATAAAAACAAGTTTAATGCATATTTTCCTTTTTTTTTCTTCTTTTTTTTGTATTTGATTGTTATTTTTTATTTCGCCTCTCTACATTTTTATTCTATCTTTTTTTGCTGTCTGATTTTTTTTTACTGAAAGAAAATATAAACCTGTGAGGCTAATGAGGGGCTGTTTTGGCACAAGAACATTCCCAGGACAGTTCAAAAAGAACCTGCCTATTTACCATTAGGAGCAAAGCAGGGAGAAATAGGTGTCATACCTAGAAATTTCTAGTGACACCTGTAACTCTGACAAGAATCAAGATATCATTCAACTTTTGGTGAAGTGAAAAATGGAAAGCATTTAAATGTATTTTCTAAATCTGTGTGTAATTATTTTTTTCTTTTTGTGACAGTATATTTTTGGGAAAAAATGGTTACTGAGAATCATATAGCCAGTTTACCAGTTTATGTACAATCAAGAAAGGCAAAAATTTGCAGGTCTTTTGCCCATGCACAACATTTTTTTTTTCTTTAAGAGAACCAGAACCTTCACTAAGTGGGTTTGAAAATAAAGTTGGCAGTGCATCTACTCAGGGAAGGGCCTCTAATATAATCAAAGAATTTTGCAGCAGAGGAACTACTGCAACCAGCATGTAAAATTACCATTTGTAAATAGATGCACACCAGTATAAAACTTTTACAAACTTTATATAAGTTATAACCTCTGTCAAATTATTATTGGTGTCCCAACTGGAGAGATTTCTCTTAGCTTCCTGTTCCTGTTTGAAGGGTATTTAAACACTGTAGCTGATAGCTGCTGCAAATCTTCTTCCTTTTGTTACTGCTGTGTTATTCTTATGCAGTGTAGACAGGGTTAAACAGAATATTCATTAGAGCAGAAGTGCAGCAGCCATCTTTAAGGTGCCCACTTTGCAATGCTAATCTATGGAGTGTCTCCAGTGTAGGGGGCAGCCATCTTGTCTGGGTCTGATTCAACCCTGGAGCACATTGAGTGGCTGATGCAGCAAAGCAAGAAGAAGGGTATCTGCAGGCAGCTGGGGAAAAAGGAGATGACTGTCTTAAAGCAAGCAGGTGTGTGGGGAAAAGACTGAGCTGCTGCTGCTGCTGGCTGAATGGATCCCTGCCATAGCTGACCACAATCGGGTGAGAACTCAAAGAAGCAAAGAGACCGAGAACCTTATCCCTGGGAGGGTGTGATTTGGATGCCTGGTAAGATCCTCCTAGCACAAATCCTCTTCCCCGATCCCCCCTCCCAACACAAATCCCCCTAAATCACCACTCCTAGCAATTCTTATCCCCTGCCGCACCCCCAACTGCCCCTCCCAACATAAATGCCATCCCCCTCAATCTCCTTGCAGTGCCCCCCACCCCTCCTTCCCACCCCTTGTCCCGGCCCTGCTAATGACCAATGAAGGGGTATTGTTCCTCCCACTGGCACCAACAAAGGGGCACTATTTCTCCCACTACCATCAACAATAAGGCACTATTCCTCCTCCTACTGACCATGTAATTTTGTAATGTAATTTTTTTACTCCCACTGATCACCAAGCCTGAGATGTTTTTTATTCCCACTAAGACTGGGGAATTTTCCACTCCCAATAGCCACAGTCTAGCCCCCCCCCCCCGAAGTATAAAGGAAAGTAAACTGGCCCTTTGTTTAGAAGGTTTGGAGACCCCTGTCATACAGAATAGGTGCAATGTTTTGGATTCACCTGACTTGCCTGATAAAGGGACCCCCCTGGTGGTTTGGAAGCATTGCACCCATGGGCATCCACAGAACAATTTTCAGGGGGGGGCATCATTTTAAGGTCACCCATGCTCCGCCCCCTTTTCAACAATGACATGAAGGGGAGGGGCTTAGTCATTATCACATAAAGCGTGATAAAACTCCCCCTTCCACTGCCACAATCTGAGCCACATGCAAAACCATGCAAAATATGCTGTGACCGCAGCAAGTGAAGGTATTAATAGACATACAATTAGGCAATCGACCAATTTAAAAAAAAATACACCTGCATGGTGCAGCATTTGCTTAAGCCAGTGGAGATTTTAAATTCTCTATGGGCAAATTAGCGTCTTTATGCTGTTGTGCCCATATAGCTGCTGTTGTGCCCATACAGCTGCTATTGTGCCCTTATAGATGCTGTTGTGCCCATATAGCTGCTATTGTGCATCTATATGGGTACAACAGTAGCTATATGGGCACAACAGCAGCTTTATGGGCATAATAGCAGCTATATGGGCACAACAGCAGCTACTGTATTTTCCAGATAGCAAGGATAATTTGCCACAAATTTGTGGCAATGTTGAATGTTTAAACTAGAACTTGCAGCAGACTTGCAGAATGTTTGCAAAGAAAATTGATCTGGAATCATGCAATGTGGACTTACAACTTGTGCAACAAATTTTGAAGCCTGGTAAATCTAGCAATAGCTGAGCAAGTCATTTTCAAACGTGCAGCTCAATTGCTTGCTATCTGGGATGGGCACAACAGCAGCTTTATGGGCACAATAGCTGCTATATGGGCGCAACAGCAGCTTTATGGGCACAACAGCAGCTTTATGCTATTGTGCCCATATAGCTGCTGCTGTGCCCATATAGATGCTGTTGTGCCCATATTATATATAGCTGCTGTTGTGCCCATATAGCTGCCGTTGTGTATCTATATGGGGGCAACAGCATCTATGTGGGCACCAGCGGCGATGCGTCCATAAAGGGCGCAGGAGCGCCGCCCCCCTCTTCTGGCACTGCTCTAATTACCATAGATAGATTCATGCATTGCATTGTCGGGGAAGAAATGGAGGACACCGCTCGCCACCGTCACCCGCTGCCCACCCGAGACAAGGTAAGTGCCGGGCAGGCGGCGGACGGGGGGCACAGTGGCAACACTTGGGGCACAGTGGCAGCACTTGGGGCACAGTGGCAGCATTTAATGGCCACAGTAGCAACATTTGGGGCATAGTGGCCACATTTGGGGCATAGTGGCTGCGTTTAATGGGCACAGTGGCTGCGTTTGATGGACACAGTGGCTGCGTTTGATGGACACAGTGGCTGCGTTTGATAGGCACAGTGGCTGCGTTTGATAGGCACAGTGGCTGCGTTTGGTACAGTGGCTGCGTTTGATGGGCACAGTGAGGCTGCAATTGATGTTTTTTTTTATATTTCAGTTTGTTTGCACCCCCCAAAAATTTTGAGCACCAGCCGCCAATGGCGGGCACAATAGCAGTTATATGTTCACAATAGCATAAAGATGCTATTGTGTCCATATAAATCCTATTGCGTCCATATAACTCCTAAAAATGCTACTGTCTCCTATTGTGCCCAGTGACACTGACTTTGCAGCGCTGCAGTGAATCCCACCAGGACTCAAAGTGACCAGGAGGCGGAGTGATATCAACAGCATGCCTAAAATTCAAGCCGGAACTATAGAAGAGCTATAAGAAAGCAGTGGCAGTCAGCAGAGCAGACTCAGAAAAAAGTCTGCGGCAGCCGCGGCAAGGACTGCTTATGGACACCAGTGTCCATGTGCGGACACCTTGCCGATTCCAGGAGGGGGGCACTTGCCCCTCCTTGCCCCCCCTTGCGGACGCCCATAATTCAATCAATAAGGATGGTTCTTTGCAAAGAAGATGAAGGTGTGCTGGCAACATATCTTTTATTAGAAATGATCTCCAAATGAATCAGGAGGCCTGTATTTTGATGACCATGTGCATGAGTTCTAATATTTATGAAGTGGCTCTACTACCAACACAAGAGTTTGCAGACTACAGGATCACTGCTGCTTGTTTTCATTGTATTAATTCTATAGTAAATGTACAAAGTATGTTTGTTGTACAATGGGAAACAGAAAACACATCACAGTTCACATCATTCCTTTTGAAAAATCAATGTTAGCAGCTTCACGGAGATGGAATATATGCAGAGTCATGGGTTTAAGCTTCCAGCACGAAATGTTTTGTTTAAAGCTCCCTTCTGCATGAGTTTCATATTGCCAGTCATGACAAGTGCAAGTTCAGTGGATTTGGCATTGACACTCAGCCACAGCAAGCTGCCTCAGCCAGGACGGAGCCAGGGGAGAGGAGACTTCCTATGAAAGCCCTCTCTGTACAAACTAGTCTTAGGTTCCTGCCAGCTGGCTCTGGTACCCTGTACATGGATTGTCCCTGACTTTCTGGTAAAAATGTCACATACAGTTCTCTTTCTGTTTGGGAACAAGAATGTTGGTTTACAACATATCTTTGCATAAGCTCTATTACTTTCAAGGGTCTTTATAAAACATCATATCCATGGGATTCACTCTTTTTTAAAGGGATTTACATTTTGAACCCATTAAGATACAATGTTTTTTTTATCACAAACTAAAATATAATTATTAGAAAAACACATCATTGAGTAATTAATTAAGAATATTATTATTATTTTAAACAATCCTGCGGCCTTTTCACTATAGCCTCATTTACGTGGACACCGCGGCCCGTACATCTGGAATGAGGAGTTTGTTAACGCTCCTGGAACAGCAGGGTAGGACAGCCTATGTTAGTGAATGGGGATGCAGCAGCTGTATAGCATAGCTCCCAACTGTTCCTGATTTCGAGGGACTGTCCCTGATATGGAACAAAGTCCCTCTGTCCCTCTTTCCTCCTTATTTGTCCCTCATTTTGGTCTGATCTATAGAGTTGTAAAGAAAATGCACTATCAATCTTTCAAAAAGTTTTTCCCAGTGCTAAACCTATCATCCAGTTTCTAAAGTGCCACATTTTTAAATTTTAAAAGTCAATATAAAGGAATAGTAGTGGTAAAAAAAATCACTTGTGGCTTTACCTAATCGTTTTTTAAATCTTTTTTTGTATAATTGTCCTTTAACCACTTAAGCCCCGGACCAATACGCAGCATAAAGACCAGGCCCCTTTTTGCAATTCGGCACTGCGTCGCTTTAACTGACAATTGCGCGGTCGTGCGACGTGGCTCCCAAGCAAAATAGGCGTCCTTTTTTTCCCACAAATAGAGCTTTCTTTTGGTGGTATTTCATCACCTCTGCAGTTTTTATTTTTTGCGCTATAAACAAAAATAGAGCGACAATTTAGAAAAAAATGACATATTTTTTACTTTTTGCTATAATAAATATCCCCAAAAAATATATAAAAAAACATTATTTTTCCTCAGTTTAGGCCGATACGTATTCTTCTACATATTTTTGGTAATTGGCGTTTATTGATTGGTTTGCGCAAAAATTATAGCGTTTACAAAATAGGGGATAGTTTTAAGGCATTTTTATAAAAATTTTTTTTAACTAGTAATGGCGGCGATCAGCGATTTTTTTCATGACTGTGACATTATGGCGGACACATCGGACACTTTTGACACATTTTTGGGACCATTGTCATTTTTGCAGCGATCAGTGCAATAAAAATTTACTGGTTATTGTAAAAATGACACTGGCAGTAAAGGGGTTAACCACTAGGGGCGCTGGAGGGGTTAAGTGTGCCTAGGGGCGTGTTTATAACTGAGGGGGGCGTGGCTACTAGTGACACGTCACCGATCTCCGCTCTGATTACACAGAGCGGAGATCGCTGACATTGTCAGTAGGGGAGCAGGGAGATGTGTTTACACTAACATCTCCCCGCTCCATGCCTCCGTGAGACGATCGCGGGGATCCCCGCGGCGATCGAGTCCGCAGGACCGGTGGTCCGTCTCACGGGGAAGGCAGGGGGTCGCGAGCGCGACCCCGACATCGGCAGTTAAAGGGCCACGTACAGGTAAGTGATTGTGCCTGTACGAGCCATTCTGCCGACGTACATATACAGTGAGGGGTCTTTAAGTGGTTAAGGGGGCGTGCCCTATGCCTACATACTTTTGCTTATAGATGTTCCTCGGCATGGTATAGCCACACCGGAAGATCTGACAGGTACGCAGGGAAGGGTGCATGGACCTGAATGCAGAAAATTAGGGCAGTTTATAAAAACTGGAGCACCCAGATATGCATGACAACCAGCCTCTATCTATCTATTTTCAAAGCCTAAAGCCTAGTAAACGCAATGACATCATTGGTCGAATGATTGTCCGTTTTTTGTTTTGTTAAATCATTTTATTGATTTTTCAAGTACAGAATTTTACCCACACACGGGTTAGTCCTTTTTTTTTTTTTAACACGCTAGTCTCCATCTCAAAAACGAATAGGTCACTAAAGTACGAAAATTCTCGTATGGCAGAATAACAATTTGGAAAAATTTGGAAGTGATAAAATATATTTGTATTGTATTTTCAGACAAAAACTTTACTGATTAAACAAAAATGGTACGAGCTGTTATCGTTCGAGGAAAATTTTCGTGCTTGTCCCTTTGGACACAATTACTAATGATCAGATAATCATACGATCTCTTCAAAAGCGGTATTTTTTGCACATTATTCTGATCGTGTGTATGGGGCTTAACTGAACCAGCATGACTGGTAAACCTGTATGTACAGGTGTCTCTCCATTCACTAGCACAGGCTGCCTGCATGCAGCTCCAGGCGGCTCTAGATGCATAAACAAATGCGTCATTTGCTCTGTATGGACATCAGTGCCCATGTGAAAGTAGCCTAACATAAAATTATTATTATTATTATTATTATTATACAGGATTTATATAGCGCCAACAGTTTGCGCAGCGCTTTACTACATCGGGGAAGACAGGACAATTACAATACAATACAGGAGAAATCAGAGGGCCCTGCTCGTTAGAGCTTACAATCTAGAAGGGAGGGTCAAGTGGAACAAAGGGTAGTAGCTGCAGGGGATGAACATATTCTGGTCATCATTTACTAACCTACTAGTATTTATAATATATAAAGTAATAAAGTGTAGCATTCCATAGCAAACCACCAACCGGATGTTTGGTCTTAGCAGATTAGTGAAGTAAAGGTAATGAAAAGAATGATATGGTCAACTGCAAATCAAGGAAGGAAGGGTAGAAGGCAGGGAGGAAAGCTTCAGCGCTGCTGATAGGGGGGAACACCAGTCCTCCTGTAGGGGTCCAGGCACACAAGGGGGACCGAACAGCAGAGGGAATCAGTCCCCCCCTGCGGAAGCTGCTGGCTTCCCTGTCCCGTAAAAAAAATAACAAATTAAAAAAAATATGTATTTTAAAAAACTGTAAAATAAAATTATTTTAAAACATTTACATTTAAAAAAAAATTATATTTTTTTTTTCAAAAATGTAAAAAACAATAACAAAAGGGCTAATTCACACAACTTCTCTGTTATTTTTGTGTCTGCTAAGAATGAGTTTAGTATATTTTTAGTGTTGTTTTGTTATTGATATATTCGAGGGGGGCCCTGCTAGGTAGGCTGTACGGCCCCCGTGATTTCTAACAGCAGCCCTGGATAGCTTTATTAGACTGGTTAAAGTATTTCTAAAGGCAAAACTTTGGCTTGCTGTCTGTGCCCCCTTTAGCATACTCACTCTTTATTTGTCCTGTTTACTGTTATCAGGAAGTGAGAGAAAGTGAAAGAAAATCCCAAATTTGGGGTTGTCATCAGAACAATAATAGAGGGGAAATCTTCCAATGAAGACACTAGTTCTGGTGACCTGCTGACAAAGGATTCCCTCACTTTGCAAGGGAATGTCCTCTCACTTCCTGTTTTGGCCATGGGACAGGAAGTAAAAGGAAATCTACCCAATGAGACACAGATGGCAAAAAAACTGATTTCCAAAATTAACAAAAATGTTTTGCCTTTAGTTCTACTTTAAATCAAACATTGCTTTGGGACAGTAAACAATTTCCTCCAGATTTATCATACCCCTTTAAGCTTTTTAAATTCAGTCTTCGTTCCTCTCCACTGTGTTTCTGGGGCTGTGGCGAAATAGCAGACATTTTCATATTCTATAGTTCTATCACCTGGTACACTGTTACTGAGAATGACTTTGTTTCATCAGCTTTAGGAATGCCTAATGTAGGGTGACCACATTTCCAAACTACCATTCAGGGACACCCTCCCTTCCCAAAAATCAGCTTGTGCTGTAGCGAATCACAGCACAGTGATTGGACACAAGAGGCGGGATTTATAATTTCTCCAATCACAAGCATGGGGCGCGATTGTGCTCCTCCAGGCATTCCCGGCCAGGACAAGTACTGTCAGTGAGTAAAGCGGTCATGTGGCGGCCATTTTTGGGGGCATTAGATTGGCCCGGGGGGTGGCTGTGTCAGTTTCATTCCGGGACACTGTATTGTCCTGGAATGAATGTGCCCGGGACAGACCTGCAAAATGCAATGCTGACAACTGGATAGGGAAGTTGGAGTTGAAGAATAAAAGAAACAGGGAGGTAGGTTCAGGCACCCGGATAGTCCCCTCTCACGGCGGAGTGATGCACAAACTTTACCTCTCTTAATTCCCTCTTTTGGAGATACGATCGGGAGGTTCTATGCCACAGAATCTCTGAGCCCCGAACCTCTCAGCACTTGTAATTAAAGAACAGGTGCAAGTTGCTGCACATTACAATGCCTCAAATGATTAGTGAAATCCCTCCAGAAGTTTACCGGGCCTCTCTTTCACCGTGAAACTCTCACCGGTCCCTCAGAAATGTCCTCCTCCGGTCTCTTCTTCTTAGAGCGGGTCCCCTCTCAGGGGCACCCTGGGATTCCTCCTCTTAGAGCTGAGCCCCAGCTAAAGGTGCTGGGCCCAATGGCGAAGTTGCAGCCCCAGGCTAAAGGTGCTTGGGACCAATGCATACACGCACCCCTGGCCTGGAGGGCCAGGTCACGCGACCCGAACTCCGGAGCCCCGGAACTCCGGAACAACCACCCGCTCCAGGCGGCGTCTGCCCCTTGTGTATCCTCTCCCGCCATGCACAGCAGGCTGACCACGCCCACTGTACTACTGCCGAGAAAGGACACCCAAAGGCACAGCACTGTTACCAGTGGTTCAACCCTGACCTGTCCTGGCAGTGTCACCCACAGGCCACAAGGAACTGCACACCAGTACAACACCTGAAACCACAAATAACAGAACCTATCAATAAAAGCGGTCCGAGCCTGGCTACTAGCTCAGACCAACCCCTAAATTTAGGCACACAGCACCCCTCAAAATAGAGGGGCGCTACACATTAAACGTAATTTTTCGTGGCTCGTTGTAGTGTTGTACGTCACCGCGTTCTTGACGGTTGGAATTTTGTGTGACCGTGTGTATGCAACACAAGTTTGAGCCAACATTTAGTCGGAAAAAAATCCACGGTTTTCTTGTCGGATTTTCCGATCGTGTGTACGCAGCATAAAGAATGACACGAAGAGAAATTTGTTTTTTTGTTAGTTGTTTATTTACCTTACTGTACCGTGAAATGTACCAATAAATATATATTTAAACAAAAAAATCTTGAATTTGCTCACACTCGGCACACTGAAAAATAAATTAAAACAAAGGAAGGTGTTTAGCATTTCTCAGCAACCAAACAGATCATTTCTGTCAGTAGATTTGTGAAGTTAAGGTGATGAAAAGATGAGGTCTGTCTGTTTCCATAGGCATCAAGGAAGGAAGGGCAGGAGGTAGGGTGGGTAGCTCTATTAGACCATTAGACTATTAATCATGATTAAATCAAGCATACACTTTGGTATAGAAAAAAACTTCTCGACTTTGTTCACACTTGGCGCACTGAAAAAACTGTGCTTAAAGTGAAAATATCATTATTACAAAGTTCCCCAGGAAAGACTGTGAATAGTCACCTTTTTCACTACCCATGTCAGAGAACACTACTTGATTCAGTAGTAGTCTCCAGAAACCCGCTAGAAAACCAATATTACCGGTAGTATCGATCTCTTGGGTCCCCCTTAGCACTTACTAAGTCCTCTTGTTGACTTCCAGGTCATTACTGAGCCCTGTTGTGATGTGGAGGTCCACAGAAGAAACTCCATGGGGCCATGAGGGACTCAAGAGATCAACACTACCGGAATCGTTGGTTTTCCAGTAGACTTCTGCAGACAATATTCTACAAAACTGAAGGGTGCTTGTAGCGCAATGAAAAAAGTGAGTTATTACACTTTTCTGTTATTGGTTTGCCTTTCGTAGGGAACTTTATGACTATAGTGTCAGGGCACTTTAAGGTCCTGTAGCGGGGTTCCTTTAAAGACTCTTGAACTACTGTTCCCAGAACCCCACTGGTTCCCAGGATGTTTTGCTTCTGCCCCAGAGACTCATGGGTGCGGAGATATAAGGAAGGGGCGAGGCCTGGCTTGGCCTCTTTGGACACGGGACGGCAGAGACTGATACACCTGTGCGGACCTGCGCTGGGTAAGGCCTGAAGCCTGGGGCCTTTCCGGAGCTGACCAAGGAGCCTTCCACCCCACTGCGAGCCTGGGTGGCATCCCACATCTCTACTTACAGCCTAGATTGGATCGGGGACCCGATCGCAGCGACCGCTGTGGGCGAGTGAGGACACAGCCGGTGGAAGTCCCGGGCGGAGATCGCGTCCGGCGGGTGAGCGCCCCACGTGGCATTTCCTCATCCACCCCCCCCTCTTCTCTATGGTGTAGTGTGACTGATATTGCAGGGCTCTGCATATAATCTAGGTTAAGTTGTCATCACTGTTCATTCTCTTAGAATAGTTGTAAAGGAATAACAGATTTTACTTTCGGCTATGCAGTGTCTGAGTCTCTCATAGAGTATAAGTATTAAATGTGTATACCCCTAGACTAACTGTGCCAGAAAGGGTTGAGTAGATTGCCGGGGGTTGGCAGAGCTGTATTCAGGGCCCAAGCCAAATCTGCGGCCCTCTTAGTTGAGGGTATCGCTACACGTGGGGGCTCGTCCGGGATCCTGATACAGCAGGAAAAACCCGCCAAGAGGTACCGGCATGGACCCGAAAGACATCAGAACGTGGTGTGGAGTAGCTAAGACAGATCCAAGCCAGTCAGTGGTCATTAACATGCCGGGTCAAAAATGGAAGGATTAATGAAGTCAGTGACTCCAGATTGTACACCATGGGTGATGGGAACAAAGTTAGACCCAGACACCTCACACCAGTATGCGCTAGTGGAGTATTCAGATGAGAAGCCAGAGGCTTGCAAGCGCAAATATACGCAGACGTTGGATAACAGATCTTATAGTCTGGCGCACGCTATTAAGAGAGAGCCACCACAAACGGGACCACCGCAGACTGCGGCCCGTACCTCACCAGAGAGGAGAGACGGAGCGACACCTCCGGTGACGCCTGCACCTGCCACGGCCATATCATCCGAACTGATAAAGGTGTTAGGGGACCTACTAACAAACTGCAAGAAGACAAGCACGGTGCACGTAGAGACTAGCTACCGGAGGCTAAAGACATTCTCGGGGAAGCTTCCCGTCCCTACGGGGAGGAAGATTTTGACACTTGGGTGGAACAGGCATTACAGGCAGTAGAGGCATGGGAGGTGCCTGAGGCACAGAAGAGACAGCGAGTCTTGGAAAGTCTGAAAGGTGCCACGGCAGAAGCGGTGAAGAGCTTCCGGTTCGGAAATGAAAACTGTACAGCTCAAGATTGTCTGGCCATGCTGCAGGAAGAGTTTGGTCAGCTGGAGAATGCTGCCCAAAGATGCAGATGAAGCACGAATGAAGCAGATCATGAAGGGAGCATGGCGCTCAGACCCGGTTTGGCTGCACCTGAAAACCTCAGGAGGAGGAATGTCACTAACCTACTCTGATCTAATAAAAATTATTAGAGACGAAGAGGCGCTGCAGAAAGATCAGCAAGTAGCCAAGGCGAATGTCACCCCTGTACCAGTGTTGGTCAATTCGGTCAAAAGCTCGGAAAGAGATGCAGAGGTCGACACTTTGAAATCGCAAATGGCCCAAGTGTTAGAGATGCTGACCTCTTTGATGGAGAAAGATCAACGAAGACCAGAGAAACCAAGTCCAAAAAGGAGTTGTTTCCGAATGCCTCAGCACCGGCCTCCTTACAGGACCGAGAAGAGATGATTTGCTATAACTGCGGAGGGAGTGGCCACTTTGCTAACACATGCTCCAGTCCAAAGAAGAAGAGAACAGATAATTACAAGCCGGCGGGAAACTCCAAAGGGCCCCGGTGAAGGAGTCAACCGGGTGCCCATCATCTTCAGTGCACTAAAAAACTGAATAAAAAGGCCAAGAATGGAGGAGACAAAACTCCTAGGAGGAGATATAGTACCCCCCCACCAAGATATACCCCAGAGGGAGGGGGCAAGACCCCTCAGTGGAAATACAGCACCCCGAAGAAAGAACATACACCTAAGAGGAACAATAACATCCCTCAGCGGGTTTGTACCCCCATTGAGAGGGAGAAAATCAATGCATGCCAGGCTCAGGAAAGAATAAAGTCCAAAAGGAGCTGGGCGAGGAAAAGTCCAAAGAAGAAGGTGGCCCCAGTCCGGCCATACCCAGAGGAGCTGGTGGGCCCATCCCCTACTGTGCCCATTCAAGTGGAAGGAGTCTACACCAAAGCTCTTTTGGACACCGGAGCACAGGTGACCTTACTATACCGAAACTTCTATGATAGGCACTTATGTCATCTGCCAATCCAGAAGATAGAAGAGCTGGAGATATGGGGACTTGGAACCCAGAGTTTCCCTTACGATGGTTACCTGCCCATAAAGATGACTTTCGACCCATCCGTAGCTGGGAAGGCTGAAGTGTTTGACACCCTGGCAGTTGTGTGTCCTCGGCCGCTGGGAGCCAGCAAGACTTCCATGATTATAGGGACAAACACGGATCTAGTCCGGAGACTCCTGACCCCTCTAGTGAAAGAGAGGAACCATTCAGCCACCAAAATCCATCCCATGCTAAAGAAGGCCTACCAACGACTGGTCTTAGAGCAGAATACCCCGGGAGAGGGGATAGGGAAGGTGTGGAGACTTGGCAGAGAAGGAGTAGTGCTGCAGCCCGGAGAAGTAACCTGTCTTAGGGCCACTGTGAAGCTTACGTGGGGACAACCTGGCCCCTTTGTTATGCTGGAATCCGACCCAAGGGAAGAGTCCTCAGGCCTGGAAGTGATACCAGAAGTGATCCCGCTCAAGGCCCTGAAGAAGGCCCATGGCAGAGTTCCAGTGAGTGTGAGGAACACTACGGGAGGGCCCATGGAGAACCCTGCCAGAATGTTGCTGGGCCAGGTGAGCCCTGCTGCCCTGGTCACTCTCTCAGAAGTCAAGGGGACGGGTGACGGAGGAGATGTTTTGGAGAAGCTGTCTATGGAAAACCCGAACCTACCCAGGGCTTGGAAAGACAGAGCCAAGGCCCAGCTGACTAGATGGGAGAAGATTTTTTCCGAAGATGAATTCGATGTGGGGTGTGCAAGAAGTGCCACCCATCGAATCCGCCTCCAAGAAGATAAGCCCTTCCGAGAGAGGGTCAGGCGGGTTCCCCTGGCAGATCTGGAGGATCTGAGGGAACAACTTGCAGAACTGAAGAAGACTGGTGTGATCCGGGAGTCTAGAAGCCCCTATGCCTCCCCAATAGTGGTGGTCAGAAAGAAGAATGGATCATTGAGGCTTTGTATCGATTACAGGACCCTCAACAGGAGAACCATCCCTGACCAATACACCACGCCAAAGATAGAAGATGCCTTACAGAGTTTGTCCGGAGCCAAATGGTTCAGTGTGATGGACCTCAAGAGTGGGTACTATCAAATCCCTATGCACCCAGAAGACAGAGAGAAGACGGCCTTCATAACCCCGGTGGGATTCTTCAAATTCAATAGGATGCCTCAGGGTCTGTCTGGAGCTCCTGCTACCTTTCAACGCCTTATGGAGAAGACTGTTGGAGACATGAATCTTATAGAAGTCCTTGTGTACTTGGATGATGTCATTGTCTTCGGGAGAACCTTGGAAGAACATGAAGCCAGGCTGGAGAAAGTACTGAGAAGACTCAGTGAAGAGGGACTTAAGCTTTCTCCTGAGAAGTGTCGGTTCTACCAGTCTTCTGTGAACTATCTGGGGCACATCGTGTCTGAAGAAGGGGTGGCCACAGATCCTGAGAAGTTGGAAGCAGTCACTTCCTGGCCACGACCCACCACGGTAACAGAGCTCAGATCCTTCCTGGGGTTCTGCTCCTATTATAGGAGGTTTGTGGAGGGGTTTGCTCGGATTTCCCGCCCGTTGAATGAATTGCTAAAGGCAGAAGGGGAAGAGGATGATTCAGGGCCCAGGAGGCCTGGTGAGTCAGTTCAAGATCAGTGGAACTCAAGGTGCGAAGAGGCCCTCCAGGCCCTGAAGAGGAGCTTAACCACTGCCCCAGTCCTGGCCTACGCCGACCCTACCAGACCTTATGAATTACACGTGGATGCCAGCTATGAGGGCCTAGGCGGAGTGCTCTAACAAGAACATGAAGGACAACTGCGTCCAGTGGCCTATGTGAGCAGGAGCCTGACCCCCTCAGAAAAGAACTATCCCACTCATAAGCTGGAATTCCTGGCTCTCAAATGGGCAGTAGTAGACAAGCTAAAAGACTACCTCTATGGGGCAGAGTTTACTGTGAAGACAGATAACAACCCCCTGACCTACCTCTTCACCACCGCAAAACTAGATGCAACCGGACACAGGTGGTTGGCTGCATTGTCTGGATTCAACTTCAGTCTGAAGTACAGACCAGGGGCTGGAAATAGGGATGCAGATGCCCTGTCCCGGAGATCTCATGCCATGACCAATGACTGGGAAGACTGGACCCAAGTAGCACCCGAGGGAGTATGGGCCCTTTGTCAAGTAGCTGAATTTCAAGCCAGAGGAGGCTCCAGGGCAGAGGAGATAGGAGTTACAATGGTAGGAGTCCCTAAACACTATTGTGGAGTAACGCAGCTAGAAGAAGATAACCTGCCGAAGCTATCCAAGAGGGAGTTGAGGTGTGACCAACTGGAAGACCCCATGGGGAGATTGGTCCTCGAAGCCCTGGAGAATCAGGATCCCAACAAACTCTTACATCACCCCTCAAAGGAGGCCCGCCTGTTGAGGAAGGAATGGGACAGGCTGCAGGTGCATCAGGGAGTGGTCTACCGAAGGGGCCCCTCTGATGACTCAGAAGATAAGTGGTAGCTGTTCCTCCCAGAGAAGCACCGAGAGACTGTACTAATTGCTTTACATGACCATCATGGCCACCTAGGGGCAGAAAGGACCTTCCAGCTTGTCAGAAGTCGGTTCTATTGGCCCTGCATGAGGGCAGAAGTAGAGGAGTATTGCCATTCCTGTGCACGATGCATTCAGAGAAAGACTCTACCCCATCAAGCTGCCCCAATGGGCCACTTACAGAGTCAAGGCCCAATGGATCTGGTATGCATTGATTTTCTCTGCCTTGAACCCGACCTGAGTGGATTGCGGAATGTTCTGGTAATAACCGACCATTTCACCCGCTATGCCCAGGCTTTCCCAACCAAAGATCAGAAGGCATCCACCGTGGCCAAGATACTTATGGAGAAGTATTTTGTCCATTACGGATTACCACAGAGACTTCACTCAGATCAAGGAAGGAACTTTGAGAGTCGGTTGATCCGGAAACTTCTGGACTCATTGGGAATAAAGAAGACCAGAACCACACCTTACCACCCACAAGGAGATGCTCAGCCGGAGAGGTTTAACCGGACCCTGCTCAACATGTTGGGAACTTTAGAAACAGAGAAGAAGCAACACTGGAGCCAACACATATCAGCCCTAGTGCATGCCTATAACTGTACCACAAGTGATGCTACTGGCTACTCCCCTTATCGACTCATGTTTGGGAGAGAAGCAAGGCTGCCTGTGGATCTGGCCTTTGGCACTTCTTTAGATCATACCTCAGCTACATCTCACAAGGGATACGTGGACAGACTCAGACGCAGCTTGCAGGTGGCCTATGAACAGGCCCAGGCGGCCTCGGATCAAAGGGGAGCCCGCAACAAGAGAAATTTCGATCTGAAGGTTCGAGTGCAGGATCTGCAGCCCGGGACCGAGTACTGCTATGCAATCTTGGGGTCCCTGGAAAGCACAAGCTTGCAGACAGATGAACCCTATATCGTCTGTAGGAAGTTGCCCGGTTTGCCTGTTTACAAACTAAAGCCAGAAGGGAAGGTGGGGCCCCTGAAGACGTGGCATCGAAACCACCTGCTCCCACTTGCTGAAGCAGTCAGGATACCCCCAGCAAGGGACCCCCTGGAATCAGTCTCTATCCTGGATATTCCCAGGCCGAGCACTCGGTCTCAGACCTCTCGAGCTGAAGATGGGGAGGCCTCTCAACTGAGTACAGATGGAGGAGAACTGGACTGGCTGTGGCCTTCCTCGACTCCGGGAACGTCCGCCATAGATCTCCCAAATACAAGGGATACTCCAGATGTAGGGATGAGCTTCGAGTTCGAGTCGAACTCATGTTCGACTCGAACATTGCCTGTTCGCCCGTTCGCCGAACAGCGAACAAATTGGGGTGTTCGCGGCAAATTCGAAAAATCTATGGGAGAAATCTAAAGTGCTAATTATAAAGGCTTATATGCAAGTTATTGTCCTAAAAAGTGTTTGGGGACCCGGGTCCTGCCCCAGGGGACATGTATCAATGCAAAAAGAAGTTTTAAAAACGGCCGTTTTTTCGGGAGCAGTGATTTTAATAATGCTTAAAATGAAAAAATAAAAGTGAAATATTCCTTTAAATTTCGTACCTGGGGGGTGTGTATGATATGCATGTGAAGTGGCGCATGTTTCCCGTGCTTAGAACTGTCCCTGCAAAAAGTGTCATTTTTGAAAGAAAAAAATGCATTTAAAACTGACTCGCGGCTATTAATGAATTGTCGGCTCCCGGCAATACATACAAAAGTCATTGAGAAAAAAAAAAAAAAAAAGCGTGGGGGTTCCCCAGAATTCAATTACCAGGCCCTTCAGATCTGGCATGGATTTTAAGGGGAACTCCACCCCAAATTAAAAAAAAAATGGCGTGGAGTCCCCCTAAAAATCCATACCAGACCCCTTATCCGAGCACGCAACCTGGCCGGCCGCAGGGGAAAAGGGGGGGACGAGAGAGCGGCCCCCCCTCCCTCCTGAACCGTACCAAGCCACATGCCCTCAACATGGGGAGGATGTCCCCATGTTGATGGGGACAAGGGCCTCATCCCCACAACCCTTGCCCGGTGGTTGTGGGGGTCTGCGGGCGGGGGGCTTATCGGAATCTGGAAGACCCCTTTAACAAAGAGGACCCCCAGATCCCGGCCCCCCCCCATGTGAATTGGTAAGGGGTACATTGTACCCCTACCATTTCACGAAGAAAGCGTAAAAAAATGTTTAAAAAAACACACAAACACCTTGAAAAAGTCCTTTATTTAAAAAAAAAAAAAAAAAAAAAACATTCCAGCGGTGAAATCCAGTGTCCCGCGGCGATCCCGATGTCCAGCGCTGTCCGTCATTGGTTGTGCCTGAGCGGACCTGATGGGGAACTCCCTCTCAGTATTTTAAATGTATAGACCCGCCCCTTCTAAAGTTCCCCATCAGGTCCGCTCAGCGGACGAGATGCGGAACATGAGAAGGGGCGGGTCTATACATGTATTACCAAAGTGAGAGCAGTTCCCCATCAGGTCCGCCTCCTCGGTATGTCGGACCCGCCTACGTCATTGGCTTGAGCGGGGAACTTCCTTCACTATGTAAATTTAAATTACACAGTGAAGGAAGTTCCCCGCTCAAGCCAATGACGTAGGCGGGTCTGACATACCGAGGGGGCGGACCTGATGGGGAACTGCTCTCACTTTGGTAATACATGTATAGACCCGCCCCTTCTCATGTTCCGCATCTCGTCCGCTGAGCGGACCTGATGGGGAACTTTAGAAGGGGCGGGTCTATACATTTAAAATACTGAGAGGGAGTTCCCCATCAGGTCCGCTCAGGCACAACCAATGACGGACAGCGCTGGACATCGGGATCGCCGCGGGACACTGGATTTCACCGCTGGAATGTTTTGTTTTTGTTTTTTTAAATAAAGGACTTTTTCAAGGTGTTTGTGTGTTTTTTTAAACATTTTTTTACGCTTTCTTCGTGAAATGGTAGGGGTACAATGTACCCCTTACCAATTCACATGGGGGGGGGGCGGGATCTGGGGGTCCTCTTTGTTAAAGGGGTCTTCCAGATTCCGATAAGCCCCCCGCCCGCAGACCCCCACAACCACCGGGCAAGGGTTGTGGGGATGAGGCCCTTGTCCCCATCAACATGGGGACATCCTCCCCATGTTGAGGGCATGTGGCTTGGTACGGTTCAGGAGGGAGGGGGGGCCGCTCTCTCGTCCCCCCCTTTTCCCCTGCGGCCGGCCAGGTTGCATGCTCGGATAAGGGGTTTGGTATGGATTTTTAGGGGGACTCCACGCCATTTTTTTTTTAATTTGGGGTGGAGTTCCCCTTAAAATCCATGCCAGATCTGAAGGGCCTGGAATGGATATTTGGGGGACCCCACGTCAATTTTTTTTTAATTTGCGGCGGGGTTCCCCTTAATATCCATTCCAGACCTGAAGGGCCTGGTAATTGAATTCTGGGGAACCCCCACGCTTTTTTTTTATTTTTTCTCAATGACTTTTGTATGTATTGCCGGGAGCCGACAATTCATTAATAGCCGCGAGTCAGTTTTAAATGCATTTTTTTCTTTCAAAAAAAGGGATTTTTATAACAGCTTACCTGTAAAATCCTTTTCTTGGAGTACATCACGGGACACAGAGCGACTTAGTCATTACTAATGGGTTATATAGTTTACCTTCAGGTGTTGGCACTGGCCAATTCCAAACCGGAAGTACCCTCCCCTATATAAGCCCCTCCCACCCGGGAGCACCTCAGTTTTGTAGCCAAGCAATAAGTGTCCCAAAAAGAGGGGTGGGAGCTCTGTGTCCCGTGATGTACTCCAAGAAAAGGATTTTACAGGTAAGCTGTTATAAAAATCCCTTTTTCTTTTTCGTACATCACGGGACACAGAGCGACTTAGTCATTACTAATGGGACGTCCCAAAGCAATGCCAAATGAGGGGGGGGGTACATAAGCTGGGCGCCATCAGGCATGAGGATCTTTTGCGGCCTGCAACACACTGCGCCCAAAGGCGACATCCTCCTGACTTCTAACGTCTACCTGATAGAATCTAGTAAACGTGTGTACCGAAGACCATGTTGCGGCCTTACATACTTGAGCCAGGGAGGCCTGGTGATGCACTGCCCATGAAGTTCCAACCGCTCTTGTGGAGTGCGCCCTAACTTTGAACGGAGGCGGTCTCTTTCTCAAGCCATAGGCTTGTATTATGACCTGTCGAATCCACTTGGCTAAAGTAGATTTTGATGCTGCCTGACCCCTTCTGGGGCCTTCCGGCAGAACAAACAAAGAATCCGTTCTGCGAATCTGAGCAGTGGCTTTTAGATAAGCTTTAACTGCTCTTACCACATCCAAAGAATGTAATAACTTTTCCTCTACTGAGATAGGTTTGGGGAAAAAAGAAGGAAGAACCACATCTTGGTTCAAATGAAACCTCGATACCACCTTAGGAAGAAAGGCTGGATGAGGACGTAATACTACTCTGTCCTTATGGACAACCAGATATGGCTCCTTACAGGACATAGCTGCTAATTCCGACACTCTTTTAGCCGAACAAATGGCTACTAAGAAAACCAATTTCCTGGTGAGAAGAACCAAGGAAATGTGTTGTAATGGTTCAAACGGTTGTTTCTGTAGAACCGACAGAACCAGGTTTAAGTCCCAAGGACATATGGGAATACTAACCGGAGGGCTAATACGCATCACTCCTTGTATAAAGGCTTTGACTAGTGAATGCGAAGCCAAGGGCCTTTGAAAAAATATTGACAAGGCCGAAATCTGACCCTTGATAGTACTCAAGGCCAGCTTCCTATCTACAGCCCACTGTAGGAAGTCCAGAATCCTCCCTATCATGTACTTACGTGGATGCCATTTCTTGGTCTCACACCACGTAATGTACGCTTTCCAGATCCTATAATAGATCTGCCTGGATACCGGTTTCCTGGCATTGATCATGGTAGATACCACAGAATTAGAGAGCCCTCTCTTTTTCAGAATGTGGGCTTCAATAGCCAGGCCGTCAAACCTAGGGCTGGTAAGGAAGGGTGGTATATCGGTCCTTGCGACAGCAGGTCCGGACGAAGTGGGAGGGTCCAAGGACTCCTCACTGACATTTTTACCATCTCCGCGTACCATGCCCTTCGGGGCCACGCTGGAGCCACCAGAATCACTGGTTTCTTTTCTACCCTGATTCTGCGGAGTAATCGCGGTAACAATTGTGGCGGTGGGAATGCATATATCAGCTTGAATCGATCCCAAGGGAACACTAGGGCATCCGAGCCGCAAGCTAGGGGATCCCTTGTGCGAGACACAAACCTGTCCACCTTTGCGTTGAATCTGGATGCTAGCAGATCTACATCCGGTGTTCCCCACCGCTGGCATATTGCCTGGAAAACCTCGGGGTGAAGAGACCATTCCCCCGGGCATAATTGTTGGCGACTTAGAAAGTCCGCTCTCCAATTTTCCACTCCTGGGATGAAAAACCGCAGATATGGCTGGGACATATCTTTCTGCCCACTCCAGGATGCAATTTGCTTCCTTCTGGGCTGCACGACTTTTGGTGCCACCCTGATGATTGATATATGCCACTGCCGTGGCATTGTCTGATTGAATTCTGACAGGGGACCCCTGGAGTTTGGATGTCCATGCTACTAGGGCATACCGGGCTGCTCGTATCTCTAAGAGATTGATGGGCAGGGCCTTTTCTGCTTCTGACCACCTGCCCTGGAGAGACCATTGCTCCAGCACTGCCCCCCAGCCGATGAGGCTGGCATCTGTAGTGACCACCTTCCAAGAAACCGGACTGAAGGGTTTCCCTCTTTCCAGATTCTGGGGCACCAACCACCAATGGAGGCTCTTGCGAACGGAAGGGGACAGGGACATTGGTAAGTCTAAAGCCTGAACTTTTTTGTTCCAGGCTGACAGTATGGCCCTTTGCAAATTCCTTGAATGGAATTGACCGTAGGGTACCGCTTCGAATGAAGCCACCATCTTTCCCAGCAGCCTCATGCAGAGACGTATGGATGGTTTTCTTTTTGTACCCACTAAGTGGGTCAAATTTCTTAAAGACGACACCTTCTCTGGAGGTAAGAAAATCTTTCTCTGATTTGAATCCAGCCTTAGCCCTAAGTATTCCAGACTTTTGACTGGTCTTAGAGCTGACTTGTCCCGGTTGATAATCCAACCGTGATATTCCAGATACTCGATTGTCTTGTGAATAGCTACTTCCAGCTTTTCCACTGAGTGGTCTATTAGTAGCAGGTCGTCTAGATATGCCATTATCGTTACACCCTGTGTTCTTAGATTGGCCAATAATGGGGCCAGAATTTTTGTGAACACTCGTGGTGCTGTGGCCAGACCGAAAGGTAAGGCTCTGAACTGAAAATGGCGCCCTTCTACTGCAAAGCGTAGAAATTTCTGATGGGCCGGAAAGATGGGAATATGCAGATAAGCATCCCTTATGTCGATCGAGGCTAGCCATTCCTGCCCTTGTAGGGCGGTGGCCACTGATCGGATCGACTCCATCCGAAAAGTCCTGATATTTAGGAACTTGTTTAGCCCTTTTAGATTTAATATGGGCCTCACGTCCCCATTTGGTTTGGGGACTGTGAAAAGGTTCGAGTAAAACCCGAATCCGCTTTCTTCCAGGGGAACCTTCATGATTACCCCTTGGAGCAATAGTTGTTCTAGTGCCAGAAGGAGGGATCCTCTCTTTTGGGGATCTCTTGGCACGTTTGACCTCATAAATTGGGCAGGAGGAGTGCCTTTTAACTCCAGCTTGTATCCCAGACTTACTGCGGAGAGCACCCATCTGTCTCTGATGGTGTCCCGCCAGGTCTCTGTGAACAACTGAAGTCTTCCCCCCACCCGATTGAGCGGGGGCAATACTTCATGCCTTAGGGGGAGGTTTTGTACCTCTCTTGATCCAGGGCTTCTTGTTACCCTGTGATTGTCCCTGATTTCTGCCCCCTGAATTTGACCGCGGAGGCCGTCGGAACTGCTTCACAGCCGATGTGCCCGGGACTGGAGAGGTAGGCCTCTTAAAAGAAGGACTTCTACCCTTGTTCTTAACCGGTAAGAGTGAACTTTTACCGGCAGAAATTTTCTGGATATATTTGTCCAGATCTTCTCCAAATAAGCGTTCTCCATGAAATGGGAAGCTAACCAGCAGTTTTTTACAGGGAGCTTCAGCAGACCAGTTTTTGAGCCACAGAAGCCTACGCATATGTACTATAGACAGCGTAAAGCGGGAGGCCTGTTGGATTGTATCCTTTATGGCGTCCACCGCAAAACACAAGGCTCTAGGCAGGTCAGCTAGGGCATGAGCCTGCTGATCTGGTAAGTCCCTTAAGACTTGTTTCAACTGATCTTTCACTGCTTGGCAGACTCCAATCGCTGCTACCGCAGGTTGTGTCACCATACTTGCTGTAGAGAAAGCAGATTTTAGTAAAGACTCCAATTTTTTATCTATTGGGTCTTTGAACATTGGAACATTATCTACTGGACATGTCAGTGATTTGTTAACAGAAGAGATGGCTGCGTCCACTATAGGGACCCTCCATTTTCTTATGAACTTATCCTCCATGGGATAGATCACCGGAAATCTCTTGGGGGGAGCAAATATTTTATCAGGATGCTCCCAATCCTGGTAAATAAGCCCTTCTAATAAAGGGTGGATTGGGAAGGAACAGACCGCCTGGGGAGCTTTTAGCGACCCCAGCGAGGAAACCATAGTGGATGGTGGTTCCGCCAGAGGCATTTTAAATGCTGATCGGACCATGTTAGTCAGAGACTGAACCCATAATCTTTCAGCCTGAGAAGCTGAGAAAGGTTCTTCCACTGTTGATTCCTCTATAAGTGAATCAACCTCATCCTGATCCCCTTCAGGTAGGTCGATCTCTGTGTGGGGCTGTTCCTCCACTAACAGGCACTCTGAAGGAGGAGACGGAGATCGGACGCGCTTCTCCTGTGACAGGGAAGCAGCGATCAATGCTGTTAATCTCTCTTCCAATCCTCCCAGAGTTGAGGATAAAACCTCCTCTGTTATATATACAGGAGCAGGTGGACTGGGGACAGCCGCAGCACCAGGCATTCCTGCGGGGTTTCTACGGCTACTGACCTCTGCATTCTCAGGGGAGATTGGTGCAGTGCAAGCATGCCCAATATCCTCAGAGCCCGATGGAGACCCCTTTGGCTTCCTGGAAGATTTATTTCCGGAGCGTCTGGACGACATATCCTTTAAGCACAAAGCTGAGGTATTCCCGTCGTCATACACCAATTTTTGCTGGTAATAGTCTAACACAGGTGCTGCTATATACCAGCTGGTGTCCACTAAAGTGCCTTTCTATGGGGATGCCTGCATCAACCGCCTCTGTGTGCCACTGTTTGTTGCTAGCTCTGTTTGCATGCAGCTGACACTTATACTGTGTCTTTTAACCATGCTGGGACGCCCGCACATGCGCAGAAGCGCCGCGGCGCGCATCGAGCGTCATCCACCCGCCCCGCCCCTTTTTTTTCATAGGAGGCGCGTGCACGCGCCCGCGCGCGCGCCCGTGCGCCAATGGCGCCCTTTTCGAAAACCAACAGAGGACTAGGAGCCAGGGCCCTTTTTGCCGGAGGGCCTGTGCGGTGGATGAACGCAGCAACAGGGCAGAGGAAGTGGATTCCCTCAGAGAAACTTACCAGCTGCCTGGATCTTTTGAGTTGAGAAAACCAAAGATCCACATTTACAAGAAAAATGGACTACAGCGGCCTCTAGTGGTTTAACACAGGTACCGCGGTCCCTGTTTTTTTTTTTTTTTTTCTTGACTACTATTAAAATTTTACATTTTCAGTAGTTATAGGCAAACACAGATATTTAGCGGGAATACCGTTAGGTAACAGACAGAAAGACAAATTAGGCTTGGGGGTCCCCCAATAGAACCAAGTTCCTGAGGGCCCCCACTTACCTGATCCCCGCCGCAGGACTTTGTTTGGTCCACAAAAGTCCAAACTTCACCTATCACGGCAGGCATTGTAATTAAACCTTCAGGGACCGGGTTCCCAAGGATTCCACTCCCCTGGACCTGTATAGCACCCTGCACAGACAGCGTCTTGGTCGTGGGTATGACCAGAGCTCTGGATCCCAGGGTCCAGCCCTCCTAAGAGAAGCATTACAGGCAAAACCTTGCTCTTCTGCTGCAAGGCCCGGGTACCGACCGTTTAGCTATGAAGCTTTTTTGGTGGGATCCGGAACAGCTTACTAAGGCCCAAAAGAACCTGTACGCAAGCCCAGTGAAAACACATGTTACTCTTTGGCCAACACCTTAGACACTGGCAAAAAACTGAGGTGCTCCCGGGTGGGAGGGGCTTATATAGGGGAGGGTACTTCCGGTTTGGAATTGGCCAGTGCCAACACCTGAAGGTAAACTATATAACCCATTAGTAATGACTAAGTCGCTCTGTGTCCCGTGATGTACGAAAAAGAAATGACATTTTTTGCAGGGACAGTTCTAAGCACGGGAAACATGCGCCACTTCACATGCATATCATACACACCCCCCAGGTACGAAATTTAAAGGAATATTTCACTTTTATTTTTTCATTTTAAGCATTATTAAAATCACTGCTCCCGAAAAAACGGCCGTTTTTAAAACTTCTTTTTGCATTGATACATGTCCCCTGGGGCAGGACCCAGGTCCCCAAACACTTTTTAGGACAATAACTTGCATATTAGCCTTTATAATTAACACTTTAGATTTCGAACGTTCGAGTCCATTGTATTTAATAGGGTTCTAAAGTTTACACGAACATTTTGTCTGTTCGCAGGTTCTGGTGCGAACCGAACAGGGGGGTGTTCGGCTCATCCCTGTCCAGATGCAACGCTGAATCCGGAGGCCACTGAATTCATACCCTTCAGTCCCTCAGCTGATTACTGGGAAGATGTTCCTGATACTTGTTCAGAGGAGGATCCTAGAGATTCCAATTACCAGTCAACTTCTGAATCAGAGGTTCCTGAACCAGCAATGTTACCTGAACTTACTCCTGAAGAAGAGCCTGTGGCGCCAGAAGCCCCAAGAGAGCAGAGGGCTCGCAGAGTTATCAGGCCTTCCAAGAGACTAACTTACCCCCAAATGGGGACGAGCTCAGAGGACTCTGTTGTAACGGCTAGGAGAAGTGTTGAGCATCCTGATCCCTCCACTGTCCATTTGGTGGAGGGCAACCCCAGCTCACTCTCTGGCACAGTTAGGCAGGCCACTCATGGTAGTGTGACCTGTGGGCAAGAGAGTTCCACCCCAAAATTTTGGTGGGAATTCCCTATGCCAACATCATACTCGACACTGTCCAAAATTGTACATAGCATTTGTTGAAGTTTATCTTTGGGGACCAAAGAGTTTAAGTGGGGGGAGTGTGTAGCGGGGATCCTTTAAAGACTCTTGAACTACTGTTCCCAGAACCCCACTGGTTCCCAGGATGTTTTGCTTCTGCCCCAGAGACTCATGGGTGCAGAGATATAAGGAAGGGGCGAGGCCTGGCTCGGCCTCTTTGGACACGGGACGGCAGAGACTGATACACCTGTGCGGACCTGCGCTGGGTAAGGCCTGAAGCCTGGGGCCTTTCCGGAGCTGACCAAGGAGCCTTCCACCCCACTGCGAGCCTGGGTGGCATCCCACATCTCTACTTACAGCCTAGATTGGATCGGGGACCCGATCGCAGCGACCGCTGTGGGCGAGTGAGGACACAGCCGGTGGAAGTCCCGGACGGAGATCGCGTCCGGCGGGTGAGCGAGCGTAAGCTCATTCCATAACCTGTTTGATAGTACTGTGCCTATAGACTGCCGATGCCTACTACCTCATGTTAAAGACTCTCACTGGAGATCCACAGCAGGACTGATCCAGAGGATCTCCAGTGAAGTGTTGCCAGTTATCAACTTTCCCCTTTCTTGGATTACAAATGTTGTTTATTCTTATGTGCACCACCTCTACAGATTGCCGGTGAAGAATCCATCATCCATACAGGACTGAGTTCTAGAATTAGGAATCAGGCCTGATTCATTAGGTACCCAGTTTAGTTATTGCGCCACAGGGCGCCTAGTTAACAGTCGCCCCACGTGGCGTTTCCTCATCCACCCCCCCCCTCTTCTCTATGGTGTAGTGTGACTGATATTGCAGGGCTCTGCATATAATCTAGGTTAAGTTGTCATCACTGTTCATTCTCTTTGCATAGCCGAAAGTAAAATCTGTTATTCCTTTACAACTATTCTGTGTCTGAGTCTCTCATAGAGTATAAGTATTAAATGTGTATACCCCTAGACTAACTGTGCCAGAAAGGGTTGAGTAGATTGCCGGGGGTTGGCGGAGCTGTATTCAGGGCCCAAGCCAAATCTGCGGCCCTCTTAGTTGAGGGTATCGCTACAGTCCCTTTTACCTTGGCACTGTCATATGGCAAAACCAGGCTGTTGAGACTCGTTTCTAACTCGCCTTAGCCGTCTGTCAAAACCAGGAAATGGCCGCCAGACAGCCCTATACACCCTTCTGCGGCTCACCAAAAAAATATGGCATGTTGCAGTCGACACTCGATACCACCTGCCACTGCACCCCATAGAGGTTAATGAGGCATTTCCACAACCACATGCAATGGACATGGTTGTGGAACAGTGAACAGTAGGAATGGGCGAACGGTTCGGCCCGAGCATAAGTTCGGGCCGAACTTTCGCTGTTCGGTCGTTCGGGAAACAGCTGAACTTTCGGGACGTTCGAACGTTTGTTTGCCCCCCCCCCCCCGAACCGACCACAATGCATTGCGGCGCTGAACAGTGCATTGCAAGCCCTGACTGGCTGAAGCAGTGAAAGCAGAGTCATGATTGGACACTGTCATCATGACTTTATCCAATCATGACTCATTCCCGCCCCACAGTATAAAAGTATTCTTTCAATGGCAGCCATTTTCAGTGTGATTTTGGCGTGGAGAGAGATAGAACAGGGCTCTGTTCAGTGTTATTAGTTAGTTAGTTTGCTGTGCTATACTGTGTTATTTTGCTTCAATTGCCAGTGTCAGTGTAGAATATTAGTTTAGTGTCAGACTAGGGATAGTGTGAGTGTAGTGAGGAGGACAATCAGTCAGCTTTGCATAGTGTGCAGCTAGAATAGGGACAGCTCAGATAGTTTCACTGTAGTGTAGTGAGACTGTGTCATTTATACATACATTAGTGTAGAGTAGGGACAGCTCAGATAGTTTCACTGTAGTGTAGTGAGACCGTGTCATTTATACATACATTAGTGTAGAGTAGGGACAGCTCAGATAGTTTCACTGTAGTGTAGTGTAGTGAGACCGTGTCAGTAATCTTGACATTAGTGTATAGCTAGAGTAGGGACAGTTCAGATAGCGTCAGTGTAGTGACGGTTAAACACTGTCTATTTGATTGCGTTACTGCCAGTTTAACGCCATATCATTTTGCGTGCGTTACTGCCAGTTTAACACCATATTGTTTTGCGCGCGTTTCTGCCAGTTTAACGCCATATCGTTTTGTGTGCGTTACTGCCAGTTTAACGCCATATAGTTCCGTGTGCGTTACTGCCAGTTTAACGCCATATTGTTTTGCGTGTGTTTTCGCCAGTTTAACGCCATATAGTTTTGCGTGCATTACTGCCAGTTTAACGCCATATTGTTTTGCGTGCGTTTCTGCCAGTTTAACGCCATATAGTTTTGTGTGCGTTTCTGCCAGTTTAACGCCATATCGTTTTGCGTGCGGTACTGACAGTTTAACGCCATATCATTTTGCGTGCGTTACTGCCAGTTTAACAACATATTGTTTTGCGTGCGTTTCTGCCAGTTTAATGCCATATCGTTTTGTGTGCGTTACTGCCAGTTTAACGCCATATAGTTCCGTGTGCGTTACTGACAGTTTAACGCCATATCGTTTTCCGTGCATTTGTGCCAGTTTAACGCCATATTGTTTTGCGTGCGTTACTGCCAGTTTAACGCCATATAGGTCTGTGTGCGTTACTGCCAGTTTAACGCCATATAGTTCTGTGTGCGTTACTTCCAGTATAACGCCATATAGTTCTGTGTGCGTTACTGCCAGTTTTGCGCATTATATTGCAGTATATTATATTTGTATCCGTGGAGCGTGTCTGTGTAGTGTGAGTACTCAAATTAAAGGGCACCAAACACCTCTTTACATTGATTAAAGTACATCCACGTACAGATTTCAACTTCTCCTTTACATTTGCTTATAAGCACCGCCCCCTCCCTCCCAATAATGTCTGGGAGGACAACAAGGAGAGGCAGACGTTCCCTTGGCACTGTAAGGGGGCCAGCAACAAATGTGTCCACTGGCAAAGGTGGAAGTGGTGGTCAGTCCTCAGGCAGGGCATCATTCCCTCTGTTTAGTAAGTTTGCCCGTGCTATCCAGCCACAGCATGCAGAGGAGGTGGTGGACTGGCTTACTAAACCTTCCTCATCCTCTGTCACACAAGCAGAGACAAGTGTGCAGTCCCCTGCAGTTGCCAGAGTGGATAAACCTGCCTCCTTGTCCACATCTATTTCTGCCATAGCCCTAACATCAGCCATTGAGGAGTCAGCTGAGTTATTTGACCACAGTGTCAGCCATTTGCCCCTTGATGATGCACAGCCATTACTGGATTCAGATGCTGGTTCTGAGGTTGAGGATGACAGGAACATGAGCCTAGAGAGAGGGAGGAACACTGGTAGACAAATTGGCATTCATGTTCCCCAAGCCGCAGTGTTTTGCCAAGTTGTCTCCAGTGGTAATGATGAAGATGGAGGAGATGGAGATGATGATGGAGATGATGATGATGATGATGATGATGATGATGATGATGATGATGAGGTCACTGATGCGACTTGGGTACCAGATAGAGCAGAGGAGGAAACTAAAGGTGAGGCGGCACAACCCCAAGGAGGTCGACATCAAGAAAGAGTAGAGAGCAGCCACCCTATTCCATCAAATTCTGTAGCTGTTATCTCCCGGCCCACTCCCCACAGCTCAGCTGTCTGGGCCTTTTTCTGCACATCTGCAGCAGATCGCACTGTTGCTATCTGCAAACTGTGTCACAGGCAAAAACACCAACCATTTGGGTACCACATGCCTAACAAGGCATTTAACGTCCAACCACCCGTTGGGAAGAGCACCAAAAAGCCACACAAAAGGGGCACAAATCTGTCCCTCCTCCTCCTTACCCACACCAGTCTGCCCCTGTGATACAGAGTCATTACCTTTCAGCAGCCTCCACTGACAGGGATGATGGTATAGCACAGGGTGTCCAAGGTCCTAGCAGCTCATCTGCCAGCAGCACACCAGTATCTGTAGACTGTAGCCGGCAAATTTCTCTGCCACATCTTCTGCAGCGGAAAAAAATACAGTCCCTGCCACCCACATGCCCAGCGCCTGAATACAAGCTTGTCAAAGCTGTTGGCTCTCCAACTTCTGCCTTTCAGCCTCTGCCCCCTTCCGTGAATTCGCACAATGTGCTGTACCACAATGGCAGGTTCCTAGTCGATACTACTTTTCACGTAAGGCTGTTCCATCTCTCTACCATCACGTGGAAGGGAATGTTCTGGCATTGGGCAAGGCAGTCAGCCATAAAATCCAACTTACTGCTGACACGTGGTCCAGCAAGCATGGGCAGGGACGATATATTTCGTTCACAGTACACTGGGTAACGCTGCTTGCAACTCGAAAGGATGCAGGACAGGGCTCAGTGCTGCAGCTTGTTGTGCCCCCATGTCTCCATACAGCTGGTGGTGATGATGCCAGACCTGTGATCTCTACCACCTCCATGCCCTCCTCTACAGAATTTTCCTATGAACATCAGGTACCCCCTAAGTGTTCAAAGGGCTTTTCCCAGAGTCAGGCTAAAGGGTGCCATGCAGTGCTTCAGCTGGTGTGTTTAGGGGACAGGAACCACACCGGAGCAGAGATTCTTGCAGCTCTGCAAGGACAGGCCCAGAGGTGGTTCACACCATGTCAGCTGGAGCCAGGAATGGTGGTGTCCGATAATGGCTGAAACCTCCTGTCCGCCATTAGACAGGGAAAGTTGACACATGTGCCATGCCTGGCACATGTCCTTAATGTCCTTAATTTGGTGGTGCAACGTTTCCTAAGTACGTACCCAGGGTTACAAGATATACTTGTCATGTACCTGGGTGTATTTGAACCGGGAACTTCCTGGTCCCACAGCTGCAGCCTTACCTGTTGTGCTACGGAGCAGATCTAGACTTTTGGAAATGTCCTCTCAGTATTAAGCATTACCTTGGACTCACTAGCCCCCAGCTGTGGACAATGGTGTGGTGTATCTTTCCTGGTCCTGGGGTTCCTGTGCGTCCCCGGGCTGGCTGTGCCGGCGTGTGGTGGTGTTCCTCAGGATAAAAGAACAGGAGCCACCATAGCGTAATCCAGTTTTATTTAAAATAGTAAAACATCCATGGTAAAAGACATCCGAGATAAAGTATAAAGCAAAGCAAAAATCTAATAGCCTTCGCTGCCGATGGTAGGAGATTTGAAAGTCCCGCACTTAGTCCCTGAGTCTATCCGAGCAGCGGTGTGTAGTGGCGTGCATTCCACCGCTCAGAACCAAGGAACCGGAAGTGACGTATCGGCGTGAGAGGACCAATCACTTGACGCGTTTCGTCATGTGACTTGTTCTGAGGTGATTATCTGTTCTTTTATCCTGAGGAACACCACCACACGCCGGCACAGCCAGCCCAGGGACGCACAGGATCCCCAGGACCAGGAAAGATACACCACACCATTCCAAGCCATCGAACCACTCACCTACATGCTGTGTACCCCTGCAGGGGTTTCATCTTCTGGTGAGTAGGGTATCTTGAGGGGGAGCACAAGTGTCACCTGGATTGAGCTAAATGAATGGACTCACACAAAAATCACCTGTTGAACTGTTCCTGATTGGATAATTTTCAAACTGTTGGGACAAAATACATACCTTATCGTATGAATGATTTGGATCTCCATACACAATTGTATGGTGGACTCTTGAAATTTCTAATTTTTTCTATTTTTTTCACTTAATTGTTTATTTTGTCTATTTTATTTTGTTTAATACTGGGAATGTTTATTCCTTGTTTCACTTAATCGTTCACTTTATCATATCTTTTATGCACTACAATAGTTTATTATACTATGTACCGTTGATTGGTCAAATAAAGCACGGGGGTCTCTTACCCCCCTTTTTTCTGTCATCCCAATAGTGGCCGAAAAATATATGTACTCATGCACTTAGCACTTTGTAACTCACACACATGATATACCATCAATTTATCCTATAACATAAAATACCTGGGGTCAGGGAGAGGTCACTGTTGACCCTTCCATTATTTCTGGACATTTGGTTTCAATTGTTCTAGTACTTTATCTGGTTATATACGGATTCTCACTTATATAACCCTTACCCTCCACTTGGGAGCGCCACATACCCCACACATATATCAATTAATTCCTATAGCCCTTGTGTACAGGGGCCTTACGGGGAGGCAGCAGCCCAATATTTTTAGTCCTAAGCGCGGGTTCCTTCTTATTATGTACTCCACAAAGAGGAAGTTGTATTTTCTCTTATTGATTCTCCACTTCTGCCTGTTATCCTTGGTTACCCATGGTTACAACAACATAACCCTTCTTTTGATTGGGAAAATGGAGAACTAACCTCTTGGGGGTCGTTCTGTCATTCAAACTGTTTGTCTCAACCCAAAAGACTTTCTGCTTGTATGTTGGCTTCCGTGGCCGTCCCACCTACCTTGCCTCATGAATACCATGCGTTTGCAGACGTATTTTGCAAGCAAAAGGCAGAGGTTTTACCTCCACATTGTTCTTTTGACTATGCAATTAAATTGATTCCTGGAGCACCTCTTCCCAATGGAAGGACCTATCCCCTGTCTTTGCCTGAACAAAAATCCATGGAGGAATACGTAAAAGACAACTTGGAAAGAGGTTTTATCCGACCCTCTTCTTCTCCAGTAGGGGCAGGTTTTTTCTTTGTTGAAAAAAAAGATGGGGGTCTTCGACCATGCATAGACTATCGAGGGTTAAATCAAATCACCGTAAAAGACTCCTACCCTTTGCCTCTCATTCTTGAACTGTTTGATGTACTTAAGGGGGCTGTTATCTTCTCCAAGCTAGATCTACGAGGGGCTTATAATCTGATTCGAATTAAAGACGGGGACGAGTGGAAGACAGCATTCAACACTCGTAATGGACATTTTGAATATCTGGTTATGCCATTTGGGTTGTGTAACGCCCCTCCTGTCTTCCAACGTTTCATGAATGAAATTTTTCATGATTTCAGCAACAGTTTTGTGATCATCTACTTGGACGACATTTTAATCTATTCCAAGACTCATCTAGAGCACATCTTGCATGTAAAGCAGGTATTGCAACGACTGAGAGAAAACCATCTTTACGCGAAGATTGAGAAATGCAGTTTCCATCAAAGCCGTATTCCTTTCCTTGGATACATTATAAGTGCTGTCGGTTTCCAAATGGACCCTCAAAAACTTTCCGCTGTCTTGCAATGGCCCCAACCGACCACTTTAAGAGGGCTCCAAAGCTTTCTAGGGTTCGCAAATTACTACAGACGCTTCATCAAAGGTTTTGCCTCCATTGCGGCCCCCCTTACTGCTATGACTAAGAAAGGTACAAATTGCAAGGTATGGTCCTCAGAAGCAGAATCGGCTTTCCAGCAATTAAAAGACATGTTCAGCAAAGCTCCAATTCTTCAGCATCCAAATCCCGATCTCCAGTACATAGTTGAGGTTGATGCCTCTGAGGTAGGAGCAGGTGCCGTGCTCTCCCAGAGACAGCTTAAGTCCGGTAGAATTCATCCAGTAGCATTTTTTTCTAGAAAGTTTTCTCCAGCGGAGATGAATTACGATGTTGGGAATCGAGAACTACTGGCCATCAAATTGGCATTGTCTGAATAGCGACATCTTCTGGAAGGGGCTCCCAAACCTTTTTCTATCCTCACTGACCATAAAAACCTACTGTATCTTCAGACTGCAAGACGTTTGAACTCACGTTAGGCTCGATGGGCTCTGTTTTTCTCCTGTTTTAATTTTGTTCTTTCTTATGTTCCTGGGCATAAAAACAAGAAAGCCGATGCTCTTTCCAGACAGTTCGCTACCTCTGAAGAAGACCAACCTACCGAGCAGTATATAATCCCACCTCACAAAATTGTCGCACAGATCTCTACGGCTCTTTCCCAACAGTTACAAGAAACCCAGAATCGTGTTCCCCAAGGCTTTAAGATACCACCAGGTCGCCTGTTCGTAGCCCCTAGCCTCAGAAAACCTGTACTCCTCTAGGCACATGATGGTGTGTTATCTGGTCATCCTGGTGTCACCATCACTCTTAAGACCTTGCAGCATCATGTCTGTTGGCCTCATATGAAAAGGGATGTTACTGACTATGTGGCTGCCTGTCCAACTTGTGCTGCTAATAAAGTACCCCGTACATTGCCTACTGGACTGTTACAACCACTTTTGGCACCTCGTCAGCCTTGGACCCATTTGACTATTGTGACGGTATGCGAGGTGAGATACAGGATAATCGCTACATTTCACCTCACATTCGGTCCATTGTAAGGGACAGAACCAGAATCCGGCCCAGGTTTTTACAGCCTCTGTAGTTGGCTGGGTTCTGGTCCGGATATTCAGGTTCACTGGAATCCATAGGCAGCTGGGCTTTAAAGATCCAGGAAGAGAGCACAGCAATGCTCTGGCCTGAGACTCAGAAGGGAATCTGAGTAAGAGGAGCGCTGGTTATTTGGGCTGAAAGAAAAAGGTTTGCTTTACTTCACCTTGTGTTTTGTGGGTGACGGGGACCAGCCCCTCGCCGTATAGAGAGCGGTTACTGTATAGTTTAGTGCCGGACGGCAAGGATTTGTTTTACTGTTTGTTTATTTTGTATGACTATTGCAAACCACTCGTAAATAAAGCTGGCAATACACCAGGTTTTAAAGAAACTGCCTGTACGCTGACCTTCATTCTGTGAAAAGGTGATCCCCACGAGCTTATCTCCCACACGTGGTGGATTCAGCGGGCACTTTCTGAAGATGGAGGAAATGTTAAAGGCCCTGCTACAGGCCAATGCAGCTCAGCGGGAAACCAACCACCAAGTTGCAGAGGCTGCTGCAGCACAACGTGAGGCCCAGCAGGTGATGAACCGCCAAGTCACAGAGGCCGCTGCAGCACAACAGGCGGCCCAGCAGGAGATGAACCGCCAAGTCGCAGAGGCCGGCGGCCCAGCAGGAGATGAACCGTCAGTTTGCAGAAGCTCTGATGGAACTGAAAAAGGGGTCCACACCTCATGTGCCAGTGGAAGCCAAGATGATACGTGCATCCTACCACTTACAGAAAATGACATCTGCTGATGATATCGAGGCATACCTGGCGACTTTTGAGAGAGTTGCTGTCCGCGAAGGATGGCCAAAAGATCAGTGGGCGGGTCTGTTGTCCCCATTTTTAACAGGAGAACCCCAAAAGGCCTATTTTGACCTGGATCCCGATAAGGCCCAGGACTATGAGACTCTAAAGACAGAGATACTCGCACGCTTGGGTGTCACCATGGCAATCCAGGCCCAGCGGGTGCATAAGTGGTCATTCTCCAGCAACAAGCCACCCCGTTCGCAAATGTTTGACCTGGTCCACCTCACCAAGAAGTGGTTGCAGCCAGAGACCTTGACAGGCCCGCAGATCGTAGAGCGTGTGGTAATGGACCGGTATCTGCGTGCGCTTCCTGCTGCTCTGAGGAAGTGGATCGGACAGGGCGACCCCAAAACTGCAGCCCAACTGGTCGACCTAGTGGAGAGGTACAGTGCTACTGAGGACTTGGTGAATCCATCTACGCCCCACTTCGGTGTGTCTAGGGGTGCAAGATCTCCCGGCGGTTTTGGTAAGACTGTTCCGGGGTCCAAGAGCTTGGGGAGATTTGATGAGACTGTGGTTCCTAGACCTGGAGACTGGCCAAAGCAGCCAGGAAGGTCTTTGGGACCGTTGAGAGGACTGGGGGTTGAGCATATAAGATGTTTCCGTTGCCATGCATTAGGGCATATTGCTGTGAACTGTCCTATAAATGATGAACCTATGCAATGTGATTATGCTCATATGAAAAGACGCATTTCTTTATTTGCACAGGTCGCATGTACTGCATCATGTCAGAGTCACATTGAAAGACAGATGTGTGTTATTTCAGTGGATGGAAAGCCCCTGACAGCCCTGCTAGACTCTGGTAGTGTGGACGCCCTAGTCAGGAGTGATTGTGTGAACCCCACAAAACTACACCCCAGTACTATTGGGGTAATTTGCATCCATGGGGACACTCGAGACTACCAGACAGCGGTGGTTGAGGTTGATACCCCCAGGGGCAGTGTAACACATTCAGTGGGGGTGGTACCTTCACTGCTTCATGAAGCTTTAGTGGGAAGAGATTTTCCCCATTTCTGGAATTTATGGGAGAGCACGGGAACTCTCACCAGACCCTTTTTGCCAAAGGGAAGGGGATGCTGTTGGTGGGATCAAGGAAGCCAGAGACCCTCTTCCTTTCCCTCTCATGGTTGGGGAGCCGGAGGACCTGGAAACTAGCTCCCAGCCTGAGGGTAACGAAAAGGAGAACCCCTCTGACCCTGACATTGAGAGTAGCCAAGATGTGGTACCCGATGTAGAGATATGGAGAGAGGATTTCTGTACCGAGCAATTACGAGAGGCCACCCTCATGAGAGCCAGGGAAAACGTTAAGATGTTGGATGGGGAACCAGTGGATCCTAACTGGGTGGTGTCTTTCCCTTACATGGCAATTAAAAACAATTTATTGTATTGAGTGATAAAACATGGAGAGGACGAGGTAGAACAGCTACTAGTCCCCAAACCCTTCCGCAGGGTGGTGCTAGACCTGGCCCATGGTCATGTAATGGGGGGGCATCTCGGTGTTGAAAAAACCAGGGAGAGAATCGCCCAGAGATTTTTCTGGCCCGGATTGCATGCAGATGTCAAGGAGTACTGCGAATTGTGCCCCGAGTGCCAAATGTCGGCACCGTCTCCCCATTTTCGCAGCCCCCTCGTTCCTCTGCCAATAATCGAGGTCCCCTTTGAGAGGATTGGCATGGACCTGGTGGGGCCGGTTGTGAAATCTGCCCGCGGTCACCAGCATATTCTGGTGATCCTGGACTATGCGACTCGCTATCCTGAGGCCATACCCTTGCGCAATACCTCTGCTAAGGCTATCGCCAAGGAATTGGTCCAGGTCTTTAGTCGACTGGGGATCCCAAAAGAGATCTTAACCGACCAGGGCACCCCCTTTATGTCCAAGGTTACCAAGGAGCTTTGTAAGTTATACAAAATCTCCCATCTCCGTACCTCTGTCTACCACCCCCAAACGGATGGTCTGGTCAAAATATTTAATAAAACTTTGAAAAGTATGCTGAAAAAGGTGGTCGACAAAGATGGGAGAAACTGGGATTTTTTGCTGCCATATCTCATGTTTGCAATACGCGAGGTTCCGCAGGCGTCCACAGGCTATTCCCCCTTTGAACTCTTGTATGGTAGGCATCCCAGGGGACTGCTAGATGTTGCCAAGGAAACATGGGAAGGTGAGGCAACCCCATACAAAAGCATCATAGAGCATGTCTCCTTGATGCAGGATCGAATCGCAGCTGTCCTGCCTCTGGTGCGAGAACATATGGAGCGGGCCCAAGAGGCTCAAAGGAGGGTCTATGACCGAAGTGCCAGGGTCCGTACTTTCAGCCCTGGGGACAGAGTGTTGGTATTGGTCCCCACGGTGGAAAGTACATTTTTAGCCAAGTGGTAGGGTCCCTTCGAGGTTGTCGAAAGGGTGGGGGAGGTAAACTACAAAGTCTACCAGCCAGGGAAAAGGAAACCACACCAAATTTACCATGTGAATCTCTTAAAACCCTGGAAGGACCGAGAGACTTTACTGGCCACGTCCCCGCCTCCAACCGACTGGGTACCCGTGACACCTGACGTTCCCATCACGGATACCCTGTCCGTGGCACAACAAAGTGACGTTAGGGTGTTTGTGCATAAAAATAGAGACTTTTTCTCCCCCTTACTCGGACTGACCAACGTGATCCAACATGACATAGTGACGGAACCAGGGTTTCGGGTAAATGTGAAGCCGTATAGAATCCCAGAGGCCAGGCGTGAGGCGGTCGTGAAAGAAATTAAAAACATGTTGGAGTTGGATGTGATAGAAGAGTCCCACAGTGAGTGGTCGAGCCCCATAGTGCTGGTCCCAAAACCTGATGGCACTATCAGGTTTTGTAATGACTTTCGAAAACTTAACAGTGTATCCAAGTTCGATGCATACCCGATGCCCCGGGTCGACGAACTTGTGGACAGGTTGGGACAGGCTCGCTATATAACGACCCTAGACCTGACAAAAGGCTATTGGCAAATACCGCTATCTGAATCGGCCAAGGAGAAGACTGCCTTTTCCACTCCTGAGGGCTCGTTTCAGTACAAGCGGATGCCTTTTGGTCTGCATGGGGCCCCTGCATCATTCCAACGAATGATGGACAAAACTTTGAGACCACATCGCCCGTATGTGGCTGCTTATTTGGACGATGTGGTCATCCACAGCCCAGAATGGGAATCGCACCTGCCCCGGGTACAGGCGGTGATAGATTCCCTTAGAGAAGCAGGCCTCACGGCTAACCCAAAGAAGTGTGCCATAGGCCTGGAGGAGGCCAAGTACCTGGGCTATGTTATTGGCCGGGGACTTGTCAAGCCTCAGACCAATAAAATTGAGGCAATTCAAAAGTGGCCCCAACCCGTAAACAAGAAACAAGTTCGGGCCTTCCTAGGCATTACGGGGTATTACCGACGTGTGCATGGTTTCTCGTCGAGAAAACCGACAAGTAACCTCGACGAGAAAATAGAGAACCTGCTCTCTATTTTCTCGTCGAGATTCTCGTCAGCCTGTTTCTCGACGAGAAAAGTGAGTGTGTGTACACTTACCTGTCCGCCGGGAAGCCCGCGCATGTTTGAAATGAATTTGACGCATGCGCGGTAGCTTCCTAGGCATAGATAGGGTATACCAAGATGGCGGCGACGGCATCGAATGTGACGAGCGCATGCTCGTCGTAGTCGATGACGTCACTGCGTACACTCCATTCAAAGAACCGTGGGTTCTTTGAATCGAGTGTCTGTACACTCCGCCGGGACAAGTTTTTTGTCCAAGGATCTCGTCGAAAAAAACGCGTTTTTTTCGACGAGAAACTCGGTCGTGTCTACGAGGCCTCAGACTCCCTGAGGTATTATCTACTCGGGAGGTCGTTCAGGCTGGTCACTGACCATGCTCCCCTGATGTGGATGTGTGACAACAGGGAGAAAAATGCACGTGTGACAAGGTGGTTCCTGGCTTTACAGCCCTTTAAGTTCACGGTTGAGCACAGGCCGGGCAAACTCCAGGATAATGCTGATGCCCTCTCCCGCGTGCACTGTATGGCTGGGTCTAGTGCTCAGCCGCAGGGGCTTGAGCAGAGGGGGAGGATATGTGACGGTATGCGAGGTGAGATACAGGATAATCGCTACATTTCACCTCGCATTCGGTCCATTGTAAGGGACTGAACCAGAATCCGGCCCAGGTTTTTCCAGCCTCTGTAGTTGGCTGGGTTCTGGTCCGGATATTCAGGTTCACTGGAATCCATAGGCAGCTGGGCTTTAAAGATCCAGGAAGAGAGCACAGCAATGCTCTGGCCTGAGACTCAGAAGGGAATCTGAGTAAGAGGAGCGCTGGTTATTTGGGCTGAAAGAAAAAGGTTTGCTTTACTTCACCTTGTGTTTTGTGGGTGACGGGGACCAGCCCCTCACCGTATAGAGAGTGGTTACTGTATAGTTTAGTGCCGGACGGCAAGGATTTGTTTTACTGTTTGTTTATTTTGTATGACTATTGCAAACCACTCGTAAATAAAGCTGGCAATACGCCAGGTTTTAAAGAAACTGCCTGTACGCTGACCTTCATTCTGTGAAAAGGTGATCCCCACAAGCTAATCTCCCACACTATTGACTTCATTACAGACTTACCCAAGTCCAAGGGCATGACTGCTATATGGGTCGTAGTGGATCGCTTTTCCAAAATGTCTCATTTTGTGCCGCTCCCGGGATTACCTACAGCGGAAGCACTGTCTACTCTCTTCCTTTCCCATATTGTGAGATATCATGGCATACCTACCAATGTCGTCTCAGACCGCGGATCCCAGTTTGTTTCCCGATTCTGGAGAGCGTTCTGCAAGAAACTGGGAGTAACGCTTTCACTCTCTACCTCACATCACCCTCAAACAGATGGTCAAACCGAACGCATGAACCAGACCCTAGAAACCTATCTTCGACATTATGTCAATGCCTTACACTCCAACTGGTCTGAGTATTTGCCTTTAGCTGAGTTCGCTATTAATTCCCGTTGGCACAGTGCTCTTCATACCACACCATTCTACGCAGCCCTAGGCTATCACCCTCAGACTTTTCCCCTACTTCAGCCTTCTGGTGTACCAGCAGCAGATCAGCGGGTGAAAAATATTCTGCTACATTGGAAAAAGATTTGCTTATTACTAGGGAAGTCAGCAGGCAAGTATGCACTTTTTTCCAACAAACGAAGACGCCATATACCTCCATATGTGGTGGGGGACAGAGTGTGGCTATCAACCAAATATGTGAGACTGAAACAACCTTCTTCCAAATTGGGCCCTCGATTCATTGGTCCTTACAGAATTATTGCTCGAGTCGGGCCAGTCTCCTATCGGTTGAAATTACCCTCCTCTCTCCGGATTCATCCTGTGTTCCACGTTTCCCTCCTCAAAAAAGCCATTTTCAATCGCTACTCCAGAACGCAACAGCTACCTCCTCCTGTTCTTGTTGATGGACAAAATGAGTTTGAAATCTCCAAGATTCTTGATTCTAGAAGACAGGGTCGTGGCCTTCGGTATCTGGTTCATTGGAAGGGATATCCTGTCACAGACCGTTCCTGGGTTCCAGCCAAAGATCTGTATGCCCCTTCTCTTATTCGAGACTTCCATGCCTCCTTTCCCACTAAGCCCCGCTAGGCCCCCGGAGGGGTCCACTGGGGAGGGGGCCCTGTCATGTACCTGGGTGTATTTGAACCGGGATCTTCCTGGTCCCACAGCTGCAGCCTTAACTGTTGTGCTACGGAGCAGATCTAGACTTTTGGAAATGTCCTCTCAGTATTAAGCATTACCTTGGACTCACTAGCCCCACCTGCTGCCAGCTGTGGACAATTTTCTATCAAAGCAGCCCATAAAAAGGAAGTGATGCTATCTCTCAGCGCCCGTTTGTGTGGAATAGCTCCCTGGGTGTTGTGACTGCTTTTTGATCTTGATTTTCGTGTTGAACTTCTGCCTGAATTCCTGACTACTCTCTAGCCTGCTGATTTTGTACTTCACTGCCAGCTTGTGTATGACCTTTGCCTGCCTGACCACTCTCTGGATTTCGATCGTGTACCGTTTTGCCTGATCTGTTGCCAACCTAATCTGCCTGACTACGTTTTCGCCTGAATCCTCAGCACACAAGTTCCACTTCGGACACTACCTATCACAGGTACCTTACAATACTAAAGCAGACCAGAAGAGTCTGTTGCCATTTCAGCCGGTCATACACAGCCAGTGCTCGGTTGGCTGAAATTCAGTGGGAATTCCACCTGCCCGTAAACCGCCTGATTTGTGACATGCCCACCAGGTGGAACTCAACTTTGGGAAATTCTGCAGCGGCTATACATGCAGCAGAGGCCCGCAACGAGTACTTGTGTCAGTACGGCACAACAACAAGCTCAGGCCGCCTCTGCTTTTTTTCCCCACGCCAATGGCTGATCATTAAGGATGCATGCACTGTATTGTCACCATTTGAGGAGGCCACAAGGATGGTGAGCAGTAGTGATGAGCCGAACACCCCCGGGTTCGGTTCGCACCAGAACCCGCGAACGGACCGAAAGTTCGAACGAACATTAGAACCCTATTAAATACAATGGATGCGAACGTTCGAATTCTAAAGTGCTAATTATAACAACTATTATGCATGTTATTGTCCTAAAAAGGGTTTGGGAACCCGGGTTCTGCACCAGGGGACATGTATCAATGCAAAAAGAAGTTTTAAAAACGGTCGTTTTTCGGGAGCAGTCATTTTAATGATGCATAAAGTGAAAAAAAAAAAGTCAAATATTCCTTTAAATATCGTACCTGGGGGGTGTCTAAAGTATGCCTGTGAAGTGCCACGTGTTTCCCGTGTTTAGAACTGTCCCTGCACAAAATGACACTTCTAAAGGAAAAAAAAGCCATTTAAAACTGCTTGCGGCTTTAATGTAATGTCTGGTCCCGGTAATATGGATGAAATTCTTTAAGAAAAATGGCATAGCTACCCCATGACCCCCCCCCCTACCCCAGCCCATTACCAGCCCCTTTGGGTCTTGTATGGATATTAAGGGGAACCCCGCACATAAAATAAAAAAGGCCGTATATACTCTGAACAGCCCTATACAGGCGGTGCATACAAGACAGGGACTGTAGGTTTGTTCTTATGTAGAGTCTGTTTGTAATTTTGAACAGGTACATTGTTGAAGTGTAGCTCCAGACCAAAAATCTATTTTTAAACTTTTTGGAAAACATAGGTAAGGGTTATCACCCCTGTAACATTTGTTTTGCTGTCTGTGCCCCTGTTCAGAACATTTCACCTCACTTTCCGTCCCAATGACAACTCTTTTTGAAATGTGGTCTTTTTCTTGAAACAAGGATTGCTGATAAAGCATCAGTACAGAGGAGACACCTTTCTCCCATATTTATTCTTACAGGAGAGAATTTTCCTTCCTAGTGGTAGATTTCCTCTCACTTCCTGTTGTCTTCTTGCGTTTGCAAGTAGGAGTCGTTTGTAAGTTGGATGTTTGAAAGTAGGGACCTGCCGTATATACTCTGCAGAAATAGGCCCCTTAGTTGTTGGTGTTGGCACAACACTGTAAGCACTCACAGTTACTCTTGGTTGGTGCTGGAACGCCCTGCTGTCAACTATTATATCAGGAATTTTAATTACATATAATTGTTGAACAGTGGTAGTAAAAATTGGGCCTTTGATGGTGGTGCTGGTGCCACAACACTGTAAGCCCTGACAGTTACTCTTGGTGGGTGCAGCAATGGGCCCTGCTGTGAATTATTAGATCAAGAATTGTAATTACATGCCCCTGTTGAACAGGGGCTGAAAAATTGGGCCTTAGGCACTGGTGGCACAACACTGCAACCCCTCACAGATACTGTACTTGGAGCACAGCAATGAGCCCTGTTGCAAAGTATTGCTTCAAAAATTGTAATGACACGCCCCTGTTAAACAGGGGCTGAAAAATTGGGCCTTAGGCACTGGTGGCACAACACTGCAACTCCTCACAGATACTGTACTTGGAGCACAGCAATGAGCCCTGTTGCAAAGTATTGCTTCAAAAATTGTAATGACACGCCCCTGTTAAACAGGGGCTGAAAAATTGGGCCTTAGGCACTGGTGGCACAACACTGCAACTCCTCACAGATACTGTACTTGGAGCACAGCAATGAGCCCTGTTGCAAAGTATTGCTTCAAAAATTGTAATTACACGCCCCTGTTAAACAGGGGCTGAAAAATTGGGCGTTAGGCACTGGTGGCGGCACCCATAAACAAAAATGATCTTACAAGCTATCATCATCAATCGTATCATTGAGGACTCGGAGGAGGAGGATAGCCAGTCAACATAACAGCACAGGCACTCAGCATCAGCATCAGTCTTGAAGGGATGTGACATGTTAAAATCAATTAGTCTGTTATATCAGCATCAGGTGTGTGGTAGCTGGTGGTGATCCAAGACTGGTTCATCTTGATGAAAGTCAGTCGATCAACCGAGTCGGTGGACAGGCGCACCCTGTGATCCGTGACAAATCCTCCAGCAGCACTGAATGTGCGTTCCGAAAGAACGCTGGATGCAGGACAGGCCAGTAGCTCAATTGCATACTGTGCAAGCTCTGGCCAGTGATCCATCCTCAAGACCCAGTAAGCCAGAGGATTTTCGGTGGGGAAGGTGTCCAAGTCTGACCTTGCCCCTAGATATTCCTGCACCATGTTTATCAGACGCTGGCGATGGTTGCTGGAACCGATCATACTTTGGGGCTGCGGACTAAAGAATTGTCTGAACGCATCGGTCAGACGGCCACCTTCCCCACTGCTCCTTCTTTGACTGGCCGAAGCCTCAGCAACTCGTTGTCCAGGACCAGGAGTTTGCAACCTCCCAGTCTCTGGGAACGCGTTGCACAGACCTTTCTGCAAGGCCTCCCGGAGTTGTCTCATCCTCTGCTCCCTCTGCGACTGTAACATAAGGTCCGCAACCTTACCCTTGTACCGTGGATCAAGGAGAGTGGCCAGCCAGTAATGGTCCCTCTCCTTGATCCGAAGAATACGAGGATCCTTCCGCAGACTTTGCAGGATCAGGGAGGCCATGCAGCGTAGGTTTGCTGAGGCATTCGCTCCGGAGTCCTCTGGGTCACTAAGGACGACATGATCCGCAGCCACCTCCTCCCAGCCACGTACAAGTCCACTGGTTTCTTGGGACTGTAAATCATCCCTAAAAGACTGCTGCTGATGATGCTGAGTGCCAGCCTCCACCTCCATGCTGACACAATCCTCCTCCTCCTCCTCCTCCTCCTCCTCCTCTTCCTCTTCCTGTGCGATGGGTGGGACAGAAGGAACACTGTCTGGGTAAAGGGGGCCTTGAGAGGCAAGGAAGTCCTCCTCTTCCTGCCTCTGTTCTGCCTCAAGTGCCCTGTCCATTATTCCACGCAGCGTGTGCTCCAACAGGTGGACAAGAGGTACAGTGTCACTGATGCATGCACTGTCACTGCTCACCATCCTCGTGGCCTCCTCAAATGGTGCCAGGACAGTGCATGCATCCCTGATCATGCCCCACTGGCGTGGAGAAAAAAAACCAAGCTCCCCTGACCCTGTCCTGGTGCCGTAGTCGCACAGGTACTCATTGATGGCCCTCTGCTGCGTGTGCAGCCGCTGCAGCATGGCCAACGTTGAGTTCCACCTGGTGGGCATGTCACATATAAGGCGGTTCTTGGGCAGGTTCAACTCCTTTTGCAGCTCAGCCAGGCGAGCACTGGCATTATAAGATCTGCGGAAATGCACACAGACTTTCCTGGCCTGCCTCAGGACATCCTGTAAGCCCGGGTACCTGCCCAAGAAGCGCTGCACCACCAGGTTAAGGACGTGAGCCACACAGGGCACATGGGTCAGTTGTCCCTGTCGGAGGGCGGAGAGGAGGTTGGTGCCATTGTCGCAAACCACCATTCCTGGCTTAAGCTGGCATGGCGTCAACCACCTCTCGGCCTGGCCCTGCAGAGCAGACAGGACCTCTGCCCCAGTGTGGCTTCTGTCCCCCAAACACACCAGCGCAAGCACGGCATGGCATCTTTTTGCCTGCGTACTTGCGTAGCCCCGTGAACGGCTACGGAGCACCGCTGGTTCATAGGACAAACCACAGGAAGAGGCCATGGAGGAAGAAGAAGAGGAGGGGGTGGAGGAGAGAGGTGTGTCACAACCAGTAGTAGCATTTTGGAGGCGTGGCGGTGGGACAACCTCCAACACTACTGCACCTTGTCCTGAATCCTTCCCAGCTGCCAAAAGAGTGACCCAATGGGCCGTGAAAGAAAGGTAACGTCCCTGTCCATGCCTGCTGGACCATGAGTCAGCGGTAATATGCACCTTACCGCTGACCGCCCTGTCCAGCGAGGCCAAGACATTGCCTTCCACATGCCGGTAGAGAGCCGGAATAGCCTTCCGTGAGAAAAAGTGGCGTTTGGGAACCTGCCACTGAGGAACCGCACATTGCACAAACTCACGGAAGGGGGCCGAGTCTACCAACTGAAAAGGCAGCAGTTGAAGCGCTAGCAATTTAGCCAAGCTAGCATTCAACCGCTGGGCATGTGGATGGCTGGGAGTGAACTTCTTTCGACGGTCCAGCAGCTGGGGCAGGGAAATTTGCCTGCTAGAATCGGACGTCGGTGTACTGCTAGCAGAGTGGCCGCAAGTACTTGGCTGTGACACACCTAATTCTACACCTTCATTCCTCTCAGTGCATGTTTCAGAGAGGACTGAAGTTATAGTGGGGTTGGAGATCCCAGCTGATGCGGTGCAAGGAGAGGTCCGCTTTGTTCTTTGGTGTGGGTCTTTGAGGTAGGCTTGCCAACGAGCTGCATGGCAGGTCAACATATGTCTGGTCAGGCATGTGGTACCCAAGCGGCTGATGTTTTGGCCACGCGATATACGCTTGAGACATATGTTGCAAACAGCAGCTGTGCGATCTGATGCACTAGCCTCAAAAAAGGCCCACACCAAAGAACTTTTTGAATGACGGGCAGAGGCAGCGCCCTGCACAGGCGGAGCTCTGCGGTGTGATTCCGTCGGTGTACTGCCCTTACGCTGGCCACCAAAGGGCATCCTGCCTCGTTGGAGATGTGCCTCCTCCTCATCCTCCTCCTCCTCCTCTCTCCTATTAGGCACCCACGTGGAGTCAGTGACCTCATCATCCCCTCCCTCCTCATCACTGGAGCCAATCTGGCAGTATGCTGCAGCTGCTGGAACATGACTGCCAGATTGGTGTCCTTCTTGAGCATCCCCTCTGTCTGCTCTCACGCTACTGCCTTCCTCTAGCTGGGTTTCATCATCAGACCCTTCGAAACGCTGGGCATCCTCCTGGAGCATGTACCCAACACTGTGCTGAAACAGTTCGGGGGACTCCTCAGGAGGAGGACATGGTGGGTCTAGGGAAGGAGTGACTGATGATTTGTCTGACATTGATACCAGGGAAGACGACGCTTTGGCAGCTGCTTTTCCAGTACCCTGAGCCTGGGTGAGAGAGGATGAGGAGGAGGAGGGCTTGGTCATCCACTCTACCAAGTCTTCGGCATGATGTGGCTCAACATGTCCAGCTGCCGAAAAGAAGGACAAGCGTGTCCCATGGCCATGTGCTGATGACAATGCACCGCGTCCACGACCAGCACTGTTGCCCCCAGACACAGAGCCTGCTTGCCCTCTTTTATTGCCTCCTGACTGTCTGCCTCTCCTTGTTTGCCTTCCAGACATTCTAATAGATGGCCTGCAGGGAGATGGGAAAAAAGCAATAAGGGCTACCTTCAGGTGTCCTTCTCTGTCCCTTGAAACAAGGACTTTCACAGTGAAAGAAACTGACACTCTCCCTACCTACAGTTTTCTGTCCCTAGAAAAAATATTTTTTTTAAGCACAATATAGCACAAGGACAATTCACTCACTGTCCTTACAGGTCCCTGGAAACAAGGACTTGCAGAGTGAAAGAAAAAAAACACTCTCCCTACCTACAGTTTTCTGTCCCTAGAAAAAATGTTTTTTTTAATCACAATATAGCACAAGGACAATTCACTCACTGTCCTTACAGGTCCCTGGAAACAAGGACTTGCAGAGTGAAAGAAAAAAAACACTCTCCCTACCTACAGTTTTCTGTCCCTAGAAAAAATGTTTTTTTTAATCACAATATAGCACAAGGACAATTCACTCACTGTCCTTCCAGGTCCCTGGAAACAAGGACTTGCAGAGTGAAAGAAAAAAAACACTCTCCCTACCTACAGTTTTCTGTCCCTAGAAAAAATGTTTTTTTTAATCACAATATAGCACAAGGACAATTCACTCACTGTCCTTACAGGTCCCTGGAAACAAGGACTTGCAGAGTGAAAGAAAAAAAACACTCTCCCTACCTACAGTTTTCTGTCCCTAGAAAAAATGATTTTTTTAATCACAATATAGCACAAGGACAATTCACTCACTGTCCTTCCAGGTCCCTGGAAACAAGGACTTGCAGAGTGAAAGAAAAAAAACACTCTCCCTACCTACAGTTTTCTGTCCCTAGAAAAAATGTTTTTTTTAATCACAATATAGCACAAGGACAATTCACTCACTGTCCTTCCAGGTCCCTGGAAACAAGGACTTGCAGAGTGAAATAAACTGACACTCTCCCTACCTACAGTTTTCTGTCCCTAGAATAAATGTTTTTTTTAAGCACAATATAGCACAAGGACAATTCACTCACTGTCCTTACAGGTCCCTGGAAACAAGGACTTGCAGAGTGAAAGAAAAAAAACACTCTCCCTACCTACAGTTTTCTGTCCCTAGAAAAAATGTTTTTTTTAATCACAATATAGCACAAGGACAATTCACTCACTGTCCTTCCAGGTCCCTGGAAACAAGGACTTGCAGAGTGAAATAAACTGACACTCTCCCTACCTACAGTTTTCTGTCCCTAGAATAAATGTTTTTTTTAAGCACAATATAGCACAAGGACAATTCACTCACTGTCCTTACAGGTCCCTGGAAACAAGGACTTGCAGAGTGAAAGAAAAAAAACACTCTCCCTACCTACAGTTTTCTGTCCCTAGAAAAAATGTTTTTTTTAATCACAATATAGCACAAGGACAATTCACTCACTGTCCTTCCAGGTCCCTGGAAACAAGGACTTGCAGAGTGAAATAAACTGACACTCTCCCTACCTACAGTTTTCTGTCCCTAGAATAAATGTTTTTTTTAAGCACAATATAGCACAAGGACAATTCACTCACTGTCCTTAGAGGTCCCTGGAAACAAGGACTTGCAGAGTGAAAGAAAATAAACACTCTCCCTACCTACAGTTTTCTGTCCCTAGAAAAAATGTTTTTTTTTAAGCACAATATAGCACAAGGACAATTCACTCACTGTCCTTCCAGGTCCCTGGAAACAAGGACTTGCAGAGTGAAAGAAAAAAAACACTCTCCCTACCTACAGTTTTCCGTCCCTAGAAAAAATGTTTTTTTTAATCACAATATAGCACAAGGACAATTCACTCACTGTCCTTACAGGTCCCTGGAAACAAGGACTTGCAGAGTGAAAGAAACTGACACTCTCCCTACCTACAGTTTTCTGTCCCTAGAATAAATGTTTTTTTAAGCACAATATAGCACAAGGACAATTCACTCACTGTCCTTCCAGGTCCCTGGAAACAAGGACTTGCAGAGTGAAAGAAACTGACACTGTCCCTACCTACAGTTTTCTGTCCCTAGAATAAATGTTTTTTTTAAGCACACTATAGCACAAGCACAAAACACACTGACACTCTCCCTACCTATCCTTCTCTTTCCCTAAACTAAAGGAATCCAGGTTAAGCAAGAAAGAAATAACAGTCACTGTCCCTGCCTATGCTGCTCTATCCCTGCTCCGGAACACACTACACTAGGCCGCCGTGCTGGCGGCCTTTTATAGTGTGGGGCGTGTACTAAACACCCTCAGCAATAATTGGCCACAGGCATCCTGCCTGTGGCCAATCATTGCTCTCCTCGCTGCCGGCGCTGTGATTGGCCAAGCATGCGGGGTCACAGTGCATGCTTGGCCAATCACAGCGCCTGGATGACACTGCGATGGCGTAGTGCATTGTGGGCCGTTCGCGTCACTCGAATTTGGCGCGAATGGCCCAAATCGTTCGATCTTCGTCGAACGATCGAACAGCCGATGTTCGAGTCGAACGTATGTTCGACTCGAACACGAAGCTCATCCCTAGTGAGCAGTGACAGTGCATGCATCAGTGACATAATCCCTGTTGTGTTCCTGCTGGAGCACACTCTGCTTGGCATTATGGACAGGGCACTGGAGGCAGAGCAGCAGGACGAAGAGGAGGACTTCCTTTCCTCTCAAGGCCCACTTTATCCAGACACCATCATTCCTATGTCACTGAACACACAAGAGGAGAGAGGGGAGGAGGATGAGGAGGAGGATTCTGGCACTTTCATAGGCTTTGAAGAAGTGGAAGACATGCGTCATTCTGTAAGCGATGGCTTTCCAACCCCAGGACCCTTGGGAGAAGTATGTGGCTGGGAGGAGGAAGTTCCAGATGCTGTCATCCTGAGAGACCACGAGGAGTCTGCTTCTCAAGCCTCTGCAAATTTGAGGCGCATGGGCAACCTCATGCTTCAAAGCCTGAGAAAGGACCCAAGAATACGTGGCATAAAGGAGAAGAATGATTACTGGTTGGCAACCCTTCTTGACCACCGTTATATGGGGAAGGTCTCTGAACTCATCCTGTGCCCACAGAGAGTGCAGAGGATAAAATCTCTTGAGGCACATTAAAGAAGATTTCATTGAAAGTTTTTCCTGACTCTAGCAGGTTACAGTGTGGTAGAAAACGTCATTTTGAGTCTTCCGTTGGTCAAGAAAAGAGCGTTGGAGAAGGCATTTCGGAATTTTTTTAGTCCTCGCCACCCACCCAGGGCTGTCAGCTTCCACATCCCATCGGCACCGTCTGTATCACATGGAGGACGATTACCTCGGGGCGAAATCAGAGATGGAGAGCTTTCCAGCTGACGATCCACTGGCTTACTGGGTCATGAGATGGCCAGAACTTTCCCAGTATGCTATTGAGTTGTTAAACTGCCCTGCATCCAGTGTGCTTTCAGAATGGGCATTCAGTGCTGCAGGAGGTTTCGTTACTGATCATAGAACACGTCTGTCCACAGACTCCGTGGACCGTTTGACTTTTATAAAAATGAATCAGTCCTGGATTACCAGCTATGAAGCCCCTGATGCCGATGTCACTGATTAAGTCTTTTTGGGATGTGGAATCTCTGCAGGACTTCGAGGCTTCCTAGCTTTGAGGGTGTTCAATCATTTCATCTGAAATAATGTTTTTTGTATAGGTTTCATGGGCACAATTAACACCCAAAGACCAATTTTTCAGCCCCTGTTTGACAGGTGCATATCATTGCAAATTTTTACAGCAAGCCAAATTCTTGCTTACATCAAGAGTACCTCTGTAGGGTTTCGGTGGGAAGCCACCACCGACACTCAAAGACCAATTTATCTGCACCTGTCTGACAGGTGCATATCATTGCAATTTTTTATAGCAAGGCAAATTCTTGCTTTCATCAAGAGTACCTCTAAAGGGTTACGGTGGGAAGCCACCACCGACACCCAAAGACCATTTTTCTGCACATGTCTGACAGGTGCATATCATTGCAATTTTTTACAGCAAGGCAAATTCTTGCTTTCATCAAGAGTACCTCTAAAGTGTGACGGTGGGAAGCCACCACCGACACCCAAAGACCAATTTTTCTGCACATGTCTGACAGGTGCATATCATTGCAATTTTTTACAGCAAGACAAATTCTTGCTTACATCAAGATTATCTCTATAGGGTTACGGAGGGAAGACGCCACGACACCCAAAGACCAATTTTTCTGCACCTGTCTGACAGGTGCATATCATTGAAATTTTTTACAGCAAGCCAAATTCTTGCTTTCATCAAGATTATCTCTATAGGGTTATGGTGGGAAGGCGCCACGACACCCAAAGACCAATTTTAATGCACCCGTTACTTCTATCCAAAGTCAAAGTGACACCAGAATGTATCCAAAAAATCTCTAATCTTGTTCCCAGTGCACTACATTGTGGCCTCATCGTACACACTGGCTCTCCAGCTGTTGCTGAGCAAAATAAAGGCAGCTTGCAGGAATTTTTTTATTTTTTTTGGCTTTATAAATTTGATTATTGCTGCAGCAGATTCTACACATGGTACAGATCTGCCACTTTACAGTTAGACTAGGGGGACCCCCAGGCACTATATTGGAAGGAATTTTTCATTTTTAGGCTTTCACTTTAAAAATCAAAAAATCACTGCTCATTTAAAAATGACGTTTTTCACAAACTTTTTTTTTATTGATACATGTCCCCCAGGGCAGGACCCGGACCCCTATAACCATTGTATGCCCAATTACTTGCATTCAAAAGTGCCTTCACTAGGCTAGTGCCTTCAAAATGGGCACTTTTGATATTTGACGTTTGGGTCCCTTTGACTTTAATGGGGTTCGTTATTCGGGTCCGAACTTTCGCGGTGTTCGAAAGTTCGCGTGTGAACCGAACAGGGGTCCGTTCGGCTCATCCCTAGTGAAGAGGGTTTTCAGTGTGAAATCCCTCTTCATACAGGTGTAGGGGAAGTAGCGTATGCAGTCCCTAACCACGGCCTATCCACTGCAGACAACACGATCCACAGTGGTTCACAAGTCAGCAGCTAGGTCCATGAGAAAGAGGCCTAAGAGCATTAGTATATGTTTATTTTTAACCAGTTTTAAAAGAACTTGGTCTGCTGACTTGAATATAAATGTAGGTCAACATAGCATAAAATTCTGCATGAGCACAATTGACTCATCCTGTCTGTGTTGTGTTGTGCAGTGGATTGCAAAAAAGCTAGTACCCGGTCAAATGTTACACATTCCTGACTGCTACACTTCCAACATACAAAGTGCATAGGTCAGGAGTACTTACCACACCGCACAGAGTGCTGGATTTCAGACAAAGTTCCTCTCAAGCAAAAATATTCCTTCCTCCCTAAACCCCCCCCCCCCCCCATTCAAAAATATCCTCCTTCAAGCAAAAATCCTTTTTCAAAAATATCCCTCTAAGCCAAACCTCCTCTACCCCAAGTAAAAATCTTCCCCAGTAAAAGGTATCCCTTGTAGCGTATGGTTGCTACTAGTTACTATCATCCACCATGTTCACCCTGCTGCCAGACCGACATACATCACTCTCCAGTAGACAATGAACAGTCATTTGCTTTTGTTTTGTTTTTGTTTATTTGGAGGATATAACTTGGTTGGGGAAAGGGTATGAGATGCCCATAGAACAGATCACTTTTGCCATATTCACTTGAAGAATTGTTATATCTGTTGCGCTTTGCATATCTCAGATAGAGCGCTAGAAAAATGATGGACTAATCTTGACAGTCTCACTTTACTTTCTCCTCTGCACAACCCCTGCAGACTGTTTCTCCTCCTCTGCACAAACTCCTGCAGAATGTTACTCCCAGGACTCTTCTCCTCCTGCACAAACTTCACTGTCACAATGTTAGTTTTTCCCGCCCCATAATCTTGGACTGCACCACGGATCACTCTGAATAATCCCTGGCTGTTGCTGAATTTGCTGAATCTTGGTAGGCCAGGGGCCTGCAGTACCCCTTCTGGACGGCCTAGTTATTTAGCAGCATTAATTGGTTGGTGGACTACTGATCCCAGCCAGTCCGACTTGCAAACCCTGTGCCCTCAGGCCACAGCAGTTTGACACAAAACCCCACAGTCTCTCCTCTGGCCTTGCACACAGCTCCGCTGGCATGCCTCTTCCAGATTTCCACTGTGCCTCACTCACCGAACTCCTGCCCTGAGTCCTTTGTGAAGAATTTGCCCGGGCCGTGCATACCGACTGCCTCTCTAGCTCCTCTGGTTCCAGGACACCTCTCCATGACCATGTAAGGAGAGGCTCCCTGCCAGCTCCCAAGATCCTCCGCCGAGGCCTCCTGCTGCAGGTTAACACTCCATTTTTCACTTCACTCAGCCGACAACTCCCTTCCAGTGGGCTGGACCTGAGTTTATGTAGGAGGCCTGCCCCCTGCCAATTCCAGTTGGGGATTGGTCAGGGCTCCTCACATGAACTCCTTGTCACTCGAGTCCCCAGCCCTACCCCTCTTCCAGAACATTCTCCCTGGAAGCAGGGGAGGCTCCCAAGAACTAAAGGACAGGTGGCCACACCCACTGCTACACTAACCACTCCCTGCCCCCCGAATAAAAACAAACAGGCCTAGCAAGCAGCACAGGCCTGCCTAAATTTACCTGCCTGGCAGCTATCACCAGAAAAACCTTACCTAGCACCTACCTATGGTAGAGGGCGCTACACCCCCAAAAATTGCCTCCCCCTCAAACAACCCCCCTCCCTCAAAGGAAAAATTCTCCAATGAAAATCTCTCCCTTTTTTCCTCAAGTCAAAATCATTACTCTCTCCTCTCCCCCAAAAGCACCCTTCCCACCAAAGCTACTGTCTGTCACACACTTTTGCACCCCATACACCACACACTCCCTGCCCACCTCCTTCATCACTTACCTCTGCACCCTCCGCAATCTTTTTATTTTTCACCGCTCCATTATTCACCCACTGCATCTGTCTTCAGCCCCTCACAATTGCATCCTTGTCCACCTCCATAATTACTCACCTCTTCACCCCTTTTCTTCCTGTGTTCCCCCTGCAACTCTCATTCACTCCTGCCCACCACTATCCTGTGCACCCCTCCTCCGCCGCTAACTTCTGCAACCCTTGCCCACCTCTACACCCACTGTCCAGCACTGCTCACCTATGCGCTTTCTGCACCCCTTTTTCACCACTGCATCCCCCGCTCACCACTTTCACCATGTACCCCCCCACACCTCTTTCACCACTGCGCCCCCTTCATCCTCACACACCTCTGCATCACATTCATCCTCACACACCTCTGCCACCACTGAGTCTCCTTCATCCTCACACACCTCTGCCACCACTGCATCACCTTCATCCTCACTAGGGATGAGCTTCGAGTTCGAGTCAAACTCATGTTCGACTCGAACATTGCCTGTTCGCACGTTCGCCAAACAGCGAACAATTTGGGGTGGTCGCGGCAAATTTGAAAAGCCGCGGAACACCCTGTAAAAGTCTGAGGGAGAAATCTAAAGTGCTAATTTTAAAGGCTTATATGCAAGTTATTGTCATAAAAAGTGTTTGGAGACCCGGGTCCTGCCCCAGGGGACGTGTATCAATGCAAAAAAAGTTTTTTGGGAGCAGTGATTTTAATAATGCTTAAAGTGAAACAATTAAAGTGAAATATTCCTTTAAACTTCGTACCTGGGAGGTGTATAGTATGCCTGTAAAGCAGCTCTTGTTTCCCTTGCTTAGAACTGTCCCTGCACAAAGTGTAATTTCTGAAGGAAAAAAAAGTAATTTAAAAGCACTCACAGCTATAATGAATTGTCGGCTTCTGGCAATACAGAGAAAAGTCATTGATAAAAAATAAATAAAAAATGCGTGGGGGTCCCCCCAAATTCAATTACCAGGCCCTTCAGGTCTGGTATGGATATTAAGGGGAACCCTGCGTCAATTTAAAAAAAAAATGACGTGGGGTTCCCCCCAAAAATCCATACCAGACCCTTTATCCGAGCACGCAACCTGGCAGGCCGCAGGAAAAGAGGGGGGGGGGGGAGAGAGCACGGGCCTCATCCCTGTCATGGATATGCACTAATGTCTGTCTGCCATCTTACCTTTCCTCCTCATGTGTTCATCTTAGATGCCAGACCCTTTCACCTGGCTTCCTTTATAATCTCTTCCCAGCCTGACTCCACCCCAGGCCCTATCACAGAACACTATATTAACCTGTGCACTGCAAGCCTGCTTTGCTGATCAACGTGTTTGTTTAAGCATTGTGTGTTTGGGTTCCTGCCTGCTGTGTGCTACGTCTGTCTCTCTGTTACAATATTGGCTTGTTCCTGACTATTCCTGTCTGCTTGTGACCCTTGACCTTCGGCTTGTCCTTCGTTTATCCTTGTCTGCTTGTTGCCCTGACCTTGGTCTTTCCCCTCACTATTCTTGTATCCTGTGCTGCTGCTTCCCCTCTTTCCTCCTTACCCTACGAGGCGTGAGCTAGGAGACTCTAGGGGTCGCGACCTGGACCTAGCTGCAGCGTAACATCCTCACCACTAGAGGCTCTGGTGAAGACCTGCTGGGTCTTAGACTCCGCGCCCTGGGGAATCTCGGCTCTAGCTTCCTGTGGATCCCGGTTGTGCGCCTCTGGTCCCGCTTTCCACAACCACCCAGTATCCTATCCGCAGCAGTCAGCCATAGGGTTCACTACCTTGTGGTGCACTCCTGACCCCCTAGGGTGTGCATCTGTCATCTGGCCACAGGTGACCTGACAATCCCTACAACCCTTGCCCAGCGGTTATGGGGGTCTGTGGGCGGGGGGCTTATCGGAATCTGGAAGACCCCTTTAACAAAGGGGACCCCCAGATCCCGGCCCCCCCTATGTGAATTGGTAAGGGGTACATTGTACCCCTACCATTTCACAAAAGAAAGTGTAAAAAATTGTAAAAAAACACACAGACACAATTGGGAAAGTCCTTTATTAAAAAAAAAAAAAACATTCCAGCGATGTAATCCAGTGTCCCGCGGTGATCCGATGTCCAGCGCTGCAGTCTCCACTCCACACGAAACGTCATTGGCTGAGCGGACCTGATGGGGAACTTCCTCCACAGTGTAATAAATTAATAGACCCCGCCCCTTCTCACGTTCCCCTTCAGGTCCGCTCAGCCAATGACGTAGGGGGCGAGGTCACCTTCACTGGGTGTAAGGCTGAGCAGACCTGATGGGGAACGTGAGAAGGGGCGGGTCTATTCATTTATTACTCTGTGGAGGAAGTTCCCCATCAGGTCCACTCAGCCAATGACGTAGGCGGGGTCTGAGGTATGAGGGGGCGGGGTCACCCATCAGATCATAGGGGTAAGCCCCGGCTTTCCTCACTTGCAGGGAATAGCCAATGACGTAGGCGGGATCACGCCTTCATCCTCACACACCTCTGCCACCACTGCATCACCTTCATCCTCACACACCTCTGTCACCATTGCGTCAACTTCATCTTCACACACCTCTGCCACCACTGCGTCTGCTTCATCCTCACACACCTCTGCCACCACTGCATCCCCTTCATCCTCACACACCTCTGTCACCACTGCATCACCTTCTTCTTCACACACCTCTGCCACCACTGCATCACCTTCATCCTCACACACCTCTGCCACCACGGCATCTCCTTCATCCTCACACACCTCTGCCACCACGGCATCTCCTTCATCCTCACACACCTCTGCCACCACTGCATCACCTTCATCCTCACACACCTCTGCCACCACTGCATTACCTTCATCCCAACACAGTTCTGCCACCACTTCATCACCTTCATCCTCACACACCTCTGCCACCACTGCATCACCTTCATCCTCACACACCTCTGCCACCACTGCATCACTTTCATCCTCACACACCTCTGCCACCACTGCATCTCCCCTTCTCTACACCAGTTTTTCTCAACTCCAGACCTCAAGGCGCCCCAACAGGTCAAGTTTCAGGATTTCCTTTAGATGAAACCGCTGTGGTAATTACTAAGGTAGTAAAACTGATTAAATCACCTGTGCAAAATAATAAAAAGCCTGAAAACATGACCTGTTGGGGCGCCTTTACGACTAGAGTTGAGAAACACTGCTCTACACTAGGGATGAGCCGAACACCCCCTGGTTCAGTTCGCATCCAGAACATGCGAACGGACCGAAAGTTTGCGCTAACTTTCAAACACCGTTAAAGTCTATGGGAGTCGAACGTGAGTAATCAAAAGTGCGAATTTTAAAGCCTAATGTGCAAGTTATTGTCCTAAAAAAGGGTTTGGGGACCCGGGTCCTGCCCCAGGGCACATGTATCAATGCAAAAAAAAGTTTTAAAAACTAACGTTTTTTCGGGAGCAGTGATTATATTGATGCTTAAAGTGAAAAAATAAAAGTGAAATATTCCTTTAAATATCGTACCTGGGGGGTGTCTATAGTATGCCTGTGAAATGGCACATGTTTCCCGTGTTTAGAACAGTCCCTGAACAAAATTACATTTCTAAAGGAATAAAAGTAATTTAAAACTGCTTGCGGCTTTAATGTAATGTCTGGTCCCAGCAATATGGATGCAAATCATTGAGAAAAACGGCATTGGTACCCCCCCCCCCCAGCCCATTACCAGCCCCTTTGGGTCTTGTATGGATATTAACGGGAACCCCGCACCCAAATTAAAAAAAGGAAAGGCGTGGGGCCCCCAGGCCCTATATACTCTGAACAGCGGTATACAGGCGGTGCAAACAAGACAGGGACTGTAGGTTTGTTGTTATGTAGAATCTTTTTGTAATTTTGAACTGGTAAATTTTTAAAGTGTAGCTCCAGCCAAGAAATCTATTTTTAAGCTTTTTGGAAAACATAGGGAAGGGTTATCACCCCTGTAACATTTTTTTTGCTGTCTGTGCACCTCTTCAGAAGATTTCACCTCACTTTCTGTCCCAATGACAATTGGATTTTGAAAATTTGGGAAACAAGGATTGGTGATAAAGCATCAGTGGAGAGGAGACACTTTTTTCCCATATTAACTCTTACAGGAGAGAATTTCCCTTCCTATGGGTAGATTTCCTCTGACTTCCTGTTGTCTCCCTCTGTTTCTAAGTAGGAGTCGTTTGTAAGTCGGATGTTTGAAAGTAGGGGCCTGCCCTATATACTCTGCAGAAAATTGGGCCTTAGGTGTTGGTGTTGCCACAACACTGTAAGCCCTCACAGTTACTCTTGGTGGGCGCAGGAACGGGCCCTGCTGTGAAATATTAGATCAAGAATTGTAATTACATGCCCCTGTTGAACAGGGGCAGAAAAATTGGGCCTTAGGCACTGGTGCTGGTGCCACAACACTGCAATCCCTCATATATACTATAGTTGGAGAGCAGGAATGAGCTCTGCTGCAAAGTAATTGTAATTACACGCCCCTGTTGAACAGGGGCAGAAAAATTGGGCATTAGGCACTGGTGCTGGTGCCACAACACTGCAACCCCTCACAGATACTCTAGTTGGAGCGCAGGAATGAGCCCTGCCGAAAAGTATTACAGCAAAAATTGTAATTACACGCCCCTGTTAAACAGGGGCAGAAAAATTGGGCCTTAGCCACTGGTGGCGGTGCCCAGAACCAAAAATGTTCTTACAAGCTATCAACATGAACATTGAGGAGGAAGAGGATAGTCACTCAGCATAACAGGATAGTCACTCAGCATTAGTGATGAGTCGAACACCCCCGGGTTCGGTTCGCACCAGAACCCGCGAACGGACCGAAAGTTCGCACGAACTTTAGAACCCTATTAAATACAATGGATGCGAACGTTTGAAATCTAAAGTGCTAATTATAACGACTATTATGCATGTTATTATCCTAAAAAGGGTTTGGGAAGCTGGGTTCTGCACCAGGGGACATGTATCAATCCAAAAAAAAGTTTTAAAAACTGCCGTTTTTCGGGAGCAGTCATTTTAATGATGCATAAAGTGAAAAAAAAAAGTTAAATATTCCTTTAAATATCGTACCTGGGGGGTGTCTAAAGTATGCCTGTGAAGTGCCACATGTTTCCCGTGTTTAGAACTGTCCCTGCACAAAATTACATTTCTAAAGGAAAAAAAGCCATTTAAAACTGCTTGCGGCTTTAATGTAATGTCTGGTCCCGGTAATATGGATGAAAATCTTTAAGAAAAATGGCATAGCTACCCCATTTCCCCCCCCCCCTACCCCAGCCCATTACCAGCCCCTTTGGGTCTTGTATGGATATTAGGGGGAACCCCGCACACAAAATAAAAAAGGCCCTATATACTCTGAACAGCCGTATACAGGCGGTGCATACAAGACAGGGACTGTAGGTTTGTTCTTATGTAGAATCTGTTTGTAATTTTGAACAGGTACATTGTTTAAGTGTAGCTCCAGCCCAAAAATCTATTTTTAAGCTTTTTGGAAAACATAGGGAAGGGTTATCACCCCTGTAACATTTGTTTTGCTGTCTGTGCAGTGTGCACCTGTTCAGAACAGTTCACCTCACTTTCCGTCCTAATGACAAATGTTTTTTGAAAATTTGGGGTTTTTATTAAAACAAGAATTGGTGATAAAGCATCAGTGGAGAGGAGACACTTTTTTTCTCTCCTTACAGGAGAGAATTTGCCTTCCTAGGGGTAGATTTCCTCTCACTTCCTGTTGTATCCTTCCGTTTGCAAGGAGGAGTCGTTTGTAAGTTGGATGTTTGAAAGTAGGGGCCTGCCGTATATACTCAGCTGAAATTTGCCCCTTACATGTTGGTGTTGCCACAACACTGTGAGCCCTCACAGTTACTCTTGGTGGGTGCATGAATGGGCCCTGCTGTGAATTATTAGATCAAGAATTGTAATTGCATGCCCCTGTCGAACAGGGGCTGAAAAATTGGGCCTTTGGTGGTGGTGGTGGTGGTGGTGTTGACACAACACTGTAAGGCCTCACAGTTACTCTTGGTGGGCGCAGGAATGGGCCCTGCTGTGAATTCTTATTTTTTTTTTTTTATATCAAATACTTTTTTTTATTTCTTTGCCATAACATTTATACATACATCCATTTCATTCCAGTATTACAATGCAAATGTATTTTAACTTATATTATGCATTCTCCTACTCATTCCCGTTTCCCAGCCCCCCCCTCCCCCCCCGTGCCTCCCCTTCAATCCATTTATCCCATATATTATAAAATTTCTTTTTGTTACCTCTTTTAGTGTATATAAATTCTTCTTTTCTTATAGTGTCATTTATTACCTCCTCCCATTCTGTTACTGTAGGGGAGCTTACTGCTTGCCATTTCTGTGCAATAAGTTTCCTTCCCTGAAACAAGCATCTCCTTATCGCTATATGCTCACCCTTTGAGGGTACCCTCTCTTCCACCAGACCCAGCACGCATAGCCTCGCCTCCGGCTGCAATGATGTACCAAATACTATATTTATCTTTTCGACTATTTGCTTCCAATATTGGTACAGCTTGGGGCATCTCCAGACCATATGTATTAGGTCTCCTTTGTCCTGTCCACATCTCTGGCATCCTGGGTCTGGTCTCCTGCCGAATTGGAACATTCTTTGGGGCGTATAGTATGCCCTATGTATCAGGTAGAGCTAGGACATATTCTGGGAGGGGGACATTGACAATTCGGGACCTATTCCCAATATTTGTTCCCATTGGTCTTGCGAAATTGTACCCACATCCTTCTCCCATTTCTCCCTAATTTTATTAGCCATTATCTCACTTCGGTCCGCCCTTTCTAGGGAGTCATAGATAGTTGAAATTACTCCTTTTGCATTCTCGGCATTTACTAAGCTTCGGAGGATGGCCATGTTATTCCATTCCGGTGGCCTGTTTCCAAATTGTGCGTTTAACGCGTGTCTGATTTGTAGGTATCTGAAAAAAGATCTATTTGGGACCGCAAACTCCTCTCTTATTTCTTGGAATGTTTTTATTCTGCCGGTGGCAAATAGTTGTTCCAACAGGTGTATCCCTAGTCTGTCCCACTCCTCGACCTTTCCCATGGTTTTGAGTTCCAGTAGGTTACTGTTATCCCAAATAGGGGAGAATTCAGAGAAGCCCGTGTATCCCAGAATCTTCTTGCCCTCTTTCCAACATTTAACCATTAATTGAACTGTAGGGCATTTAGAGTAAAATGATTCTGCCTCTACTGCCTCAACTTCCGTGTCATGACTTGTATCATTCAGGACTACACTTGATCCTACTCCTCTTCCTTCCCTCTGATTACTGCTCCTCATGTGCTGCAACTGAGCCGCTAAGAAGTAGTATCTAGGGTTCAGGAGAGCAAGGCCCCCCTTCTCCTTTGGATATTGTAGGGCTCGGAGTGAGATCCTTGCTATTCCCCCCCTCCAAATCAATTCCCTAAATACCCCTTCTATCTTCCTAAACCACCGTTTTGAGATCCATACTGGGGAATTATGTAGGATGTATAAGATTTGCGGCATCCACACCATTTTTACTAAGTTGCTCCTTCCAACTACAGATAGAGGGAGCCGGTTCCAGAACCTGCATTTTTGTCTCATCTTTGTCAGTAATGGCACTAGATTTCCCCCTATATAATGCCCGGGGTCCTTTATCATATTTATTCCTAGGTATCTTATCTGGGACACCACCTTCACTTGGTCTATCTGCCCTCTCAGGGGCTCTAACGGCAGGAGTGCGGATTTCTCCCAGTTTATTGTTAGCCCAGAAAATCTCCCAAATTCCCCTATAATATTCATTGCTGTCACCAATGAGGCCTGTGTATCCCCCAGGAAAAGCAGGATGTCACCAGCATATAATGCGACTTTCTCCTCTCCTAGCTTCCTTTTGAATCCTTTTATCCCCGGTGATGTCCTTATCGCAGTGGCTAATGGTTCTATGGCCAGGGCGAAAAGCAAGGGCGATAACGGGCATCCCTGTCTTGTCCCCCTGGCCAATCTAAACCAGTCTGAGCACTCACCGTTGATCCTTATCTTTGCCCTGGGGTTCCCATACAGTAACCTAACCCATTGAGTAAACTTAGGGCCAAACCTGTACTCTTCTAACACCTTCCACAGATATTGCCACTCAAGGCTGTCAAATGCCTTTGTGGCATCCAAGGACAAGATTGCTCTCGCCCCTCTTTCTTCTACTGGCAGCTGGATATTTAAAAATGCTCTTCTAATGTTAGAGCTGGTGGACCTTCCTGGTATAAATCCTGTTTGATCAGAATGTACCAGTTTTGTAACTCTCTTGTTTAGCCTTGTTGCCAGTATTTTAGCCAGGATTTTGGTGTCAGCACACAGAAGAGATATCGGTCTATAGGAATTTGCCTCTAGTTGATCTTTCCCTTCCTTCAATAGTGTTATTATGGTTGCCTCTTCCATGGACCCGGGCATTTTCCCTTCCTCGACCGCCCAGTTGAATACCTCCAGCAGTTTTGGAAGCAGCACCTCACTGTAGGTTTTGTATATTTCTATTGGCAGACCATCAGGGCCCAGTGTCTTTTGACCCGCCATTTCTTTAGTTGCCAATTGTATCTCTCCCAGTGTCAGTGGTGCCTCCAGCTCTTCCCTATCTTGCTCTGTCAGCCGGTGTATTTTCAGGCCAGCGAAGAAGGTGACCATTTCCCCCTCTCTACTGTTATGCCAGGTACTACTATACAAGTTCTGGTAGTACCTTTTAAACACTTGCATTATTTCTGGTGTGCCTCTCTTAATTTCACCATCCTCATCGTAAATCGCCGGTATGGTAGATGGGGGGTTATCGGCCCTCACAGCCAAAGCGAGGATCCTCCCCACTCTCTCACCCTCACCGAAAAAATTCTGTTTCTGAAATAATTTTTTGTTTTCCGCCTTCCTTCTTATTATTTTTTTATATTCCTCCTGCGCTTCTAACCATTTCTTATGTTCCTCCATGCTTGGGTTACTTATATAACTAATCTCTGAGCTCCTCACCTTTTCACTCGCCGCAAGTTCTATGGCGCGCGTCTGTTTTTTAATAAGAGATATTTTTTGGATCAGGATTCCCCGCAGAAATGCTTTCAGTGTCCCAAATTATTCCCATCGAGGCAGAACCAGTGTTTACTGCTATAAACTCTTTCAGGCTGCCACTTATTCCCTCCAGATCTTTAATAACCTCTAGCTAGAATGGATTTAGCTTCCAGTCCCTTTTATTGTTTCCTCTGTTCATCTTTATTTCAAAGATCATTGAGGAGTGGTCTGATATGCTTCTGGGTTCATATACCACTTCTCCTAACTCCCCCATTGCCTCTTCATTGCAGAGTACGAGATCTATCCTGGACAGAGTCGAATGTGTCCTTGAGTGGCAGGAGAATTGTTTTTCCACTGGGTGCCTCCTCCTCCATACATCAATCAGCCCCATCTCCCCACAAAACTGAAAAAGGGGGCTACCGGTTGTCTGTGCTGAGGGGAGACCCACCGGGAATCTATCCATATTTTTGTTCATAGTCATGTTAAAGTCTCCTGCCACTATTACCGGTACTCCCGGTCTGTCCACGACAAACTCCATCAGATCCCACAGAATTTCTGTCCCAAACGGAGGGGGAATATATATGCTTGCCACCACATATTCCCTTATCTCTATCCTGCAATGAAGAAACACGTAACATCCTTCAGTATCAATCTTACAGTGGCTGCAGGAAAACACCATCCCCGAGTCTATCAACACACTCACCCCCCTCGAATAGGAGGTGTGTGTGGAATGAAATTGAGTCTGATATTTCCTATGTTTTAGCAAGTTGACGGTTCCCTTATCCAGGTGTGTTTCCTGCAGGCACAGTATTTTGATGTTGTTACTGTCAGCATCTGAGAAAATTACCTGTCTCTTTATTGGGTCTTTTACCCCTCGAACATTCCATGAGCATACCTTAATGCCTATTCCCGGGTTAGGAGATCTATTCTCACTATTATGGTTCGGCATCCTCCCTTGCGATTTCTTCCCCTTTTAGAATACCTCCCACCTTAACCATGTGTGCCTTAATAATATCGGGTTACATAAACTTGTTTTTTGTGGATCTACTCTTTCTGGTGCCCTATTCAACCTTACCTTCCTTCTCACTCCCCCCTCCTCCTCCCTCGTCCCCCCCCTCTTGCCCCACAAAAAAGAAAACATATTTTAGTGACTTCTATCGTCATTATGTGCCATTCACACCCGCTCCCTGCCCTCCCCTCCCCCTGCCCTATTTGGGACCCTTGTGGAGGGCCCCTACAGTGATCGGACTCTCCTTTTGCTGTGTAACCTTCCCCCCTCCCCCTCCCCCTCTTGGCACTTCCTCTAGTGTTTTTCGTGTATTCTTTTCTCTAATGTTTCTTTTCCAGTTTACTTGACATCTAATGTTTTTTTTCCACTTCTGTGCCACTCTCCACAAAAACCAAAACATTTCCAACAGCCCCTTGCCCCCTCCCGCTCCCCACCCTCCCCGCTCCCATATCAAAACCACGACAGAAAAAAGAAAGAGGACCAAAAAAAAATAGGAAATAAGAGTCTGAGTTCTGCATAATAAGTCAATAAAATAAACAAAGTAGCGCTACTGGGTGAACAAATGAATAAGTGGCTGCTAGCATCGGCAAATAGACAAATTGCAGAATAGTTAACAGAAAATAAAAAATGCAGCGCCAAAATACTATGTGAAAACCCAGATATAAATATAAATCTGGGCGTGTGATAGTTGAACTAATTAATCAATACAAAAAGAGGGAGTGACCCCAAAGTAAATACCAAACAGTTGTGAAAAATGCAAACTCATATATAAAAGTTCTATAAAGTGAAGTGACTGACAGCCAAGTCCAATGAGATGCTCAGTAAGTGAACTGAGAAAAAATGCAGTCAATCAAAAAACGGTATATCCATGGCGACTTCAAATTAGTGTAGAATATATGTATACATAAAACTGCAACACCCGGGGACGTGATTCCAACACCAGGAATGGGGAAAAAGCAATGGATACACTTACCCCTATGTGGTGGGTCAATCAAGCAAAGGTGTAGATGTGAAATCCTCAGGAACCGTCCTCACCAATCGATGGATGCAGGGACACCGAATCTCCGGCCGGATCTTTCCACGGTGGTGATATGAAGCGCCAAGGATATTAGTGCATCAAGGATTGTGGTAATGACCATAGAAAAAAAGAGGGAAGCGGACTGGTATGTTGTTCCTCTCTGACAGATCACCTGTGCAAACATGCCGTCCTGTCCTCACCGTCCTCACCAATTGATGGTAGGGGAAGGGGACGGTTCCTGAGGATTTCACATCTACACCTTTGCTTGATTGACCCACCACCGCTGGTGTGTGTGTCCACACATAGGGGTAAGAGTATCCATTGCTTTTTCCCCATTCCTGGTGTTGGAATCACGTCCCCGGGTGTTGCAGTTTTATGTATACATATATTCTACACGAATTTGAAGTCGCCATGGATATACCGTTTTTTGATTGACTGCATTTTTTCTCAGTTCACTTACTGAGCATCTCATTGGACTTGGCTGTCAGTCACTTCACTTTATAGAACTTTTATATATGAGTTTGCATTTTTCACAACTGTTTGGTATTTATATATACTTTGGGGTCACTCCCTCTTTTTGTATTGATTAGTTAGTTCAACTATCACACTCCCAGATTTATATTTATATCTGGGTTTTCACATAGTATTTTGGCGCTGCAATTTTTAATAAGTCAATAACCTAATCTGTAACTGTTTCCAACTTCCTATGTTTCCCCTTCTTTAGAATTCATCCAGGACATCAATTCAGCAGGAGTATTAAAAAATGTATTTTCCCCATTTACGGTTATTCGCAAACGTGCCGGGTAGAACATTGCATATTTAATCCCCTTTTCTTGCAGTCTTTGTTTACCTTCAAAAAATGTGGCCCTTTGCCTCTGTAACTCTGGGAAAAGTCTGGATAAAATTAGATTCTTGTTCCATTAACCAGAACCTCTTTCATCTCTCTTGCTTTTGAAGGATTGTAATTTTGTCTGGAAAATGCAGAAGTTTAATAAGCATGGGTCTGGGGCGCCCTCCCTCGGCTGGGGCTCTGAAAGGTACTCTATGGGCCCGCTCAATAGAAAAATGTTTTGATAGACAATCCTGGCCAAACACTCCCAAAAGCCAATTTTCCATGAATTCAGTGGGGTGGTTACCCTCGCTCTTTTCGGGGAGATCCAGTACCCTGATGTTTTTCCTTCTTAACCTGTTTTCCATGTCGTCAATTTAATTGACGCACAGGTTTAGCTGTTCTTTCATTATTTTCATGTCCATTATCATAGGGTTAACGTCGTCTTCCACCTGGCTGAGTCTTTCCTCTAAGGCAGAGGTACGCTCCCCAACCCCCTATACTTCATGTTTTAGTATTGACATTTCATCCTTTATCCCTCTCAGCTGATCAAATATTTCCGTTAGAGATGATTTGCAGTTGTTTATGGCAGATAGAATCTCTCTCATAGAGGGCTCATCCTCCATCCCTGCTCCCGTATTTGATTCTGTCACTTTTTCCTGTACCTTTGCCTTAGGCCCTCGCTCGCCTGCTGCCTTTCCAGCCATCTCCGTGTTTAGGCCCAGACTTTTCCGTTGGGAACTCACTTGTTGGGCCCCTTGCCCCCTTGGTGGTGTGTGGCCTGTTGTACTTCCCGGAATATGTGTGTATTTTTCCAATTTGGCTGCCACTGCTGACTGTCCTGTTCTAGTTCCCCGTGAGGGCTGAGGCTGGGGCTGGGAGTGAGGCTGGGGGTAAGGCTGGGATTGGGGCAGCTGGGGTTGGGACTGGGACTGTAACTGTGCGTTCCTGGTCATCACCGACAGTGTACCTGGCATTTTCTTTTCCTTCCTTCCTCTCCCCTCCTCCTCCTCCCTCCTTTGTGAGTATACACTTGTGATGCTGTTCTGTATAGATCAGTGTCCTTTTGCCTGTAGCATTCCAGCTACCCCTGCTGTAATCCTCTACGGTTTGATCCCCAACCAGCTCTGGCTACTGAAAAAAAAAAAATCCTCCACGCACCTACTTGCCCCAACCTCTTCCTTTAGGCTTTATAGCAGGCGAGGACACAAAAAAATTATGCACGTCTGGTATTAGCATCCAATATAGACATTGTATATTTTTTTCCCCCCTGCCCACCTCTGGCTCACCTCCAGCTTCAGTTTGTAGTGAAGGGGGATAGAAGACTTCCACAGCGTCTTTCCTCCTGGAGGTGACTGTCTCTGGCATAAGCAGTGTAGAGCCGTGCAGCAGATGGTGTCAAGAAGACAGCCGACAGGCAAACAGGCAAAGCGGGTTCACCGGATCAGGGGACTTGTTCCTCCGGCTTGTGCTTGCTCCTTCCAGCTGGGATTAATTCTCCAGCGGGTCAGGTAGGAGCCGTGCATATGCAGTGTATATGCAGGGACTTAGCGTGCCTCGTCCATGCGCGATAGCACGGCGCGTCTCACTGCCTTGCGGTCTCCTTCCTTCCGCTTCCAGCCTCGTCCCTGGTACCGGCTTCCTCTTTCTTTCTTCTGCCGCTGTTTACTCAGTCATTGCGACGTGTATTGTGAAGCGAGGTGCGAGGAGCGAGCGGACTGCTCTCCTCTCACAGCTGCATCCGGTCACGCCCCCTTCTGACTTTTAGTTGACTCCCTGCTGTGAATTATTAGATCAAGAATTGTAATTACATGCCCCTGTTAAACAGGGGCAGAAAAATTGGGCCTTAGGCACTGGTGCCACAACACTGCAACCCCTCACAGATACTGTACTTGGAGCACAGCAATGAGCCCTGTTGCAAAGTATTGCATCAAAAATTGTAATTACACGCCCCTGTTAAACAGGGGCTGAAAAATTGGGCCTTAGCCACTGGTGCTGGTGCCACAACACTGCAACCTCTCCCAGATACTCTAGTTGGAGTGCAGGAATGAGCCCTGCTGCAAAGCATTGCATACAAAATTGTAATTGCATGCCCCTGTTAAACAGGGGCTGAAAAATTGGGCCTTAGCCACTGGTGGCGGCACCCAGAAACAAAAATGTTCTTCCAAGCTATCATCATCATCAATCGGATCATTGAGGAGGAGGAGGATAGTCACTCAACATAACAGGACAGTCTCTCAGCATCAGCATCAGTCTTGAAGGGATGTGACATTTGAAAATAAATTAGTCTGTTATATCAGCTTCAGGTGTTTGGTAGCTGGTGGTGATCCAAGACTGGTTCATCTTTATGAAGGTCAGTCGATCAACCGAGTCGGTGGACAGGCGCACCCTGTGATCCGTGACAAATCCTCCAGCAGCACTGAATGTGCGTTCTGAAAGAACGCTGGATGCAGGACAGGCCAGTAGCTCAATTGCATACTGTGCAAGCTCTGGCCAGTGATCCATCCTCAAGACCCAGTAAGCCAGAGGATTTTCGGTGGGGAAGGTGTCCAAGTCTGACCTTGCCCCTAGGTATTCCTGCACCATGTATATCAGACGCTGGTGATGGTTGCTGGAACCGATCATACCTTGGGGCTGCGGACTAAAGAATTGTCTGAACACATCGGTCAGACGTCCCCACCTTCCCCACCGCTCCTTCTTTGACTGACCGAAGCCTCAGCAACTCGTTGTCCAGGACCAGGAGTTTGTAACCTCCCAGTCTCTGGGAACGCGTTGCACAGACCTTTCTGCAAGGCCTCCCGGAGTTGTCTCATCCTCTGCTCCCTCTGCGACGGTAAGATAAGGTCCGTAACCTTACCCTTGTACCGTGGATCAAGGAGAGTGGCCAGCCAGTAATGGTCCCTCTCCTTGATCCGAAGAATACGAGGATCCTTCCGCAGACTTTGCAGGATCAGGGAGGCCATGCAGCGTAGGTTAGCTGAGGCATTCGATCCGGAGTCCTCTGGGTCACTAAGGACAACATGATCCGCAGCCACCTCCTCCCAGCCACGTACAAGTCCACTGGTTTCTTGGGACTGTAAATCATCCCTAAAAGACTGCTGCTGATGATGCTGAGTGCCAGGCTCCACCTCCATGCTGACACAATCCTCCTCCTCCTCTTCCTGTGCAATGGGTGGGACAGAAGGAACACTGTCTGGGTAAAGGGGGCCTTGAGAGGCAAGGAAGTCCTCCTCTTCCTGCCTCTGTTCTGCCTCAAGTGCCCTGTCCATTATTCCACGCAGCGTATGTTCCAACAGGTGGACAAGAGGTACAGTGTCACTGACGCATGCACTGTCACTGCTCACCATCCTCGTGGCCTCCTCAAATGGTGCCAGGACAGTGCATGCATCCCTGATCATGCCCCACCGGCGTGGTGAAAAAAACCCGAGCTCCCCTGACCCTGTCCTGGTGCCGTAGTCACACAGGTACTCATTGATGGCCCTCTGCTGCCTGTGCAGCCGCTGCAGCATGGCCAACGTTGAGTTCCACCTGGTGGGCATGTCACATATAAGGCGGTTCTTGGGCAGGTTCAACTCCTTTTGCAGCTCAGCCAGGCGAGCACTGGCATTATAAGATCTGCGGAAATGCACACAGACTTTCCTGGCCTGCCTCAGGACATCCTGTAAGCCCGGGTACCTGCCCAAGAACCGCTGCACCACCAGGTTAAGGACGTGAGCCATACAGGGCACATGGGTCAGTTGTCCCGGTCGGAGGGCGGAGAGGAGGTTGGTGCCATTGTCGCAAACCACCATTCCTGGCTTAAGCTGGCATGGCGTCAACCACCTCTCGGCCTGCCCCTGCAGAGCAGACAGAACCTCTGCCCCAGTGTGGCTCCTGTCCCCCAAACACACCAGCGCAAGCACGGCATGGCATCTTTTTGCCTGCGTACTTGCGTAGCCCCTTGAACGCCTACGGAGCACCGCTGGTTCCGAGGACAAAGCACAGGAAGAGGCCACAGAGGAAGAAGAAGAGGAGGGGGTGGAGGAGAGAGATGTGTCACAACCAGTAGTAGAATTTTGGAGGCGTGGCGGCGGAACAACCTCCAACACTACTGCACCTTGTCCTGCATCCTTCCCAGCTGCCAAAAGAGTGACCCAATGGGCCGTGAAAGAAAGGTAACGTCCCTGTCCATGCCTGCTGGACCATGAGTCAGCGGTAATATGCACCTTACCGCTGACCGCCCTGTCCAGCGAGGCCAAGACATTGCCTTCCACATGCCGGTAGAGAGCCAGAATCGCCTTCCGTGAGAAAAAGTGGCGTTTGGGAACCTGCCACTGAGGAGCCGCACATTGCACAAATTCACGGAAGGGGGCCGAGTCTACCAACTGAAAAGGCAGCAGTTGAAGCGCTAGCAATTTAGCCAAGCTAGCATTCAATCGCTGGGCATGTGGATGGCTGGGAGTGAACTTCTTTCGACGGTCCAGAAGCTGGGGCAGGGAAATTTGCCTGCTAGAATCGGACGTCGGTGTACTGCTAGCAGAGTGCCCGCAAGTACTTGGCTGTGACACACCTAATTCTACACTTTCATTCCTCTCAGTGCAGGTTTCAGAGAGGACTGAAGGTATAGTGGGGTTGGAGATCCCAGCTGATGCGGTGCAAGGAGAGGTCCGCTTTGTTCTTTGGTGTGGGTCTTTAAGGTGGGCTTGCCAACGAGCTGCATGGCAGGTCAACATATGTCTGGTCAAGCATGTGGTGCCCAAGCGGGTGATGTTTTGGCCACGCGATATACGCTTGAGACATATGTTGCAAACAGCAGCTGTGCGATCTGATGCACTCGACTCAAAAAAGGCCCACACCAAAGAACTTTTTGAATAACGGGCAGAGGCGGAGCTCTGCGGTGTGATTCCGTCGGTGTGCTGCCCTAACGCTGGCCCCCCGAGGGCATCCTGCCTCGTTGGAGATGTGCCTCCTCCTCATCCTCCTCCTCTCTCCTATTAGGCACCCACGTGGAGTCAGTGACCTCATCATCCCCTCCCTCCTCATCACTGGAGCCAATCTGGCAGTATGCTGCAGCTGCTGGAACATGACTGCCAGATTGGTGTCCTTCTTGAGCATCCCCTCTCTCTGCTCTCACGCTACTGCTTTCCTCTAGCTGGGTATCATCGTCAGACCCTTCGAAACGCTGGGCATCCTCCTGGAGCATGTACCCAACACTGTGCTCAAACAGTTCGGGGGACTCCTCAGGAGGACATGGTTGGTCTAGGGAAGGAGTGACTGATGATGACATTGATACCAGGGAAGAGGACGCTTTGGCAGCTGCTTTGCCAGTACCCTGAGCCTGGGTGAGAAAGGATGAGGAGGATGAGGAGGGCTTGGTCATCCACTCTACCAAGTCTTCGGCATGATGCGGCTCAACACGTCCAGCTGCCGAAAAGAAGGACAAGCGTGTCCCATGGCCACGTGCTGATGGCGATGCACCGCGTCCACGACCAGCACTGTTGTCTCTAGACACAGAGCCTACTTGCCCTCTTTTATTGGCTCCTGACTGTCTGCCTCTCCTTGTTTGCCTTCCAGACAGACATTCTAATGGCCTGCAGGGAGATGGGAAAACCAGCAATAAGGCCTAGCTTCAGGAGTATATTTTGCAGGAATCACACTACGCCTGCTGTAAGTGCTGCAAATGCCTGTTGGTGTAACACACCAGGAAAACACAGCAACACAGGCTAACTTCAGGTGTAATATGATCAGGAGGCACACTCCGCCCGATGTAAGTGCTGCAAATGCCTGTTGGTGTAACACCAGGAAAACACAGCAATACAGGCTAACTTCAGGTGTATAATGTGCAGGAGGCACACTCTGCCCGCTGTAAGTGCTGCAAATGCCTGTTGGTGTAACACACCAGGAAAACACAGCAATACGGGCTAACTTCAGGTGTATAATGTGCAAGAGGCACACTCCGCCCGCTGTAAGTGCTGCAAATGCCTGTTGGTGTAACACCAGGAAAACACAGCAATACAGGCTAACTTCAGGTGTATAATGTGCAGGAGGCACACTCCGCCCGCTGTAAGTGCTGCAAATGCCTGTTGGTGTAACACACCAGGAAAACACAGCAATACGGGCTAACTTCAGGTGTATAATGTGCAGGAGGCAGACTCCGCCCGCTGTAAGTGCTGCAAATGCCTGTTGGTGTAACACACCAGGAAAACACAGCAATACGGGCTAACTTCAGGTGTATAATGTGCAGGAGGCTTAGCAACAATGACACTGACACTGTCCCCTGCCTATCCTTCTCTCTCCCTGCACACAAGGTTTATCAAAGAATATGACACTGACACTCTCCCTGCCTATCCTTCTCTCTCCCTGCACACAAGGTTTAGCAAAGAATGTGACACTGACACTGTCCCCTGCCTATCCTTCTCTCTCCCTGCACACAAGGTTTAGCAAAGAATATGACACTGACACTCTCCCTGCCTATCCTTCTCTCTCCCTACACACAAGTTTGAGGTACAAATAGCACTGACACTGTCCCTGCCTATGTAACTCTTTCCCTGCGCCGGAACACACTACACAAGGCCGCCACGCTGGCGGCCTTTTATAGTGTGGGGCGTGTGCTAAACCCCCTGAGCTATAATTGGCCACAGGCAACCTGCCTGTGGCCAATTATGGCTCTCCTAGCTGCCGGCGCTGTGATTGGCCAAGCAGCGGGGTCACTGTGCATGCTTGGCCAATCACAGCGCCGGGATTGCACTGCGATGGCGCAGTGTATTGTGGGCCGTTCGCGTCACTCGAATTTGGCGCGAACGGCCCAAATCGTTCGATGTTCGCTGAACGGTCGAACAGCCGATGTTCGAGTCGAACTTATGTTCGACTCGAACACCGAGCTCATCCCTACTCAGCATCAGCATAGACAGTCTTGAAGGGATCTCACATTAAAAAATATTCGGTTACATCAGCATCAGATGCTTGGTAGCTGGTGTTTCAAGACTAATTCATTTTTATGAAGGTCAGCCGATCGACCGAGTCGGTGGACAGGCGCACCCTGTGATCGGTTATAAAGCCTCCAGCAGCACTGAATGTGCATTCAGAAAGAACGCTGGATGCAGGACAGGCCAGTAGCTCAATTGCATACTGTGCAAGCTCTGGCCAGTGATCCATCCTCAAGACCCAGTAACCTAGAGGATTTTCGGTGGGAAAGGTGTCCAAGTCTGATCTTGCCCCTAGGTATTCCTGCACCATGTAAATCAGACACTGGCGAGGGTTCCTGGAACCGATCATACCTTGGGGCTGCGGACTAAAAAATTGTCTGAACGCATTGGTCAGACGGCCACCTTCCCCACCGCTCCTTCTGTGACTGACCGAAGCCTCAGCAACACGTTGTCCAGGACCAGGAATTTGTAACCTCCCAGGCTCTGGAAACGTGTTGCACAAACCTCATCCCCTGCTCCCTCTGCAACGGCTGGATAAGGTCTGCAACCTTACCCTTGTAACGTGGATCAAGGAGGGTTGCCAGCCAGTAATGATCCCTCTCCTTGATACCACGAATCTGAGGATCCTTTCGCAGGCTTTGCAGGATCAGGGAGGCCATGCAGGTTTGCTGAGGCATTCGGTCCGGAGTCCTCTGGGTCACTAAGGACGACATGATCCGCAGCCACCTCCTCCCAGCCAGGTACAAGTCCATGGGTTTCTGGGGACTGTAATGATCCCTTGAAGACTGCTGCTGATGCTGAGTGCTAGGCTCCACCTCTATGCTCACACAATCCTCCTCCTCCTCCTCTTCTTGTGTGATCGGCGGGCCCACAGGAACACTGTCAGGATAAAGGGGGCCTTAAAAGGTAAGCAAGTCCTCCTCTTCCTCCCTCTGTTCTGCCTCAAGTGCCCTGTCCATTATTTCACGCAGTGTGTGCTCCAACAGGTGGACAAGAGGGACAGTTTTACTACAGCATGCACTGTCACTGCTCACCATCCTCGTGGCCTCCTCAAATGGTGACAGGACAGTGCATGCATCCCTGATCATGACCCACTGGTGTGGCAAAAAAAACAAGCTCCCCTGACCCTGTCCTGGTGCCATAGTCGCACAGGTACTCATTGATGACCTTCTGCTGCGTGTGCCACTGCTGCAGCATGGCCAACGTTGAGTTCCATCTGGTGGGCATGTCACAGATTAGGCGGTTCTTGGGCAGGTTAAATTCCTTTTGGAGGTCAGCCAGCTGGGCACTGGCATTATATGACTGGCGGAAATGCACAAGACTTTCCTGGACTGCCTCAGGAGATCCTGTAAGCCCAGGCACCTGCCTAAGAACCGCTGCACCACCAAGTTAAGGACGTGAGCCAAACAGGGCACATGGGTCAGTTGTCCCTGTCGGAGGGCGGGGAGGAGGTTGGTGCCATTGTTGCAAACAACCATTCCTGGCTGAAGCTGGCGTGCGTCAACCACCTCTGAGGCTGCCCCTGCAGAGCTGACATAATCTCTGCCCCAGTGTGGCTCCTGTCCCCCAAACACACCAGCTCAAGCACTGCATGGCATCTTTTTGCCTGTGTGCTTGCGTAGCCCCTAGAACACCTACGGAGCACCGCTGGTTCCGAGGACAAATCAGCAGAGGAAGAGGCCCTCTAGGAAGAAGAAGAGGAGGGGGTGGAGGAGAGAGGTGTGGCAGAATCACCACTAGTAGCATTTTGGAGGTGTGGTGGCGGAACAACCTCCAACACTACTGCACCCTGTACTGCATCCTTCCCAGCTGCCAGCACTGTCACCCAGTGCGCCGTGAAAGATAGGTAACGTCCCTATCCATGCCTGCTGGACCATGAGTCAGCGGTAATATGCACCCTCCCGCTGTCCGCCCTGTCCAGCGAGGCCATCCACATGCCGGTAGAGAGCTGGAATCGCCTTCCGTGAAAAAAAATGTCACAGAGGAACCGCACATTCCACAAATTCATGGAAGGGGGCAGAGTCTACCAACTGAAAAGGCAGCAGTTGAAGCGCTAGCAAGTTAGCCAAGCTAGCATTCAACCGCTAGGCATGTGGATGTCTGGGAGCGAATTTCTTTCGCCGGTGTAGCAACTGGGGCAGGGAAATTTGCCTGCTACGATCGGACGTTGGTGTACCGATAGCAGATTGCCCGCAAGTACTTGGCAGTGGCACACCTAATTCTACACCTTTATTCCTCTCAGTGCAGGTTTCTGAGAGGACTGAAGGTATAGTGGGGTTGGAGATCCCAGCTGATGGGGAGCAAGGAGAGGTCCGCTTTGTTCTTTGGTGTGGGTCTTTTATGTACGCTTGCCAACGGACTGCATGGCAGGTCGACATATGTCTGGTCAAGCATGTGGTGTCCAAGCGGCTGGTGTTTTGGCCACGCTTGATACGCTTCAGACATATGTTGCAAATAGCAACGATGCGATCTGCTGCACACGTCTGAAAAAAGGCCCACACCAAAGAACTTTTGGAAAAACGCGCAGAGTCAGCAGCGTCAGCAGCGTCCTGCACATGCGGAGCTCTGCGGTGTGATGCAGTCGGTTGGCTGCCCTTAATCTGGCCCCTGGAGGGCACCCTGCCTCATTGGAGATGTGCCTCCTCCTCCTCTCTCCTATCAGGCACCCATGTAGAGTCAGTGACCTCATCATCCCCTCCCTCCTCGTCACTAGAGCAAACCTGGCAGTATGCTGCAGCTGGGGGAACATGACTGCCAGGTTGCTGTCCTTCTTGGGCACCCCCTCTCTCTGGGCTGACGTTACTGCCTTCCTTAAGCTGGGTACCATCATCGAAGCCTTCAAAACTCTGCGCATCCTCCTGCAGCATGTACCCAACACTGTGGTCGAACAGTTCGGGGGACTCCTCCATGTATGATGGTGGGGCTAGGGAAGGAGTAAGTGATGACCTTGAGCCGATGGAATAGGCCGCTTTGTCACCTGCATTGGCAGTCAAGGTACTCTGAGCCTGGGTGACAGAGGATGAGGAGGATGAGGACGGCTTGGTCATCCACTCTACCAACTCTTCTGCATGTTGTGGCTCAACACGGCCAGCTGCCGGAAAAAAGGACAAGCATGCCCCACGGCCACATGCTGAGGATGCACCGTGTCCATGACCAGCACTGTTGCCTCTAGACACAGAGCCTGCGTGCCCTCTTTTAGTGGCCTGTGAGTGTCTGCCTCTCCTTGTTGGCCTTCCAGACATACTGTATTTGATGTATTTCAATAGGTACACCAGGAATGGCCTGCAGTGAGATGTAGCTGCACAAAGCTGGGATGTATATATATATGCTTTATATACTGCAGCTAACTGAATCAACTGCCTGCCTGTAGTATATTATCAAAAGTAGAACAGGAACAGTCTGCAGTGAGATGTAGCTAAACTGGATACAGTATACTGAGTGATATACTGCAGCTTACTGAATCAACTGCCTGCCTGTAGTATATTAGCAACAGTAGAACAGGAACAGTCTGCAGTGAGATGTAGCTAAACTGGATAGAGTATACTGAGTGATATACTGCAGCTTACTGAATCAACTGCCTGCCTGTAGTATATTAGCAACAGTAGAACAGGAACGGATCTAGCTAAACTGAATACAGTGTATATATATTGTGGTAGTGTGGTACCCCACCAGTGTATGAATACAGGATTCTCAACCAGGCAGGTTGAGGGGCTCCAGGGTATTTGCTTGTTTGGGAGGAAACTGGCTTTTCATTTTCCTCATGATTTACCAAAGTCCACTTTGGGACCTGGAGCTTGGGGATTTCTTAGAGATCCGGGTTTTGAGACTCAACTGCACACTGATTGTTCAGGTGTGTGTGGGCCTGATAGTAGAGTCAGGACCAGCATTCTGCGCTCCACTCTCCCGACGAGTGCAGGTGTGCACTGGGGAAGCCATAGAGTGTATGTGTGCAGGGGTGCACAGTGGAAGCCAGAGACCCAAGTCTGAGGATCAAAGCAGTGAGGGGCTGCTATCTAAACGGATGGTCTTTGCAAGGGAACAGTCTGAAGGAGTCAGACGAGAGCCTGTAGTAGAAGGACTGAGCAGCACTGCTGTATGTATAAGCCAGGAGGCTGAATGTCATTTTGTTGATGAAAAGGAGTGCTGAAACCCCTGCGAGGGAAACCTTTGATTTTGTTGTGAACTTCTTTTAATAAAAATGGGCAAGCAAAGCCCTTAAAAAGAAGAACCAGTGAGTGGCGGTGTCCTTCAAGCTCTACCTTTGATGCTAGTCCTTCACAATATATAAATATATATATATATATATATATATATACACACACACACACACACACAATGACTGTGGTGCATATATATACAAAATACACTGTGACTGCAGCTGTCAGGGAAATTCCCCGTTTGTGTTCACCAATTCGCGGTCAGTGCGATTGCGCGGCGAATCTGCGCATCGGCGCATGCGCAGCGGGACGGCGCTCCAACGTTTTCGGGTGCGCGCACCGGCGAATCGGCGCGCGCGCATGCACAATGGCGCACCAATGGGATTACAGGCGGGCCTATTTAAACAGACTCAGTGACTCTGTCTGGTTGCTGGTGTGTCAGCGTTCCTGTGTTCCTAGTGTTCGAATTTAGTACTGATCTCCTGTTTTTGACCCGGACCAGCTTGACCACCCTTCTGCTCTCCTGCACCAGACCTCTTGGCTTGATTAAAGGACTTCCACCCTTCTCCAGTGTTTGACCCTCGGCCTGTGACCCGGATCCTCTGCCTATCTCCAACCCTTGACTCTCTGCCTGTACCCGGGACTTCTTGTTGAACCTACCTGAGCTTGCTCTACCCGAACCTGTGCTTGTTGCTTCTCCCCGAACTGGCACCTGCTGTTAACCGCTGCCTGGACTAGTACCTCCGCTGCCGGCTGCTGTCCGACCCTGTCCTCCCGTGGTGCTTGACCCTCAGCCTGTTCTCCAGTCAGCTCACCCCTGCCGGACCTGTCAGCAAGACACCTATACCTGCTGGTGGCCAGTGCTCCCTCGTGCTGTCTTCTCCCTGTCTCACCTCCAGGGGGCAGAGTGCGCTTGGGTGCAAGGGTAGACCACTCTCGGCATCTCGGCCTCGGTAAGTACTCACCTGATAGCAGCTAACTGAATCAACTGCCTGCCTGTAGTATATTAGCAACAGTAGAACAGGAACGGATCTAATACAGTATATATATATATATATATACACACACACACACACACACACACACACACACACACACACAACGACTGTGATGCATATATATACGAAAATATACGAAATACACTGTGACTGCAGCTAACTGAATCAACTGCCTGCCTGTAGTATATTAGCAACAGAACAACAGGAACAGATCTAGCTAAACTGAATACAGTGTATATATATATATATATATATATATATATATATATATATTGTGACAGCAGGAAGGTAAAGTCACCTGGTTGCATCCAGGGGGGTAGATATATTTCTCCCAGATTCAGGCTTTATGCCGACTTATACAACTAGGGAGTTGATGAAGCCCAGCTGAGGCTAGTGGGCTCATGAATGACTCATACCTCTAGGGAGAGTGCTGGGCGTCGTGAGACAGGGAGTTGATGAGACCAGCTGATGCTTGTCAGCTCATTTAGGCCTCTATAAGAACTCCCAGCTTCATTAGATGTTAGCTCATGCCTGGAACCAGACCTGTGTGGACTGTCTAGGGAGAGTGAACCCCTGTGCGGTGAGGCAAAGCCTGTGTGGCTATTTGTTTGGACTTTTACTAAACCAGGGACTTAGGGACTAGGACAGCACCAGGCTGATCCCAGTTGTTAGTTTAGGAAACCTGCATGTTTAGTCAGAGGTCAAACTGACCAGGATTTATTTTGTTTGTTTCTTTTTGGCTTTGCTGTGTTTTTGTCACTGTACATAGAGAAATAAACCGCACCTTTTGATTTTGAAAACCACAACCTCCGTCTGCTGGCCCTGTTTTTGTGTGGGGAGCCCAACCAGGGGGTCACACACACCCGCTACCGAGTTAACCCCCTCACAGTTGGTGGAGAACCAGTGGCAGTTTTTTTTAAGCCAGCATGGAGGAGATACTGAAACAGCTGGCTCTAGCAAATGCCAATCAACAGCAGACAAATGCAGGTTTGCAAAGGAGCCTTGCAGCCCAGCAGCAAGCTCATCAACAAGCCCAGCAGCAATCTGAGGCCCGCTTCATAGACCTGTTACAGAAGCAAGAGCAGAGACTACAACAAATGGAAGCAGTAATGCAGCAACGTCCGCAGACCAGTGAGGAAAGCCGTCCCACTAATACCGCGTCCTTTGGGGTGAGTCGTTTATTGACAAAAATGACTGGAGAGGATGATCCAGAGGTATTTTTGACCACATTTGAAAGGACTGCTGAAAGAGAAAAGTGGCCTGAGGAGCAGTGGGCTGGACTGGTGGCTCCTCTGTTAACTGGTGAATCGCAGAAGGCTTACTATGACCTAGAGCCTGACCAAGCAAAAGACTATGTGATGCTAAAAGCTGAAATATTGGCAAGGCTGGGTGTCACCCTGGCTGTCCGGGCTCAGCGTGTGCATAACTGGACTTTCCAGCTTGGAAAACCCCCCAGGTCTCAAATGTATGATCTCATTCACCTGAGCAGGAAGTGGCTACAGCCAGAGACTTTGTCCGCACCAGAGATTGTGGAACGTGTTGTAATGGATCGGTTTTTGAGAGCTCTTCCTACTGCCATCCAAAAGCCATGGAGACCCAGAGACGGCCGGTGGTCTTGTGGATCGTGTAGAGAAATACTTGGCTACAGAGAACCTGACGGCCTCTTCCAGAGACACTCGGACTTTCCACCCTAAGACCAGACCATCCCCAGGGGCGGATAAGAGGATTCCAAGGGGTGAGGGTGGAGAGAGTGAGAGGGTGGGAGCTCTACCCCAAGTTTGGCGAGAACAGCCTGGGAAATCAGCGGCTCAAGAGGCCGCAAGAAGGATAGTTTGCTACCGCTGCCGGCAAGCGGGACATATTGCAGCCAATTGCCCGGTTGTGGAGGAACCCATGCAGTGTGACTTTCTGACGGGCAGACGTCAGTCGCTGTGTGCGACAGTCGCATGCACTTACCCATACTTCAGCGTAGAGAAGGACCTACTGTATCGGGTGGCAAAAAGGGCAGAAGAAACCGTTGAGCAGCTGGTGGTGCCCAAACCTTACAGGAAGTTGGTGTTGGAGTTGGCCCATGGGCACATTCTTGGAGGTCATCTGGGGACAGAGAAAACCCGAGAGAGGGTATTACAGAGATTCTATTGGCCTGGGGTGATGAAGGACATCGAAAATTATTGTTCCTCCTGCCCTGTGTGTCAGAGGTCGGCCCCGATGCCACATTTCCGTAGCCCGCTGGTCCCTCTACCCATCATTGAGGTCCCGTTTGAGAGAATCGCAATGGATTTGGTAGGTCCTATAATCAAGTCCGCTAGGGGGCACCAGTACATATTGGTTATAATGGACTATGCCACCCGTTATCCAGAAGCGATCCCTCTCAGAAATACCTCGGCCAAAACCATAGCCAAAGAGCTATCTCTTGTTTTTAGCCGGGTGGGTATTTGTAAAGAACTGCTTACGGACCAAGGTACACCCTTTATGTCCCGGGTTATGAAAGAGCTGTGTAAATTGCTCAAAGTGACGCAATTGCGTACATCTGTGTATCACCCCCAAACCGATGGGCTGGTTGAAAGATTCAACAAAACCCTAAAACAAATGTTGAAGAAAGTGGTGGATAGAGATGGAAAGGATTGGGACTGTCTACTTCCTTATTTGATGTTTGCTATTAGGGAGGTGCCCCAATCCTCTACGGGATTCTCCCCCTTTGAGTTACTGTATGGGAGACACCCAAGAGGGCTGTTGGATATTGCCAAGGAAACTTGGGAAAGTGAGAGTTCTCCCCACAGGAGTGTGATTGAGCATGTCGCCCTGATGCAAGATCGAATTGCACAGGTAATGCCCATCGTGAAGGAACATTTGGCCCAAGCGCAGTTGGCACAGCAGAGAGTGTACAACCGTGGAGCAAAGACCCGTACCTTTTCCCCGGGGGATAGGATATTGGTACTTGTCCCTACGGTTGAAAGTAAATTCCTTGCCAAATGGCAAGGCCCCTACGAGATAATGGAAAAAGTGAGCGAAGTGAATTACAAGGTCAGACAACCAGGAAGGCGAAAGCCCGAACAGATATATCACGTTAATCTGTTGAAAGCCTGGAGGGATAGAGAGTCCCTAGTCGCAGAAACTTGGTCACCAGCTCAAACTGGTTGCGTGATTCCGGAGGTTGGAATAGCAGCCACCTTGTCACAACCCCAACAACAGGAGGTTAAGGAGTTTGTGCTTCGCAACAAGGAGGTGTTCTCTGAGCTGCCGGGACAAACATCTGGGGTAGAGCATGATATTATTACCCCGCCCGGTGAAAGGGTGAAGTTAAAACCCTATCGGATCCCAGAGGCCCGACGGGAGGCAATACGGGAGGAAGTACAGAAAATGCTGAACTTAGGGGTGATAGAGGAGTCCCAAAGTGATTGGTCTAGTCCCATTGTGTTGGTGCCTAAACCGGATGGGAGCTGGCGATTTTGTAACGATTTTCGTCAGTTGAACAAAGTTACAAAATTTGACACCTACCCCATGCCACGTATAGATGAGTTGATCGACCGGCTGGGAACAGCCCGATACATGACGACTCTTGACCTCACAAAAGGGTATTGGCAAATTCCCCTGGCCAAGTCGGCCAAAGAGAAAACCGCATTTGTAACCCCAGACGGGGCGTTCCAATATAAGAGAATGCCGTTCGGGTTACAGAATGCGCCGGCCACATTCCAGCGGAAAATGGACCAGATACTGAGGCCCCATCGGAAGTATGCTGCGGCTTACCTGGATGACGTAATTGTCCATAGCACAGATTGGGCCTCACATCTGCCAAAAGTGCAAGCAGTCCTAGACTCTATCCGGGAAGCGGGGTTTACGGCTAACCCCAAGAAGTGTACCATTGGGCAGGAGGAGGCCAAATATCTTGGGTACACCATTGGCAGGGGAGTAATAAAACCCCAACTCAACAAAGTCGAGGCCATCCAGAGTTGGCCACGTCCCAACAGCAAGAAGCAGGTACGAGCCTTTCTGGGAATCGCGGGTTATTATCGGCGCTTCATTCCCCACTTTGCTTCTAAGGCTGTGCCCCTAACCAACCTGACGAAAGGGAAAGGGTCGGTCATGATTAAATGGACCCCCGAGGCTGAGGCAGCATTCCAATTCTTGAAACAAGCCTTATGTAGCCAGCCAGTGTTGTACTCACCCGACTTCTCTAAAGACTTTGTCGTACAAAGTGATGCGTCAGATGTGGGGTTAGGAGCAGTATTGTCCCAGGTCTGGAACGGGGAAGAGCACCCAGTCATTTACCTCAGCAGGAAGTTGAAGTCCCATGAGGTAAATTACGCCACGGTTGAAAAGGAGTGTTTAGCGGTGAAGTGGGCTCTAGATTCCCTTCGGTACTATCTGCTAGGTAGGCACTTTGACATGGTTACGGATCACGCTCCGTTAAAGTGGATGGCTCAAAACAAGGAGACAAATAGAAGAGTGAATAGGTGGTTCCTGGCCCTACAGGAATTCAACTTCACAGTAAAGCATCGCCCTGGCGTTCAAATGGGGAATGTGGATGCTTTGTCTCGAGTACATGAATGCCTGATTGCTGGTGTTCCAACCCCGAGGTTAAAACAAGAGGGGGGGGTATGTGACAGCAGGAAGGTAAAGTCACCTGGTTGCATCCAGGGGGGTAGATATATTTCTCCCAGATTCAGGCTTTATGCCGACTCATACAACTAGGGAGTTGATGAAGCCCAGCTGAGGCTAGTGGGCTCATGAATGACTCATACCTCTAGGGAGAGTGCTGGGCGTCGTGAGACAGGGAGTTGATGAGACCAGCTGATGCTTGTCAGCTCATTTAGGCCTCTATAAGAACTCCCAGCTTCATTAGATGTTAGCTCATGCCTGGAACCAGACCTGTGTGGACTGTCTAGGGAGAGTGAACCCCTGTGCGGTGAGGCAAAGCCTGTGTGGCTATTTGTTTGGACTTTTACTAAACCAGGGACTTAGGGACTAGGACAGCACCAGGCTGATCCCAGTTGTTAGTTTAGGAAACCTGCATGTTTAGTCAGAGGTCAAACTGACCAGGATTTATTTTGTTTGTTTCTTTTTGGCTTTGCTGTGTTTTTGTCACTGTACATAGAGAAATAAACCGCACCTTTTGATTTTGAAAACCACAACCTCCGTCTGCTGGCCCTGTTTTTGTGTGGGGAGCCCAACCAGGGGGTCACACACACCCGCTACCGAGTTAACCCCCTCACAATATATATATATATATATATATATATATATATATTTATATACATACACATACACATATATATACACATACACACACAATGCCTGGGATGCATATATATACTAAATACACTGACCTGAATCACCTGCCTGCTCTATCTAACTGAAATGAAATGACACTCTCTGTAACGTACCTTGGGTGTGAGCCTGACGTGCGGAGAGGGACCTCCCGTACAACCCCGGCTCAGAGACCACTGGAGTGGGGACAGTGGTGGTAAGAGCACGGTGAGGTAAGGGTGCCTGTCTGATCCTCACTGCTTGGAGTGGTGGAGCCGAGTGGAGACTGGAACGGCTGGTTCCGGAAGCAGCGGATGCAGGTCAGCAGGTGCAGCTTGCAGAGCAGAGGATGCAGGTCAGCAGGTGCCAGTTTGCAGGGCAGGGATGCAGGTCAGCAAGTGCAGGTTTGCAGAGCAGGGATGCAGGTCAGCAGGTGCAGGTTTGCAGAGCAGGGATGCAGGTCAGCAGGTGCAGGTCTGCAGAGCAGGGATGCAGGTCAGCAGGTGCAGGTTTGCAGAGCAGGGATGCAGGTCAGCAGGTGCAGGTTTGCAGAGCAGGGATGCAGGTCAGCAGGTGCAGGTTTGCATTGCAAAGGATGCAGGTCAGCGTGTGCAGCTTGCAGAGCAGAGGATGCAGGTAAGCTGGTGCAGGTTTGCAGAGTCAGACAAGCCGGGTCATACACATCAAGGTAAACATCACAAGTGGCAGGCAGAGAGTAGTCAAAGTCCAGGCCGAATCTTGGCAACAGGCAGACTGGCAGATAACTGAGCAGGGTCAAACGAGCCGAGGTCAGGACTGGAGACAGAAGCGTGGTCAGGAAGCCGGGTCAAACACAGGAACAGGATACAAGCACAGAATCAGGAACTCAGGGAACAGAAGCAGATCAAACCACAAGGGGCAACATCTCTGAGATGTCTTTTATAGGAAGTACATGGGAGGAGCAAGGGGTTCAGAGTTCAACAGTAATCAGACACCAAGCAGAGTAGTCTAATGGATCAGATAGGTTATCCAGCAGATCAGGCAGGGAACTGTCCAGCATCTCAGATAGCTCCGCTGGAAGAGTCAATGCCAGACACAGAAGAGGTCCCAGGTTCAAGCCCAGCACGTCCCTGACACTCTCTCTATCTCTTTGTGAACGCCGCAACACACTACACAAGGCCGACGCGCAGGCGGCCTTATACAGTGTGGGGCGTGTACTTAGTCCCCCTGAGCCATGATTGGCCAGAGGCACCCTGCCTTTGGCCAATTATGGCTCTCTGAGCTGACGGCGCTGTGATTGGCCAAAGAATGCGGGTCATAGTGCATGCTTGGCCAATCATCAGCCAGCAATGCACTGCGATGACGCAGTGAATTATGGCCTGTGACGCGCCACTCGAATTTGGCGCGAACGGCCCATAATGTTCGAAATTCGGCGAACGATCGAACAGCCGATGTTCGACTCGAACTCATGTTCGTCTCGAACTCGAAGCTCAGCCCTACGCTACACCATCTGTTTACAGATTGCCATATTGCATTGCATTCTACAGAAAATTAAAACACTGCAGATTGAAAAAGAAAGGTAATTTTTTAATAACATTCAATTACAATATGAATTCTGCCGCAATTGTATATGCTAGATTATAATTTTTTAATTTGCTATTTTTTCCCCACAAAAGCGGAGTTACCCTTTAAGCATAATGTTTGTGAATGTTGATTATGAATCAATTATAAAACACGAGCCAGTGTATCAATTTACTATCACCAATACTTACCTTCAGAATCCTCATTATAAAAAGGGAATAGCCTCTTGAATTTTGAGTGGTACATCTATTTTTTCACCTCTCTTATAGCACTGTGCATGTGCATTACCAGCAGGTTTATACAACACTTAAAGTGGTTGTAAACCCTTTTATCTTTTTTTTTTTTTTTTTTACTAACCTGCAAGACAAAGCTATAATGAGCTAGTATGACTAGCATACTAGCTCATTATGTACCACTTACCTTCGATCGGGGCCCCCGAAGTCGTCCGTGTCCCTCCTCTAGCCGCATCCATCGCTGCGGCGATAGCCGGAATGTTACTTCCGGGTATCGCCGCTGCAGCCAATCACAGCGCCGCTCCGGCGCTGTGATTGGCCGGAGCGGCGAAGACGTGACTCCGCGCATGCGCGCGTGAGCTGTCGAATTCGGCTACGTCGTCGAATGTTGCGACCTAGCCAAATTTGTGAATGGGGTGACGTCAGCGTCGCCGCATTTACATACAAATATCTCCTTAACCGTGTAGGTTAAGGAGATATTTCATGCACCTACAGGTAAGCCTTAATCTAGGCTTACCTGTAGGTCTTTGTTTAAAAAGTGGGTTTACAACCACTTTAAGCCCTGTACACACGATCGGATAACCTATGGATTTTCGTCCGATGGATTTGTCCATCGGAAATCCGATTAAACTGTTTTTCATCGGTCTTGGCCACACACCATCAGTCTAAAAACCGACGGCAAGAAAACGACGGCACGTTCAAAACGTACAACGTGCTATAAAAGGGCCGAACAAATCTAATGGCGCCACCCCTTGGGCTGCTTTTGCTGATTTCGTGTTACCGCGTGTTAGTAAAAGTTTGGTGAGAGCCGATTCGTGCTTTTCAGTCTCCGTGCTTTGCAGATCGTTTCCTGTTGTTCAGTTTGTGCTTGTGGGTTTGTATTTGTGATTCAGTGCGTGCAGTCAGGTCGTTACTGCCTTGCAGTGCCTTCTTGGCCGTTCGTTTACTGTTTTTCAGATCGTTCTTCTCAGGCCTTGCTGTTCCACGGTGCGTTCTGTTTGAGTGCCTTCTCACCAGCCAACCGGTTTAAAACCATGTTTGAAGTGCGTTCTCGTTCTCGAGCTCATGCTGGCTTTGGGCTTGGTGTTGCTGTGAACAGGGTGAGGAGGAGTTCATGGACTAAGAATTGGTTGCTCCAGCGGGACCAATTCTCTCATATGCCTCTGCTGCGGGAAATCCATGAGAATAACCCTGATGATTTCAGGAATTATCTCAGGATGATGGACCCCGTATTTCACCGTCTTTTGGATTTGCTGTCCCCCTATATAACGAGGCAGGACACTGTGATGCGCCAGGCCATCACTGCCGAGCAGAGGCTTATTGCCACGTTGAGATACCTGGCGACTGGGAGAAGCTTGCAGGACCTCAAGTTCTTAACAGGCATCTCCCCCCAGGCTCTCGGGATCATTATCCCTGAGACGTGTTCGGCCATCATTCAGGTCCTGCAGAAGGACTATATGAAGGTAATTATGCTCCTTTAACCTCACATTATCTGTTTTTATTCTGTTGGTTTATTTTATTTTTTTCCTCCTAACACAAATATGCCTGTTTGTAATATCCTGGTAATGTCCCCATTTTCCCACTGCCTTTTTTTACCTGTAAATCCCTTTTTGGGCCCTACATGCCTATTTCCCTTCACTAACCTCTCCAGCATGCTATCGTGGGCGCAAACCCAGCTAGCCTTCTATTTTCCTTTTCATTTTTGGGGGGTCATTGCCCTCGTAGTTTGACAACCCTCCCTCCCCCCCTAAAGATGTTAAAAAATTAGTAGTTCTCAATCAAGCTCAGCAGAGTGGTAGAGCCTTTTTTGGGATCCCCCACAATCACCTTAGGCCCCCCCCCCTTAGATTATTTTAGAATGTCCACTCAGCGGGGGTGAGGCATCTGCTAAGTGGGCCTTTGTTTATTGGTAGGAAAAACTCCCTTAAATAATAATGTTACTCAACAATGTTTTTGTGTGTAATCTGCTTGCACTGTAACCATAAACCGTACTAATGTCTTCTTTTTGTTTGACTCCACAGTTCCCTAGCACACCAGAGGAATGGTTGACTGTGGCCTCCCAATTTGCCCAGCGGTGGGATTTCCCCAACTGCAGAGGGGCAATTGATGGGAAGCACGTCCACATAGTGCCGCCACCCCCGTTCGGGGTCATACTATTTCAACTATAAAGGTTTTAATAGCATAGTGTTAATGGCGGTGGTGTCGGCACGGTACGAGTTTGTGTATGTGGACGTGGGGAAGAACGGCTGGATGCCCGATGGCGGATCATTCGCGGAGACTGAGTTTGCTCACTGTCTGCAGGCTGGGGGTCTTGCACTGCCTCCAGATGCAGAGAACGTTGAAGGGCTCCCGTTCGTTTTCATTGCGGATGAGGCTTTTGGACTAGGACCACACCTGATGCGGCCGTTTCCCCAATGCACCCTCACCCTGGAGAGGAGGGTTTTTAATTACCGGCTGGCCAGAGCCCGGAGAGTTGTGGAGAATGCCTTCGGGATAATGGCCAGCTGGTTCCGCCTGTTCCAGACAGCGATACATTTGGCGGATTATAAACTGAACCACATCGTCTACTGCTGCTGCATATTGCACAATTTTCTACGCAAATTTGCAACCAATTATGTATCATCATTTGGGCCTGAGGCCGGTCCATCTGAACTGATTAATCTGACCAGCCTCAGCACTGCCCGTACTGGCTTGGCCCCCCCAAAGTGCCCGTGAAGTACGCCAGAAATACGTAGAGTACTTCATGGGTAGGGGGGCCATCGCAATGCCAGACCACATCTGACCAAGTATTTAACCTTTTAAAAATAAAAAAAATCATGGAATTCCTACAAACTTGTGTTGTCATTCTTGTATTTTGGGTTTATGTGTCTCCCAGGTTCTAGTAGTGCCAAGTGTAATTGTCCTTAGTAAATAGCCTCAAAACTCAGAGCGAAAAACACGGTTTTTGCATCTTCAGAACTGCTCTTGAGCATAGAAAGAACAAGGCACACCTTTTTTAGACTTCCCAAATGTTTTTATTGTTTGCACCGCATTTTTTTTTGGTTTTTAGAAATACTAGCCTTTTATTTTTCTGTGCGGCTTTTTTTGCAGAAACATGCATGGGTCGTAAGCCATTTTTTTTTGTCTGAAAAAGTAATAAAATAACACTGTGAAAAATACCAACTGGAGATGGGGTGATGGTACCCCTGATCCATCCCAAATGTTAACAAACACACTTTCTTTTGGGGCTCAAATGGGTATCTTCAACAAGATCCCATGGCTAGGGTAAACATGTGCAATCTGCCATCATGGGGGATCAATGGTCGTGCTTTGGGGATGTAAACCCTTCCTCTCACCTACTTGAGGAGGGAGGAAGAGGTTGCACCCCCAAAACAGGGACATAGATATCCTGTGACGGCAGATAGCACATGTTGAGTCTTCAGTGTGTGCATCTTCACATTTGGGATGTTGGAAATCCCTGAGATAATTTCAGACGCATAACAAAACACACAAAAAGGGGGGGTTCACACTATTCTCCCCAAAATATCTATCATGTTTTTATATTTTTGCTCAATCACAATCATTCTCTTTCTCATAATGTCCATTTCGCTACTGCATTCCATGATTTCCTGAATGATTATTTTGGCGCTGGCACTCGAGAATGGCGGATTTGGACTTCCTGACACACCCCCACGTTCAGTCCCTAAAACAAAAAAAAAGTTTTTACACTAGGCAGGCCTACATCTGTATTTACCTTGAAGTTGTGGTGACAGACACTGACCTGTTGTGCTGATAAGCTCCACCTCTCCTTCCTCCACCTCCCCTTCCTCCACCTCCGCTTCCTGAACCTGCTGATCTTGGTCTGCTTTGGGAGCTTCGGGGAGTTTCTGTGGTGTTGGGTTACTCGTCTCCTGAGCATGGTGTCCTCCCAGTCTCCTCTCCCCTATGGGAATTTACAACAAAATTTATACTTTAGCACACAGACTTTTTTAAGGCCTGAAAAGGGATCCTCAATGTTTTGAAGTGGGGTACAATTGATATTTGGCCCTGAGTTCCAACATGAACATATGTGATCTTGCAAACTCAACAAAGCAACATGTTATTTTTGAGGACATTCACAAATACACTTGGATAACCACCAAGGTATCCACTGGACCACCTGTGTGTGACACCATTAATAAATTTGGTCATGTGGTCCAGAGTATAGTATCTTGATCAAGAACAAAAAAAAGTACACAACTGCTGGAGTGTCATCTCCTTTACCCAGAATACAGTTTATTCTTTCAGTCACATTCTAAATTTCCTTACAACACATCATCTAGCCAACAATGTGTAGATAAACATTGTTGAAGTAAAATGAGGCATGCCCACATGTAGTTTACGTGGATATGTGCCAAACATGTTTGGGGGAAGAGCAGCAAGTTATTGGTCAAAACATTGGGCAAATAAGTGGACTCCCCACTTAACCTAAAAGATGAGATTTCAAAATGTGAACCCAGTCAAGCCAAGCACATGTTGCAAAACATGGAAGAATACATATTACAATGTGAAAGAACACAGTAAAATATACTTACTTTTTTCTATGCTTTTTATAAGCTTCTTATACTGCTCCGGGCTCACTGATCTTGAGGTCTGACCACCTTTTACGGAGTTGTTCCTTGGATCTCCTGACCCCATATTTGTTATAAAGACTCTTCGCCACTTTGTCCATAATTTGTGACTTCCGGAGATTAGGGGTGTCGTATGGGCCATGCTTGCCGTCGTAATCCTTCCTCCGCAGAATGTCCACCATCTCCGCCATCTCAGAAAAAGACATATTAGTCGCCTTGTATCTTTTTTTACAGGATCGGGACGTTTCCGCCTCCGGGCTTTCCCCGTCGGTAATTTCAACTAAGGAAGCCACCTGTGTCTGCGACATGTCGCCGTCTCACACTGTGCGCCGATCGTTAAGGGGCGGGGAAATGCAGAAAAAGTCCATCATGGGCGGGCGACGAGGGCGGAGTTACACGCATGTGCAGGGTATAAAAAGGGGAAAGAAGTTATTAGGGATGCGCGGAGTAAGGACGACCGGAAGTGAACCCACGAACTGAACTAAGGTAAGAAGGGAACTCGGGCCTGCAGTGGCATATTAATGGGTCATGATTGTAAAGGGCAATATTGTGATAAGTTGAGGAGAATCAATTCTGATCCTTTTTTTTTTTTGTACTTGCTGATCCTAATAGATGCATAAACTAAGAGAGCCGGAGGTGATGCTTGTTTTTATTGAAAAGTATAAGGAACAGCGCAACCTTTGGGAGCTCAAACACCCTGCGTATCACAAAAGTGATGTACGACGGGCAACTATTACCAAATTAGCCGAGAATATGAAGCCATGGATCCCAGATGCAGACTACACTATGATCAATAATAAAATCAAGAACCTGCGCAATTCTTATAAAAAAAAAATTCAAGGAAGTGCGCCAGTCCAAGAGATCAGGAGCAGCAGCCGACGATGTAGTAAAGCCCAAGCTGTGGTACTACAGACATCTCCAATTTCTGGATGACCAGATTGAGGCCAGGGAATCTATTTCCAGCCTTCCCTCAACCCTTCCTTCCACCCTTCCCTCCAGCGTTCCTCCCACCCTTCCCTCCACCCCTGCAGAGGCGGAGGAGGAGCCTCCTGAGCTCGAAGAGCCAGATCTTCGCATCTTCAGCCAGGTATAGTATTTTTGATGCTAATTATTGTCCACTAAGTAATATTGAGTTGAACTGTTTTGATTAGCCATAAATGATCCCACCCCCCCCCACCCCCCCTCCAAAATAAACCAGTAATGAGATCAAAATTGTGTGTGATTGATTCCTCAAATAATATAAATTTACATTTTATTTTATAAACAGGATGAGGCAAGCCAGGAGGAAGAGGGTCAGGAGTGTGACAGGCAGGAGGAGGCAGGGCCCAGTGGGACTCAGCAGGTCCCCAGGCCTAGTGGCAGCACCGTCTCCCAAGTGGCTCCCCTCCACGTCAGACCACCAAAACAACGGCGGATGACACAAGTGGAGGAGGAGTCACTAAAGATGATTCAGGAGGCTGCTGCCATTATGAGGGCCCCCCTCAACCCTACGGAGGGGTTTAGCACCTATCTCTCAGATAAGCTGCTGAGAATGGAGGCGGGACAACGGGCCCTTTGTGAGCACCTTATCTACACGGCCGTACACATGGGGGCGAGGGGACAGCTGACTGAGGCCACCCATATCTCACATCAGCCCAATCCCTCTCCTCCTTCTCCTCCTCCTCCTGCCACATCACCACCCACAGTGGCCCAGCCTGCAAGGGTGCGTGGACGGGGCCGTGGAGAGAACGCTGCAGAGAGGCGTGGAAGGAAGGCTACAAGGAAGAGCAGGAGGTGATTCCCTGGCCTCGAGCTGCTCATCCAGAAATTGAAGGTTGATGGAGTACCACAGCTTGGGATGATGTATGTCTTTGGCTGCTGCTCCTGATTTCATGCTGTTGTTGATTTTATTATTGATCATAGTCAGGTCTGCATTTGGGATCTAATGACTTTATATTCTCTGCTAATTTGGGAATAGTTGCCCTTCGGTTTTTGATTTGTTTTTTTCCGAAATAAAGGGAACTTTGATTTCAGGCAACCTACATGCCTGATGTGTTTTTTTGAGAAGTAGCAAAAGGATTGCATAAATACAATGTATAATTGAGAACAAGGGACACCAACCTCCATGATTTTTCAAAAATTAAATATTATGTTGTTCTGAGAAATTGACACACCAAAAAATGCACAACAAATTTTAAGAGTCAAAAAAAAAAGGTGTAATTTGTGAGGTCGGCCTTGAAGAATTTTACTAACTATTCCTAAGATCACTAGAAAAAAGAAAGGCATACATTTGTCAGAACTCAGGAGAAAGTTCTGCTGCCAAAATGACATTTTAAAGACCGTTCGAAAGCAAAAAAACATGCGCTGCATTAAACGAAGCAATAACTTGCAGAATGACGAATGTGCTCTCTCCATTAGGAATGCTAGTTTTACAAGAACGAGCGCTCCCGTCTCCTAATTCAGTCTGAGCATGCGTGGGTTTTTTAACCGATGGACTTGCCCATAGACGATCGGAAATTCCCATCGGTTTTTTATCCATCGGAAAATTTTAAAACAAGTTCTATTTTTTCCAACCGATGGAAAAAAGACCGATGGGTACCATACATGATCAGTTGGTCTGATGAAAACCATCCATCGGACGGTTTTCATCAGTTAAACCGATCGTGTGTACGGGGCTTTAGATGTATTCTTGTGAATTACACTAATGGCTTGTATATACAGAATGTCAGTTTCAATTGGGTTTTGGTCCTTTGAAAGCATGTGACAAAATAACAAAACAAAAAACAATTGCAGATGATGTATTCATATTTGGTATGGAGCTTGGCCTAACTTTTTACTCCTTCTGGAATGATTCATGATTTAGTGCTTTTATTCAGTGTGTAATTCATCAAACCAATTGAATATGAAGCTATTTACCAATATGTGCTGCATTTACCCCAAAGACTCACCACGTGGACGTTGTAATTGTAGTTTCTGTTTTTAAAATCTCTTTCTGTAGAAAGCTTAGAGTGAGGTAGTCCTTGCCCAGACAAAAGGTTTTGCATAGTTTTCATTATTGCTTCAGATAACCTTAAACCCAGTTAGAAGAAAAATTATAACAAAATAGTTTTTGAATCAGTGAATGAAAGAAATCAACAAAGGGATCTGTCAAATATGCTGGAATACAGAAAGCAAATCTTAACACTTTTTACAATTCCGAATAGTTTGTATTCAATTGCATAAAACGTAAGGTGCATGTTGTACACATTTTCTTAATGTGTTATGGTTAGAACTAAGAGAAAATCCAATCCACAGGGTCATATTTATAAAGAAGCATGTTTGACATTTACCAAACATTCACTGCAGATGAATCTTCATGGTGCATGTGTTTTTTGTTTTTGTTTTTTTTTTATAAATATGGAACGCTTCAAGAATTTGCATCTTATCCTTGAGCTGGGGCCATGCTAATCTTCTCTGTATTGTTCCAATTTTAGTATATGTGCTGCCGAAGCAAGCACAATGGTGCATGTGTTTTAACCGATTGCAGTCCGCCCCACGAACATTTACTGCTGAAGGGCGGCCGCTGTGCCCTGGATCATGTATCTGGTACATGATCAGCCCTTCCGAGTAAAGAGTGCATGCTGCCCTGACTGTGTTGTTATTTCTGACAGCACAAGCCGATCAGCGGGTCCCAGCCAATGATTGATCGCCAAGACCTGCTGATTGCCTGTCATTTACGGAAGAGAGCTCTGTGTTGCAAAAAGATCTGAACAAATATAATGGGTTGGGCAAATACATGGCAAATGAGGTTTAATGTAGAAAAATGTAAAATAATGCATTTGGGTGGCAAAAAGTTGAATGCAATCTATACACTGGGGGGAGAACCTCTAGGGGAATCTAGGATGGAAAAGGACCTGGGGGTCCTAGTAGATTACAGGCTCAGCAACGGCATGCAAAATCAAACTGCTGCTAACAAAGCAAACAGAATATTGGCATGCATTAAAAAGGGGATTAACTCCAGAGATAAAACAATAATTCTCCCACGCTACAAGGCTCTGGTCCAGCCGCACCTGGAGTATGCTGTCCAGTTCTGGGCACCAGTCCTCAGGAAGGATGTACTGGAAATGGAGAGAGTACAAAGAAGGGCAACAAAGATAATAAAGGGTCTGGAGAATATTAGTTATGAGTAGAGTTGAGCGGACACCTGGATGTTCGGGTTCGACGGGTTCGGCCGAACTTCGGAAAAAAGTTTGGGTTCGGGACCGAACTTTAACCCGAACCCGGACCCGAACCCGAACCCCATTGAAGTCAATGGGGACCCGGACTTCTAAGGACTAAAAAGGCTCTAAAAAAGTAATGGAAAGGGCTAGAGGGCTGCAAATGGCAGAAAAATGTTGTTAAGAGCATGGCAAGTGCTCTGCAAACAAATGTGGATAGGGAAATAACTTAAAATAATATAAAAAAAATAAAAATAAAAAATAATAATCTTGACCTAGGAGGACGAGGTCCATATGGAGTAGGAGGTTGAGGTGGCGGTGGATGTGGCTGTGTAGGTGGAAGCGGCGGTGGAGGAGGACGAGGTAGCCAACACTGATTCAAAAATACAACAATGGCTGGGTAAGGCCGGTGATGTGTCGAATTCTGTCCCCCGTCAAATAGTGTCCACCCTGTACTGCGCTTGCTCAGTATGTAGGACAAGGGGATTTCGAAAATCTCCCAAGACGAACGGCGCCTGCGTGGTGAGTTCAGGTGAAGGCCACACCATCCGTGGTTCAAGCCGAGCCAAGTGAGGCCGTGCCCGAAGCGTGGCGATCGAACCGAGCCCGTGAGGGGCCCTGTTACTATGTGCTACCGTATGTCCACTTGGATCGTGGGGCTTGAACCTGCACTCACAGCGCAGGCGCCGTTCATCTTCGGAGATTTTGTGAATCTCCTTGTCCTCTGTACTGCGCAAGCGCTGCGCCTTCGCAGTATGGGCCGGACACAATCCGATGGCCGGACAGTTTTTGTCACAACACCGGTATACATGTCTATTCTGCACAAGGTACGGACAAGTCCTGTGGGATCCATGCCTGGTTCATTTTAATGAACGTGAGCTTGTCCACATTGGCTCTGGACAGGCGGCTGCGCTTGTCTGCGATAACGCCCCCTGCCGTGCTAAATACACGTTCAGATAATACACTGGCTGCAGGGCAGGCCAGCACCTCCAAGGCATAAAGGGCAAGCTCAGGCCATGTGCCCAATTTGGAGACCCAGAAGTTAAAAGGGGCAGACCCGTCATCCAGTACGTGTAGGCCTGTGGACATATACTGCTCAACCATGTTGGTGAAATGCTGCCTCCTGCTAAGACGTTCCATCTCAGCTGGTGGTGCTGGTTGTTGTGGCATGCTGACAAGGTTTTCCACATTTCAGCCATGCTAACCCTGCCTTCTGAGGTGCTGCCGGTGCCCCGGCTGCGTTGGCGACCTCTATCTCCTCCTCTGCCTTCGCCTTGTGCTTCCACCGTACGCCCGCTGTCAGGTGGGAATGCCACCAGCAGCGCGTCTACCAGCGTGCGCTGGTACTCGCGCATCTTACGATCCCGCTCCAGTGAGGGAATTAAGGACGGTACGTTGTCCTTGTAACGGGGATCCAGCAGGGTGGCCACCCAGTAATCAGCACCAGTTAAAATGTGGGCAACTCGGCGGTCATTGTGGAAACACTGCAGCATGTAATCGCTCATGTGTGCCAGGCTGCCCAGAGGCAAAGAAAAGCTGTCCTCTGTGGGAGGTGTATCGTCTGTGTCCTCTGTATCCCCCCAGCCATGCACCAGTGATGGCCACGAGCTGGTCTGGGTGCCTCCCTGCTGTGAAAATGGCTCCTCCTCCTCCTCCTCCATCTCCTCCTCCACCTCGTCATCCTCCAGAACTGTGCCCTTTCTGCCGGACAATTGTGTACCTGGCGTTTGTTGGTGCAGGAACCCAACCTCGTAGCCACTTGTGAAAGACTGCCCTGAAAGCCTTTGAAATGATCCCGCTTCCTCCTCCTCCTCCTCATCCTCCTGTGCCACATCCTCTTCCATCATCGCCGAAGCGTTTTTTCAAGGAGGCATAGAACTGGGATAGTAACGCTAAGAAAGGCGTCATTGGCACTGGACATGTTGGTGGAGTACTCGAAACAGCGCAACAAGGCACACAGGTCTCGCATGGAGGCCCAGTTATTGGTGGTGAAGTGGTGCTGTTCCGCAGAGCGACTCACGCGTGATTGCTGCAGCTGAAACTCCACTATCGCCTGCTGCTGCTCGCACAGTCTGGCCAGCATGTGCAAGGTGGAGTTCCACCTTGTGGGCATGTCACATATGAGGCGGTGAGCGGGAAGGCCGAAGTTACGCTGCAGCGCTGACAGGCGAGCAGCAGCAGGGTGAGAACGCCGAAAGTGCGCACACACAGCCCGCACTTTCTGCAGCAGCTCTGGCATATTGGGGTAATTTTTAAGGAGCCTCTGGACCACCAAGTTCAGCACATGCGCCAGGCAAGGGATGTGCGTCAAACCGGCTAGGCCCAGAGCTGCTACGAGATTTCGCCCATTATCGCACACCACCAGGCCGGGCTTGAGGCTCACTGACAGCAACCACTCATTGGTCTGTTGTTCCATGTCCCTCCACAACTCCTGCGCGGTGTGGGGTTTTTCCCCCAAACAGGAAAGTTTTAAAACTGCCTGCTGTCGTTTACCCCTGGCTGTGCTGAAGTTGGTGGTGAAGGTGTTACGCTGACCGGATGAGGAGGCGGTAGAGGATGAGGAAGCGGAGTAGGAGGAGTTAGCAACAGGAGGCAAACTGAAGCGCCCTGCAATCCTCGGTGGTGGAAGGACATGCGCCAAACTGCTATCTGCCTCAGGCCCAGCCGCCACTGCATTTACCCAGTGTGCTGTTAGGGAGATATAACGTCCCTGACCGTGGTTACTGGTCCACGCATCCGTAGTTAGGTGGACCTTGCCACAGATGGCGTTGCGCAGTGCACACCTGATTTTGTCCCCCACTTGGTTGTGCAGGGAAGGGATGGCTCGCCTGGAAAAGTAGTGGCGGCTGGGCACGACGTACTGTGGGACAGCCAATGCCATCAGGCTTTTAAAACTCTGCGTCTCCACCAGACGGAATGACAGCATTTCAAAGGCCAGGAGTTTTGAAATGCTGGCATTCAGGGCCAGGGATCGCGGGTGGCTAGGGGGGTACTTCCTCTTCCGCTCCAATGTTTGGGAGATAGAGAGCTGAACGCTTCCATGGGACATTGTGGAGATGGTTGGTGACCCAGGTGGTAGTGTTGCTGGCAGATCCTCTGTTTGCGGGGTGGCAGGTGCCACTGTCACTACAGAGGTGGATGAAGAGGCCGAGACTGCAGCAGAAGAGGAAGCAGGAGGAGCCAGAGACCTTTCTTGGTTTTTGAGGTGTCTACTCCACTGCAGCTCGTGCTTTGCACTTAGATGCCTGGTCATGCAGGTTGTGCTCAGGTTGAGAACGTTTATGCCTCGCTTCAGGCTCTGATTGCACAGCGTGCAAACCACTCGTGTCTTGTCATCAGCACATTGTGTGAAGAACTGTCACGCTAGGGAACTCCTTGGACCTGGCTTTGGTGTGCTCGGTCCCTTGCTGCGTTGGGCAGTAGCAGACATACTGTCTAGGGGACGGACGCTCCGCTTTTGCACCCTGCTCCCTCTTCTGCTGTGCTGGTGGCTCTGTGCGACCACCGCCTCTTCCTCCAAACTACACTGGTCACCTGCATAACGTTGATTCCATGTGGGGTCGAGGACCTCATCATCCTCCACATCATCTTCCACCCAGTCTTCACCCCTGCCCTCCTTGTCTGTCTGCACAATTGCGAAAGCAGCAGCAGTTGGCACCTGTGTTTCGTCATCATCCGAGACGTACTGCGATGGTCCTCCCATGTACTCATCATGAAACATAAGTGGTTGGGCATCGGTGCACTCAATCTCTTCCACTTCTGGGGCAGGGCTAGGTGGATGGCCCTGGGAAACCATGCTAACAGAGTCATCGAAAAGCAGAAGAGACTGCTGCATGATTTGGGGCTCAGACTGCTTGGCTGATTTGCAAGGGGGTGAGGTGAAAGACTGATGGACATGGGTTTCAGGTGCCAACTCTGTTCTTTCATCAGAAGAGTGGGTGGGAGACAATGTGAAGGAACCCGAGGCACTGTCAGCAACCCAATCTACTATCGCCTGTACTTGTCCTGGCCTAAACATTCGTACAGCCTCATTAGGCGCGACAAAATACCGCCGCAGGCTCGGTCGCCTACTCGCACCTGAGGAAGGTGTTTCACTTGTGCGTGTATCTGGCACAGATCCACCACGTCCTCTCCCTGCAACAGGAGCTCCACCAGCAGCACCACGACCGGGGCCACCACGTCCCTTTGACCTTCTCCTCATATTTTCCAAATTTAGGATCTTGCCCTAAATGGGTGTTTTTGGAAGAGCAGAACACACCCACAGTACGTAACCGCTGAATCGCACAGCTACAGAACTGCAGAAAATGCTATTCAAAAAAAATGTTGTTTTTTTTAGTATAGCACAGTAGGAGAAAACTATATAGAAATTGTTTATTTCACACACCTCCAAATATGTATAACACACTGCAAACTATTTTTTGTGCCCCTAAACAGCGTTTTTTGGAAGAGCAGAACACACCCACAGTACGTAACCGATGAATCGCACAGCTACAGAACTGCAGAAAATGCTATTCAAAAAAAAATTTGTTTTTTTAGTATAGCACAGTAGGAGAAAACTATATAGAAATTGTTTATTTCACACACCTCCAAATATGTATAACACACTGAAAACTATTTTTTGTGCCCCTAAACGGCGTTTTTTGGAAGAGCAGAACACACCCACAGTACGTAACCGCTGAATCGCACAGCTACAGAACTGCAGAAAATGCTATTCAAAAAAATGTTTTTTTTTTAGTATAGCACAGTAGAAGAAAACTATTTAGAAATTGTTTATTTCACACACCTCCAAATATGTATAACACACTGCAAACTATTTTTTGTGCCCCTAAACGGCGTTTTTTGGAAGAGCAGAACACCCACAGTACGTAACCGCTGAATCGCACAGCTACAGAACTGCAGAAAATGCTATTCAAAAAAAATGTTTTTTTTTTTAGTATAGCACAGTAGAAGAAAACTATTTAGAAATTGTTTATTTCACACACCTCCAAATATGTATAACACACTGCAAACTATTTTTTGTGCCCCTAAACAGCGTTTTTTGGAAGAGCAGAACACACCCACAGTACGTAACCGATGAATCGCACAGCTACAGAACTGCAGAAAATGCTATTCAAAAAAAATTTTGTTTTTTTAGTATAGCACAGTAGGAGAAAACTATATAGAAATTGTTTATTTCACACACCTCCAAATATGTATAACACACTGAAAACTATTTTTTGTGCCCCTAAACGGCGTTTTTTGGAAGAGCAGAACACACCCACAGTACGTAACCGCTGAATCGCACAGCTACAGAACTGCAGAAAATGCTATTCAAAAAAATGTTTTTTTTTTAGTATAGCACAGTAGAAGAAAACTATTTAGAAATTGTTTATTTCACACACCTCCAAATATGTATAACACACTGCAAACTATTTTTTGTGCCCCTAAACGGCGTTTTTTGGAAGAGCAGAACACCCACAGTACGTAACCGCTGAATCGCACAGCTACAGAACTGCAGAAAATGCTATTCAAAAAAAATGTTTTTTTTTTTAGTATAGCACAGTAGAAGAAAACTATTTAGAAATTGTTTATTTCACACACCTCCAAATATGTATAACACACTGCAAACTATTTTTTGTGCCCCTAAACGGCGTTTTTTGGAAGAGCAGGACACACCCACAGTACGTAACCGCTGAATCGCACAGCTACAGAACTGCAGAAAATGCTATTCAAAAAAAATGATTTTTTTTTTAGTATAGCACAGTAGAAGAAAACTATTTAGAAATTGTTTATTTCACACACCTCCAAATATGTATAACACACTGCAAACTATTTTTTGTGCCCCTAAACAGCGTTTTTTGGAAGAGCAGAACACACCCACAGTACCGAACCGCTGAATCGCACAGCTACAGAACTGCAGAAAATGCTATTCCAAAAAAATGTTGTTTTTTTAGTATAGCACAGTAGGAGAAAACTATATAGAAATTGTTTATTTCACACACCTCCAAATATGTATAACACACTGCAAACTATTTTTTGTGCCCCTAAACGGCGTTTTTTGGAAGAGCAGAACACACCCACAGTACCGAACCGCTGAATCGCACAGCTACAGAACTGCAGAAAATGCTATTCCAAAAAAAAATTGTTTTTTAGTATAGCACAGTAGGAGAAAACTATATAGAAATTGTTTATTTCACACACCTCCAAATATGTATAACACACTGTAAAAAAAAGAGGAAAATCCGAATTGCCCTGCCCAACTCCTCTAATCTCAGCGCTAAGGAGCAATATAAGCTCTACACCAGTCTAACAGATCCAGGTATATGGTGAAAAATAATTAATAAATGAATAGGTGGACAAAAGATGTCCATCAGCAGCCACTTAAAACAATAAAAATATTAAACAAAAATGATGTATCAAAAAACTGTATAGCAAGCAACAGTAAAAATTGCATCAAAGTAGCGCTAAAATCAGTTAATAAAAACCAACTTGTGAATATATATATAAAAATACATATGAAAATACATAGATAGGGAGAGCTTGATTGAAGCAAAAGGACACAATGACTAAGCATGAAAGGTCCGTAAAATATGAGAGTCTATGGGAAGTGGGAGAAATAAATCAAAATCACTTTTCACGCGATGGGTGACCTCTCTCCAAAGATAACTTCACAGATATATTCCACACACCCCTTAGGGGTTTAAACTCACCACAATGATGAAAATAATATGCCTGAACGATATCCAAACTATTTTTTGTGCCCCTAAACAGCGTTTTGTGGAAGAGCAGAACACACCCACAGTACGTAACCGCTGAATCGCACAGCTACAGAACTGCCGAAAATGCTATTCAAAAAAAATGTTTTTTTTTTAGTATAGCACAGTAGGAGAAAACTATATAGAAATTGTTTATTTCACACACCTCCAAATATGTATAACACACTGCAAACTATTTTTTGTGCCCGAAACTGCGTTTTTTGGAAGAGCAGAACACACCCACAGTACGTAAGCGCTGAATCGCACAGCTACAGAACTGCAGAAAATGCTATTCAAAAAAAATTTTGTTTTTTTAGTATAGCACAGTAGGAGAAAACTATATAGAAATTGTTTATTTCACACACCTCCACATATGTATAACACACTGCAAACTATTTTTTGTGCCCCTGAATGGCTCTTTTTGCAAGCGTACATTAAAGTGCAATTTTTTTTTTTTTTTTTTTTGCCCTAAACGGGTCTTTTTTTGCACGAGCAAAATAAAATGCTTTTTTTTTTTTTTTTGCCCTATGGGTCTTTTGGAAAAGAGCACAATAAAGTGCCTTTTTTTTCCCCCTAAAAGTTAGATTTTCTCTGACACTGGGCTCATGGCAGTGTAAAAAGACTGCACTGCAACACAAACAGGTAAACCTATGCAGATCGCTGATTTTAATCTCTGAATCTGGACTCCTATATAATATTGTCTCTCCCTGAAAGCACCAACAGGAACCTGGCCCTACACTACACTATCTCTCTATCTTTTCCCTCAGATTGTAGAATCAGGACTACCTCATCTATTTTTCTATCTCTCCCTAAAAGCAGCAGCAGCAGACTAGATCCTCTCCCTATCTATTCTGAAGCAGAGTGACGTGTGTGCTGTGTGCCTCTAGCTTATATAGAAGCTGGGTCACATGTTGCACTGACCAATCACAGCCATGCCATTAGTAGGCATGGCTATGATGGCCTCTAAGGGCACACCAGCTAATCAAAAGGCGATTGGCTGGCCCCTGAAGCATTTCTAAATGCGTAATTAGATTGCCGAACCTGAACCCGAACCCGGACTTTTGGGCAAAGTCCGGGTTCGGGTTCAGGTTCGGGAAAAAGCTAAAGTTCGGTACGGACCTGAACTTTACAGTTCGGGTTCGCTCAACACTAGTTATGAGGAAAGGTTGCGAGCACTGAACTTATTCTCTCTGGAGAAGAGACGCTTGAGAGGGGATATGATTTCAATTTACAAATACCATACTGGTGACCCCACAATAGGGATAAAAAGTTTTTGCAGAAGGACACGTGGCCACTCATTAAAATTAGAAGAAAAGAGGTTTAACCTTAAACTACGTAGAGGGTTCTTTACTCTAAGAGTGGCAAGGATGTGGAATTCCCTTCAACAGGCACCGGAACGACCACAACAGACAGGGATATACAATGTAATACTGACATATAATCACACACATAGGTTGGACTTGATGGACTTGTGTCTTTTTTCAACCTCACCTACTATGTAACTATGTAAACAACGGGGGTGTGGCTTGGCAGTGGATGTAGCCAGACATGCATCGTGTGAGCTCCGCCGAGAGTCCGTATCATTATCCTGCTTACAACAGCTGTTTACTCTCCTTCGGTATTTCATTGCCCTCCGGTACTGCCTGACATTGTAGCCCATCTGCCACTGTATTTGTCGACTGCGGGGGAGATGTCTAAACGGGGATCTGCGGCCCGCTCGGTTCCGAACCACGCGATCCAAGATGGCGGCGCCACAAAGAAATCGGCTAAGGAGAAATATAGGGAGGCCGCGCAGAAGCGTTTCTCCCCGAGTGGCACGCAAGAACTGCCTGAGGTGGGACGGAGGATCATAGCAGCTCCCAGTTGGATGCAGACGACACAGTACCTCTGAAGGACCCGATGCTGCCTGTGCTGCCATGGGAAGCAGTGATTTCTACCCCTGACACTAATAACTTGCAGGCGGCTGCATCCGCAGGCCTGACTGGGCCCGAACCCAGTTTGTGGGATATTCTCTCTGCGGTTACGTCTTGTAACCTTTCCATCACTGTTCTGGAATCAGAGATAAAGGGGATGAAGGCTGAGATGTCCTACATGCGCCAGGACATGCAAAAGTTGCGGGACCGCACTACTGCCGTTGAAGGGCGCATTAGTACCATTGAGGATGACTGGGCATCCAAGCAGAGGGAGTCGCACGCTCAGCAGTTACTGGTGGCTAAACATGCTGCGAGACGCGACGAATTGGAAAATAGACTTCACAGGAACAATGTTAGAGCCATAGGTATCCCCGAAAAGATGGAAGGAAAGAATCCGGTTAATTTTATAGAACACTGGTTATTTGAAAAATTTGGGAAGGATTCGTTTTCCATAATATTTGCTGTTGAGCGTGCGCACCGGGTCCCCTCAAGGCCGTTACCCCCGGGTAGTCCCCCAGAGCCTTTTTTGTTTAAGCTGCTCAATTACAAGGACCAAGATGTTATTCTTTCCAAGGCCCGCACCATGGGAGATGCCCTGGTGATGGACAATTCAAAAATTTCCCTGTTTCTGGACTTCTCCACAGAGGTACAGAAGCAAAGAGCCCAGTTTAATGATGCGAAGAAAAGGCTCCGTTCCCTGGAGTTACAATATGCCATGCTCTACCCTGCACGCTTACGGGTGGTGGCCAGGGATGAAGTGCATTTTTTTGAGAAACCCACGCTAGCAATGCAATGGCTGGATAGGGAGGAGCGTTCCCTGAGAGAAGAGCTGGGCAGACGGCGGAGGGCAACTTGATTATCCTTCCCTTACATTTCAGCATTTGGAATACATTACCTTTCAATGTGAACTGAACAGTTAGTATACAGTACTCCTGTTATGGCGGAGGACAGCGCTCACAAGGTGTGGCAATAACACCTATGTTGTTTGATACAGCAAAAGGCCTGTTGCCTATTGGCTCTTTCATGTCGGCTACTGAACTTAGCCCCCCAGACCAAGTCCTTCGTGGACAATACAGTTTTTGTTTTTTTTGCTTGTTCAGGACCCAGTTGGTCCACATGATTTCTACCTGCCTAACTTTTTTCTTTTTAGGATCCATTCCTTGGCTCAGAGACTGCTCCCTACCTTCTGTACTGTCCTAAACCAGAGCTTGCCTGTTTTTGCAGGATACTTCATAGATATTGCCATGTTCTTGTCTCTTATGTTACTGCTTCATATTTCTCATATATGTATATTAGCTCCTCATGGTTAAGCAAAGTGTTATAACTAGCTGGAACATCAGGGGCCTTGGAGACAGAGTGAAACGATTGGCGGTGCTTCATATCATCAAACGACTAGGTTCCTCTGTGGTGTGTCTGCAGGAGACCCATATGTCCCCTGGCCAGGAGTCCCCGGTTTCAGTTAAATTGTTTGGTACCCAGTTCCACTCCGCCTTTTCTTCATATGCCTTTTGCATGTACGACCTCGCTCATTGACCCATATGGTCGGTTCGTCTTTTTACTATGCTGCCTAGATGACCTGCAATGTATTATTATGAATGTGTATATACCGCCTCCCTTTTCAGCGGAGGATCTTAAAACTCTGGCTACCTTTTTGTCGCACCACCCTGGTTTCCCCGCGATTAGGGATGAGCTTCGTGTTCGAGTCGAACATACGTTCGACTCGAACATTGGCTGTTCGATCGTTCGACGAAGATCGAACGATTTGGGCCGTTCGCGCCAAATTCGAGTGACGCGAACGGCCCACAATGCACTACGCCATCGCAGTGTCATCCAGGCGCTGTGATTGGCCAAGCATGCACTGTGACCCCGCATGCTTGGCCAATCACAGCGCCGGCAGCGAGGAGAGCAATGATTGGCCACAGGCAGGATGCCTGTGGCCAATTATTGCTGAGGGTGTTTAGTACACGCCCCACACTATAAAAGGCCGCCAGCACGGCGGCCTAGTGTAGTGTGTTCCGGAGCAGGGATAGAGTAGCATAGGCAGGGACAGTGACTGTTATTTCTTTCTTGCTTAACCTGGATTCCTTTAGTTTAGGGAAAGAGAAGGATAGGTAGGGAGAGTGTCAGTGTGTTTTGTGCTTCTGCTATAGTGTGCTTAAAAAAAAACATTTATTCTAGGGACAGAAAACTCTAGGTAGGGACAGTGTCAGTTTCTTTCACTCTGCAAGTCCTTGTTTCCAGGGACCTGGAAGGACAGTGAGTGAATTGTCCTTTTGCTATATTGTGATTAAAAAAAACATTTATTCTAGGGACAGAAAACTCTAGGTAGGGACAGTGTCAGTTTCTTTCACTCTGCAAGTCCTTGTTTCCAGGGACCTGGAAGGACAGTGAGTGAATTGTCCTTTTGCTATATTGTGATTAAAAAAAACATTTATTCTAGGGACAGAAAACTCTAGGTAGGGACAGTGTCAGTTTCTTTCACTCTGCAAGTCCTTGTTTCCAGGGACCTGGAAGGACAGTGAGTGAATTGTCCTTTTGCTATATTGTGATTAAAAAAAACATTTATTCTAGGGACAGAAAACTCTAGGTAGGGACAGTGTCAGTTTCTTTCACTCTGCAAGTCCTTGTTTCCAGGGACCTGGAAGGACAGTGAGTGAATTGTCCTTTTGCTATATTGTGATTAAAAAAAACATTTATTCTAGGGACAGAAAACTCTAGGTAGGGACAGTGTCAGTTTCTTTCACTCTGCAAGTCCTTGTTTCCAGGGACCTGGAAGGACAGTGAGTGAATTGTCCTTTTGCTATATTGTGATTAAAAAAAACATTTATTCTAGGGACAGAAAACTCTAGGTAGGGACAGTGTCAGTTTCTTTCACTCTGCAAGTCCTTGTTTCCAGGGACCTGGAAGGACAGTGAGTGAATTGTCCTTTTGCTATATTGTGATTAAAAAAAACATTTATTCTAGGGACAGAAAACTCTAGGTAGGGACAGTGTCAGTTTCTTTCACTCTGCAAGTCCTTGTTTCCAGGGACCTGGAAGGACAGTGAGTGAATTGTCCTTTTGCTATATTGTGATTAAAAAAAACATTTTTTTCTAGGGACAGAAAACTGTAGGTAGGGAGAGTATTTTTTTTCTTTCACTCTGCAAGTCCTTGTTTCCAGGGACCTGTAAGGACAGTGAGTTAATTGTCCTTGTGCTATATTGTGCTGAAAAAAACATTTATTCCAGGGACAGAAAACTCTAGGTAGGGACAGTGTCAGTTTCTTTCACTCTGCAAGTCCTTGTTTCCAGGGACCTGGAAGGACAGTGAGTGAATTGTCCTTTTGCTATATTGTGATTAAAAAAAACATTTATTCTAGGGACAGAAAACTCTAGGTAGGGACAGTGTCAGTTTCTTTCACTCTGCAAGTCCTTGTTTCCAGGGACCTGGAAGGACAGTGAGTGAATTGTCCTTTTGCTATATTGTGATTAAAAAAAACATTTATTCTAGGGACAGAAAACTCTAGGTAGGGACAGTGTCAGTTTCTTTCACTCTGCAAGTCCTTGTTTCCAGGGACCTGGAAGGACAGTGAGTGAATTGTCCTTTTGCTATATTGTGATTAAAAAAAACATTTATTCTAGGGACAGAAAACTCTAGGTAGGGACAGTGTCAGTTTCTTTCACTCTGCAAGTCCTTGTTTCCAGGGACCTGGAAGGACAGTGAGTGAATTGTCCTTTTGCTATATTGTGATTAAAAAAAACATTTATTCTAGGGACAGAAAACTCTAGGTAGGGACAGTGTCAGTTTCTTTCACTCTGCAAGTCCTTGTTTCCAGGGACCTGGAAGGACAGTGAGTGAATTGTCCTTTTGCTATATTGTGATTAAAAAAAACATTTTTTTCTAGGGACAGAAAACTGTAGGTAGGGAGAGTATTTTTTTTCTTTCACTCTGCAAGTCCTTGTTTCCAGGGACCTGTAAGGACAGTGAGTTAATTGTCCTTGTGCTATATTGTGCTGAAAAAAACATTTATTCCAGGGACAGAAAACTCTAGGTAGGGACAGTGTCAGTTTCTTTCACTCTGCAAGTCCTTGTTTCCAGGGACCTGGAAGGACAGTGAGTGAATTGTCCTTTTGCTATATTGTGATTAAAAAAAACATTTTTTTCTAGGGACAGAAAACTGTAGGTAGGGAGAGTGTTTTTTTTCTTTCACTCTGCAAGTCCTTGTTTCCAGGGACCTGTAAGGACAGTGAGTTAATTTTCCTTGTGCTATATTGTGATTAAAAAAAACATTTATTCTAGGGACAGAAAACTCTAGGTAGGGACAGTGTCAGTTTCTTTCACTCTGCAAGTCCTTGTTTCCAGGGACCTGGAAGGACAGTGAGTGAATTGTCCTTTTGCTATATTGTGATTAAAAAAAACATTTATTCTAGGGACAGAAAACTCTAGGTAGGGACAGTGTCAGTTTCTTTCACTCTGCAAGTCCTTGTTTCCAGGGACCTGGAAGGACAGTGAGTGAATTGTCCTTTTGCTATATTGTGATTAAAAAAAACATTTATTCTAGGGACAGAAAACTCTAGGTAGGGACAGTGTCAGTTTCTTTCACTCTGCAAGTCCTTGTTTCCAGGGACCTGGAAGGACAGTGAGTGAATTGTCCTTTTGCTATATTGTGATTAAAAAAAACATTTATTCTAGGGACAGAAAACTCTAGGTAGGGACAGTGTCAGTTTCTTTCACTCTGCAAGTCCTTGTTTCCAGGGACCTGGAAGGACAGTGAGTGAATTGTCCTTTTGCTATATTGTGATTAAAAAAAACATTTATTCTAGGGACAGAAAACTCTAGGTAGGGACAGTGTCAGTTTCTTTCACTCTGCAAGTCCTTGTTTCCAGGGACCTGGAAGGACAGTGAGTGAATTGTCCTTTTGCTATATTGTGATTAAAAAAAACATTTATTCTAGGGACAGAAAACTCTAGGTAGGGACAGTGTCAGTTTCTTTCACTCTGCAAGTCCTTGTTTCCAGGGACCTGGAAGGACAGTGAGTGAATTGTCCTTTTGCTATATTGTGATTAAAAAAAACATTTTTTTCTAGGGACAGAAAACTGTAGGTAGGGAGAGTATTTTTTTTCTTTCACTCTGCAAGTCCTTGTTTCCAGGGACCTGTAAGGACAGTGAGTTAATTGTCCTTGTGCTATATTGTGCTGAAAAAAACATTTATTCCAGGGACAGAAAACTCTAGGTAGGGACAGTGTCAGTTTCTTTCACTCTGCAAGTCCTTGTTTCCAGGGACCTGGAAGGACAGTGAGTGAATTGTCCTTTTGCTATATTGTGATTTAAAAAAACATTTATTCTAGGGACAGAAAACTCTAGGTAGGGACAGTGTCAGTTTCTTTCACTCTGCAAGTCCTTGTTTCCAGGGACCTGGAAGGACAGTGAGTGAATTGTCCTTTTGCTATATTGTGATTAAAAAAAACATTTATTCTAGGGACAGAAAACTCTAGGTAGGGACAGTGTCAGTTTCTTTCACTCTGCAAGTCCTTGTTTCCAGGGACCTGGAAGGACAGTGAGTGAATTGTCCTTTTGCTATATTGTGATTAAAAAAAACATTTATTCTAGGGACAGAAAACTCTAGGTAGGGACAGTGTCAGTTTCTTTCACTCTGCAAGTCCTTGTTTCCAGGGACCTGGAAGGACAGTGAGTGAATTGTCCTTTTGCTATATTGTGATTAAAAAAAACATTTTTTTCTAGGGACAGAAAACTGTAGGTAGGGAGAGTATTTTTTTTCTTTCACTCTGCAAGTCCTTGTTTCCAGGGACCTGTAAGGACAGTGAGTTAATTGTCCTTGTGCTATATTGTGCTGAAAAAAACATTTATTCCAGGGACAGAAAACTCTAGGTAGGGACAGTGTCAGTTTCTTTCACTCTGCAAGTCCTTGTTTCCAGGGACCTGGAAGGACAGTGAGTGAATTGTCCTTTTGCTATATTGTGATTAAAAAAAACATTTTTTTCTAGGGACAGAAAACTGTAGGTAGGGAGAGTGTTTTTTTTCTTTCACTCTGCAAGTCCTTGTTTCCAGGGACCTGTAAGGACAGTGAGTTAATTTTCCTTGTGCTATATTGTGATTAAAAAAAACATTTATTCTAGGGACAGAAAACTCTAGGTAGGGACAGTGTCAGTTTCTTTCACTCTGCAAGTCCTTGTTTCCAGGGACCTGGAAGGACAGTGAGTGAATTGTCCTTTTGCTATATTGTGATTAAAAAAAACATTTATTCTAGGGACAGAAAACTCTAGGTAGGGACAGTGTCAGTTTCTTTCACTCTGCAAGTCCTTGTTTCCAGGGACCTGGAAGGACAGTGAGTGAATTGTCCTTTTGCTATATTGTGATTAAAAAAAACATTTATTCTAGGGACAGAAAACTCTAGGTAGGGACAGTGTCAGTTTCTTTCACTCTGCAAGTCCTTGTTTCCAGGGACCTGGAAGGACAGTGAGTGAATTGTCCTTTTGCTATATTGTGATTAAAAAAAACATTTATTCTAGGGACAGAAAACTCTAGGTAGGGACAGTGTCAGTTTCTTTCACTCTGCAAGTCCTTGTTTCCAGGGACCTGGAAGGACAGTGAGTGAATTGTCCTTTTGCTATATTGTGATTAAAAAAAACATTTATTCTAGGGACAGAAAACTCTAGGTAGGGACAGTGTCAGTTTCTTTCACTCTGCAAGTCCTTGTTTCCAGGGACCTGGAAGGACAGTGAGTGAATTGTCCTTTTGCTATATTGTGATTAAAAAAAACATTTATTCTAGGGACAGAAAACTCTAGGTAGGGACAGTGTCAGTTTCTTTCACTCTGCAAGTCCTTGTTTCCAGGGACCTGGAAGGACAGTGAGTGAATTGTCCTTTTGCTATATTGTGATTAAAAAAAACATTTTTTTCTAGGGACAGAAAACTGTAGGTAGGGAGAGTATTTTTTTTCTTTCACTCTGCAAGTCCTTGTTTCCAGGGACCTGTAAGGACAGTGAGTTAATTGTCCTTGTGCTATATTGTGCTGAAAAAAACATTTATTCCAGGGACAGAAAACTCTAGGTAGGGACAGTGTCAGTTTCTTTCACTCTGCAAGTCCTTGTTTCCAGGGACCTGGAAGGACAGTGAGTGAATTGTCCTTTTGCTATATTGTGATTAAAAAAAACATTTATTCTAGGGACAGAAAACTCTAGGTAGGGACAGTGTCAGTTTCTTTCACTCTGCAAGTCCTTGTTTCCAGGGACCTGGAAGGACAGTGAGTGAATTGTCCTTTTGCTATATTGTGATTAAAAAAAACATTTATTCTAGGGACAGAAAACTCTAGGTAGGGACAGTGTCAGTTTCTTTCACTCTGCAAGTCCTTGTTTCCAGGGACCTGGAAGGACAGTGAGTGAATTGTCCTTTTGCTATATTGTGATTAAAAAAAACATTTATTCTAGGGACAGAAAACTCTAGGTAGGGACAGTGTCAGTTTCTTTCACTCTGCAAGTCCTTGTTTCCAGGGACCTGGAAGGACAGTGAGTGAATTGTCCTTTTGCTATATTGTGATTAAAAAAAACATTTATTCTAGGGACAGAAAACTCTAGGTAGGGACAGTGTCAGTTTCTTTCACTCTGCAAGTCCTTGTTTCCAGGGACCTGGAAGGACAGTGAGTGAATTGTCCTTTTGCTATATTGTGATTAAAAAAAACATTTTTTTCTAGGGACAGAAAACTGTAGGTAGGGAGAGTATTTTTTTTCTTTCACTCTGCAAGTCCTTGTTTCCAGGGACCTGTAAGGACAGTGAGTTAATTGTCCTTGTGCTATATTGTGCTGAAAAAAACATTTATTCCAGGGACAGAAAACTCTAGGTAGGGACAGTGTCAGTTTCTTTCACTCTGCAAGTCCTTGTTTCCAGGGACCTGGAAGGACAGTGAGTGAATTGTCCTTTTGCTATATTGTGATTAAAAAAAACATTTTTTTCTAGGGACAGAAAACTGTAGGTAGGGAGAGTGTTTTTTTTCTTTCACTCTGCAAGTCCTTGTTTCCAGGGACCTGTAAGGACAGTGAGTTAATTTTCCTTGTGCTATATTGTGATTAAAAAAAACATTTTTTCTAGGGACAGAAAACTGTAGGTAGGGAGAGTGTTTTTTTTCTTTCACTCTGCAAGTCCTTGTTTCCAGGGACAGAGAAGGACACCTGAAGGTAGCCCTTATTGCTTTTTTCCCATCTCCCTGCAGGCCATCTATTAGAATGTCTGGAAGGCAAACAAGGAGAGGCAGACAGTCAGGAGGCAATAAAAGAGGGCAAGCAGGCTCTGTGTCTGGGGGCAACAGTGCTGGTCGTGGACGCGGTGCATTGTCATCAGCACATGGCCATGGGACACGCTTGTCCTTCTTTTCGGCAGCTGGACATGTTGAGCCACATCATGCCGAAGACTTGGTAGAGTGGATGACCAAGCCCTCCTCCTCCTCCTCATCCTCTCTCACCCAGGCTCAGGGTACTGGAAAAGCAGCTGCCAAAGCGTCGTCTTCCCTGGTATCAATGTCAGACAAATCATCAGTCACTCCTTCCCTAGACCCACCATGTCCTCCTCCTGAGGAGTCCCCCGAACTGTTTCAGCACAGTGTTGGGTACATGCTCCAGGAGGATGCCCAGCGTTTCGAAGGGTCTGATGATGAAACCCAGCTAGAGGAAGGCAGTAGCGTGAGAGCAGACAGAGGGGATGCTCAAGAAGGACACCAATCTGGCAGTCATGTTCCAGCAGCTGCAGCATACTGCCAGATTGGCTCCAGTGATGAGGAGGGAGGGGATGATGAGGTCAATGACTCCACGTGGGTGCCTAATAGGAGAGAGGAGGAGGAGGAGGATGAGGAGGAGGCACATCTCCAACGAGGCAGGATGCCCTTTGGTGGCCAGCGTAAGGGCAGTACACCGACGGAATCACACCGCAGAGCTCCGCCTGTGCAGGGCGCTGCCTCTGCCCGTCATTCAAAAAGTTCTTTGGTGTGGGCCTTTTTTGAGGCTAGTGCATCAGATCGCACAGCTGCTGTTTGCAACATATGTCTCAAGCGTATATCGCGTGGCCAAAACATCAGCCGCTTGGGTACCACATGCCTGACCAGACATATGTTGACCTGCCATGCAGCTCGTTGGCAAGCCTACCTCAAAGACCCACACCAAAGAACAAAGCGGACCTCTCCTTGCACCGCATCAGCTGGGATCTCCAACCCCACTATAACTTCAGTCCTCTCTGAAACATGCACTGAGAGGAATGAAGGTGTAGAATTAGGTGTGTCACAGCCAAGTACTTGCGCCCACTCTGCTAGCAGTACACCGACGTCCGATTCTAGCAGGCAAATTTCCCTGCCCCAGCTGCTGGACCGTCGAAAGAAGTTCACTCCCAGCCATCCACATGCCCAGCGGTTGAATGCTAGCTTGGCTAAATTGCTAGCGCTTCAACTGCTGCCTTTTCAGTTGGTAGACTCGGCCCCCTTCCGTGAGTTTGTGCAATGTGCGGTTCCTCAGTGGCAGGTTCCCAAACGCCACTTTTTCTCACGGAAGGCTATTCCGGCTCTCTACCGGCATGTGGAAGGCAATGTCTTGGCCTCGCTGGACAGGGCGGTCAGCGGTAAGGTGCATATTACCGCTGACTCATGGTCCAGCAGGCATGGACAGGGACGTTACCTTTCTTTCACGGCCCATTGGGTCACTCTTTTGGCAGCTGGGAAGGATTCAGGACAAGGTGCAGTAGTGTTGGAGGTTGTCCCACCGCCACGCCTCCAAAATGCTACTACTGGTTGTGACACACCTCTCTCCTCCACCCCCTCCTCTTCTTCTTCCTCCATGGCCTCTTCCTGTGGTTTGTCCTATGAACCAGCGGTGCTCCGTAGCCGTTCACGGGGCTACGCAAGTACGCAGGCAAAAAGATGCCATGCCGTGCTTGCGCTGGTGTGTTTGGGGGACAGAAGCCACACTGGGGCAGAGGTCCTGTCTGCTCTGCAGGGCCAGGCCGAGAGGTGGTTGACGCCACGCCAGCTTAAGCCAGGAATGGTGGTTTGCGACAATGGCACCAACCTCCTCTCCGCCCTCCGACAGGGACAACTGACCCATGTGCCCTGTGTGGCTCACGTCCTTAACCTGGTGGTGCAGCGGTTCTTGGGCAGGTACCCGGGCTTACAGGATGTCCTGAGGCAGGCCAGGAAAGTCTGTGTGCATTTCCGCAGATCTTATAATGCCAGTGCTCGCCTGGCTGAGCTGCAAAAGGAGTTGAACCTGCCCAAGAACCGCCTTATATGTGACATGCCCACCAGGTGGAACTCAACGTTGGCCATGCTGCAGCGGCTGCACACGCAGCAGAGGGCCATCAATGAGTACCTGTGCGACTACGGCACCAGGACAGGGTCAGGGGAGCTTGGTTTTTTTTCTCCACGCCAGTGGGGCATGATCAGGGATGCATGCACTGTCCTGGCACCATTTGAGGAGGCCACGAGGATGGTGAGCAGTGACAGTGCATGCATCAGTGACACTGTACCTCTTGTCCACCTGTTGGAGCACACGCTGCGTGGAATAATGGACAGGGCACTTGAGGCAGAACAGAGGCAGGAAGAGGAGGACTTCCTTGCCTCTCAAGGCCCCCTTTACCCAGACAGTGTTCCTTCTGTCCCACCCATCGCACAGGAAGAGGAGGAGGAGGAGGAGGAGGAGGAGGAGGATTGTGTCAGCATGGAGGTGGAGGCTGGCACTCAGCATCATCAGCAGCAGTCTTTTAGGGATGATTTACAGTCCCAAGAAACCAGTGGACTTGTACGTGGCTGGGAGGAGGTGGCTGCGGATCATGTCGTCCTTAGTGACCCAGAGGACTCCGGAGCGAATGCCTCAGCAAACCTACGCTGCATGGCCTCCCTGATCCTGCAAAGTCTGCGGAAGGATCCTCGTATTCTTCGGATCAAGGAGAGGGACCATTACTGGCTGGCCACTCTCCTTGATCCACGGTACAAGGGTAAGGTTGCGGACCTTATGTTACCGTCGCAGAGGGAGCAGAGGATGAGACAACTCCGGGAGGCCTTGCAGAAAGGTCTGTGCAACGCGTTCCCAGAGACTGGGAGGTTGCAAACTCCTGGTCCTGGACAACGAGTTGCTGAGGCTTCGGCCAGTCAAAGAAGGAGCGGTGGGGAAGGTGGCCGTCTGACCGATGCGTTCAGACAATTCTTTAGTCCGCAGCCCCAAAGTATGATTGGTTCCAGCAACCATCGCCAGCGTCTGATAAACATGGTGCAGGAATATCTAGGGGCAAGGTCAGACTTGGACACCTTCCCCACCGAAAATCCTCTGGCTTACTGGGTCTTGAGGATGGATCACTGGCCAGAGCTTGCACAGTATGCAATTGAGCTACTGGCCTGTCCTGCATCCAGCGTTCTTTCGGAACGCACATTCAGTGCTGCTGGAGGATTTGTCACGGATCACAGGGTGCGCCTGTCCACCGACTCGGTTGATCGACTGACTTTCATCAAGATGAACCAGTCTTGGATCACCACCAGCTACCACACACCTGATGCTGATATAACAGACTAATTGATTTTAAAATGTCACATCCCTTCAAGACTGATGCTGATGCTGAGTGCCTGTGCTGTTATGTTGACTGGCTATCCTCCTCCTCCGAGTCCTCAATGATACGATTGATGATGATAGCTTGGAAGATCATTTTTGTTTATGGGTGCCGCCACCAGTGCCTAACGCCCAATTTTTCAGCCCCTGTTTAACAGGGGCGTGTAATTACAATTTTTGAAGCAATACTTTGCAACAGGGCTCATTGCTGTGCTCCAAGTACAGTATCTGTGAGGAGTTGCAGTGTTGTGCCACCAGTGCCTAAGGCCCAATTTTTCAGCCCCTGTTTAACAGGGGCGTGTCATTACAATTTTTGAAGCAATACTTTGCAACAGGGCTCATTGCTGTGCTCCAAGTACAGTATCTGTGAGGGGTTGCAGTGTTGTGCCACCAGTGCCTAAGGCCCAATTTTTCAGCCCCTGTTCAACAGGGGCATGTAATTACAATTCTTGATCTAATAATTCACAGCAGGGCCCATTGCTGCACCCACCAAGAGTAACTGTCAGGGCTTACAGTGTTGTGGCACCAGCACCACCATCAAAGGCCCAATTTTTACTACCACTGTTCAACAATTATATGTAATTAAAATTCCTGATATAATAGTTGACAGCAGGGCGTTCCAGCACCAACCAAGAGTAACTGTGAGTGCTTACAGTGTTGTGCCAACACCAACAACTAAGGGGCCTATTTCTGCAGAGTATATACGGCAGGTCCCTACTTTCAAACATCCAACTTACAAACGACTCCTACTTGCAAACGCAAGAAGACAACAGGAAGTGAGAGGAAATCTACCACTAGGAAGGAAAATTCTCTCCTGTAAGAATAAATATGGGAGAAAGGTGTCTCCTCTGTACTGATGCTTTATCAGCAATCCTTGTTTCAAGAAAAACACCACATTTCAAAAACAGTTGTCATTGGGACGGAAAGTGAGGTGAAATGTTCTGAACAGGGGCACAGACAGCAAAACAAATGTTACAGGGGTGATAACCCTTACCTATGTTTTCCAAAAAGTTTAAAAATAGATTTTTGGGCTGGAGCTACACTTCAACAATGTACCTGTTCAAAATTACAAACAGATTCTACATAAGAACAAACCTACAGTCCCTGTCTTGTATGCACCGCCTGTATACGGCTGTTCAGAGTATATAGGGCCTTTTTTATTTTATGTGCGGGGTTCCCCTTAATATCCATACAAGACCCAAAGGGGCTGGTAATGGGCTGGGGTAGGGGGGGGGGGGGGTCATGGGGTAGCTATGCCATTTTTCTTAAAGAATTTCATCCATATTACCGGGACCAGACATTACATTAAAGCCGCAAGCAGTTTTAAATGGCTTTTTTTTCCTTTAGAAGTGTCATTTTGTGCAGGGACAGTTCTAAACACGGGAAACACGTGGCACTTCACAGGCATACTTTAGACACCCCCCAGGTACGATATTTAAAGGAATATTTGACTTTTTTTTTTCACTTTATGCATCATTAAAATGACTGCTCCCGAAAAACGACCGTTTTTAAAACTTCTTTTTGCATTGATACATGTCCCCTGGTGCAGAACCCGGGTTCCCAAACCCTTTTTAGGACAATAACATGCATAATAGTTGTTATAATTAGCACTTTAGAATTCGAACGTTCGCATCCATTGTATTTAATAGGGTTCTAATGTTCGTTCGAACTTCCGGTCCGTTCGCGGGTTCTGGTGCGAACCGAACCCGGGGGTGTTCGGCTCATCACTACCCGCGATCATTGTGGGTGATTTTAACAATTACTTGAATGCGGATCTTGACAAACTTTACAGGAAAGCTCCGCCAAGTAATTTGAGAGGGGGCCCGACATCCTTCGCTGGGCTTCTAACGGAGTTGGGGCTGAGGGATGTCTGGAGGCTTAAGAATCCACAGGTGAAGTGTTATTCATGTCACTCAGCCACTCACGGAGGCCTTTCCAGAATCGATCTCAGTCTAGGCAATGAGGCTATGCTCCCCCTAATATCGTCCTCACGTTATGAGGCGAGAACTATTTCTGACCACTCTCCCTTATGTGTTTTGATCTCCACATCTGGAGTGTCCAAGCGGGTCTTCTGGAAACTCAACCCATTTTGGTTGTCACTTTTACCGACCCCTGACCCTATTTCTGATAGGTTGCCTACATTTATTCGCTTCAATAAACCCTCAGCTAGCCCGGGTATTTTTTGGGACACGCTAAAAGCATTCCTAAGAGGCCAATTTATTAACGCTATTAATACTGTTAAGACCGAGACCAGATCATGGGAACAATTCATACTTCGGGAGGTTGAGAGGGCTGAGCCTGCCTTTGTTGACTCTCCCTCTGAACAAACTGAGAGATCTTGGCAGGAGGCTCAAAATATTGCTAAGCATCTGATATTAAAGAAAGCTGAAAACAAACGGTTCTTCATCCAACAGAAATATTATGAGGAGGGCGAGGGTATGGGCCACATGTTGGCCATGATGGTGAGATCGCAGAGGGGACAGTCCCACATAGAGGCTATTGTTAACCCCTCTGGGGATTTGGGCTCTGCTCATGCTGATATACTATCTGTGTTTTGAGATTTCTATGCTGATGTGTACTCCTCTAAGGTCTTACCCACTTTGGTTGAAATTTACTCCTTTCTTGATCAGTGCCAACTCCCGCAGCTTCCTGCCTTGGATATGGAGCTATTGAACACCCCTCTAACAGTTGGGGAGTTGTCGGAGGCATTGGCGCTTTCCTCTTCCGGTAAGTCTCCGAGATCGGATGGCTTGCCGGCGGAAGTATATAAATGATACACTGACACGTTGCTGCCCCATCTTAAGGCGGTATTCATAGATGTGTTGGAGAAGGGACATCTTCCCCAGTCCATGAATGAAGCGATCATCGTGCTATTGCTGAAACCTGGTAAGGAAGCTAATTCTCCAGACTCTTATAGGCCTATATCATTACTGACTACGGATGTCAAAATATTGGCCAGGGCTCTGGCCACCAGGTTAGCTAAAGTCATTCACAAACTTGTCCATAAAGACCAATCCGGGTTTATTCCCACCAGATCAATGGCCCTTAACATACGACGCCTATTTTTAAATCTTCAGATCCCTGTAGACAATCCAGGTCGGCGAGCGATTCTTTCATTAGACGCGGCTAAGGCCTTTGATAGCGTTGAATGGCCTTACCTATGGGAAGTGTTAAAGCGTTTTGGGCTGGGTGACAACTTTATCAACTGGGTTAAGCTGCTGTACACAGCCCCCACGGCTAGAGTCCATGTGAATGGGGACCTCTTGGATCCTTTTCCTCTTTTTCGGGGCACAAGACAGGGGTGTCCATTGTCACCCCTGTTATTTGCGTTAGCCCTCGAACCGCTTGCAGCCATCCATTGAGGGTTTCCGTAGGAGGGGGGAGGGGGATATTTGAGAAGATCTCCCTTTACGCGGATGACACCCTGCTGTATTTGGGGGATGTGGATACATCCCTATCTAATGCTATGGCGATAATTCAGCAGTTTGTCTCCTTGTCAGGAGTCCCCATCAACTGGAGTAAATCTGTCCTTTTGCCCTTGGACGCTCCAACGATTTTGTTGCTGGTTGCTGCGGAATCCCTCAAGGTAATTTCCTCTTTTAAATACCTGGGAGCGTATGTCTCTGCGAACCCGTTGTCGTATCTGGAGGAGAATCTCCTGCCTCTTTTCAAGAGGCTCCAAATGACGTGTAACACTTGGTGTAAACTGCCATTATCCTTTATTGGAAGAATACATTTAATCAAAATGGTCTGGTGTCCCCAATTGTTGTGCATCATGCACAACTCCCCTCAGTGGATTCCCCGTAGTTGATTTTCCCCGCATCAACACTTTATTTAGATCCCTGGTCTGGAAGAAACGAGTTGCTAGAATTAGTCTTTCCACTCTGCAATATGGCAAAGATCGGGGTGGAGCTACAGTTCCTAACCCTAAAATGTATTTTTATGCATCCCAACTTCAATACTTAGGTGGTTATGGGTTACTGGACGACTCTGACCCAATAGAGAGCCTATTGCGAACTGGAACGAATAATATCCCTGTGCTAACAGGTCTGGAAGCGGGGCTACCTCGGTTACCACAAGAGGCTCCCACTGTTGTCCTTCTGAAAAAACTTTGGACCACTGTTAGGTCTAGTTTGAGAATCTCGGGATTTCTGGAAGAAAACCCATTGTGGTGTAATCCTAATTTGGCGGAAATATATAAACTAGAGGGCTTCCGGGAGTGGAGGGAGGCCGGTATTAGTAATGTTGCCCAATTGTATCACCACAATGTGTTCAAATCCTTTGTAGACTTGGAGAATGATTTTCATCTTCCTAGGAGTCAATTCTACAGGTACCTCCAATTAAGACACGCTCTTCAGGCCCAAACCCAAATCTCTACTCTTTTGCTTGTCAGTCATTCCCTGATCAAAGACATTTTTTATGGACAGGAGAAAAAGGGCTTGATATCCCATATTTACTCTAGCTTATTGTCCTCCATGCAGGACTCAGCCAATCTGCCAAGTAGACGGACTTAAGAGAGATTACTGAGGAAAATTGGCATTTGTGTTTACAATCGGGCCCCCTCACTTCCGTTTCACAATCGCATAGGTTATCTCATTTGTTCTTATTGCATAGGGCCTACCGCACGCCTATACAACTACATCGTTGGGGAAGGAGAGATTCCTCTATATGCCCTAAATGTTGTAGGAACGAGGGGTCTCTAATTCACCTAATCTGGCGCTGTCCCAAGTTGCATCGCTTCTGAAGTGACGTCGCTGAGGTAATTTCCTCGGTATTTCAGATTAGGATCCCTCTGGATCCCATGATATGCGTCTTGGGAGCGGTAGATGAAGAATTGTTTCCTCCCCCTATCAATATAGCGGTGATTCGATTATTATACCTAGCTCGGAAGTTGATTGCAAGGTTCTGGCTAGCTGAACACGTTCCGACTAAGACTCAATGGGTAGATCAGGTTAACTACATCCTTATTCGGGAGCACTTAACATATCAGCATAGAAATGCAGCTCGAAAATGTCTCACTATATGGCAGGCATGGTTGGAAATTCCTGGGTTTGCACCCCCGCGACTGATTTTATATCGGTTGTTGCAAGTCTGAGCGGCTTCTGTGGTTAAGTGGATGATAATTTATATGTTGTCCATCTGTACAGGTAGAATAATATTATGATTAAAAATGCCATGCTCGCCGCGATCTCCGACCAGAAGGGAGAGGTGAGAGCGGTGGCTACCCGGATGGACCGCGTGGAGGCAACCGCCATGACACATGCGGCCGCGATACAACAGGTCCAAAGTGCCTCCACCTCACATGCACACCACCTAATCGACATGCACAGGCATATGGAGGACCTGGACAATAGGGGCAGGAGACATAACCTGCGCATTAGAGGGATCCCTGAGTCAGTGGAGGGTCCCCAACAGCTGCAACAAGCGGTATGGGCAATATTTAACACTCTCCTGGGCAGACCCCCTGACGCTCCGGTGGAAATGGAGAGATGCCACAGAGCATTACGACCCAGGGGCAGGGAGAATGATCCACCCAGAGATACTGTTTTCTGTCTGGTTAACTTTCTTCAGAAAGAAGAGATATTGCGCTTGGCGCGCAATCAAGCTAATGTGGAATACGAGGGAGCTCGCATCCAATTGTTTCAGGATCTGTCCGCCATCACTCTGCAGCACAGGAGGGACCTGCGTCCCCTCCTACAGGTCTTAAGGGACAGACGAATAATCTATAGGTGGAAGTTTCCCTTTTGTCTTCAGGCCACAGTGGGCAATCGCACAGCATCCTTGAGGACGCCTGCGGATCTACCACAGTTTTGTAACACCCTAGGTATCCCGGCAGTCAGCGTCCCTGACTGGTATGGCGTTTTCTTTCAACCGGATCCCTGGATCACCACCCGGCCCGACGATACCCCACGTTCACAGAGGAGCCGGCAGAGACGACGTAGGGCTTCTGATGTCACCCCACCTAGACCTAGGGGAGACATGGAGACAGAAGACAGTCCGCGGGCATCGCCGTCGTCTGTCCGGCGTCGGACGGAGCATTCTGAGCATTAATGAGGCCTGGTAAGCTGATCCCTGCTTCCTTATTCCACGCATCTACCGCCTGCTTCTACTTGTGCACCTGGTCTGCACTTGCTAGTGACATGGCCACTCCTGACCCCCTGCCCTGTGACTCTTCTGCTTCCCCTCCCTCCCCTACTTTCTGCCCCTATGCCCCTGCTCAACCCGAGTATTTCCATGGATTGCATATTACAAGTGAACAGACTTCCCCTATGATGGCTGCCTTGTAGCTGCCCCCAGGCTTTGGGGCATGAGACTACTGGTCTGGATTATTTGGGGCTACGGTATATGAACAAACTAACTCAGCCTCCAACAATGCAGCACGAGGACTCGGAGGGGGCTTTACCCTCCCAAAACTGCGCACCTCCCCATGCCAGAACATCTGACTTCCCTCTAATACTGGTAGCACACTGCATGGGGGGATCATTGTTATTACTAATGCCAACACGTGCTGTTTAACCCATTTGTTTCCTAGCTCAATGATGCTGACCGGATAACAAGAGACTTGTTGGTCATTATGATCTTGCCACACAGGTACCTGTACCAGTTATAATAGAATATCGTTTGCCTTATTGACTTGAGCAATCTTTAGCATTATTGGGTACTGTGATTGCATTTTGCTTCCCCACTTCTTACATCCCCCCTCGCCCTTCCCTGTATTTGTCCCTGGCTTTCCCCTCCCCCCCCTCCCTGCCCTTTGTATCCTCTGCCCATCCCTCCCTACCCCCCTCCCCGGCCATGAACATGCAATATCTGAGCCACTGAGTTTACTGCTGTCTAGCTATGTGGGGGTTGTGATGGAGATTTGGGAGTCAGCGCCTGCCTTCTGCATTGCCCTTTTTTTTTTTGCAAAATGGGGTGACCCCCCCTGTGCCCTGTAGGACGCTAACCCGGTTTCTGGGTGGTGCCTGGGGGAGTGCGGAGGGGGGCCCCTCTGTGTAACTACGTTGAAGCATACCTCCCTGGCTCTCGGGCCTTTCTGGTGGAAATTGGGGTACAGCTTTCACCTGTGATTACCGGGTAGTGGATTGACTGGGGGACCCCCCTTGTGGCTTACGAGGGGGTCCCTTCCAGGTCAATGACACAACATAAGCACAAAGTGTGAAGGTACTCACTGTCATTTAATTCTGTTATTAAGTTACTCATGTTATTTTTCTGTTTGTCCTTCGTATACACATGAGTTATATGCCTGTTGTCTAATTTCTGGGTCACAGGGCTTGGTTACGGGTCCCTGGGAGCCCCTGGGTCTAGAATGCTTGGAATGACTAGATAATCTCCAGGGGTTTTCGTTTCTAGGTTGACAGGTAATAGTTCATGGGGGTTTCTCGCGCACCGCGCACGCCTGAACTGGACGCCCGGAGAACGGGGATTGGGTGACCCTCCCCATTATGGGATAGAGGCACTAAAGCGGTGGAGGTTAGGATTCTATGGAAGTAGTGATATCCCCTAGATTTGTGTCTGGGGAGTGGTCTTTTTGTGGTAAGAGTGGGGGAGGGGATCGCCAAGGGCCGGCCGACCCTGTGTGGATGGGCTCTGGCGGTGAGCCTCCCTGCCCTGTCTCGAGCTCGAAGTTTTCCCTCTCAGTGAGTTATTCTTGGGGTTTGGAGTTTCTGGGCGGGGGGTTTGTGTGTAGGAAACTCGGTTGCTAGTCCTGGTACCCACCTCAGGAGAGGCGGGTTTCCCTCTTGATCTTCCCGGCTAAGAGGAGTGTATCCTGCTTTCAGGATACCCTCTGACTCTATAGGTAACCTAGCAGGACTGGGATTACCTCCGGTATTACCTTGGTGGGCCCCATAGTTGGGGTCTCTTCTTGGAGAGGGAGGGTACTCCTCTCTGAATTGGGGGGTAGATAGACATATCTCTGCTCCCCTTCTTGTTCTTTATCTGCTTTCTCTTTCCTTTTCCCTTTTCTCCTCTCTTGCTGTTCCCCCCCCATCTCACTCCGTCACCCTTTTCTTTCCATTTCACCTGCCCCCCCCCCCTTTTTTTTTTTCCCTCTATCCCTTACCTCCCCCTCCCCGTTTGTGACATCTGGAAGTAGGTGAAGCTCCGCTGATACGCAAATATGGCGTCCGTAAGGCACTTCGTGATTCCTCTATCGCTCAAGGTTCTATCTGTCAATGCCAAAGGCCTTAATGTCCCTGAAAAGCTCTCCAGCTTCATAGCAGAAGCCCATAGACAAAGGGCCCAAGTTGTCTTTTTCCAGGAAACTCATTTTAAGTCCAACTCCGTTCAACACCTTGCCAACAAGAGATACCCAGTTGCGTTTCACGCAACATGTGCTGACTCCAAAACGAAGGGGGTAACGATCCTTCTCGCTAAATCCTTTACATTCCAGCTCACGGATCAGTTAGTGGATCCGGAAGGCAGATTCCTTTTCCTTAAAGGGCTGTGGAAAGACAAGCCGATTACGCTCACTAACATATACTGCCCAAACTCTAAACAGGTCCCTTTTCTGAAGGAAATACTACTGAAAATCACATCATTCAGGTCAGGCCTCTTAATTCTGGGGGGTGACTTCAATCTAGCTCTTGACCCGACCCTTGACACCTCCACGGGCACTTCGTCCATCCCTTTCTCAGCCTTACGACAGGCTAAATTGGGGTTGGCCTCGTTGGCCCTCCATGACACGTGGCGCACTCTGAATCCTAGGGGTAGAGACTATACATTTTTTTCCTCTCCACACCAACGCTACTCCAGGTTGGACTACATCTTTATCTCCCAGCGGGATCTACAGTTTGTATACGAGGCGACTATTGAAAACATGGTCTTATCAGACCACCACCCAGTCACCCTGACCTTAAGATTCCCGCAGAGGGAGGCATCCACTAAGATCTGGAGGCTTGACGCCTCACTTCTTGCGGATCTTGCTAATGTTGCCACCCTCAAACAAGCCATTAGTGAATATTTTTGCCAGAACGATACCTCGGAAGTCTCGCCCATGACCCTATGGGAGGCACATAAATGTGTGATCAGGGGGCACCTTCTGTCTCTGGTGGCCAGGAAAAAGAGGGAACGCAGAGAGCTGATTCAGTCTTTGGTTGAGAAAATCTCCAAACTGGAAGCTCAACACAAGTGCTCGCTGGCAATTAGGGCAGCATCCGAACTGGCGGATGCTAGAACTCTCTTGCGCGAGGAGTTGTTTAAAGGAGCTCGGAAACGCTTCATGCTATCCCAAAAACTGTTCTATGAACAGGGGAACAAGCCTGGCAAACTGCTTGCAAGATTTACGCAAAAACGTGTTCTCGCCTCAACCGTCCATCAGGTGAGGGATAGACAGGGTAAGATTCATACGAAAAATGAGGACATTGCGCGACAGTTTAAGGATTTCTACAGCAATTTATAAAACATTAAGGAGAAAGAGGAAGGTGCGGTTTCGGCAGAGGCTCGGGCGTCCATGATCAAGGACTTTCTACGTCAATATGCGCCTCAGGCATTGTCTGAGGAAGATCAGCAACTCCTAGATGCGCCGCTGTCGTCGGAGGAATGGACTGCGGCTTTGAAAACCATGAAACCTGGTAAGAGCCCAGCGCCTGATGGCTACACAGCACAATATTACAAATGCTTCCCAGACCTCCTGGCGCCAAATTTTATAAAAGCCTTTAACTCTCTCGCCAATCCCCCTTGCCAGTCTAGCACTTTGCTAGAAGCCTATATTTCAGTAATTCCTAAGGACACTAAAGATCCCTCGGACGTAGCGAACTACAGACCAATTTCGCTTCTTAACGTGGATGTAAAACTCTTTGCTAAGATACTTGCTAACCGACTCGCACATCACGTTCCGTCATGGGTAGGACTTGATCAGGTCGGGTTTGTCCCTGGAAGAGAAGCCAGGGATAATACCATCAAGGCCCTCAACATACATCAGTGGCTCACTTCTTCTAAACAAGAGGGTTTCTTTCTGTCGATGGATGCGGAGAAGGCCTTCGACCGAGTGGCCTGGGACTACATGGACTCTGTTATGGAGGCTCTAGGTCTGGGGTCCAGAATGCGGACTTATATTGGAGCATTGTACACGAGTCCACGAGCCCGAGTTAGGGTCAATGGTCACTTGTCGGAGGCCTTCTCCATACACAAGGGCACTAGGCAAGGTTGCCCCCTATCCCCTATTCTTTATATCCTCACACTGGAGCCACTCCTTCGTTGCATACGGGAAAGCCCTGATATTCGGGGTGTTGTCGTTCGCAGCAAGGAATACAAGCTTGCGGTATTTGCCGACGACATACTGCTCTTCCTCTCCTCCCCTTGATCTCCCTGCCCAACTTGATGTTTTTCCTTGACAATTTTAGACGTATCTCACATTTGAAAATTAATTACTCCAAGTCCTTTGCGTTGAATATCACCCTGCCCTCGACCTTGGTCGCCCAATGCCAAGAAAACTTCCCCTTCTCTTGGAAGTCAGACGATATTACCTATCTAGGTATTCGGCTACCGCAGAACCTCTCAAAACTTTACGAGAAGAATTTCTTGAATGAACTGAACGCCATACAACAGGATTTGCTCCGCTGGGACTCTCCCACGATTTCTTGGTTTGGGCTTGCCTCCATCATTAAAATGACAGTGCTCCCCCGACTACTATATAAACTTCAGACCATCCCGATCGCCTTGCCGTCCTCCTTTTTCGCCTCCTATAAGAGACTTTGTAGAAAATTCCTGTGGGGCTCCAAGGCCCCAAGAATTGGTTGGGCGAAGCTAGTACTCCCTAAATTAGAAGGGGGTATTGGACTCCCAGACCTGCAGAGGTACTATTAGGCCACACACCTGGCACGAGTGGTCGACTGGAAGGTGCACTCACATCGTAAGGGTTGGGTGCACCTGGAAAACTTGAGCCTAGGACTTGAGCTGGAGAAATTGCCCTGGCTTTCCAAGAAATACTGGACGCCCCCCCGTTATGTCTCATCCCCTAGTGGGGGCAACCCTGTCGGCCTTTGCACGGGCTTGCAGGGCACATGAGGTTTCAGCCACGGAATGCGGTTTGACCCCCATCAAGGGGAACCCTGATTTCGCACCAGGACTGGAGGGGACCTTCCTAGAGCTAGAATGGCAGCGTGCAGATATGCTAGCTAAACACTTTTTCTCTGGGGATAGATTCCTCACGCTGAGGGAACTACAGGCAATGTCCCTGACCAGAGCTTTCCCTTTCTTTGCTTACCTTCAGCTAAAGCACTTTCTAGACGACCCGAAAACAAGAGGCCGCTTTTCAAGGCCAGCTACGGTATTGGAATCTTTATGCTCCGGTCCGTCCCCCCAGAGGCATATAATCTCGATGCTATACGCCTCGATGTTTAAGCGACCGTTCACAGCTATGGAAGCGGAACGGGCCTCGTGGGAAGCCCGTCTGGACAGATCTATAGAGCCAAGGAACTGGGAACGGGTTCATTGGTATATCCATAAAGGTTCACTAAACGTAAACATCCAGGAGAACGGGTACAAGATCAGAACACGGTGGTATAGGACACCGGACCTCGTTCATAAATTTTGCCCGACCGTGTCGGACCAATGCTGGAGATGTGGCAGAGAGCTGGGTACCTTCCTACATGTGTGGTGGGAGTGCCCTCTGATTCAACCCTACTGGCGAGGGGTCCATGATGTGACGACTAAGACTTCCTCACTACCCCTGGAGTTTTCATCAGCACAGTACCTCCTTCATCTCTCTGAAATATCAAAAAAGACGTACCGCACCTCGGTTGCGATCCATATGATCAACGCAGCCAGAATGTGTATTCCTGTGCACTGGAGGGATACGACGCCTCCATCGATGAAAGAATGGCTGACACGTCTTAACCGTATTGCAGCGATAGAGGAACTAATTCACACCGCGCAAGATAGCATTACTACTTTTACTGCTACATGGGATGATTGGTTTAAATTTCGAAACTCTGCAGAGTACCAGACTCTAATGCTGAATACGGATTGACCTGGTCTGAGCGAAGATGCTCTCCTGTGACTAGGGCAGGTTCGCAGGTTCGGGTATGGGAACCTGCCTTAGAGCGACATGTACGGAGAGGGTTGATGGTGGTACCCCCACCCCCTCTTTAGGATTTTGCCTCTTAGTGGAGTGATCCCTACACATTCCTCTGCCCCCCTTCCCCCCTTTTTTTTTTAGTTTTGGTGTGCTCCCCTCCAAGTCCACGCCCCACCTCTCTTACTCTTTCCTCCTGAGCCCGCTCTAAGCTTCTCCCCTTTCTATCCTTCTCTTCTATTTCCTTTTCCTCTCTCTCTCTTTCTCCCTCTTTCCCCCTTCTCTGTCCGTATGATTCTGCTGGGCGAGGGGCGTTGGGGCTGGGGCCACGATGGATGACCCCGGTGTCCAGGCTCTTTGGAATTTGCGAATCCTCAGATCAGATTAGGTTGCATTTAGCTTAAACAAGCTGGCTCCAATATAAGGCGGCAAGGGACCTGAAGTGTTGCTTTGTTTCCCCCCCCTTTTGTTTTTCTTTGTCTGAGGACAATTACCAAAACATATACTACGATAATCGGGGTGAGCCCCCTCACAGAAGTACTGATGCATTTCTCTCTTGCGGGGGTCGAGGGAAGAACAATTGTTGTTATGATGTGTTTTGGGTACGCTGTTCAGATCTTGCCACGTTCTGTGTTATTTATCTTTTGAATTGTTTCGTATGTGGAGCAAGAACTCCTTTCTTCTGATCTGTATCTTTGGATATTATTGTGAACTTCTCTATTAGATCTGTAATTTGCTTTCTATAATAAAAAAGAAATACATGGAAAAAAAAAAAAAAAAAAAGAATAATATTATGGATGATACTGTTTACTGGCCCGTTGGCCTTTTCTTTCGTAGTATTAGGTAGGCGGGTGTGCACCTGTCTGCCTTACTTTGCTTTACCTTCCTTTTGTTAAAATATGTCATGTAGACTTCTTTGGTGCCGCTATCTTATATGCATGTATTTGTGAAATGTTTTGCTTTCAGATGTATTGTATCGTTTGGATATATAATGTATGTCTCATTTTGCTGGCACAATAAAACCTTTTTCTGATTTAAAAAAAAAACTATGTAAACAACACAGAGCTCTGTACGCTTACAGGCAATCTTGCTGTTTTTTAATTCCCTGCAAAGCAGGGGGAAAAACAGCAAGATGACTTAGTAAAAGCAGCACATATTACACATATTACACATTGTTAGGCACACATTTAACCCCTTTATCGCCACCAGATGTTAACCACTTCCACAGCCAGTGTCATTAGTACAGTATATAGTATTAGAACTGATCACTGTATTAGTGTCACTATTGATGCCAGTGTCAGTTAGTCAGTTAACCACTTAACGACCGCTCACTGTATATATACGTCGGCAGAATGGCACCGACAGGCACAATCACGTAGAGCATACGTGATTGCCTTTGTATAGTTGGGGGGTCCGATCGGACCCCCCTTCTGTACAGTGAGCGGTGGCTAAGTGTCCGGGAGCGTTCCGGGATGAGGGGGCAGCCATTCGTTTCTGGCCACCCCCTCGCGATCGCTCCCGGCGAATGGAAATGCCCCCTCTGTCTGTGTCAGACAGAGGGAGCAGGAGGAAGTGATGTCATCTCTGGTGCGGCGCTCACATATACCGAGCGCCGTACAAGAGAAGATATCAGGTCAGTGCACACAACACTACACTGACACCAGGACACATAGGGACATAAATCGCCCCCCCAGGCCCCCCCAGACACCCCAGATCACCCCCCAGATCACCCCCCCAGCCCCCAGTCACAGTGTCACTGATTGCAGTGACCATTTATTTAGTGATCACTGCAATCAGTGACATTTGTGACTGTAAAAGTGTCACCAAAGTTTAGTCTTAGGTCCAGTGTAGCCCCCTAACCCCCCCTAATAAAGGTTTAACCCCCTGATCACCCCCCAGATAACCCTTTCACCGCCTATCACCACTGTCGCTTAGCGATCATTTTTCTGATCGCTGTCTTAGCGTCAGTGATGCCGATCGGCAGCCAGTAATTTTTTTTAGGTTCGCCGCAGGTTTTTATAGCGTCAGGTACCCCAATATATTATCTAATAAAGGTTTAACCCCCTTGATCGCCCCCCAGGTAACCCTTTCACCCCCTATCACCACTGTCGCTAAGCAATGGTTTTTCTAAACGCTGTCTTAGTGTCGGTGATGCAGATCGTAGCCAGTAATTTTTTTTAGGTTCGCCGCAGGTTTTTATAGCGTCAGGTACCCCAATATATTATCTAATAAAGGTTTAACCCCCTTGATCGCCCCCCAGGTAACCCTTTCACCCCCTATCACCACTGTCACTAAGCGATCGTTTTTCTAAACGCTGTCTTAGTGTCTGTGATGCAGATCGGTAGCCGGTAATTTTTTTAAGGTTCGCCGCAGGTTTTTATAGCATCAGGTACCCCAATATATTATCTAATAAAGGTTTAACCCCCTTGATCGCCCCCCAGGTAACCCTTTCACCACTGTCGCTAAGCAATTGTTTTTCTAAACGCTGTCTTAGTGTCGGTGATGCAGATCGTAGCCAGTAATTTATTTTAGGTTCGCCGCATGTTTTTATAGCGTCAGGTACCCCAATATATTATCTAATAAAGGTTTAACCCCCTTTTTTTATAAATTCTTTATTTTTTTCACAGCAATAACAAATTACATTTGTACATCAACACCTCCCACTTCCACTTATACTTCTTCAACTTATCAATTACTGCATCATTTATCACATAGTTGGAATCTCCTAAAACCTTCTTTCCTTTTTAATCATGCTTCCTCATATTTTTAGTACAACCATGTGATACTTCCTGCCCTTATTACCGTTCCATTTTTTTAAAGAGAAAAAAAAAAAGAGGAAAATAAATAAATAAATAAATTATTAAAAAAAAAAGGGAAAAAAAAGAAAGAAAAACAGTTAAGGAATAAGAAAGATACCAAAAAAATAATAATAATAAAATAAAAAAAAAGAATAAGGAGGGGGAGCCCCCCCCCCAGAATCCTTCTCCCATCCCCCTCTCCTCCTCACCCAGGACCTTCCTTAAGATTTTTGTTCCCTATATATAATATAGGGAGTCCAGACCTCCCAGTACCTCTCTTCTTGCTCTCTCAACATCATAGTGAGATTCTCCATTTGCTGGATTTCTGTTATTCTCCCCATCCATTGTATTTTAGTTGGAGCTGCCGTACTTTTCCACAGAATCGGAATACATGCTTTTGCTGCTGTAAGCAGATGTGTCAGGGAAATCCGTCCAACAGTGGCAATCAGCGCCCAATGCGCACGCGCGGCGGAATGATGCTTCCGCGCATGCGCGTGCGCGGGACGGCGCTTCTACGTTCTCGGGTGCGCGCGCCGACGCAGCGGCGCGCGCGCATGCGCGGCGGCGCACCAATAGGAATCCAGGCGGGCCTATTTAAAGAGACCCAGTTGCACTGACAAGTTGCTGGTTTGTCAGCTTTCCTGTATTCCCAAGACTCTGGAAAACTATCCTGAAAATCTCCTTGTGACCCGGACTGGCTTGACTCCTCTGATCTCTCTCCTGGACCTGACCCTCGGCTTGTGATACGGACTTCTGCCTTCTCCTGTGTTTGACCCTCGGCCTGTGACTCGGATCTGCTGCCTGTCTCCAATCCTTGACCTCTGGCCTGTACCTTTTGGACTTCCGCGTTTCCTTTGAACCCCTGCCGGGTTCCCGGTACTCTCTGGACTTGTTACCTTTTACTGTGTTTGACCCCCAGCCGGGACCGTTACCTAGCCATTACAACCCGGACTCAACCTGCACCGGCTTCCATTATCTCCTGCTGTTTGAACTTTACCAATCCGGCTAGTTCCTGCTTGAAGCCTGTTCTTCAGTCTACTCAGCTCTGCCGGACCGTCTACAAATACCCACCACCTGCCGGTAGCCGGTGCCGCTTCTCGCCATCCACTCCCTGTCTCAACTCCAGGGGGTGGAGTGCGTCAAGTCGCAAAGGTGAACCACTCTCGGCATCTCGGCCTCGGTAAGTACATACCCTTACAGTACAAACCAGCCAGATGTCTGAGGCCGACAGGGTGCGTTCACCGTTCGAGACCCTATGTCAGCAAGTCACCGCACTAACCGACGCGGTTCAGAAATTACAAGAAGGTTATGTCCAAATGGATGGCCGCTTTCAGCTACTTACTGGAGCTACAGGACCAGCATCACCAGCTGCTACCATTGCCAATGTTGCCTCCACGTCTCAAAATCAGGCAAATCCCACCGTAGTAATGGCTACCCCTGAACCCAGGGTCCCCCTGCCTGAGCGATTTTCTGGCGTCCGTAAGAAATATCGGGCTTTCAAAAACGCATGTTCTCTTTATTTCGCCCTTCAACCCAGGACTTTCTCTTCAGAAGTGGTAAAGGTGGGGTTCGTCATCTCCCTTCTAACCGACGAACCTCAGGCCTGGGCCCATGGCCTGATGGAGCAAAGCAGCCCCATACTAGATTCCGTGGACACCTTCTTCGAGAGTATGGCGCAGCTGTATGACGATCCTCAGTGATCAGCTACAGCTGAGTCTGTTCTCCACAGTTTAACCCAGGGGAGAAGGCCGGTGGAGGACTACACGGCAGAATTCCGGAAATGGTCAGCTGACAGTGGCTGGAATGAGACGGCCCTTAAATACCAATATCGCCAAGGACTGTCTGAGGCTCTTAAGGACGAGCTGGCCAGGATTGGTGTTCCAACTACTCTGGAAGATCTGATCCAGTCTGTCACTCAGCTTGACAGACGCCTCCGGGAGCGGCGTTCTGAGCGTTTCCAGACTACCCGTCCAAACTGGACTTTGCCCCGATCAGCTTCTGCCTATCCACCCATCCAAGTTCCTACAGCATCTTCTCCCCCCGAGCCTGAACCCATGCAGCTTGGTCTAGTTCGTCCTCCCCTTTCTCCTGAGGAAAAGCAGCGCAGGCGTCAGGCCAATCTGTGTCTTTACTGCGGGGGTACTGGCCATTTCCTTCGGAGCTGCCCAGTGAGACCTAGTAAGTGTACCCTCAAAGACACTTTGAACTACCCAGTTTCTGGCTTACCACAGACTTATGTTGTTCTTTCTATTTCTCTACAGCTACCAACAGGAGCAACCCGCCTACCGGCGATTATTGATTCAGGAGCCTGCAGCTGCTTTCTGGACTCTTCACTTGCTTCCCAACTTCACTTTCCTCTGCAAACCAAGGACCGTTATCTTCAGGTTCGTCTGGCGGATGGATCCCTGTCTCGTTCAGGGGTAATTACGCAAGAAACAAGACCCGTCCTTGCTATCACGGATTCAGGCCACCAAGAATACCTTCGATTTGACCTCATCTCATCTCCCATGTTTCCCATCATCCTGGGCCTTCCCTGGTTACAAGCACATGAGCCTCATATAAACTGGGCCAAGAGGGAAGTTAACTTCACTTCTTCATATTGTTCTCAACACTGTCTTTCCGCACTTCCAACTGCCTGTGCTACTTTAACCCCTCAACCGGATAACCTACCACATGTTCCATCAGCATACTTAGGATTCCAGGACGTCTTCGACAAACGGCAGGCCGACCGCCTACCTCCACATCGTCCCTACGATTGTCCCATCGACCTTCTGCCTGGCTCCAAAATTCCATTCGGCCGCATCTTCCCCTTGTCCGAATCTGAGTTGAAGACCCTCAAGTCTTACATTGAGGAAAATCTGGAAAAGAAATTCATTCGACCCTCTTCTTCCCCAGCCGGTGCCGGAATCTTTTTCGTTGAAAAGAAAGACGGGACTCTGAGGCCCTGCATCGACTATAGGGAATTAAATAAAATTACTATTAAAAATAGATACCCGCTTCCTCTCATCCCGGAGTTGTTCCAACGATTCCGATCAGCTCGGATCTTCTCTAAACTGGACCTTCGAGGGGCCTACAACCTCATCCGGATCAGGGCTGGAGACGAATGGAAGACGGCTTTTAGATCTAGATTCGGTCATTTCGAATACTTGGTCATGCCATTCGGGCTTTGCAACGCCCCAGCTACTTTCCAGCACCTGGTCAATGACATTTTCCGTGAACACCTGGACGATTTCCTAGTAGTCTACTTAGACGATATTCTTATTTTTTCGTCCTCCCTTGAACTGCACCGAATCCATGTCATCAAGGTCCTCACTATTCTCCGAGAACATAGACTTTACCTCAAGGCCGAGAAATGTGACTTTGAGAAAACCACGGTGCAATTTTTGGGATTTATTATTTCTACCAATGGGGTCGCAATGGACCCGCAGAAAGTCAAAGCTATCCAGGAATGGCCAGCCCCAACAGACAAGAAAGGGGTACAACGATTTATAGGTTTCGCCAATTTCTACAGGAGGTTCATTGTGGGGTTCTCCTCTATTGTGGCGCCTATAACCCAATTGACACGCCAGGGCTACCGCTTTCACTGGTCACCGGAAGCTCAAGATGCCTTCGATAAACTAAAAAATGCATTCACATCGGCACCTGTATTGAAGCATCCAGATCCGCTACTGCCGTTTACGCTGGAAGTAGATGCTTCAGAGTCAGCCACTGGGGCCATCCTCTCTCAAAGGCAGGGCCCCAAATCCCTTCTTCATCCAGTAGCCTTTGCCTCTCGTAAACTAACTTCTCCGGAACGTAATTATGACGTCGGTGACCGGGAACTATTAGCTATCAAATTCGCCCTGGAAGAATGGCGATACCTTCTGGAGGGAGCTCCTCACCCCGTCATGATATTCACGGATCATAAGAATCTAGAATATCTGAGAACAGCAAAACGTCTTCGACCCAGACAAGCCCGATGGGCCCTCCTCTTCACTAGGTTTAACTTTCATATCTCTTATAGGCCCGGTTCCAAGAACGTGAAGGCGGATGCCCTCTCTAGGATGTTTCCCGAGACCCCTCAAGCAGAGGAACCAAGTACCATCCTATCAGCACAAAACTTTCTGCTCATCCCACAGGCTGATCTACTAACCTCCATAAGAGCCGCCTCTAAGCATTGTCCTGACCAAGTAACCTCTTCCTTGGAGAAGCGTAATGACTTGTTCTGGTCCCAAGGTAAAGTCTTCGTCCCTCTGGAAACAAGGCAACTGACTCTGAAAACTTTCCACGACCACAAACTAGCTGGTCACTTTGGAACCAAAAAGACCATGGAACTAATCTCTCGCTCCTTCTGGTGGCCTGGTTGGAGACAAGATTGCAAGTCCTATGTTGCCTCCTGTACCCGTTGCCAACGGTATAAGGGACCCAAAACCAAGAGTTGGGGACTACTCAAACCTTTGCCTATCCCTGAACGTCCGTGGGCAGATGTGTCCATGGACTTCATTGTAGATCTACCGCCCTCTGGAGGTTTTACCATGATTCTGGTCGTAATTGACCGCCTCTCCAAAATGGCACACTTCGTGCCCATGATTGGTACTTCCTTTTGCTGCAGATACAGCCAAAGCCTTCTTTCAGGAGATAATCAGGCTCCATGGAGTGCCTAAAAGCATCACCTCTGACAGAGGCGTTCAATTCACGGCGAAATTCTGGAAGGAACTTTGCAAATCTTTAGAAATCAAAATTTGCCTATCATCGGCATATCACCCCCAGAGCAACGGACAGACAGAGAGAACCAATCAAACCCTAGAACAATATCTCCGTTGTTTTTGCTCAGCCTCACAAGATGATTGGTCCTCCCTATTATCCTACGCTGAATTTGCATATAATAACTCGGTGCATTCAGCCACCAGTCAAACTCCTTTTTGGGCCAACTTTGGCTTCCATCCTTCCTTCCTCCCTGATGACATTTTGGAGAGCTCTGTTCCTGCTGTTCAAGATCGGATAGCCTTTGTTCAATCTAATTTTCTGAGACTCCAGGAAATGATGCAAAACGCCCAGGAGTCTTACAAGAGATACTATGACAAGGGTAGGAAGGAAAATCCAGTCTTCAAAGTTGGGGAGGAAGTATGGCTCTCCGCCACCAACCTCAAATTGCCGATCCCTTCACGGAAATTGGGACCAAGATTTATAGGCCCTTTCAAATCAAGCGAGTAATCAACCCTGTGGCCTTTGAATTGGCACTGCCCGACTCCTACAGGATACACCCGGTCTTCCACACGTCTCTGTTGAAACCGGTAGTCTCCAGCTCCTTCCCGGGAAGGGATGAGCCACCTCCTCCACCTGTGGAGGTTGATGGTGAAAACGAGTACGTGGTGGAATCTATCCTGGGCTGCAGGAAAAGAGGCAGGCAGCTACAGTATTTAATCAAATGGAAGGGGTATCCCCCGGAGGACAACTCTTGGGAACCATCTAGGAACCTACATGCTCCCCGCCTAATTAGAGTCTTTCACCAGGAACATCCCGAGTTGATGTCTAGTCTGGGCGTCCGGAGTTCGCCCCTAGGAGGGGGGCACTGTCAGGGAAATCCGTCCAACAGTGCCAATCAGCGCCCAATGCGCACACGCGGCGGAATGATGCTTCCGCGCATGCGCGTGCGCGGGACGGCGCTTCTACGTTCTCGGGTGCGCGCGCCGACGCAGCGGCGCGCGCGCATGCGCGGCGGCGCACCAATAGGAATCCAGGCGGGCCTATTTAAAGAGACCCAGTTGCACTGACAAGTTGCTGGTTTGTCAGCTTTCCTGTATTCCCAAGACTCTGGAAAACTATCCTGAAAATCTCCTTGTGACCCGGACTGGCTTGACTCCTCTGATCTCTCTCCTGGACCTGACCCTCGGCTTGTGATACGGACTTCTGCCTTCTCCTGTGTTTGACCCTCGGCCTGTGACTCGGATCTGCTGCCTGTCTCCAATCCTTGACCTCTGGCCTGTACCTTTTGGACTTCCGCGTTTCCTTTGAACCCCTGCCGGGTTCCCGGTACTCTCTGGACTTGTTACCTTTTACTGTGTTTGACCCCCAGCCGGGACCGTTACCTAGCCATTACAACCCGGACTCAACCTGCACCGGCTTCCATTATCTCCTGCTGTTTGAACTTTACCAATCCGGCTAGTTCCTGCTTGAAGCCTGTTCTTCAGTCTACTCAGCTCTGCCGGACCGTCTACAAATACCCACCACCTGCCGGTAGCCGGTGCCGCTTCTCGCCATCCACTCCCTGTCTCAACTCCAGGGGGTGGAGTGCGTCAAGTCGCAAAGGTGAACCACTCTCGGCATCTCGGCCTCGGTAAGTACATACCCTTACAAGATGCCTTAAAAGGGAGTTTTTGTATTTTTCTGTCGATAACGGAATATCATGTAGAAGAAAAGCTGCCGGATTTTCTCCAAGAGACACCTCAGTAATTTCCTTAACTGTTTCAGAAACCATATTCCAAAATTCTTTCAATCTCGGGCAGTCCCAGAATATGTGTAGCATGGTGCCTTCCGCTCCCTTGCATCGCCAGCATTGGTTCGATACTTGAGGAAATATCCGATTCAATACTGTCGGGGTTCTATACCACCTAGTCAGGATTTTGTACCCTCCTTCTTGATATCTTGTTGCCATTGACGCTTTATGCGTAAACAAAAATATTTTCTTTTTCTGCTTCTCAGAGAATGTAACTCCTAAGTCTCTCTCCCATGCTTGTATGAAGGCCAGTTCTTGTGGGGCTTCTGACTCTATCAACAGAGCATACATAATTGAGAGTGAGTGTCTCAATGGTTCCCCTTTTAGACATATCTGTTCGAACCTAGATGGTATACGTACTTCAGGCACCCGTTGCCTAATTGACCGCAGGAAAGCGCTCAGCTGTATTCGCCTAAATATATCAAGATCTTCCGCAAATACACAATCAATCTCCTCCTTAGCCATAATATGATTATCAATCACAAAATGTATGATCCTGCTAATTCCCCGCCGCCTTAATTCTTTAAATCCCCGATCTTTAAGACCCGGCTCAAAAATTGGGGTACCTAGGATGGGGATCATGGGGCTCGGATGCATAGACACCTTTGTTTTCCTAAATATCTTTTTAATAGATTGAAGTGTGGCACCCACCGTGGGGTGTCTTTTCGCCATCTGTGGTATCTCTGCATCCAAGAGCCATGCTAATCCCTCCAAAGGTATGGCAATTGTTGCTTGTTCCATATGTATCCATGGTTTTTCCTTTCGGAGTGTGCACCAGTCCACTACTCTTGTTAAATGGGAAGCTTCATAATAACCCAACGGGTCTGGCAATCCGACCCCTCCTCTCTCTTTAGGTAAAGTCAAAATGTCTCTCCGTACTCTTGCAGATTTACCCGCCCAAATAAATCTCGTAAATCTTGATCTTAAGTCTTTCAGAAAACCTATTGGCAGTTTTATCGGTAGGGTCTGGAACAAATATAAAAGTCTCGGCATTACATTCATTTTGATGATGTTTATTCTACCGAACCACGTAAAGATCTCTTTATCCCATCGCTGAAAATCTAATTTAATCTGTCTAATTAGTGGGGCAAAATTGAGTTCAAACACTCGATTCAGCTTATGTGGTATTTTGGTCCCCAAATAGCACATATGGGAATCTGTCCATCTGAAGGCAAAATTCTCAGAGAGCTGGTGTTTTAGCGTGGAATCTGATTCCACACCCATTGCTTCTGATTTATTATAGTTTACCTTAAAATTAGATATCTCCCCATATGTGCGTAACTCCACCAGCAGAATCGGTAACGATATAACTGGAGCGGTCATAAAAAACATCAAGTCATCCGCATACGCGGCAAGTTTATGTTCTTCTCCTCTTATTGTAATACCCCTAATATCTGGATTGGCCCTTATTGTTCTTAAAAAGGGTTCTAATATAAGAATAAATATGATAGGTGAGAGTGGACATCCCTGCCGCGTTCCATTGCCAATCGCAAATGGTTCGGACATTATATCATTTACCTTGACTCTTGCTCTTGGACAAGAATACAGGCTTGTAATCCAGTTCATCATCCCACTTCTTAATCCTATATGTTGTAACGTGGCTCTCAGGAATGTCCAATCTACCCTATCAAATGCTTTTTCTGCGTCCGCGGATATAAGCACTAATGGTTTTTTACAATGATGAGACAGATGTATAGCACTTAGAACCCTTTGCGTGTTTTCTCTCCCCTCTCTACCCTGGGTAAACCCCACTTGGTCCGGATGTATTAAAGAGGGAATGAATTCCCCTAATCTATTAGCCAATATTTTCGTGAGAATCTTAAGAGCTACGTTTAATAGCGAGATTGGACGATAACTGGTACATTGGGCTGGATCCTTCCCCTCCTTGGGGATTACCGTTATGTGAGCCAACAGTGTCTCCCCCGGTATCGTTTGTCCGTCGCGAACTGAATTAACAGCGGCTAAGAATTTTGGTGCCAGTTTTTCAGAGAACGTCTTATAATAAAGCAATGTATACCCATCAGGACCCGGAGCCTTGCCTGGTTTAAATTTTTTAAGGGTTTCTAAAAATTCCTCTGTTGTAATAGGTCCCTCCATTCCTTCTGCTTCCTCTCCAGGCAATTTAGGCATTCCCGAAGCTGCTATATATTCTTTCGCCGACTCCCCTCCATTTAATATCCTTATATTAGGCTGTTGACCCTTTATCTGATAGAGGTTAGTATAGTAGTCTCTGAATGCCTTCCCAATTGCCTGTGAGGAGCTAACTAGAGTGTCTCCCTGGGTTTTGATCTGGGCAATATGATTCCTTGCCCTCGTCTCTCTAAGAGCATTTGCTAGCATCCTGCTGGGTTTATTTCCATGTTCATAATATGCTCGTCTACATCGAGATAGTTTGGCTTTAGCTCTATCCATTAATAGTAAATTTAGTTCATCCCGTAAGCCCAATAGTTTCTCCTCTGTCTGTTGTGCCTGAGATTTTTTATGTGCCAATTCAAGTACCCGGATCTCTCCCAGCAGAGTGTCCAGCTTTGCTCCTATGGATCTTTTCCTGTATGCTCCTAGAGATATAAGAATTCCTCTTATATAACATTTATGCACTTCCCATCTACAAAATGGAGTTGTTTCTTCTGAGTCGTTCACTTCAAAAAAAGCCTCTAGTTCCTGAGCTATTTGATTCTCATATTCTGGCTCTTTCAGGAGTGTCTCATTTATCTTCCAGTTCCATTCCCGAGGACTTACACCCCCCCATTCTATTGTGCAGTTAGTTGGTGCATGATCCGATAATGTAAATGAGCCTATGGATGTCTCCACTATGCACGACAATACATTCTGAGATATAAAAATATAGTCGATTCTTGTATATGTCTTATGTTTAGCTGAGAAAAAAGTATAATCTCTATCGTGCACATGAAGAACCCTCCAAGAGTCCATTAATTGCAGATCCTGCAACAATCTCTTTGCTCTGCGCAATTTTACATAGGACAAATGAGACACTCCTTTAGAGACATCCAGATTGGGATCTAGTGCCATATTCAGATCCCCTCCCATCAACAATGCACCCTCTTTATTTTGATGTAATATATTCAAATATGTCTCTAGCGCCGAGACCTGGTCCTCGTTAGGTAAGTATATGTTAACTAATGTAACCTTTTGCTCACATAGAAATCCCTTTACAATCAAAAGACGACCGGTTTCGTCCTTAATTATCTTAATCTCTCTCCATGGTACCTGATTTGAAATCATTATTGATACCCCATTTGCCTTTGTGGTCTGAGATGCACCATGATACACAGTGGGAAATCTATGATTCCCCAATTTTGGAATTTTGTAATTTCTGAAATGTGTCTCTTGTAGAAAAATAATTTGGGATTTGAGTCTCCCCAATTCCACCAGCAATCTGGTACGTTTCTCTGGGCTATTTAGCCCCTTCACATTATATGAGGTGAGAGTTATTCTCGTCATCTTCCCGTTTGACACCCACCAGTCCCCTGGATAGGGGGATGGGCCCCGACAGGGTGAGGCAGAGTAAGGAAGGCCCAAAAAAAAAAAAATTAATAAAAAAAAAAAAAAAAAATTTGTAAAATAAAAAAAAAAAAAAAAAAAAAAACCAAGAGAAAAAATATACCTCAGGATCTGGCTAGATCTCCAAGACCCTGAGTAGTGTATATTACCAGCTATAGCAGGCTTTGTGCAACTGCAAGTATGCCTGCTACTTGCTTGGTATGGAAATTGAAAAGTTGAAGCGCCTCCGACTTCCCTCCACTTGGAGGAGAGGCGTTTAAAATTGGGGAAAGTGAATAGGCAGAGCAGAGATCAGAGCTACAGTGCCCATCCACATGCTCCCTTTAATCGATTCCCGCGTCCCTATCTACATATCCTACTCCCGGTTTCTGTCACAGAGAACCCCCTCCCCTTTCTCAGCTATTCATTACTACCTATGTTACATATTACATCATACCCTTATTATATCCTATAGTCTAATACAGCTATCACCCTTATCAAACAGTGTTTCCTTCTATCACAGATTTTTAAAGTATTCTCACAAAATAAAATAACAATACCATTGCAAAAAAAAAAAAAAAAAAAAACCCTTCCCTTCATGGTTTTCTGGGATGTCATACATTATATAAATACTCCTCTGCTGTCCAGGTACTCCAATATGCCCCCCCATTACGATAATTGCATGGGGGGTTTCCATCCTTCAGTATGATGACCTTAACTTCACTATCCTTAGTCCTAATACCCTTATTCCCACTGTTCAGGGGATATCCTGCCCTCTAAGTCCTCTCCTCTCCCCTATGTGAGATGTGCTATATGTGCTATTGTGAATTCCATCTACCTTGCCCCCTACCCCTAACCCCTTTATCCCTTACCCCTAACCCCCTTACAAAAAAAAAGGGGAAAGAGACCATATCTCTCTCGCTTCTTATCACCAATCACTTCAACTATCTCCTTGAGAGAAAAAAATAAAATAAAAAAATAAATAAATAAAAAAAAATTACCGAGGGGAAAAAGCCCCCATAGAAAAAAGACACCTTGTGTATGACATATTCCTATGCCAATATGTGTATTATCTTCCTAGTTATCAATAGTGAATTGTGAGAAGTGTTCTTTACTATTTATTATTATTCCTCTTGGTCCATTGACCTACTCTGAGGGGTCAAAATACCCCATAGGGAAAAAAAAAAAAAAAAAGTGTCATTTGTACCCCCCTTTCTTATCTCCCCCCCCACCCCCTCATTCTTCTCTACTTCCTCTGATCCTTTTTAGATTTATCCTAGAACCCTCCCCTCCCCCCCATCCTAATCATTTCCCTATTACCCATCTCCCCAAACAGTGAATTCGGAAGAGAAGAGAATAAAAAAAAATAAAAAAAAAAACATGAATATTCTTTACCTAAACCATATACCACCTGGATCATATAACTATATATATTGTGACAGCAGGAAGGTAAAGTCACCTGGTTGCATCCAGGGGGGTAGATATATTTCGCCCAGATTCAGGCTTTACGCCGACTTATACAACTAGGTGGAGAGTTGTATAAGGCTAGTGGGCTCATGGATGACTCATACCTCTAGGGAAAGTGTGGGGCGTCGTGCAGACAGGGAGTTGATGAGACCAGCTGAAGCTTGTCAGCTCATTTAGGCCTCTATAAGAACTCCCAGCTTCATTAGATGTTAGCTCATGCCTGGAACCAGACCTGTGTGGACTGTCTAGGGAGAGTGAACCCCTGTGCGGTGAGACAAAGCCTGTGTGGCTATTTGCTTGGACATTTAAAACCAGGGACTTAGGGACTAGGACAGCACTAGGCTGATCCCAGTTGTTAGTTAGGAAACCTGTATGTTTAGTCAGAGGTCAAGTTGACCAGGATTTATTTTGTTTATGTTTTTTTTGCTTTGCTGTGTTTTGTCACTGTAAATAGAAAATAAACCGCACCTTTTTGATTTTTGAAAACCACAACCTCCGTTTGCTGGGCCTGTTTTGTGTGGGGAGCCCATCCCGGGGGTCACACACACCCGCTGCCGAGCTAACCCCCTCACAATATCCATGGTTCCTCTATTATCCATAATACAACAAAGCATAATCCTCTAGTCCACTATTATTCTTCCATCTGCATCTTCTGATTTATCCACAAAAAAAAAAAGAAAAAAAAGGGGGAGGTATCTCCAGAAGCTGGGAAGGACACGAGGGGAACATGAACACACTCTGGTTTACCTATTACATAATTCTCTCCTACCTCCCCCCACCCCCGTAAGAAAACGGGTCATTTCATCCAATTTGCCCCGACCTCCCCCCCCCCCCTAAAAAAAAAAAAAAAAAAAAAAAAAAAGGACTGTTCTTTCTTTTGTGGATTAGTCGTATTCCTTTTTCATTCCTGTGGTGGGTTACAGGGCCATATGTTTTATACAGCTCCTAGATCACTCCTTCTTCTCTCCCTTTGTCCATATCGTTGATAGGGGGTTGTTCCATAGATACGGGTAACTCTGTCCAATTAGGGACCTCCATGGCCTCTGAACCCAGAAATTTAAAGAGATCTGGAAGTTGGGCAGGTTCTCTTAAATTGAAACTGTACCCTCCTTTTTTTACTATCACTGCCAACGGGTAGCCCCATCTATATGTAGCCCCTTTGTCGCGCAGATATTCCAGTAGAGGTTTTAACATACGTCGCCTAATTTTAGTTTGCCTGCATAGGTCCGGGTATATTTGTATTTCTCCTCCCATGTACTTCAATGTACCCTCCTGCCATGCGGCCCTGAGTATGTCCTCCTTTACCCTGAAAAAATGAACTCTACACAACACATCCCGTGGATTGGTCTGCGTCTGGTTCCACGTCGTGGGGACTTTGTGCACCCGGTCAAGTTCAATAGGGGTATTTGGGGGGTTCTTTAATAACTGATTTATAATATCCCTCACTGTCTCTCTTAGCGCAGGTCCTTCAGTCTCCTCTGAGACCCCCTTTATCCGGATATTATTCCTTCTGCTCATATTTTCCGATTCTTCGGACTGTAACTGTAACCATATCATTCGTTTATGTTGTTTATCTAGTTTTTCTTCTAATAATTCTAATCGTGTCTCTGTCATAGTTTGTACTTGTTCCAGATTTAGTACTCTAAAATCCACCGATTCTACCTTATTATGTACCTCTGCAATCTCATCTCTCAGTGTCCCCGTTATACTAACTAATAATTTTTGAATGTCTTCTTTAGTGGGGAGAGCCTGAATAAGCTGTTTGAGCTGTGTTATATCTTGCTCTATCCCCTTCTCCTGTGTGTTTGGTGTAGCATACGAGCATACCTGTATATCTTCATTGGTACCTGTAGGGAGTTCACCTTCCACTGCATCCATCGCTGTGTCTGATCCAGTCTGTAGTGCTGGAGCCGTTGATGCAGTCGCTGAGACTGTAACCTGCAGTGACCCCTCCGGAAATGGCTCCTGTGTCAGCGCCGAGTTAGCACCTGCGTCTCCTGGTTGTTTCAAGTCCTTCTTAACCGTCAGGTACCGGGTAATATACGAGTGGCTTGGAGTGTACGGCACTCCTGTATTCTTTCCCCGTCTCGACATGGGCCGTCAGATACACTGCCACCTCGCTGGATAGGACACTGCAAAGCCTTATCTGTGAAACTGCGGAGCTACGGTGATACACTGATCCGTGCCTCCTTAGAAAACACCTCCGCTCTTTCACCCAGCGCGATGCCGCTTACATAATGTACCGGCCACAGGGCTGTGGGGCTGCAGAGATATTAATGATCGAGTGCAGCTTTGCGAGCACTGCCTTAAGAACCGGTCACCGCGGTTACCCCAGCTGTGGAGAGACTGCTTCGGATCTACAGCGCTACGGCGCTGAGGAGACACCCTCGGTCTGTGATGCCTAGGGGCCGTCGGTCAGCGAGGCTAGGGATATTCTGATGGACCGCGGGAACATCCACAATACTGTCGGTCTACTGAAGGGAGCTCTGTGGCACTGCTAGGCTCCGGGCTCTCACGCCGCCATGCCTAGACCACTCCCCCCGGAAAATAGCAAGGTTTAACCCCCTTGATCGCCCCCCCAGGTAACCCTTTCACCCCCATCACCACTGTCGCTAAGCAATCGTTTTTCTAAACGCTGTCTTAGTGTCGGTGATGCAGATCGGTAGCTGGTAATTTTTTTTAGGTTCGCCGCAGGTTTTTTTAGCGTCAGGTACCCCCATATATTATCTAATAAAGGTTTTAACCCCCTGATTGCCCCTAATTAACCCTTTCACCAGTGATCACCATATAAGTGTTACGGGTGACGCTGGTTAGTTAGTTTGCTTTTTATAGTGTCAGGGCACCCGCCGTGTATATAACCCAATAAAGGTTTAACCCCCTGATCGCCCGGCGGGTGATATCAATTAGGTTTTAGCGTCAGAGAGGGTCTGCGTCACACCCCAGGCAGCGTCAGGTTAGTGCCAGTAACGCTAACACCCACGCGTGAAGCATACACCCCCCTTAGTGGTATAGTATCTGAACAGATCAATATCTGATCTGATCTATACTAGCGTCCCCAGCAGTTTAGGGTTCCCAAAAATGCAGTGTTAGTGGGATCAGCCCAGATACCTGCTGGCACCTGCGTTTTGCCCCTCCGTCCAGCCCAGGCCACCCAAGTGCAGTATCGATCGATCACTGTCACTTACAAAACAAAAACACACATAACTGCAGCGTTCGCAGAGACAGGCCTGATCCCTGCGACTCCAGTGCTGTAGGAGGTGATTTCACCACCACAGTTAAAAAAAAAAAGCAAATATGCCGAAACATTGGGGCAGCAGGGGCGGAGGAGCGATTTTGCTCCTAATGCCACGTACATACGGTCGAAATTCCGACGGAGGCTTGCCCGTGGAAAAGTCCGACCATGTGTGTGCGGCATAACTTTTTTGCGGGAGGATGCCCCCATGCTTCGGCATATATAAATGGTGCGTGTATGCCCATCATTGGAAGTGGGTGGATGAAGGGCGGTATTCTAATGGTAGGCATACCCACCGATCAATCTCTTTTTTCGTTCAGCCAACTGGCTGCATGAAATAAAAAGATTACAATACATGTCCAACAAGGACCAGCAACGTACTGGTATGTTGCTGGACTTTGAATGTTTATACCAGAATGATGCCTGCGGGTTTAGGTATCATCTTGGTATCATTCTTTTCAGCCTGCAGCCGGCTTTCATGTAAAAGCAATCCTAGCGGCTAATTAGCCTCTGGACTGCTTTTACAAGCAGTGGGAGGGAATGCCCCCCCGGATATAAAAAGCGCCATTGGGAAATTGGGAAAGCATTTTATCACACCGATCTTGGTGTGGTCAGATGCTTTGAGGGCAGAGGAAAAATCTAGGGTCTAGAAGACCCCAGTTTTTTCAAAAAAAGAGTACCTGTCACTACCTATTGCTATCATAGGGGATATTTACATTCCCTGAGATAACAATAAAAATGCTAAAAAAAAAAAATACTTGGAAGGAACAATTTAAAAATAAAATAAAAAAGCAAAATTAATAATAAAAAAAAAATAAAAAAATAAAAAGCACCCCTGTCCTGCCCTGCTCTTGCCCAATGGCGAACGCAAGCGTCGGTCTGGCGTCATATGTAAACAGCAATTGCACCATGCATGTGAGGTATCACCGCGAAGGTCAGATCGAGGGCAATCATTTTAGCAGTAGACCTCCTCTGTAAATCTACTGGGGTAACCTGTAAAGGCTTTTAAAAGCTTTTAAAAATGTATGTAGTTTGTCGCCAATGCGCGTTTGTGCGAAATTTTAAAGCATGTCGTGTTTGGTATCTATGTACTCGGCCTAAGATCATCTTTTTTATTTCATCAAACATTTGGGCAATATAGTGTGTTTTAGTGCATTAAAATTAAAAAAAGTGTATTTTTTAACCCAAAAAATGCGTTTGAAAAATCGCTGCGCAAATACTGTGTAGAAAAAAAAAATGCAACACCCACCATTTTAATCTGTAGGGACTTTGCTTTAAAAATATATATAATGTTTGGGGGTTCAACATAATTTTCTTGCAAAAAAAAAATGTTTTCATGTAAACAAAAAGTGTCAAAAAGGGCTTTGTCTTCAGGTGGTTAGAAGAGTGGATGTAAGCTTCCTAATGTTGTGTATAAAATGCCAGAACAGTTCAAAACCCCCCCCCAAATGACCCCATTTTGGAAAGTAGACACCCCAAGCTATATACTGAGAGGCATGTCGAGTCCATGGAATATTTTATATGTTGACACAAGTTGCGGAAAAACTACAATTTTTTTTTTTGCACAAAGTTGTCACTAAATGATATATTGCTCAAACATGCCATGGGCATATGTGGAATTACACCCCAAAATACATTCTGTTGCTTCTCCTGAGTACGGGGATACCACATGTGTGAGACTTTTTGGGAGCCTAGCCACGTACGGGACCCCAAAAACCAAGCACCGCCTTCAGGCTTTCTAAGGGTGTAAATTTTTGATTTCACTTCTCACTGCCTATCACAGTTTCGGAGGCCATGGAATGCCCAGATAGCACAAAACCCCCTCAAATGACCCCATTTTGGAAAGTAGACACCCCAAGCTATTTGCTGAGAGGTATGGTGAGTATTTTGCAGATCTCGCTTTTTGTCACAAAGTTTTGAAAATTGAAAAAAAAATATATATATTATATTCATTTTCAAAAACAAATGAGAGCTGTAAAATACTCACCATTCCTCTCAGCAAATAGCTTGGGGTGTCTATATTCCAAAATGGGGTCATTTGGGGGGGTTTTGTGCGATTTTGGCATTTTATGGCCTTCGAAACTGTGATAGGTAGTGAGGAGTGAAATCAAAAATTTGTGCCTAGAAATCCTGAAGGCGGTGCTTGGTTTTCGGGGTCCCGTACGCGGCTAAGCTCCTAAAAAGTCCCACACATATGGTATCCCCGTACTCAGGAGAAGCAGAAAAATGTATTTTGGGGTGTAATTCCACATATAACCATGGCATGTGTGAGCAATATATCATTTAGTGACAACTTTTTGTAATTTTTTTTTTTTTTTGTCATTATTCAATCACTTGGGACAAAAAAAAATATATTCAATGGGCTCAACAGGCCTCTCAGCAATTTCCTTGGGGTGTCTACTTTCTAAAATGGGGTCATTTGGGGGGGTTTTGTGCTATTTTGGCATTTTATGGCCTTCGAAACTGTGATAGGTAGTGAGGAGTGAAATCAAAAATTTGCGCCCTTAGAAATCCTGAAGGCGGTGCTTGGTTTCCGGGGTCCCGTACGCGGCTAGGCTCCCAAAAAGTCCCACACATGTGGTATCCCCGTACTCAGGAGAAGCAGCAAAATGTATTTTGGGGTGAAATTCCACAAATAACCATGGCATGTGTGAGCAATATATCATTTAGTGACAACTTTTTGTAATTTTTTTTTTTTTTTTGTCATTATTCAATCACTTGGGACAAAAAAATAAAAAAATCGATGGGCTCAACATGCCTCTCAGCAATTTCCTTGGGGTGTCTACTTTCCAAAATGGGGTCATTTGGGGGGGTTTTGTACTGCCCTGTCATTTTAGCACCTCAAGAAATGAGATAGGCAGTCATAAATTTAAAGCTGTGTAAATTTCAGAAAATGTACCCTAGTTTGTAAACTCTATAACTTTTGCGCAAACCAATAAATATACGCTTATTGACATTTTTTTTACTAAAAACATGTGGCTGAATAAATTTTGGCCTAAATGTATGACTACAATTGAGTTTATTCGATTTTTCTTATAACAAAAAGTAGAAAATATCATTTTTTTCAAAATTTTTGGTCTTTTTCCGTTTATATCGCAAAAAATAAAAATCGCAGAGGCAATCAAATACCATTAAAAGAAAGCTCTATTTGTGGGAAGAAAAGGACGCAAATTTCGTTTGGGTACAACATTGCATGTCCACACAATTTACAGTTAAAGCAGCGCAGTGCAAAATTCTGAATTCACCTCTGGTCCTCTAGCTACCAAATGGTCCGGGGCTTAAGTGGTTAATGAACCCCCCCCCCCCCCCAGCCAGCGTCAGCTAGTGTCAGATTGTCCGCCACACTATCACAGCCCCATTATAAGTCGCCGATCACCGCCATTACTAGTATAAAAGAAGCAAAAACAAATAAATCAGTATATACAGTATACTGTGTGTATATATATATATATATATATATATATATATATATATACAGTATACTGTATATTCTGTATATAGCACTGTCAATTTACCCAGCACTTTACATATACATTCACATCAGTCCCTACCCTCAAGGAGCTTACAATCCAAGGTCCCTAACTCACATTCATACATACACATACTAGGGCCAATTTAGAGAGGATCCAATTAACCTACTAGCATGTCTTTGGAGTGGGAGAGGAAACTGGTGCACCTGGAGGAAACCCACGCAGGCAGAACATGCAAACTCCAGGCAGGCAGTGTCGTGGTTGGGATTTTAACCAGTGACCCTAGTGCCGCTAGGCGGGAGTGCTAACCACTAGACCACTGTGCTGCCCAATCAGACTTGTCCTGGAACGCCCCTCATGCGCAGCCTGTCACTGGGAAGCTCAGTGTATGACTGCTTCTCCTCCCCTCAGCTCTTATGCAGCTGAGAACAGAGGGAATGAGATCACTTATAAAAAAGGTGTTTATAATGTTTTTTTATATCTATACAAAAAAAGGTTTGCCTTTCATTTCTATTTTAAACTTAATGGGTTGTTTTACAAGGTGATTAGCCTCAGAGAGTTACAATGTAACTGTCAATAGATCTTCCATATCCAAAAACTTGCATGCTCAGATTTCCTGTTTATTAGTATTCTTGTTAAAATAATATTAATGTAGACACAAAAGCACATACAGCCAGACTCTGGCAGAAACAACAGAGATTGGCTAAAAATATTGCGTTAAAATCAGACAAATCAAATAATGCTAATCTCTTGTTTGGACACCTTAAGTGCTTAGATTATGACATTATACGTTACAAATTATGTACACACATTTATGACATTATTCTAATGGCTTGGATGTTACAGATCAGCATTCCTTTCAATGCTAAATGGTGTAAAAGCAAAAAATAGAGACATATATGTGGAATGTGTTCACCTGTAGCCAGTGTTATTTATATAGGGTTTGCACGCCAACCTCTAGGCAATGACAGCAAAATGCAGCTCAGGGCCAGGAATTAAAGCAAAGTTCACGTAGGATTATAACCTGACTTCCTTGACAGTTTACTGCGGTCAATACAAAGTCACTCCCGTCCTTATGTGACTCATTTACAAGAAAGATACTGCAATAACTCACAGCTTACTATTTCTTGTAACCTCATTTGTGTTATTACTCAGTTATATTATTAATACTCATTCAGGTTATTACTTAATAAGCTAATTATTTTATGACGGTTAAGCGGAATAATATAGCGGTTAAGTATCAGCAATAAGATCTATTGTACTGTGTAGAACATAGTCCCGACATCACCTGATACTCCATAGGGTTCAATCACAGGATGGATAAACTGCTTAAGTAGGCCCAGCACTCAGCATGGTAACTTCATGTGTTGGCGTGTGTTTGACAGTCTCCATTCATTTCTCTTATGTATGGAGCTGTCAGTTGCACACAGTACATGTCAAAGCTGGAGCAGACATCATTGGCAAATGCATAAAACTTTTTTGTCCTTGATAAATTGAGCTGCATGTGAACAACAGTTTTCTATTGTTTAATAGGTTATTACCTGTGTCAAATGCTGGCTGATTGGTTGTGTTTGTTTGATGCAGTTCATCATTTATTTGTATAAGGTATTAAATTATATAAAACCAAAACTTTCTGTATTTTTTGGGGATAGATTAGGAAATGGCTGTAATTTTTTTATTTATTTTTTTTGTCATCTGTGTCCCATTAGAGAGAATAATCTTCTCTTCTAGTCTTATAGACAAAAGGTACTGTAATTTTTTTATACCCTATATTACCAAAAGTATTGGGACCCCTGCCTTTACACGCACATGAACTTTAATGGCATCCCAGTCTAAAGGCCCGTACACACGATAAGAAAAACGGAAGTAAAATTTTGTTCGACGAACGATCTGACGATTTTCGGATTGTTAGTACGCTGCTTTCGACTCCGGCTTTTCGTCAGAAAACAGCTCGATGTGCAGACTATAAAAAAAAAAATATGTACGGAAATCACCATACGATTTTTGTTTAATAAGTAAGATTTTTGTACGAAAAAGATCGTAAGCACAAGACTACGCATGCTCAGAAAAGAAAGCATACAGTAAAACCTTGGTTTGAGAGTAACTTGGTTTGAGAGCGTTTTGCAAGACAAGCAAAATGTTTTAATAAATTTTGCCTTGATATACAAGCAATGTCTTGATATAAGAGTAGTGTCATGTCACAACTGAGTATAAAAAAGAAGAGAGGAGCCTCTAAGTGTAGCAATATGTTTACATTTAATGAAGGTACAACATTTAGCAACTTATTGCTACACTTAGAGGTGCCTCTCTTCTCTTTTATACCCTGTAAAGAAAATGCTTTGATATACAAGTGCTTTGAATTACAAGCATGTTTCTGGAACGAATTATGCTTGCAAACATAGGCGTGCGCAAGGGGTGTGCCAGGTGTGCCTGGGCACACCCTAATCCTGGGGTTGGCAACCGGTCAATGGTGGGCAGGTGACATGTAAACCACAATCCTAACTTGCCGACCCTCAGAACCTGGACAGGAGAGGTTGCGGGGGTGGAATTTAGTGGCACCGATCTGTCTTTTCCTCCTGCAGCAGCTGAAAGTAGGCTTCTCCTCCTCTTCCTTTTGTCAACATTCAGCTGCCACAGGAGGAAAATATAGGGTATCAGTACTAATATATGCCACCCCTCCTTTCCCTGTTCCTCTTCCTTTTGTTGCCCGGGTCCCCCATGTGCTCCCTTGGTCCCCCTTCCTCCCATTGTTTCAGGATGGAGAGTGGGAAAGAGGCCGGTAAATATGTCAAGGGCATATGTGTTGGAGCGTTGGGGTGCACACCCTAATGCAATAGGCTGCGCACACCTATGCTCACAAACCAAGGTTTTACTGTACATACAAAACTAGTCAACACATTATGTCACTTCTGAAGTTGTATTCTGTCGTACGAGAATTTTCGTATGGTGGGTAACCTCTTCACTTTCGACATGAGACTAGCATGCAACAAAAAAGGATGAAAATCTGATCGTTTGTATGAGGCTTTAGTCCGTAGGGTTTAATATTGAGTTGACCCACCCTTTGCAGCTATAACAGCTTCAACTCTTTTGGGAAGACTGTCCACAAGGTTTAGGAGTGTGTCTATGGGAATGTTTGACCATTCTTCCAGAAGTGCATTTGTGAGCTCAGGCACTGATGTTGGACGAGAAAGCCTGGCTCGCAGTCTCCACCCCAAACTCGCTCATCCATGTCTTTTTGGACCTTGCTTTGTGCACTGATCCAAATCATTTGGTGGAGGGGGTATTATGGTGTGGGGTTGTTTTTCAGGTGCTGGGCTTGGCCCCTTAGTTGCAGTGAAGGGAACTCTTAAGGCATCAGCATACCAAGACATTTTGGACAATTTCATACTCCCAACTTTGTGGGAACAGTTTGGGGATGGCCCCTTCCTTTTTTAACATGACTGTGCACCAGTGCATAAACAAGGTCCATAAAGATATGGATGAGCAAGTTTGGGGTGGAGGAACTTGACTGGCCTGCACAGAGTCCTTACCTTAACCCAATAGAATACCTTTGGGATGAATTAGAGCAGAGACTGCGAGCCAGGCATTCTCATCCACATCAGTCCCTGACCTCACAAATGTGCTTCTGGAAGAATGGTCAAACATTCCCATAGACACACTACTAAACCTTGTGGACAGCCTTTATAGAAGAGTTGAAGCTGTTAGAGCTGCAAAGGGTGGGCCAACTCAATATTAAACCCTACGGACTAAGACTGGGATACCATTAAAGCTCATGTGTGTGTGTGTAAAAGCAGGAGTCTCAATACTTTTGGTAATATAGTGTATGTAGAGATGAGCTTCAGGTTTGGGTTGACATGGGTTCGACCCAAAACCCTGCCTGCCCGCAGTTCTTCAAACAGGTGAACAAATTTACCATATTTGGCCAGTTTGCCCACTTAAACCTGTTTGTGTTCACAAATATCAACCTGAAGTCTGTCATTTAGGCCCCATTCATCCTTTTGTGTAATGGGAACAAACGCTCCTGCTGGCAATTTTGTTGAGTGATTTGCACACAATTTTGCACGTTGCATAAGACCAGCCCAATCACTTGAATGGGCTGCCATATGTGTGTTTGTTGCCCCAAAAGAAGCTCCTGCTACACTTCAAATGGCAAGCTCCACGCGATTTTGAAAGGCGCGGTTTTCTGCGAGATCCTGTCACGCAACAATCGAGGCAGAATCGCATCATGTTTGGGGTGCCATTAAGGGATAATGGCACTCAAACTCGTGTTTACGCATTGTGCAGAGATCACCACATGATTTGGAATCACAGGCAAAACTGCAGTGATTCTGGCTACAATTCCAAATTGCGAAGTGTGAATGGAGCCTTAGTGGCAAAATATAAACAACAGCAGCAGGGATCCTGGATGATGTAATTGAAAAATATTGACCAGATTTACCAACATTTCAGCAGCGCCAGGGATCTGTAATTTGCCATGGGAGTCGTGACAGGGCAGCATTGTCATGGCGGTGGGTCAACATCATTGGAAGTCGCTTACTGTGAATAACATGGATCTATTTTGCTAGATGACGTGATTGATGTTGGCATACATTGTTACATTTTTTTTCTAATAAAATACTTTAATGATACAGGTGTTTCTATTTGCTATTTACCTTTTTGTTTGTGTACCTTTTGTAAGTTACCCCTCACCCTTTCTCCAAGGTTTTGGGCATATGGTCTAGTATGGTTTGGGGGAGGGGGTCATACTGCATCCCTGGTTAAAAGGACTTTTATGATTTCTTAGGAGTCCCATTAGAAAAATGACATGGGGTTCCCCTTACATTTCAAACCAGACTTTTATCCAGGCATGCAGCCAGGAAAACATGGGCAGCAAGAGTGCACCCCCTGAGCCATAGCAGGCCACATGCCCTCAACTTTGGGAGGGTACAATGCAAGGGGGCAGCCAAGGAAGGGGCAAAGACCTCAATCCCACATCCTGTCCCCTAAAATGGATGTGAAGATCAATAAAGGACAATGATATCACCCAGGTGGCAAAAGATGATCTTGTGGAATAGCTAAAGTATGATATTAACTTAAACTGGTTCTAAATGCTGAAGGTTTTTTTTTTCCTTAAAGCAAGATCCCACCCGCGATTTTTTATTTTTTTTAAAGTCAGCAGGTACTAACACTGTAGCTGCTGACTTTTAATAAGGACACTTACCTGTCCTACTCGCGATGTTGGGCCCCCGACGGCGATCGCTTGGTCCTGGCAGGTCCCGGCTCCTCCATCATGACTAAGGGAAACAGGCAGTGAAGCCTTACGGCTTCACTGCCCGTTTCCTACTGTGCATGCGCAACTCGCACAGCGCTTTGTGAATGGGCGGCTGCCTCCTGGGATTACACACAGTTCCCAGTGCGCCCCATTCACAAGAATTCTAATTTTATTTAGGAATTTTAGTGGTAAAAAAAATTCTGGGTGGACCTCCGCTTTAATTTATTCTCTGCGTTAAAGCGGAGTTCCACCCAAAAATGGAACTTCCACTTTTTGGAATCCTCTCGCCCCTCCGGTATCACATTTGGCACCTTTCAGGGGGGAGGAGGGAGCAGATACCTGTGTAATACAGGTATTTGCTCCCACTTCCTATAATATATAAAATAAAGTGTGGCGCTAACGGTGTGTTGAGCAAATATCTCTACCCAGAGAAATTGCAAAAAAAGATCCAAAAACCTGTGAGGTGAATGGGTGAATCCAAATTAAAGGGACATAAGCCCTAAGTGAAGAGTGTATGAAGAACCTAATGCGACTGCAAAGACGCAAAGGGCTTACAAAAATATCAACCTATACCAAGATTGTGAAAATAATAATCTAAATATATGTGCAAATATTTCTAGAAGCAAGCATACATGTGAAAAAATCTCACAATCATATACAGGAAAAATTAAAAAACATACATGATACACATATGAATGTAATAATAACCTAATAAATAGATATATGACCCCCTGCGATTTAGGGGTGAAGCACAAAGTCTCTCAAAGGTGAATGAAATGGAGTATAGTGTGCCTAAATATTCTCACGGTAAACCATGGAACACAGTAAAAGTCAAATACTGATAAAAGACAACGTCTGAATGGTCCGTATATGAAAAACGTGGGAAGATGGCCCACTATAACAACAAAAGCCCAACAGTCCGTAAATGCAAGAGGTGTGCAGCAGGAATTGTCACCCGGGAGTGCCTTGACCTTTGGATATGGGGGGAGAAATTAATACTCTTACCCGAAGGTATGGACCCAACTCACCATACGGTGGTGGATCAATCAAGCTTGTATCCACAGATCATGGAACCAGGGATGTGGGTCTTCCGATCTCCTCCACTCTGTACAAACAGCAGATCCAAAGGGGCCGATGACTCCAAGGACTATAAGGGTGCTAAATAGTCATAAATCCAGGCTGTAACTCCACCAAGCGTTGGGATATATAAAGGAAAAAAGAGAGGTCCTCCACATGGTGTAAATCCAAAAATTGGGGTTTATTGGAATAAAAGGTTCAAAAAGGTTCAATTGAATAGTAAAACAGCGCAGTGTGAGGCAGCTTGGGCAAGCGTGTAAATCCGACGCGTTTCATCTCCTAAGACTACAACTGGGGTACACGCTAGCCCACCACCCCCTGCGCTTATATAAGGGTACAATTATCCCAATCGTAAGCATGTGTACCATGTTTCAAATCACACTTCCGGGGTCCTATCGCGAATTGTGGCCGTGGTAACGTCACCGCGAGTCACATGTGCGTTCCAGGAGTGAAACGTACCACTACTAAGCCTCAGCTTCTATGAGAGCTTTCCAAAGAGACTAATCTGGATGGACGTGATGACGCACTAATTTAAAAACCAAGCCTCACCTGAGGTGCCAATCCGCATTGGACTTCCGCGTCACGTGACCATGGAATGAGAACGCAAGGCATGCTGGGGCGCGTAGTTTCGGAGTATGCCATGCAGGCTAGAACTCTGGAGTCATGCTGTCCAGCGCAATGACGTATGTCCCATTACTCCAAGTCAATCTCACGTGACCATGGAATGAGAACGCAAGGCATGCTGGGGCATGTAGTTCTGGAGTATGCCGTGCAGGCTAAAACTCTGGAGACATGCCGTCCAACGCAATGACGCGTGTCCCATAACTTCAAGTCACGTAATGGAAACCAAACACTTCATCTTAGGATGGTTAAATAGATCGCGGGACACTAGCTATTAAGTAATACAATCCGACACCGCTAGGCATATTAAATGCCATACGGGAGCGAGTATACCTCAACTTGCATATTGCGGCTGGGCCGGGCTATGCAAATTATGGGAATAAAATAATGGCTGTAAGATGTAAAACCATAAAAAATAAACCTCTAATCATAAACCAAAACGTACATATTATCTACGTATGGAAAAAAGAAAGACATAGAAGTCTTCCTGGCATAGGTTGACGCAGTGATCGCGGTGACCTACGTCACTTCCTGCACCTATTCTGTCCTCCCCTGCTGCCTTCTGGGAGACACACAGGTCCCAGAAGACAGCAGGGACCAGTGAGGACGCGCAGCGCGACTCACGTATGCGCAGTACGGAACCAGGAAGTGAAGCCGCAAGGCTTCACTTCCTGATTCCCTTACCGAAGATGGCGACGGCAGCAGCCGAGAACCGAGCAACAGATCGACCTCGGCTGCCGACATCGCGGGCGGCCAGGACAGATAAGTGTCCATATATTAAAAGTCAGCAGCTGCAGTATTTGTAGCTGCTGGCTTTTAATATTTATTTTTTTAGACGGACCTCCGCTTTAAGGTAAAAAAAATAATTCGAAGTGCAGCCCCCCCAAGCCCCCCTTATACTTACCTGAGCCTGATCAAAATCCAATGATGTGCACAAGAGCAGCAGCTCTATCCCTCCTCATAGGCTTAAACACAGCAGCAGGAGCCATTGGCTACCGCTGTTGTCAATCACAGCTAGTCAAGAGTGGGGACGAGCTGTGCTCTTTGTGTCATGCGGTTTGTTATTAAAAAATAAATAAAAATTAAATGTTTACAATCACTTTAAATAGAGACAATTAATATATATATTGATGGGAAATATTATTACTGCTTTTTGTGTATAGATATGGGGTAATTAATTCATATGTTTATATTGTATTTAACAAATATAGTGTATTGTTAATGGTAAAAGACATACTTGAATCAGTTTATCCTTCAAATAAATCTCCATATGGTGGATCTGCAGTTATTATCTCTGTATCTCAAATGACAGCAATTAGTTGTCACTTTCCCTTGGGCCAAGAAACAACACAGGTGGCTGGTATCACTAATTAGAACATAGCATTGGGATTTTTCTTTTTCTTGTTCTCCTTTATAATGTAATTGGCTCGACTTGAGACTGAAACAATATCTAATGATATCATCTGACATTTTTGAATGAAAAAAGTCCATCATTAAGAATACGTTGGTTCCTTCCATTTCCTGATCAAGTTATCTGCAGACACCAGTGGCCCCACTGGTTTATCTAAGCCATCTAGACATGATTCAAAGGCCCTGTAAAGCATTTTGTTGTAAAAAAATAAAATTCAACCTGGTAAATTTGGGCAAAAATTATCAAAAAATAAAACAACAATATTTTGAACCAGCAGAATTTGCCATGAAACCAAGGTCATGGAGGATTCACACCTCATCCCTAGTGATCAGTTCTAAATTGTATGAGCAAGCAGAACACATTTTTTTAAATATGTTGAAAATACCTTCTTTCTTTTAACAGTGGAAAATATTTCAAACTCTTTCCTGCCATAGCACATTTCCTTTTGTCTACTATTCTACACACTTTTTTGATGGCATGTGCTGCATAGAAATTAACACTTTAGGGTAACTAGCAGTGGATTAACCAGATATGAAGAACAATGGGGGTTATTTACGAAAGGCAAATCCACTTTGCACTGCAAGTGCAAACTACAAGTGAAAAGTGCACTTGAAATTGCACTGAAAGTGCACTTGGCAGTGAAGTCGCTGTAAATCTGAGGGGTAGATCTGAAATGAAGGGAATCTCTGCTGATTTTATCATCCAATCATGTGCAAGCTAAAATGCTGTTTTTTTATTTTCCTTGCATGTCCCCCTCGGATCTACAGCGACTGCACTTCCAAGTGCACTTTCAGTGCAATTTCAAGTGCACTTTGCACTTGTAGTTTGCACTTGTAGCGCAAAGTGGATTTGCCTTTAGTAAATAACCCCCAATGTTTCAGAAATGCTTTTTTATCGCAAAGTTGTGCTTATGCTATGTAGCGGCCTCACCCCTCTCCCTGCTTTATCGGTTATATGGCTGTTGTCTAGGGGTACCTGGGAGAGAGAGATGATACACACCACGGCCCATGTCCTCCGTAACTAGGAGGTGAAGGCCAGAGATTGGGCTTTTGTGTAGGTGTCCTAGAGTCAGGTCCAGTCCTTCGTTCCTGACTCCTTTGCTTAGTAACCCAAGTTCCACACAGTGAGTAGGTACAACTCAGTTTTATTCTTCTTGCCAAGCAATAAAACAATCTTTCTCCTTTGGAAAATGGGGACAGATCGAGGCACAATCCTTTCCCTTCTTGCTGCTGCCCACTGTGCTGTCACCAGTGGTAAATAGTCACTGCCACTGACTAGATAATATAGAACATGAATTATCTTCTCTCACTTTGCCCCTGTCAGGGGAAGAAATCCGTCCAAGGGAGAAATGGAGGCCTCTCCGTCACCAGCGATGCTGCGCCGGACTCTTCTGAGAAGTTACTGCGCACCAGTCCTCACAAACTCAGAGACGGGCACCCAAGGCATCAGGGCCCCCTCGGATTCCTCCACCCTCGCGAAACTCAGTCGAAGGTACTGAGCCCCAGGCATCCGCCATAGTACCTCACCCCAGGCTAAAGGTGCCTGAGATGGACTCCATCTCCGCTCCAGCTAGGCCAAGGGCGCCTAGGCCTGGAACACCGGAACGCCAGCACCCAAGCTGAAGGTGCCTGGGTGCGGCCACGTCCTCCGACTCTCTTCCCAAAATCCGGGCCTCCGCCCCTTTTATGACCTCTTCCTTTGCATCACAGCGGGTTCCCCGCCCCGCTGTACCAGCTCCAGGGGAGGACAAAAAGGCACAGTTTGCGGTGTGAGTTCAACTCCGGCCCAAGGCAACAGCGCCACCCAGGGGCCCCAAGGAACCTCACACCACCAGAGTCCTCACATAATTCAAATACCCGCTACAGCTATAAACTCATATGCATTGATACATTTATAGGGTTAACTTTAAACACCTATTCTAACATATCTGGTTAAATAGTTAGGGGTCCTGTAAACAATAAAAGTCATCTTTTACTACTAAACCATTCAAAATGATATACTGTATGTAAAAAGGAGACTGGCTCTTTATCTAGAAATTATCTAGAAATTATCTAGAACTTTATCTAGAACTGATACTACATATATTTCACCATTTACATGCAGCACTACCTACAATGGGAACCTGGTACTGTGACGTGCCCATACAGTGAGGGAACAAATTATTTGATCCCCTGCTGATTTGTTACGTTTGCCCACTGACAATGAAATGTTTTATTGGTAGGTTTGTTTTAACAGTGAGAGGCAGAATAACAACAAAAATATCCAGAAAAAAACATTTAAAAAAAGTTATAAATTGATTTGCATTTTAATGAGTGAAGTAAGAAATTACCCCTTCGCAAAACATGACTTAGTACTCGGTGGCAAAACCCTTGTTGGCAATCACAGAGGTCAGACGTTTCTTGTAGTTGGCCACCAGGTTTGCACACATCTGAGGAGGGATTTTGTCACACTCCTCTTTGCAGATCCTCTCCAAGTCATTAAGGTTTTGAGGCTGACGTTTGGTAACCCAAACCTTGAGCTCCCTCCACATATTTTCTATGAGAATGAGGCCACTCCAGGACCTTAATGTGCTTTTTGAGCCACTCCTTTGTTGCCTTGGTTGTGTGTTTTGAGTCATTGTTCTCACCCAAGAGTTGAGGGTGCATGGCCCCGTCCATTGTCCCCTTGATGCAGTAAAGTTGTCCTTTCCCCTTAGCAGAAAAACCCCCCAAAGAATAATGTTTCCACCTCCATGTTTAACGTGGAGTCTTGGGGTCATAGGCAGCATTCCTCCTCCTCCTCCTCCTCCAAACACGGCGAGATAAGTTGATGCCAAAAAGCTTGATTTTGGTCTCATCTGACCGCAACACTTTCATCCAGTCCTCCTCTGAATCATTCAGATGTTCATTAGCAAACTTCAGACGGGCCTATACATGTGCTTTCAGACAAAAATCTGAAGAAAATCTGATAGTGTGTATGGGGTCTTGTTCCTTTTTTTTTTTTTTTTTTAAAGAACAAACATGTTATACTTACCTTCCCTGTTGCAGTGGAATTTGCACAGAGCAGCCCAGATCCTTCTCCTCTTGGGTGCTTCTTCTGTGCTCCTGGCCCCTCCCTCCTGTCGAGTGCACCCGAGCCACAGCTTCGTGTCTCCATTCAGACACGGAGCTGCCGTTCGTCCCAGCCCCCTCTCTCCCCTGATTGGCTAATTTACTTTGATTGACAGCCACAGGAGCCAATGGCGCAGCTGCTGTGTCTCAGCCAATAAGGGCAGAGAGAGTCCTGGATTACCGAGGGACTCGTGGACATCACTGGACAGAGATGGGGCTCAAGTAAGTATTAGGGGGTGCTGGGGAGGCTGCTACACACAGAAGGCTTTTTATTTTAATGCATAGAATGCATTAAGATAAAAAACCTTCTGCCTTTACAACTCCTTTAAGGCCCGTACATGCGATAAGAAGATCGGAAGAAAATTTTTGTACGACGAATGATATGACAAATGATTGGCCAGTCATCTGATTGTTAGTATAGTGCTTTCGACAGCCGATTCCGACTTTCCGGACAACAAAACCTGAAGGTGCAGGCTAGAAATTTTTTATCGTAAGTGAACACGTCTGATTATCGGTAAATTGGTACAGTTTTTGGCCGAAAAATCGTAAGAGCAAGACAACGCATGCTCAGAATCGAAAAAATACATAACAAAACAATTTAACCTATTATATCACTTCCGAAGTTGTATTCTGTTGTACGAAAATTTTCGTAAGTTGAGTAACCTCTTCATGTTCGATATGTAACTAGCCTGCAAAAAAAAGGGCCAATTATTTGTCCGATAATCTCATCGTACGTACTAGCATACCTCCCAACTTTTTGAGATGGGAATGAGGGACACCTACTAGGCATAGGACATGCCCCCTGCCACACACCCTTAAAGGAGAATTAACAAAAGAAAAAGGTTAATTATAGTGATACTATAGGTTCACGTTTAAAAAAAAAAAAAAAAAAAACATGTCATACTTACCTCCACTGTGCTCTTCGTTTTTCACAGAGTGGCCCGATCATCCTGTTCTGGGGTCCCACGGCGGCTCTCGCGGCTCCTCCCTGCAATACATAACCCCCTCTGGGAAGCTCTCTCCCGAGGTGGTTACCTTGCGGGCGCGCTCCCGTGTCATACACTCAGCGTACATAGCCGCCGAGTGTATGACTCGGCCCCGCCCCCCCGGCGGCCGCGTCATTGGATTTGATTGAAAGCAGCTGGAGCCAATGGCTGCGCTGCTATTAATCTATCCAATGAAGAGCCGAGAAGCCGTGGTTAGAACAATGCGGGATCGCGCCCACGGAAGTTTGGGGCTCAGGTAAGTAAAACGGGGGCTCGGGGGGGGGGGCCGGACAGTGCAAGGTGTTTTTTCACCTTAATGCATAGGATGCATTAAGGTGAAAAAACACGAGGCTTTACAACCCCTTTAAATCCACAAATGCTTTATTTTTTTAACAATGCTATTCCTTTATATTGGCTTTTAAAATGTACAAATGCAGCAATTTAGAAATTGTATGAAAAGTTTAATTCTGGGAACCACTTTTTGAAAGATAAAAAGTACATTTTATATACATCTATATAGATCAGACCAAAATGAGGGACAAATGAGGAGGAAAGAGGGACAGAGGGAAATTGCTCCAAATCAGGGATAGTCCCTCCAAATCAGGGACAGTTGGGAGCTATGCGTACTAGGCTTCAGGAGGTCCATTAAATTTTTTTTTTTTTTTTTTTTTTATATAAGTCACCTGTGAGGTATTGCAACTAGGCTAAAAAACCAGAGCAAGCTGAGGTTTTTAAAGTGTGTGTATAAAACCTCAGACACTTCTATGTTTCCATGTACTGCGAAGCTAACTACCATCTTTTTTCTATTATCAGCAATTTTAAGCTAAAAACGGCTTTGCAGATACTACATACCATAACCCGGTATCTCTATACAGGAAATGTCTCTCTCCACATCTATCTCAGCTTTGCTCCTTAAACAGTATATATCTATACTTGTGTGGCCTCCATATAACCCCCCCCCCCCCCCCTATAATATCAAATAATTAGGCTAATGATACAGCATGTGTGTTGTGAAAATGAGCAGAATTCCCAACCATGATATCATTGAAATCAATAATGGTAACAAGCAAGCGTGAACATCTTCCATCAGTACACGCCGCAGCAATTCTAACGTGACCCAAGATATAGGATAATGGTACCAAAGTGGATACTTATCCACTATGGCTGATTAGCAGCCTGGCTGCATTTGTGTCCAATGCTACTCATAGGAAACAAGAGCATATATTTATAGAGCAAAGGATCACAGTAAACAAACAAAGCAGCCAACAAATCATATAATGCGTTATAAAAGCCTATTCATTGTTTATGTTCTTTGCACTGTCCTCTTTGCCCTTCTTAAAGCTGAAGTATGGGCAAAAATAATTTTTGACCATTTTTAAATACCTTGCCGACCAGCCGCCGCCATTATGCGTTGGCAGGTCGGCTCGTTCCTGCGAGTCGTCGTAGCTGTACGGCGGTCCCTTTAACAGCTGCAGCGGCGGGGGAGCCGATGTGCGTGGCCGGCAGCCGCGATGTCCGCCGGCCGCCTGCAATCGCTCCACAGAGAACGGGGATCTGTCAATGTAAACAAACAGATCCCCGTTCTGACAAGCGAGTTCAGAGTGATTGTCTGTTCCTAGTGATTAGGAACAGCGATCTCTCTGTACTCCCAGTCAGTACACTCCCCCCCACAGTTAGAAACACGCTGAGGGAACACAGTTAACCCCTTGATCGCCCCTAGTGTTAACCATTTCCCTGCTAGTGACATTTATACAGTAATCAGTGCATTTTTATAGCACTGATCGCTGTATAAATGTCAATGGTCCCAAAAAAGTGTCAAAAGTGTCCGATCTGTCCGCCGCAATGTCGTAGTCCTGCTAAAAATTACTGATCACCGCCATTACTAGTTAAAAAAATGAATAATAATAAAAATGCCATAAATCTATTCCCTATTTTGTAGACGCTAGAACTTTTGCACAAACCAATCAATATAAGCTTATTGCGATTTATTTATTTTTTTACCAAAAATATGTAGAATACATATTGGCCTAAACTGAGGAAGAATTTATTTTTTATTTTTTGGTATTTATTATAGCAAAAAGTAAAAAATATTGCTTTTTTCTCAAAATTGTTTGTCTTTTTTTGTTTATAGCGCAAAAAAAAACTGCAGAGGTGATCAAATACCACCAAAAGAAAGATCTATTTGTGCGGGGAAAAAATTACGTCAATTTTGTTTGGGTACAGCGTAGCACGACCGCGCAATTGTCAGTTAAAGCGACGCAGTGGCCTAGTCATTAAGGGGGAAAATCTTCCTGTCCTTAAGTGGTTAAATTAGTATCTCTAATGACGTGTACCTCGCTGCAGCATTTTGTTACATATCTTAGGCTGCATTCACACCTCTGTGCTTTGAATTGCGATTTAAAAGTGCCAATGTGTGAATGACAAATCGCAGAACGCACATTAGAGATGATGGCACCTAAAATCACAGTGACGTTCTGCTGTGATTGTCGCACTATGCATCGTGGCAATCCCCATCGCATATAGCTTGCTGCTCCAAAAAGTTCAGGAGATACTTTTGGGTGACTTGCTTCACACAATGCGGGTTGCCGCGACTGCACCACGATTATCGCACGACAATCGCAGCAGAACCTCACCGTGATTTTAGGTGCCATTCAAATAAGCAGCATCTCAAATGTGTGTTCTGCGATTTGACATTCACACCTCAGTGCTTTGAAATCGTGGGCAGAATCGCTGCAAATCAAAATGCTGATGAGGTGTGAATGCAGTCTTACTGTTACTCCGGCAGCAATCTCTCGTTGGCTCTGAGCATATGGCACCAAAACGTGTAGTTCTGGCTGCAGTAAATTCAGTACTTTGATCACTGTGAGTTGGTTGCTCAATAGGCAGTTCCTGCACTCATAAAAAGGCTTGCGTTCTTTTCAATGAGCAATATGATTTTCCCTCCTCTACTCACAGAATGCCTTGCATTCATCAAAAGGATACCAAGGCTCTGAAAGGGATGCTGAATGGAGCAGGTGCCGAACAAACGGCCCACAATAATCATTGTACTGAGTGCATTGCAGCTGGAACTAAAAGTCTCAGTGCCAGAAATGCAGAGGATAAAGGAATCCACCCATTCACACTTGTACGACTCCGAATTTGCGCAAATTTTGGAGTGCAACTTTGATGCAACTTTGGATGGGTGTAACTTGGATACAACTTTGGCTTTGACCAGTGATAATGGACAACTGTTGCATTGTATAACATTCAGGTAACTTCACTTTCGTGGGCAAAAAAATTGCAAATAAATAATATAGCGCATATAATTGCGACACTAATCATATTGTAATTGAATGTTATTCAAAATTACCTCTCCTTTTCAATCTGCAGCCGCTGTAATTTTCTGAAAATGCATTGCAATATGGCTACCTGGAGTTGTTCTGTATACAGAATGTACTCCCCAGAAACTTAATTTCCTGCTTGTATGATTGGCTCACCAATTTTCCCAGAAGTCTGCCTAAGATACAAGTCAGATTTCAGGCATCCCCTGCAACAAAAATGTAATTTTTGGTGAGATACTTTCAATAGGAGCACGTCTAAAGGGATGCAGGCCCAGCAGACTTCCTCATTAGTGCTCTGTAGCTGCACACCTGACAGTTAATTATGAAACCTCTCCTATTAGGCCTACTCAGAACAGAGGCACAGAGAAACACACAGGGATTTCTTCAGAATAACAAAAGGTAGGAATCTGCAATAAAGTTTTAAGTCGCGCATATATGTGAATGGTTATCATTGGAAAACATGGGGAACGACTTGTCATGCAACTTTGATGTCAAAAGTTGCATGACAAGTCACACAAGTGTGAATGGAGCCTAAGGTCCCTTTCACACTGCTGCGACTTGAAAGTCGCGTGATTTTGCCACGATTTTACTGCCGCAATTTTGACGCGATTTTGATGCAATTTCAGGGAATGCCTGTGTAAACTTGAGGTCTATGGGCCTGAACTCGCATCAAAGTTGGACCAAAGTAGTACAGGGACTACTTTTAAGTCGGTGTGACTTGAAGTCGCACAGATATGTATGGTACTCATTGAAAATCATGGGGTACGACTTGTCGTGCGACTTTGCAGTCCCAAGTCGCAGGACAAGTCGCACAAGCGTGAAAGGGGCCTTATTTTTCAAAGATAAATTGAACAAGCTGAAGTTAGAAGCTGATTGGCTACCATGCACAGCTGCACAGTTTTAGTAAATCTCCCCCTGTATTCTGACAGCAGCACCCACCGCTGTCAGAATATACTGATTAGTGATCAGCTGCAGCCGCTGATCGAGAGACATTGTGCAACATATTTCTTTAACAAAAAACAATCAAATTATCAACTTATGTTGAGTGGGGACAGCCATACACTGTTTCTCCTGAACCGGGCAAATTTTAATCAGTGTATGGCCAGCTTAAAGCGGTAGTAAACCGCACTGAAAAAAAAAAAATCCCCTACAAGGCAATGTCCTAATGTGCTAGTATCGCATACTAGCACATTATAAGAGACTTACCTTAAAATTAAGCCCTCCAGCGTCGCGCTGTCACTGCTGAGAGGACTTCCATCATCACCCGGTCTTCCTTCTGGTTTAGTGGCCTCCGGCTACGTGAGTGGTCGGGGGAGGCGATGTCCACGCGAGAGCCACCGTTTACGGCACGGGCTCTGAAGGTCTGGCATGTTATGCCGGACCTTCAGAGCGCATGCGCCGGTGACGTCACCGACTGCATACACTTTGAATATCTCCTAAACAGTGCAAGTTTAGGAGATTTTCACAGTACCTACAGGTAAGCCTTATTGCAGGCTTACAAAAAGATGAAAAAATGGATTTACTACCACTTTAAGATATTGGGCAGCCAGAGACACATCATTAGATGTAACTTACTTTACTATGCAATTAGCCAAAAAATTATTTCTTGCCCATACTTCAGCTTTAAAGTGGAATTAATACCCAAACCAAAAATGTAATATATTGCAGGTTACCAATTATTAGATGTGGTGGCTGCATTTGTTTCATTTTTTAGGCTTTCACCTGGTGATCTGGCCAGTTACACACCTACTGTATTAGAGTGCCCCCACTCTGGATGAAGGAGCAACAGAGACACCTCTGGACAGCAGCATTATCAGTCTGGGGGGGAGTGTCAGATGCACTAGCAGATTTAGATACACTAACAAACTGAAGCCAAACTCCAGCCAATACTTTATAAGCAGTCACAGAGAACAGCTTTTTCCTTTCTGGATAAAGGTTTTACATACATAAATAAAACTGATCATTGCAAGCACCACTGTCATTGTTGAATGGTTTGTCTCTTACCTGTAACTAATAACATCTGCAAGAGAGCTTGTTCTGTTCAAAAACAACAGACTTACGGGCTGGATGACCAGATGAAAATAGAAGAAAAGAAGCCTAAGGCTGGCCATAGATGGAGCAAATTTCAACCACGTGTTCTCCTGGAGGGGGAGGGGGGAGGAGCCGCCCCCCCTCGGAAGAACACAGTGCCCACAGTGCTTATTGCCAGCGTCTGTAACAGCCACTGGCAATAATCGCATGTTAAATACAGAAGGTTGGGTGCATTCAGCCTGCCCATACATGGTTTGAATTGGACATGTGCGGTTTGTTTCGCTCTAAATTTAAATTTTAACAAATTTACATTTTTCGGAAATTCAGATGTATCTGAATTTCCGAATTTGAATAGTAGCGAATGTATACGAATCCGAAATCACAAAAAAAATTCAGACGACATTTGAATTTGAATCATTTTCAAAACGTTTTCGAATACTTTTCTAATCGTTTTCAAATTCGAATACTTTTCAAATTCAAAAACTTTTCCAATAGTTTTCAAATTCAAAAACGTTTCGAATTCGAATAGTTTTTACATTTCCAAAGAGAATAAAATAGAATAGAAAATAAAGGAATAGAATAGAAAAAAAATATATTCTATTCTATTCCTTTATTTTCTATTCTATTTTATTTTCTTTAGAAATCTGAAAACGATTCTAATTCGAAAACTTTTGAATGCGAAAAAAAGTCTGAATTCAAATAATTTGAATTGATTTAAAAACAAATAAACAAAATGAATTCCGAAAATGAATTAAACGAATGAAACAAATTCAACTAAATAAATTTATTAAAATAACGAATCGAAACAAAAACATTTTTTTCGTTCTGCACATGTCTAGTTCGAATCTAGGCTGGTTCCGGCTGGCTTAAAAAGAAAACCAATGCAGCCATCAAATCTAAGAACTGGTAAGCTGTAATATAATAAATGTTTGCTTTTGGGTTTAACATTGCTTTAAATAAAGGCCTACACTTATGCCGTGTACACACAATCGGTTTTACCAATGAAAACAGTCCGATGGACTTTTCTCATCGGACAAACCGATCGTGTATGGGCCCCATCGGTCTTTTTTCCATCAGTGAGAAAAAATAGAACTTGTTTTAAATTTATCTGATGGGAAAAAAAACGATAGCAAATTCCTATCGTCTATGTGGAACGCCATCGGACAAAAAATCCACGCATGCTCAGAATCAAGTCGACACATGCTCAGAAGCATTGGACTTCATTTTTCTCGGCTCTTCAGAGTGTTTTACGTCACGGCGTTTGGGACGGTCGGATTTTTGACTGATGGTGTGTAGGCAAGACTGATGGAAGTCAGCTTCATCGGATTTCCGATGGAAAAATCCATCGGATTAAAATCCATAGGAAATCCGATCGTGTGTACAGGGCTTTAGATTACTTTCAATATAAAAGTTTAGTGCATGCATTGGTACAGCCACATACATACTGTACAACTATATCATTGTTGCACATAAACCTTTTTCTCGCCGGGCTTACTTGCGAGTCAAGGCACACCGTGCTATATGTCCGTACCCTCCGGGACAGGTGTTAGGAATCCTCCAACCTCTGTAGACTTCAAGAATAAGACAACGCCAATGGGCACTCCACAGGCTAGCTTCCCCAAATAACAAATCCTTCCCTCTGACAGGTCACCAGGTCACCAGGCCTCTCCCGAGACAGCAATCTTCCATTACTCATCTCCTCAATGGGACCGATCCTCCCCTGGCTTCCTCTTGGTCAGAGCGGGTACCCTTCCCCGGGCACCCTGGGACTCTTCTTTTGGGGATAGGCCCTAGCTAAAGGTGCTAGGCCCACTAGTAGAGTTGCAGGCCCCAGGCTAAAGGTGCCTGGGCCTGATCGCACCCACACGTGCCCCCGGCCATGAGGGCCACCGGAGGTGGGGTACGTGTCTCACTCCTACTCCTCCGACTCTGGCGGGGACGACCCCACACACCACGGACCAATGGCGTCTGCCCCTTAAGTACCCTCTCCCGGCATGCACAGCAGGTTGACCACGCCCGCTGTACCTCTGCCGAGAGAGGACACCCCAAGGCGTAGTAATGCCACCCCTGGCTCAACCCTGACCTGATGTGACAGCGCCACCTACAGGCCGCAGGGAACCATACACCAGGCAGCATCACATAGGCAGAAGCAATACCTAGCAATGAGAATGGTCTGAGCCTGGCTAATAGCTCAGACGAGCCCCTAAATTTAGGCACATAACACCCCTAAAAAGCAAAGGGGCGATACATAATAATGAAATAGACTTACAGATAATAGTAAATAAGACAAGATAGTAATGACATGATGATTTCATCTTGCTAAACCCTGATGATGTTGCTTGCTCAGGTTCATGCAGCCAATTAGGTATGCTTTTGATTGGCAGACATATAACATTCCAATGAAACAGTACTCACTATACAAGTGTAGCTTTGTAGTTGCTCTGTCTCTATGGCAGGGATATTCGATTCTAACTTCCATCTAGGCAATAAAAAATATTTCCTGGAAAATAAATTTTAGCTGAGCAGACCTGGGTACAGAGCAGCAGCCGCTCAAAAAACATTCTTGCACTCCATAGTTTCCATGGTTGGAAAAGGGGAACATCTAACAATAAAATAAATGGGAAAAATGCTATCATCAGAGTCCATGGAATGGGGTCACTGCACTCGATAGCGATCGTTATTTATTAGAATTACTATAATCTTCAGCAGTGACAGCCAACGAGAGCTGAAAAGTACAGTCCTATAGCTAAAATAGACAATGATTATGGCAAATTACACAGGCAATTTACTTTTAGTGACTTTAGTGCAATATTTCTATTAATTAAGAGAGATAAAAAGGCCATAAATTCTTACGCTGGGTTCACACTTGTGAGACCTGCGGGAAGGCAGTCTATTTATTTCAATGTGCTGTTCTACCCAAACAAATGCAGAGAAAGAAGTCCCTGGCTCTTTTTTCGAATGGCATCACACTAAGTGATTTGCTGTGCGAAAATATGCCGCATTTTCTGATGTCTGGGGGTGCCATTAGGAATTAATGAGGGTCGAGAATGCACGTGATTTTGCCAGTATTCCTGACTTGCACAAGTGTGAACCTAGCTTTTAAGTTTCAATGCAACCTTTTTTATGCAGACACCTAAAATAACTGCGCTATACCATCTCATTACTGCGCTTTAGCCAAAAGACGCTGGGGGAGGGCGTCCATTGATGTCCTTCAAGAAACATGCCCCCTGCACGCCCCCTGGTGGGCACCTCCGGCGTGCTCTGTGATCACTGTGTCCTTTGAACACAGCTGATCACAGATCGCGGTAAAGGGCCAATCACAGCGACCCTTTACCATGTGATCAGCTGTATCCAATCACAGCTAATCACAGGTAAACAAACTTGCCAGTTATCAGCATTCCTTTCCTCACACGCTGTCACAGAGGAAGGAGAAGAGAGCCGGTAACCAGCAAGTGTGACAGGGGACATTTACACAGATAATTAGGACACTGATTATCAGTGCAGCCCCATTAGTGCAAATTAGTGCAGCCCCATCAGTGCCAATCAGTGTTGACTATCAGTGCCCATCAGCATAGCTTCCAACTGTGCCTGATTTTGAGGGACTGTTCCTGATTGGCACAATGTCCCTCTCTCCCTCTTTCCTCATTTTCCCCTCATTTTGGTATAATCTATATAGTTGTATATAAAATAAAATAAACTTTCATCCAACTTCTAAATTGCTGCATTTCTAAATTTCAAAAGCCAGTATAGAAAAATTGTGGTGGTAAAAAAAAAGCACTTGTGGGTTTAACCCAAATAATTTTTTGTAAAATTCTTCCTTTTAGGGGCGTGGCAGGGGTGTGTGTCCTATGCCTTCATACTTTTGCTACTAGGTGTCCCTTGTTCCCATCTCAAAAAGTTGGGAGGTACCAGTGCCTCCTCAGCAGTGCCGCCTATCAGTGCCCATTAGTGCTGCCTATCATTGCCCATCAGTACCACCTATCAGTGCTGCATATCAGTGCCGCCTCATCAGCACACATCAGTGAAGAACAAAAATTACTTATTTGCAAAATGTTATAACAGAAACAAAGAAAAACTTTTTTTTTTTTTTTCAACATTTTTGGTCATTTTTTGTTTGCTTAGCAAAAATAAAAACCCAGCGGTGATTAAATACCACCAAAGGAAAGCTTTATCTGTCTCAAAAAAAAGATAAAAATGTCATATGGGTACAGCGTTGCATGACTGTTCAATTGTCATTTAAAGCGCGACAGCACTGAAAGCTGAAAATTGTCATGGGCAGGAAGGGGGTGAAAGTCCCCCGTATTGGAGTGGTTGAATTGGAGGTTACCAATTCTTAGATGTGGCGGCTGCATTCATTCTTTTCAAGCATTTTTTTTCCAGCTGGTGATTCTGCCAGTAACACACTTCCTGTCCTACGGTGATAATACTTACTCACCATCCTGTATCAGGACAACAAAAAACAGGACATGACTACTGGGCATTCCCCTTGTTATCTCATACATAAAATAGGTGGGCAGAGACCTATAGTCGGAGCAATATAACTGAGAAGGGTGCAACACAGGCAAAGAACACAGGAAGTTATTAGCTGACAAGGTTCCTACCAGGATCAATGGTTCATTTTTGCACTTATCAAACAGATACAACAAAATATCTGATTGTTCTTATCTTAACCCACATAACGCCCATACACCTAAACCAATGATGTGGTGTTGTTCTGCTGAATGATTTCAACACATTTGGGTATGTCATATAGTGTGTCACCTGTTGCTCACTATGGTTCCTTCCACTGACTCTTATAGTACTGTGTCCTGTAGAGACCTAGAGATCAGCAGGAGAAACCATGACATCCAGCGGGGGGATACAATATCCGACACACCCACAAGTGTTGCATAGTAACAGCACTTGGAGTTTTGCAAGAGAGTGAAGATTTGATACATTACCCATTTCGTGCTCCTTTTTTTTCCCTTCTTTATAGAAAATAGATTATATGGCCATTAAAATGACACTCAACAATATTCTTATTCTCCAAAAAAATAAATACATATACATCTGTAGCGGGGTGTTCCCCTTTAATGCAGAGAGACAAGAAGTTCCAGGGGAGAGGTGAGTCAGGAGGAAGTAAAGAGACATTATGGAAGTGAAAGCAGAGGAGAGAGAGACTACATCTCCCAGTACATCTTGCAGCACCCAGGGTGCATTGCTCCAGAACAGAGACTGCTGGGGCAGACTTTATAAAGGGGAGGCGGAGTTTTGGTCGGCCTCTTTGGACACCCCTCTCCTAGCAAGAGGATGTCTGTGCTGAACTGCTGGGTGCACAAGGCCTGAAGCCTGGGCCGTGTGCTCCTTTCCAAAGAGCCCTCTGCCAGCCTAGCAGAGCCTTAGAGACATCTAATCCTCCTTGCTGCAGTACACCAGAAGGATTGAAGACTTGGATGTCGGTGGATTCCTGTTCCTAGACGAATCGATGGAGGAAAGGGACTTGGACTTGTCCAGGTGGTGAGAGCTGTTTAAAGACAGATACTTTATCTTTACTATTCGTTGGGATTACAAAGTTGTTCTTCAAGTGCACCACCGAGAGATTGCTAGCAAATATTGTTTCACTGAACTTCCATTTAGATCAGTCAGGCCTGACTGCATAGGTAGACATTGCTGGGTGTTAGTCTACCCATGAGGGGAAGTAGCTGTAAAAGGGCAGCGCTAGAGTTGCATAGCAATACTTTATTATTCTGATTACTCTGTTTATCTTTATTACTGTTTGTTGCAGGGATCTGCAACTTGTTATACTGTTGTTTATTACTTGCCCATTAGCCTCAGTAAAATATCTGGGTAAAGTACATTTGGTGTCAGTTCCGCTTACTTTAATAGGAGTTTTAAAGTATATTCTGTGTATGTTTGTTATAGGACTGCGTCACCAACAGTTGCGATCACGCAGTCCTATCTCTCTATCACCAGCTGTGCCACGGGAGGTTAGAGCCGATTGCCGGGGGTTGACAGCGGTGCACTGCAGGGCCCAAATCAATATCAGCGGCTCTCTTAACTGGGGGTAGCGCTACACGTGGGGGCTCGAGTCCGGGATCCTTGTACGTTGCACGCTGCAATCAAGCCGGTCAGAAGTACCAGCATGGACCCGCTGGCAATGTCACAGTGGTGCGCAGCGATTGGCGCCGATCCAACCGCGGCGGTAGTCATTGTACTCCCGGGGGAAAGATGGAAGGAAGAGGAGATAAAACAGCTCGTATTGTTACTGTCTCCGAGCCACAAAGCATGGGTGATGGATTTTAGGCCAGATCCAGTGATCTCGTTTACATACGCACTGGTAGAATGGAAAAACGAAATCCCAGAGCATTTTAAAAGTCAGAGTATACAAGCCATAGATAATCAGATCTATCACTTGATACATACGCTGCCAGTGAAGGAAGAATGGTTTCAGACACCAAAGCCATCACTCCCACAATTATCTCCACCACTATCCCCTAAAGCAGAAAAGCTTAAGGAACTATTAAGCCCGGGATCACCGCTGGCCGCTATAGGGCCTGAATTGTTGAATGCTCTAGGAGACCTTGTAATTAAGTGCCAGAAAAGCAGTACGGTGCATGTGGAGGCCAGTTACCGGAAGCTTAGCACCTTCTCAGGGAAGCTCCCCGTCCCTGCGGGGGAGGAAGATTTTGACACTTGGGTGGAACAGGCATTGCAGGCAGTAGAAGCATGGGAGGTGCCTGAGGCACAGAAGAGACAGCGAGTCTTAGAAAGTCTGAAAGGTGCCGCGGCAGAATCGGTGAAGAGCTTCCGGTTTGGAAATGAAAACTGTACAGCTCAAGATTGCCTGGCCATGCTGCAGGAAGAGTTTGGTCAGCTGGAGAAGGTGTCAGAGATGATTTATCAAATTGAACACACTCTCCAGCAGCCGAATGAGAAACTGTCAGAATATGTTAGAAGGCTGAACAGGCAGTTATGCAAGATTGTACTGAAGAAGGGAATGCTGCCCAAAGATGCAGATGAAGCACGCATGAAGCAGATCATGAGGGGAGCGCGGCGCTCAGACCCGGTCTGGCTGCACCTGAAAACCTCAGGAGGAGGAATGTCACTAACCTACTCTGATCTAATAAAAATTATTAGGGACGAAGAGGCGCTGCAGGAAGATCAGCAGGTGGCCAAGGCGAATGTCACACCTGTACCAGTGTTGGTCCATTCTGTCAAGAGCCCAGAAAGAGATGCGGAGGTTGACACTCTGAAATTGCAAATGGCCCAAGTGTTGGAGATGCTGACCTCTTTGATGGAGAAAGATCAGAGAAGACGAGAGAAACCAAGCCCAAGAAAGGAGTTGTTCCCGAACACCTCAGCACCGGCCTCCCTACAGGACCGAGAAGAGGTGATTTGCTATAACTGCGGAGGGAGTGGCCACTTTGCTAACGTATTCTCCAGCCCAAAGAAGAAGAGAACAGATAATTGCAAGCCGGTGGGAAACTCCAAAGGGCCCCGGTGAAGGAGTCAACCGGGTGCCCATCATCTTCAGTGCGCTCCAAACTAAAAAAAAAGGCCAAGAATGGAGGAGACAAAACTCCTAGGAGGAGGTATAGTACACCCCCACCAAGATGTACCCCAGAGGGAGGGGGCAAGACCCCTCAGTGGAAGTACAGCACCCCAAAGAAGGAACATCCACCTAAAAGGAACAATAACATCCCTCAGCGGGTTTGTGCCCCCATTGAGAGGGAGAAAGTCAATGCATGCCAGGCTCAGGAAAAATTAAAGAGGTGACCCCAGTCCGGCCATACCCAAAGGAACTGGTGGGCCCGTCTCCTACTGTGCCCATTCAAGTGGAAGGAGTCTATACTAAAGCTCTTTTGAACACCGGAGCACAGGTGACTTTACTATACCGGGACTTCTATGATAGGCACTTGAGTCATCTGCCTATCCAGAAGATAGAAGAGCTGGAGATATGGGGACTTGGAACCCAGAGTTTCCCTTATGATGGGTACCTGCCCATAAAGATGACTTTCGACCCATCCGTGGCTGGGAAGGCTGAAGTGTTTGACACCCTGGCAGTTGTGTGTCCCCGGCCGCCTGGAGCCAGCAAGATTTCCCTGATCATTGGGACAAACACGGATCTAGTCAGGAGACTCCTGACCCCTCTCGTGAAAGAGAGAAACCATTCAGCCACCAAAATCCATCCCATGCTAAAGACGGCCTACCAACGACTGGCCTTAGAGCAGAAGACCCCGGGAGAGGGGATAGGGAAGGTGTGGAGACTTGGCAGAGAAGGAGTAGTACTACAGCCCGGAGAAGTAACCTGTCTTAGGGCCACTGTGAAGCTTTCGTGGGAACAACCTGGCCCCTTTGTCATGCTGGAATCAGACCCAAGGGAAGAGTCCTCAGGCCTGGAAGTGATACCAGAAGTGATTCCGTTCAAGGCCCTGAAGAAGGCCCATGGCAGAGTTCCGGTGAGTGTTAGGAACACTACGGGAGGACCCATGGAGATCCCTGCCAGAGTGTTGCTTGGTCAGGTGAGCCCTGCTGCCCCGGTCACTTGGTCCGAAGTCAAGGGGACGGGTGACGGAGGAGATGTTTGGGAGAAACTGTCCGTGGAAAACCCGAACCTACCCAGGGCTTGGAAAGAAAGAGCCAAGGCCCAGCTGACCAGGTGGGAGAAGATCTTTTCCGAAGATGAATTCGATGTGGGGTGTGCAAGAAGTGCCACCCATCGGATCCGCCTCCAAGAAGATAAGCCCTTCCGAGAGAGGGTCAGGCGGGTCCCCCTGGCAGATCTGGAGGATCTGAGGGAACAACTTGTAGAACTAAAGAAGACTGGTGTGATCCGGGAGTCTAGAAGTCCCTATGCCTCCCCAATCGTGGTGGTCAGAAAGAAGAATGGGTCGTTGAGGCTTTGTATCGATTACAGGACTCTCAACAGGAGAACCATCCCTGACCAATACACCACGCCAAGGATAGAAGATGCCCTACAAAGTTTGTCTGGAGCCAAATGGTTCAGTGTGATGGACCTCAAGAGTGGGTACTATCAAATCCCTATGCACCCAGAAGACAGGGAGAAGACAGCCTTCATAACCCCGGTGGGATTCTTTGAATTCAATAGGATGCCTCAGGGTCTGTCTGGAGCTCCTGCTACCTTTCAACGCCTTATGGAGAAGACTGTTGGAGACATGAATCTTATAGAAGTCCTTGTGTACTTGGACGATGTCATTGTCTTTGGAAGAACCTTGGAAGAACATGAAGCCAGGTTGGAGAAAGTATTGAGAAGACTCAGCGAAGAGGGACTTAAGCTTTCCCCCGAGAAGTGTCGGTTCTACCAGTCTTCTGTGAACTATCTGGGGCACATAGTGTCTGAAGAAGGGGTGGCCACAGATCCTGAGAAGTTGGAAGCAGTCACTTCCTGGCCACGACCCACCACAGTAACAGAGCTCAGATCCTTCCTGGGGTTCTGCTCCTATTATAGGAGGTTTGTGGAGGGGTTTGCTCGGATTGCCCGCCCGTTGAATGAATTGCTAAAGGCAGAAGGGGAAGAGGATGACTCAGGGCCCAGGAGGCCTGGTGAGTCAGTTCAAGATCAGTGGAACCCAAGGTGTGAAGAGGCCTTTCATGCTCTGAAGAGGAGCTTAACCACTGCCCCAGTCCTGGCCTACGCCGACCCTACCAGACCTTATGAATTACATGTGGATGCCAGCCATGAGGGTCTAGGTGGTGTACTCTACCAAGAACATGAAGGACAACTGTGACCAGTGGCCTATGTGAGCAGGAGCCTGACCCCCTCAGAAAAGAATTACCCCACTCATAAGCTGGAATTCCTGGCCCTCAAATGGGCGGTAGTAGACAAGCTAAAAGACTACTTGTATGGGGCAGAGTTTACTGTGAAGACAGACAACAACCCCCTGACCTACCTCTTCACCACCGCGAAACTAGATGCCACCGGACACAGGTGGTTGGCCGCATTGTCTGGATTCAACTTCAGTCTGAAGTACAGACCAGGAGCCGGAAATAGGGATGCAGATGCCCTGTCCCGGAGGTCTCATGCCACGACAAATGACTGGGAAGATTGGACCCAAGTGGCACCGGACGGGGTGCGGGCCCTTTGTCAAGGGGCTGAATTCCAAGCCAGAGGAGGCTCCAGAGCAGAAGAAATAGGGGTTACCATGGTAGGAGTCCCCAAACACTATTGTGGGGTAACTCAACTGGAGGAAGACAACCTACCGAGACTGTCCAAGAAGGAGTTGAGGTGTGACCAATTGGAAGACCCCATGGGGAGATTGGTCCTCGAAGCCCTGGAGAATCAGGATCCCAACAAATTCCTACATCACCCCTCAAAGGAGGCTCGCCTGTTGAGGAAGGAATTGGACAGGCTACAGGTACATCAGGGAGTGGACTACCGAAGGGGCCCCTCTGATGACTCAGAAGATAAGTGGCAGTTATTTCTTCCAGAGAAGCACCGAGAGACTGTACTAATTGCCCTGCATGACCATCATGGTCACCTAGGGGCAGAAAGGACCTTCCAGCTTGTCAGAAATCGGTTCTATTGGCCCTGCATGAGGGCAGAAGTAGAGGAGTATTGCCATTCCTGTGCACGATGCATTCAGAGAAAGACCCTACCCCATCAAGCTGCCCCAATGGGCCACTTACAGAGTCAAGGCCCAATGGATCTGGTATGCATTGACTTTCTCTGCCTTGAACCCGACCTGAGTGGATTGGGGAATGTTCTGGTAATAACCGACCATTTCACCCGCTATGCTCAAGCTTTCCCAACCAAAGACCAGAAGGCATCCACCGTGGCCAAGATACTTATGGAGAAGTATTTTGTCCATTACGGACTACCACAGAGACTCCACTCAGATCAAGGAAGGGACTTTGAGAGTCGGTTGATCCGAAGACTTTTGGATTCATTAGGAATAAAGAAGACCAGAACCACGCCTTACCACCCACAAGGAGATGCTCAGCCGGAGAGATTTAACCGGACCCTGCTCAACATGTTGGGAACCTTAGAAACAGAGAAGAAGCAACACTGGAGTCAGCACATATCAGCCCTAGTACATGCCTATAACTGTACCACAAGTGACGCCACTGGCTACTCCCCTTATCGACTTATGTTTGGGAGAGAAGCAAGGCTACCTGTGGACCTGGCCTTTGGCACTTCTATAGACAATACCTCAGCTACATCCCACAAGGGATACGTGGACAGACTTAGACATAGCTTGCAGGTGGCCTATGAACAAGCCCAGGCGGCTTCGGATCAAAGGGGGGCCCGCAACAAGAGAAATTTTGATCTGAAGGTTCGAGTGCAAGATCTGCAGCCCGGGGACCGAGTACTGCTACGCAATCTGGGGGTCCCTGGAAAACACAAGCTTGCCGACAGGTAGAGATCTGAGCCCTATGTTGTCTGTAGGAAGTTGCCCGGTTTGCCTGTCTACAAACTAAAGCCAGAAGGAAAGGTGGGTCCACTGAAGATGTGGCATCGGAACCACCTGCTCCCACTTGCTGAGGCAGTCAGAATACCTCCCGTGAGAGACTCCCCTGAACCGGCCTCTATCCTGGATATTCCTAGGCCGAACACTCGGTCCCAGACCTCTCGAGCCAAAGATGGGGAGGCCTCCCAATTGAGTACAGAAGAAGGTGGAGAACTGGACTGGCTGTGGCCTCCCTCGGCTCTGGGAACGTCCGCCATAGATCTCCCAAATGGAGGGGATACCCCAGATGCAACGCTGAATCCGGAGGCTACTGAATTCATACCCTTCAGTCCCTCAGCTGATTACTGGGAAGATGTTCCTGACACTTGCGCTGAGGAGGACTCTAGAGATTCCATACGTCAGTCGACTTCTGAATCAGAGGTTCCAGAACCAGCAATGTTACCTGAACTTACTCCTGAAGAAGAGCCTGTGGTGCCAGAGTCAGAAGCACCAAGAGAGCAGAGGGCTCGCAGAGTCATCAGGCCTCCCAAGAAACTAACTTACCCCCAAATGGGGACGAGCTCAGAGGACTCTGTTGTAACGGCTAGGAGAAGTGTTGAACAACCTGATCCTTCCACCGTCCATTTGGTGGAGGGCAACCCCAGCTCACTCTCTGGCACAGTTAGGCAGGCCACTCATGGTAGTGTGACCTGTGGGCAAGAGAGTTCCATCCCAAAGTTTTGGTGGGAATTCCCTATGCCAACATCATGCTCGACATTGTCCAAAATGGTAAACAGTATTTGTTGAAGTTTATCTTTGGGGACCAAAGAGTTCAAGTGGGGGGAGTGTGTAGCGGGGTGTTCCCCTTTAATGCAGAGAGACAAGAAGTTCCAGGGGAGAGGTGAGTCAGGAGGAAGTAAAGAGACATTATGGAAGTGAAAGCAGAGGAGAGAGAGACTACATCTCCCAGTACATCTTGCAGCACCCAGGGTGCATTGCTCCAGAACAGAGACTGCTGGGGCAGACTTTATAAAGGGGAGGCGGAGTTTTGGTCGGCCTCTTTGGACACCCCTCTCCTAGCAAGAGGATGTCTGTGCTGAACTGCTGGGTGCACAAGGCCTGAAGCCTGGGCCGTGTGCTCCTTTCCAAAGAGCCCTCTGCCAGCCTAGCAGAGCCTTAGAGACATCTAATCCTCCTTGCTGCAGTACACCAGAAGGATTGAAGACTTGGATGTCGGTGGATTCCTGTTCCTAGACGAATCGATGAAGGAAAGGGACTTGGACTTGTCCAGGTGGTGAGAGCTGTTTAAAGACAGATACTTTATCTTTACTATTCGTTGGGATTACAAAGTTGTTCTTCAAGTGCACCACCGAGAGATTGCTAGCAAATATTGTTTCACTGAACTTCCATTTAGATCAGTCAGGCCTGACTGCATAGGTAGACATTGCTGGGTGTTAGTCTACCCATGAGGGGAAGTAGCTGTAAAAGGGCAGCGCTAGAGTTGCATAGCAATACTTTATTATTCTGATTACTCTGTTTATCTTTATTACTGTTTGTTGCAGGGATCTGCAACTTGTTATACTGTTGTTTATTACTTGCCCATTAGCCTCAGTAAAATATCTGGGTAAAGTACATTTGGTGTCAGTTCCGCTTACTTTAATAGGAGTTTTAAAGTATATTCTGTGTATGTTTGTTATAGGACTGCGTCACCAACAGTTGCGATCACGCAGTCCTATCTCTCTATCACCAGCTGTGCCACGGGAGGTTAGAGCCGATTGCCGGGGGTTGACAGCGGTGCACTGCAGGGCCCAAATCAATATCAGCGGCTCTCTTAACTGGGGGTAGCGCTACACATCCATATATATATATATATATACTTAAACACCCTGTAATTTATTTTTCACAAAATTATTTATTACTGTGTTTTTCTGCCTCCTTGTAACGTCCTCTGTGAGCTCTCGACCTTTTAATTTTCCTGCTCACTTCTGTTTGTTTGGAATAAGCAGTACACGTTAGTTGCGATCTTGTGCCCTGCTCTAAGCAAACTACAAATCCCATAATTAACCTGCCTAGCAGTATTCCCGAGTCTGGCTCGGGGTAAGATTTCAGTACCAAAAGCGGTAACCCCGAGCCAGACTCGGGATCGCATTGCAGGATACAGGGAAAGTTACTTACCTTGTTCCCTGGATCCTGCGATGTCTCCCCGCTGTGTGTGTGAGCGTGTCTCGCTCGATTCACACTGCAGAGTGCCGAGCTCCGTTCCCTGCGACGTTGCGACGCACGGGGACGGAGTTTGGCGCCAAATTAAAAAAGTGAAAAACACACAATACATACAGTACACTGTAGTCTTACTGATTACAGTACTGTATAAAATAATTACACATCCCCTTTGTCCCTAATGGTCTGTCCAGTGTCCTGCATGCAGTTTTATATTATAAAAACTGTTCTTTCTGCCTGGAAACTGGAGATTGTCCATAGCAACCAAAAAGTGTCCCTTTATGTCAAAAGTGGTTTTAGACCAGCTAGAAAACAGCGATAATAAATTAGAATCACTTGCAGAATTGAGCGATAACGATTTGTGGGGAAATTCATCATCAAACAAATCTAATGACAGCGACAATTCTGCAACTGAGCAAATTTCTGTGTTTTTGATTTGATTACATTATTGAATAATTTTTATTATTATTATATTATTATTTGTTATAATTATTTATAGTTATTTATTATATTATAATTTATGATTTTGTGTTTCAAACTTTATCATACCCGGGATGTCTACTAGACTCCTTGTTTGGACAGATTTAAGTGAGTTATTCCTAAGAATTACAGGCCTACAATATAAAACTCCAAATTTTCATGCAAAATAATTGTACCGCTTTCAGCACCTAAAATCTGAAATAATCATACCGCCAGGGAGGTTAAAGTATACCTAAAGACAAAACTTTTTTCAATTTTGCATAGAGTGCAGAGCAGTGGCGGCTGGTGCACAAAATTTTTGGGGGGTGCAAACAAACGAAAGAAAAAAAAAATTCATCAATTGCAGCCAAACTGTGCCCATCAAACGCAGCTACTGTGCCCATCAATTGTCGCCACTGTGCCCATCAATTGTCGCCACTGTGCCCATCAATTGTCGCCACTGTGCCCATCAATTGTCGCCACTGTGCCATCAAATGTAGCCACTGTGCCATCAATTGTCGCCACTGTGCCATCAATTGTCGCCACTGTGCCATCAATTGTCGCCACTGTGCCATCAGTTGTCGCCACTGTGCCATCAATTGTCGCCACTGTGCCATGCCATCAATTGTCACCACTGTGCCATGCCATCAATTGTCACCACTGTGCCATGCCATCAATTGTCACCACTGTGCCATGCCATCAATTGTCGCCACTGTGCCATCAAACGCAGCCACTGTGCCCATCAATTGTCACCACTGTGCCATGCCATCAAACGCAGCCACTGTGCCATCAATTGTCGCCACTGTGCCCATCAATTATCACCACTGTGTCCATCAATTGCTGCCAGTTTGTCCCCTCAAATGCCGCCAGTTTGCCCCGTAAAATGCCGCCAGTTTGCCCCCTCAAATGCCGCCAAATTGCCCCCTCAAATACTGCCAGTTTGCCCCCTCAAATGCCGCCAGATTGCCTCCTCAAATACTGCCAGTTTGCCCCCCCCCCCCCCGCCCGGCACTTACCTTTCTCGGGTCAGCCATCCTCCCTCCACGTTCCCTCAACGTCTTCTCCCGCCCTCGATGTCGCTTCAGCCAATCAGGTTACCGGTAACCAGACCCGGTGAACCTGACTGGCTGAGACACGTGTCAGTGTTATCCAGGGAACGCACACCAAGTGCGTCCCTTGGTTAACTATTTGGAAGCCGATTACAGCCAACAGGCTGTAATCGGGAAGCCTATCAGAGCCGCTGGCTCTAATAGACACTTCCAAAAAGCAACCAGCCACTGTTATTCAGATGGCCGGCGCTCGCCAGGGGGCCGGCCATCTGAATAGTGGGCGGCAATGGCACCGGCAACAATACATACATTCATGCAATGCATGAATGTATGTATTGTTCACTTGAGTGGCGGTGCAGGGGAGAGAGGGGGCGGCGCTCCTGCACCCACTATGGACGCACCGCCACTGGTGCAGAGGGAATAGAACACTTATTAGGGTTTTTATTGCTGTCTGTGTCCCCATTAGGAAGATTCACCCTCTCTATTTGTCCTGTTTACTGTTATGAAGAAAATCCCAAACTTTGGGTTGTCCCCAGAAAAGTAATAGAGGGGAAATCTTCCAATGGGGACACTTGTTTTGGTCACCCGGGGGGCCCCAATGGATTCCCTTAATTTGCAGGGATTTCCTCTAACTTCCTGTTTTGACTGTGGGACAGGAAATGAAGGTAAATCTCCCCAATAGGACACAGATGGCAAAAAAAAAAAAAAAAATATAACCCTATCTTACTCTATCCAAAATGGAAAAAAAAGACTTCCCCTGTATGGATTTTTGTATTATTGTCTCAGCTGATAATGTTTTCTAAACGCATCTGAAACATGCTGTTAACACCATAGGGGCATTTGTGACGCGTTTGCAGCGAGTTTACATTGACATCAATGGAAGCGTTTTGGGAGCGGCAAAGCATGGCAAACAACACTTGTCAATTTTGAAGCAATGCAACTCGAAACAGCACGACGCGATGCTAATGCAACCATGTGAACAACGTTGCAATGCACACAATTTTTACAGGCGTTCGTGGAGCTGGAAAAAAGGTTAATAAAACGCCAGCTTTTGAAGCTAATGTAAACTTAGCCTTATGCCTCGTACACACGACCGGTTTTTCAGAGGGGAAAACTGCTATGAGAGCTTTTGGTCGGGAATCCCGGCCGTGTGTATGCTCCATCGCAGTTTTTTTTGACGGAAAAACTGCCGGACAAAAAAAGAGATCAGGATCTCTTTTTTCCCGTCAGGTCAAAAATCCGAGCGGGAAATCCGTCCGTCTGTATGGTTTTCCGACGGGCAGAAAACCGTGCATGCTTAGAATCAAGTATGAGACAGGAGCGCTCTTTCTGGTAAAACTAACGTCCGTAATGGAGATAGCACATTCGTCACGCTGTAACGGACTGAAAAGCACGAGGCTGAAAAGCGCAAATCGTCTCTCACCAAACTTTTACTAACACGAGGATCAGCAAAAGCAGCCCAAGGGGTGGCGCCATTGGAATGGAACTTCCCCTTTATAGTGCCGTCGTACGTGTTGTACGTCACCGCGCTTTGGACGGGCGGACTTTTGTCTGAGCGTGTGTATGCAAGGCAGCCTGAGAGGAATTCTGTCGGGAAAACCGTTGTTTTTATATCCAACGGAAAAGCCGCACGTGTGTAATAGGCACAAGGCTCGATTCACATCTATGCATGTTGCTTTTGAGTGTTTCTGCAGTGCTTTTGGTGGTTTTTTAACCGTGATTTTGCCGCTTTTTTGACGCCATTTGCCATTTGCGGGCTTCCCTGCTGACAGCTGAATATAAAAAAAAAAAGAATTGCTGGCTAAAAACAAAATTGTGAAAATAAAAAAAAGCGTAGGGTACCTACCCCCCCCCCCCCCCCGGTCCATACCAGGCCCTTGGGTCGGACACTAAAGTTGGGAACACGCTATAACACACTATAACAAATATCGCTGAATGTTCGTCCGATTTTTCTGGATGTTTCACAGCAAATGCGCAGTCTTTCTTTTCAGATTTTTCTTGTACGAAAACGGTACACATTAAACGAAAATCGTATGTTCTGTTCCCGTACGTGAAAAATTTAAGAGTTTGTCCCTTCAGGAATATTCGTACGAAAATTCTGAATCGGCTGTCAAAAGTTGTGTACACACTATACGAAAATTCTTTGGACGAAAATGATTTTCTTATAGTGTGTGGCTTTTAGTGACACTTATGACACTTTTTTGGGAACCAGTGACATGAATACAGGGATCAGTGCTCAAAATATGCACTGTCACTGTACTAATGACACTGGCAGGGAAGGTGTTTACACCAGGGGCGATCAAAGGGTTAAGTGTGTCCCTAGGGGGTGCTTACTAACTGTGTGGGGATTGCTCTGACTGCTTAGCAGGAACACAAGGTCGCTATGTTCTCCCCCGTCAGAACAGCGATCTGCCTTGTTTACATAGGCAGGACGCCGTTCTGCCTCTCTGGGGAACAATCGCGGCTGGCTGGCGGGCGGATATAACGTCCACCGCGACCCGCGGATTGGCTCCCCCAGTTTACAATTGGCTGCGCACGACCTCAGAGGCTACTGCACGAAGCGACATGCAGGTACGTCGTTTCGTGCAGCCGGGCGAGTAAATGTGCGGAAGGCGCTCTGGAAAAGAGGTTAACAGTATTTGTAGCGGCTGACTGTTAAATTTTTCTGAAAGAGTCTGGAGCTTAAGATGTCGGCACCCGGACTCAAAGCGGATTGGGTGAGGACAGCGCTGGATCCTGGGGTGGGTAAGTGTGCTCAGACACAGTATTTGTAGCTGCTTTTAATTTTTTTCTGAAGGAGTCTGGAGCTCAGCTTTAACCGCTTCCCGACCAGCTGCCGTAGTTATACTGCGGCAGATTGGCTCCCCTGGGTGAGCTGTCATAGCTGTATGTCAGCTCTTTAAGTTGCTCTAGCAGGTGCGCGCGTGTACCCGAAGCCGATGTGCGTGCCCAGCGAGCGCGACGACCGCCGGGCACCCGCGAACGCCCGTGACAGAACGAGAACCGGGATCTGTGTGTGTAAGCACACAAATCCTGGTTCTGTCAGGGGAGAAAAGACCGATTGTGTGTTCCTACTAAGTAGGAACACCGATCGGTCTCCTCCCCTAGTCAGCCACATTTCCCCCACAGTTAGAACACATCTAGGGAACACACTTAACACCTTGATCGCCCCTAGTGTTAACCCCTTCCTTGCCAGTGACATTTACACAGTAATCAGTGGCTATTTTTAGCTCTGATCGCTGTATAAATGTCACTGGTCCCGAGAAAATTTCGAAAGTGTCCAATCTGTCCGCCGCAATGTCGCAGTCCTGATAAAAATCGCAGATCGCCCCCATTACCAGTAAAAAAAAAAAAAATGCCATTAATCCCCTATTTTGTAGACGCTATAACTTTTGCGCAAACCAATCAATATACGCTTATTGCGATTTTTTTAGTTTTATTTTTTCACCAAAAATATGTAGAAGAATACATATTGGCCTAAACTGAGGAAGAAATTTGTTTATTTTTAAATTGGGAGATATTTATTATAGCAAAAAGGAAAAAAATATTGTTTTGTTTTTTTCAAAATTGGTGCATTTTTTTGTTTATAGCGCAAAAAATAAAAACCGCAGGGGTGATCAAATACCACCAAAAGAAAGTTCTATTTCTGGGAAAAAAAGGACGTCAATTTTGTTTTTGTACAACGTCGCACGACCGGGCAATTGTCAGTTAAAGCGACGCAGTGCCGTATCGCAAAAAATGGCCTGGTCATTAAGGGGGCAAATTTTCCGGGGCTGAAGTGGTTAAGATGGCGGCACCTGGATTCGAAGCGGATTGGGTGAGGACAGAGCTGGATCCTGGGGCAGGTAAGTGTCCTCAGACACAGTATTTGTAGCTGCTGATTTTGAATTTTTTGGGGGGAGACTGGAGCTCCCCTTTAAGTGGATGTGGAGCTATGACTAAGCATCGATTGATGTGAAACGCGTAGCGTTAGCTATTCTCCCCTGTTTCTCCATATGATTTGACTGCTGTACACTGGATTTTATTTTATTTTATTTTATACAATAAAGATGCCTTTTTCACAGAGGTCCAGGATATTTTTCCTCATCAATTAAGTGGATGTGTAGGGATTATATTTGGAGAATAAGGATATTACTAGAGCGCTGATCGTTGCATTTCAGTGTGATAACAATTGTCCTACATTATGATATAACCAGTGGCGGGGCACATGGGCGCCGCCCCCTCTCTCCTGCACCGCTCTATCACCATAAATAGATTCATGCATTGCATGAATCTATCTATGGTCACTGCTGACACCCCCTATTCAGGTGTCCGGCCCCTTTTCGGGAGCCGGGCACCAGAATTACAGCGGCAGGGGTGTTTTTTGGAAAACGCCCCAGCTGTGGGCTCTAATAGGCACCCAAAAAGGTGAACAGCGGGCGCCATGCTGGGCGCTCGCTGTCCACTCAGCGTTGTGTTAGCAAAGCGAAGGAATTCGCTTTGCTAACACTGAACTGCTTCTCAGCCAATCGGGTCTGTTACCTGTCACCTGATAGGCTGAAATGTCAGGCGCTATGGTTGGACGCCTGATAGAGAGGACGGAAGAAGACATTGAGGAGCGTGGAGGACACCGCCGCTGACCCGCTGCGAGACAGGTAAGTGCTGGGTGATGCACACTGGCAGCATTTGATGGGGCACAGTAGCGGCCATTGATGGGCACACTGGCAGCAATTGATGGGTACAGTAGCTGCGTTTTAAAAGGGACAGTGGCTGTGTTTGATAGGCACAGTGGCTGCGTTTGATGGGCACAGTGGCTGCGTTTGATGGGGACAGTGGCTGCGTTTGATGGGGACAGTGGCTGCGTTTGATGGGGACAGTGGCTGCGTTTGATGGGGACAGTGGCTGCGTTTGATGGGGACAGTGGCTGCGTTTGATGGGGACAGTGGCTGCGTTTGATGGGGACAGTGGCTGCGTTTGATGGGCACAGTGGCTGCGTTTGATGGGCACAGTGGCTGCAATTAATGGGCACAGTGGCTGCGTTTGATGGGCACAGTGGCTGCGTTTGATGGGCACAGTAGCTGTGTTTGATGGGCACAGTGGCTGCGTTTGATGGGCACAGTGGCTGCGATTAATGGGCACAGTAGCTGCGTTTGATGGGCACAGTGGCTGCGTTTGATGGGCACAGTGGCTGCGTTTGATGGGCACAGTGGCTGCGTTTGATGGGCACAGTGGCTGCGTTTGATGGGCACAGTAGCTGCGTTTGATGGCACAGTGGCTGTGTTTGAGGGGCACAGTGGCTGTGTTTGAGGGGCACAGTGGCTGCGTTTGAGGGGCACAGTGGCTGCGTTTGAGGGGCACAGTGGCTGTGTTTGAGGGGCACAGTGGCTGCGTTTGAGGGGCACAGTGGCTGCGTTTGATGGGCACAGTGGCTGCGTTTGATGGGCACAGTAGCTGCGTTTGATGGCACAGTGGCTGCGTTTGAGGGGCACAGTGGCTGCGTTTGATGGGCACAGTGGCTGTGTTTGAGGGGCACAGTGGCTGTGTTTGAGGGGCACAGTGGCTGCATTTGAGGGGCACAGTGGCTGCGTTTGATGGGCACAGTGGCTGCGTTTGATGGGCACAGTGGCTGCGTTTGATGGGCACAGTGGCTGCGTTTGAGGGGCACAGTGGCTGCGTTTGAGGGGCACAGTGGCTGCGTTTGAGGGGCACAGTGGCTGCGTTTGAGGGGCACAGTGGCTGCGTTTGTGGGGCACAGTGGCTGCGTTTGATGGGCACAGTGGCTGCGTTTGATGGGCACAGTGGCTGCGTTTGATGGGCACAGTGGCTGCGTTTGATGGGCACAGTGGCTGCAATTAATGGGCACAGTAGCTGCGTTTGATGGGCACAGTAGCTGCGTTTGATGGCACAGTGGCTGTGTTTGAGGGGCACAGTGGCTGTGTTTGAGGGGCACAGTGGCTGTGTTTGAGGGGCACAGTGGCTGTGTTTGAGGGGCACAGTGGCTGCGTTTGAGGGGCACAGTGGCTGCATTTGAGGGGCACAGTGGCTGCGTTTGATGGGCACAGTGGCTGCGTTTGATGGGCACAGTGGCTGCGTTTGAGGGGCACAGTGGCTGCGTTTGATGGGCACAGTGGCTGCGTTTGAGGGGCACAGTGGCTGCGTTTGAGGGGCACAGTGGCTGCGTTTGAGGGGCACAGTGGCTGCGTTTGAGGGGCACAGTGGCTGCGTTTGATGGGCACAGTAGCTGCGTTTGATGGCACAGTGGCTGTGTTTGAGGGGCACAGTGGCTGTGTTTGAGGGGCACAGTGGCTGCGTTTGAGGGGCACAGTGGCTGCATTTGAGGGGCACAGTGGCTGCGTTTGAGGGGCACAGTGGCTGCGTTTGAGGGGCACAGTGGCTGCGTTTGAGGGGCACAGTGGCTGCGTTTGAGGGGCACAGTGGCTGCGTTTGTGGGGCACAGTGGCTGCGTTTGATGGGCACAGTGGCTGCGTTTGATGGGCACAGTGGCTGCGTTTGATGGGCACAGTGGCTGCGTTTGATAGGCACAGTGGCTGCAATTAATGGGCACAGTAGCTGCGTTTGATGGGCACAGTAGCTGCGTTTGATGGCACAGTGGCTGCGATTAATGGGCACAGTAGCTGCGTTTGATGGGCACAGTGGCTGCGTTTGATGGGCACAGTGGCTGCGTTTGATGGGCACAGTGGCTGCGTTTGATGGGCACAGTAGCTGCGTTTGATGGCACAGTGGCTGCGTTTGAGGGGCACAGTGGCTGTGTTTGAGGGGCACAGTGGCTGCGTTTGAGGGGCACAGTGGCTGCGTTTGAGGGGCACAGTGGCTGCGTTTGATGGGCACAGTGGCTGCGTTTGATGGGCACAGTGGCTGCGTTTGATGGGCACAGTGGCTGCGTTTGAGGGGCACAGTGGCTGCGTTTGAGGGGCACAGTGGCTGCGTTTGATGGGCACAGTGGCTGCGTTTGAGGGGCACAGTGGCTGCGTTTGAGGGGCACAGTGGCTGCGTTTGAGGGGCACAGTGGCTGCGTTTGATGGGCACAGTGGCTGCGTTTGATGGGCAAAGTAGCTGCGTTTGATGGGCACAGTGGCTGCGTTTGAGGGGCACAGTGGCTGCGTTTGAGGGGCACAGTGGCTGCGTTTGAGGGGCACAGTGGCTGCGTTTGAGGGGCACAGTGGCTGCATTTGAGGGGCACAGTGGCTGCGTTTGATGGGCACAGTGGCTGCGTTTGATGGGCACAGTGGCTGCGTTTGAGGGGCACAGTGGCTGCGTTTGAGGGGCACAGTGGCTGCGTTTGAGGGGCACAGTGGCTGCGTTTGATAGGCACAGTGGCTGCAATTAATGGGCACAGTAGCTGCGTTTGATGGGCACAGTAGCTGCGTTTGATGGCACAGTGGCTGTGTTTGAGGGGCACAGTGGCTGTGTTTGAGGGGCACAGTGGCTGTGTTTGAGGGGCACAGTGGCTGTGTTTGAGGGGCACAGTGGCTGCGTTTGAGGGGCACAGTGGCTGCGTTTGATGGGCACAGTGGCTGCGTTTGATGGGCACAGTGGCTGCGTTTGAGGGGCACAGTGGCTGCGTTTGAGGGGCACAGTGGCTGCGTTTGAGGGGCACAGTGGCTGCGTTTGATGGGCACAGTGGCTGCGTTTGATGGGCACAGTAGCTGCGTTTGATGGCACAGTGGCTGCGTTTGAGGGGCACAGTGGCTGCGTTTGAGGGGCACAGTGGCTGCGTTTGAGGGGCACAGTGGCTGCATTTGAGGGGCACAGTGGCTGCGTTTGATGGGCACAGTGGCTGCGTTTGATGGGCACAGTGGCTGCGTTTGAGGGGCACAGTGGCTGCGTTTGAGGGGCACAGTGGCTGCGTTTGATGGGCACAGTGGCTGCGTTTGATAGGCACAGTGGCTGCAATTAATGGGCACAGTAGCTGCGTTTGATGGGCACAGTAGCTGTGTTTGATGGCACAGTGGCTGTGTTTGAGGGGCACAGTGGCTGTGTTTGAGGGGCACAGTGGCTGTGTTTGAGGGGCACAGTGGCTGTGTTTGAGGGGCACAGTGGCTGTGTTTGAGGGGCACAGTGGCTGCGTTTGAGGGGCACAGTGGCTGCGTTTGATGGGCACAGTGGCTGCGTTTGATAGGCACAGTGGCTGCAATTAATGGGCACAGTAGCTGCGTTTGATGGGCACAGTAGCTGTGTTTGATGGCACAGTGGCTGTGTTTGAGGGGCACAGTGGCTGTGTTTGAGGGGCACAGTGGCTGTGTTTGAGGGGCACAGTGGCTGTGTTTGAGGGGCACAGTGGCTGCGTTTGAGGGGCACAGTGGCTGCATTTGAGGGGCACAGTGGCTGCGTTTGAGGGGCACAGTGGCTGCGTTTGATGGGCACAGTGGCTGCGTTTGATGGGCACAGTAGCTGCGTTTGATGGCACAGTGGCTGCGTTTGAGGGGCACAGTGGCTGCGTTTGAGGGGCACAGTGGCTGCGTTTGAGGGGCACAGTGGCTGCATTTGAGGGGCACAGTGGCTGCGTTTGATGGGCACAGTGGCTGCGTTTGATGGGCACAGTGGCTGCGTTTGAGGGGCACAGTGGCTGCGTTTGATGGGCACAGTGGCTGCGTTTGATAGGCACAGTGGCTGCAATTAATGGGCACAGTAGCTGCGTTTGATGGGCACAGTAGCTGTGTTTGATGGCACAGTGGCTGTGTTTGAGGGGCACAGTGGCTGTGTTTGAGGGGCACAGTGGCTGTGTTTGAGGGGCACAGTGGCTGCGTTTGATGGGCACAGTGGCTGCGTTTGATGGGCACAGTGGCTGCGTTTGATAGGCACAGTGGCTGCAATTAATGGGCACAGTAGCTGCGTTTGATGGGCACAGTAGCTGCGTTTGATGGGCACAGTAGCTGCGTTTGATGGCACAGTGGCTGCGTTTGATGGCACAGTGGCTGCGTTTGATGGCACAGTGGCTGCGTTTGATGGCACAGTGGCTGCGTTTGATGGGCACAGTGGCTGCGTTTGATGGGCACAGTGGCTGCGTTTGATAGGCACAGTGGCTGCAATTAATGGGCACAGTAGCTGCGTTTGATGGGCACAGTAGCTGCGTTTGATGGGCACAGTAGCTGCGTTTGATGGGCACAGTAGCTGCGTTTGATGGCACAGTGGCTGCGTTTGATGGCACAGTGGCTGCGTTTGATGGCACAGTGGCTGCGTTTGATGGCACAGTGGCTGCGTTCGAGGGGCACAGTGGCTGCGTTCGAGGGGCACAGTGGCTGCGTTTGAGGGGCACAGTGGCTGCGTTTGAGGGGCACAGTGGCTGCGTTTGATGGGCACAGTGGCTGCGTTTGATGGGCACAGTGGCTGCGTTTGATGGGCACAGTGGCTGCGTTTGATAGGCACAGTGGCTGCAATTAATGGGCACAGTAGCTGCGTTTGATGGGCACAGTGGCTGCGTTTGATGGGCACAGTGGCGGCGTTTGATTGGCACAGTGGCTGCAATTGATGTTTTTTTTTCAGTTTGTTTGCACCCTGACCAAAAATTTTGAGCACCAGCCACCACTGGGTATAACGCCGGTCACTGGTGTAAGTGAGCCCTGATACCGCTTGGACTAATATCACTGCTATTACAGGAATGTGCGGCAGCACAGACCTTTTTCCTCGTGGATAAACAAGTGTGAAGTTCTAAGTCTCCGTTACTAGGCAACCAAGTTATTGTTTGATCCTATGAAGTTTCAGTAGAGGGGGGTGAAGGCTGCTCATCACGAGCGGCCTGCGTGTTCAGCAGTGTTATTCCCCCTTCCCCACCCCGCGCTCTTTGGAACGCTCTGGCACTCCGGCGCCGCAGACACGTTGCAAACAGGAACATAAACAAACCCCACTCCGGGGAAAGGGGCGGGGACACAGGTATCTGGCAAGGACCCCGCGTAACCCCTTCGCTGCCGGCCGGGAACTACGCGGGCCAATCACAGAGCTGGCCCCCACACCCCCTGACCGGGCGGTAAAGGGTCAGCCAGCGTGCAGTCCGCGCCTCCTCCCCGCCCACTCAGCGGCCGGGATAGGTAAGGGCGTGGCGCACAGTAAAGGTGGGGCGGGCGGAGACATTAGGCGCAGCGCCGTGATTGGACGGCGTCCCCTCCCTCCCTCTTTCGAGACCCGTTCTGTCAGTGAGGTCCCCGCCCATCTTTGTCGGAGTGGGAGGGGCCCGGCGCGTGACACACACGGTGGGTTCCAGTAAACTGCGGCTGGTTGCCGGGGGCAGGTCGGAGTTTTCAGTCAGACATTCAACAGGCGGCCGCCGAGCAGAGCGGAGCAGCGTCGGTGACGCACTACACCTTGCCCGTGGTGACGCAGCGGCAGCCCGGTTGTCGGTCGGTAGTGTGTGACGCAGCCGGCTGTGGCGGTGACGCAGCTCTCATGAAGTGACTGAAAACTTTTCCTGACGGGAAACTTGTAGAAGAAGAAGAAGTGTCCGGCTCCGTCATGGCTGAGGCGCCGCCGGTGGTGGAGATAGACCCGGACTTCGAGCCCCTCTCCCGGCCCCGCTCCTGTACTTGGCCCCTTCCCCGGCCGGACTTCAACCCGAGCAACTCGGCTAACTCGTCCCCGGCACCGGAGGCCTCCTCCTCCGCTGGAGCCCCGGGCAATGTGGACTTCATGAGCAACCTGAGCCTGCTGGAGGAGAGCGAGGACTATGACCCCGGGGTGTGCGGGGACTTCCAGTGTCAGGAGCTCCACCAACTACAGCCCCAGCCTCACCAACAACCCGGGGGAGGAGGGCTCCATGCCCCACCGAGCGTCTCATCTCTGTCCCCCTCATCATCCCCTTCCCCCCTGGGGGCCCAACAGCCCCGCAAGAGCAGCTCCTCCCGCCGCAATGCCTGGGGCAACCTGTCCTATGCCGACCTCATCAGCCAGGCCATAGAGAGCTCCCCGGAGAAGAGGCTCACCCTGTCCCAGATCTACGACTGGATGGTCAAAAGTGTCCCCTACTTCAAGGACAAGGGTGACAGCAACAGCTCCGCCGGCTGGAAGGTGAGCAGTATGGCTCCGCACCCCAAAACGTCCATCTTTTTCTAATCTCTATAGAGCAAGCGTTCCCAACCGGGGTCCCTGGACCTCCACCGTTCCTCTAGACCAGGCTTTCCTAACTAGGGTTCCTCCAGAACAGACTCTAAACCGGGGTCCCTGGACCTCCACCGTTCCTCTAGACCAGGCTTTCCTAACTAGGGTTCCTCCAGAACAGACTCTAAACCGGGGTCCCTGGACCTCCACCGTTCCTCTAGACCAGGCTTTCCTAACTAGGGTTCCTCCAGAACAGACTCTAAACCGGGGTCCCTGGACCTCCACCGTTCCTCTAGACCAGGCTTTCCTAACTAGGGTTCCTCCAGAACAGACTCTAAACCGGGGTCCCTGGACCTGCACCGTTCCTCTAGACCAGGCTTTCCCAACTAGGGTTCCTCCAGAACAGACTCTAAACCGGGGTCCCTGGACCTGCACCGTTCCTCTAGACCAGGCTTTCCCAACTAGGGTTCCTCTAGAGCAGACTCTAATCCGGGTTCCCTGGACCTGCACCGTTCCTCTAGAGCAGACTCTAATCCGGGGTCCCTGGACCTGCACCATTCCTCTAGACCAGGCTTTCCCAAGTAGGGTTCCTCTAGAGCAGACTCTAATCCGGGGTCCCTGGACCTGCACCATTCCTCTAGACCAGGCTTTCCCAAGTAGGGTTCCTCTAGAGCAGACTCTAATCCGGGGTCCCTGGACCTGCACCGTTCCTCTAGACCAGGCTTTCCCAACTAGGGTTCCCCTAGAGCAGACTCTAAACCAGGGTCCCTGGAAACCCTCTGTTCCTTTTTAGACCAGGCTTTCCTAACTAGGGTTCCTCCTACAAACAGATGCTAAACCGGGGTCCCTGGAAACCCACCATTCCTCTAGACCAGGCTTTCCTAACTAGGGTTCCTCCAGAGCAGATTCCTAAACCGGGGTCCCTGGAAACCCACCATTTCCTCTAGACCAGGCTTTCCTAACTAGGGTTCCTCCAGAGCAGGGGTCCCTGGAAACCCACCGTTCCTCTAGACCAGACTTTCCTAACTAGGGTTCCTCCAGAGCAGATTCCTAAACCGGGGTCCCTGGACCTCCACCGTTCCTCTAGACCAGGCTTTCCAAACTAGGGTTCCTCCAGAGCAGACTCTAAACCGGGGTCCCTGGACCTCCACCGTTCCTCTAGACCAGGCTTTCCAAACTAGGGTTCCTCCAGAGCAGACTCTAAACCGGGGTCCCTGGACCTCCACCGATCCTCTAGACCAGGCTTTCCCAACTAGGGTTCCTCTAGAGCAGACTCTAAACCGGGGTCCCTAGAAATCCACCGTTCCTCTACACCAGACTTTTCTTATTAGGGTTCCTCTAGACCAGACTTTCCTAACTAGGGTTCCTCCTACAGACGCTAAACCAGGGTCCCTGGAAACCCACCGTTCCTCTAGACCAGGCTTTCCTAACTATGGTTCCTCCAGAGCAGACTCTCAACCAAGCTCCCTGGAAATCCACCATTTCTCTACACTAGTCTTTCGTAACAAGGGTTTCTACAGAGCGGACTCTAAACCAGGGTTGCTTGACCTCCCCCCCCATTCCTCCAGAGAAGACTTTCATAACTAGATTTCCTGGAAATTCAACATTCCTCTACACCAGACTTTTGTAACTAGGGTTTCTTTAACTGGGGTCCCTGAAACACTAGAGTTCCTCCAGTGCCGACTCTTGTGGAGGGGGTTCCTCCAGTGCCGACTCTTGCGGAGGGGGTTCCTCCTCCTTCTCAAACAGGGTCCCTGGAACACCAGGGTTTTTCCAGAGCAAGCTTTTAAAACCAGGGTCCCATGAACACTAGGATTCCTCTAGAGCAGAGACTCTCAACCAGAGTCTCTAGAAAGCTAGAGTTGATTCAGAGCAGATTTTCATAACAAAGGTTCCTCTAGAGCAGACTTTTACAACCAGGGTTCACTGAACCCTAGGGTTCCTCCCAGAGCAGACTTTCGTAACCATGTTCACAGGAACACTAGGGTTCCTACAAAGCAGGCTTTCACAACTAGGGTTCCTTGTCTAGAGTAAATTTTGTCAACCACAGTCTTTGAAACACTAGGGTTCCCTTAAAGCAGACTTTCTCAACCAGAGTCCCTAGAACATTACAGTTGATCCAGGGCAGCCTTTCACAAACAGGGTTCCTCCAGAGCAGGCCTTTACAATTAGTTTCCTGAACCCCATGGTTCCTCCAGAGCACTCATGTCTAGGGTTCCTACAGAGCAGACTTTCTTATCCAGGGTCACAAGAATACTAGGGTTCCTACAGAGCAGACTTTCTTATCCAGGGTCACAAGAATACTAGGGTTCCTACAGAGCAGACTTTCTTATCCAGGGTCACAAGAATACTAGGGTTCCTACAGAGCAGACTTTCTTATCCAGGGTCACAAGAATACTAGGGTTCCTACAGAGCAGGCTTTCACAACTTGAAATCCTCCTAGAGCAATCTTTCTTAACCATAAACGTTGGGACGCTAGGGTTCCTCCTTTAAGCAGACTTTCTCAACCAGGGTTTCTGGAACTTCAGGGTTCCTTCAGAGCAGGCTTTTACAACCGGGGTCCATGAAGCCCTGGTGTTTCTTTAACAGAGTTCCTCCAGAGCAGACTTTTCCAACTAGGGATTCTCTGGAGCAGACTTTAACCTGGCTCACTTTCGTTCCTCAACTAGGGTTACACCAGGAAATACTCCCCCCCCCCCCCCCCGGAACTATAGGGTTCCTTTAGAGCAGGCACTCTGAACCAGGGTCCCTGGAATACTAGAGTTCTTCCACAGCAGCCTTTCACAACTAGCATCCTTGTAGAGAAGCATTTCACAAACAGGGTTTCTCCTCTATCACAGTTTCTCTAGAGTAGACTATTACAACCAGGGTCCCTGGGACACTAGGGTTTCTCCAGAGCAGAGTCTTGGGGAAACAGTTCGTCCAGAGCAGGCTTTCTCCTAAGGTTCATTTAGAGGAGACTTTAAGAACTAGGATTCCTTTAGAGCAGGCTTTCTTAACTAGGTCTCTAGAACCCAAGGGTTCCTCCTGAGCAGGCGTTTACAACAAGGGTCCTTGGAACACTAGTTGTTCTGTCTCCACTATCTCTATTAACAGCATACTGATAATGGTACTTCACTGTGAAATGTAGATATCGTTTTATGCATGGGTTCCCTGAGGCCTAAAATGTATTTCAAGGGTTCCTCTGGGGTAAAAATTGAGGCTGCTCCTTGAGCAGTGGTGGATTGATCTCCTGCCTACATGGACTATCAACATAAGGAAGCAATTCTTCATTAATCACTGACCACTAATGTAAGAGGATACAACATCTTTTTCTGTCAGCATTTATTTTTTGCGATTTCTTTTTTGTTTCATGACTTTTACAGAAACAATTTTTGTTGTATAGAACGGGGGGGGGGGGGGGTGTTTATGTAAAATAATCTGCCACAGGGTGTCAAATATTTTAGGTATGCCACAGTTCTTTATTATGTTTTTAAAAACTTTCTACAACTTTTTGATCATGCAAATGCACCCCTGAGCTTCAGATAAATGCATTTGGGCAGAGGTTCACTGAGACCTGACCATTGTTTCAAGGGTTCCCCCAGGATGAAAAATGTGTAGACTGCTCTAGTGTTTATTTGTAGAGTCTCCCCAATGAAGGCTCAGATTTTTGTATATGCTGGCAAGGAAATCCCCCCCCCCCCCCTCTTTCTGGATCACGCTCTGGTTCCCAGGAGGAACTTCCACCTGTGGCTGTTTGAGGAGCTCTAATTCTTGTTTGGGAATGTGACCAGAGAAGTGGGGCTTCAGCAGATTTAATAGCAAGATGTCACCACCAGGACATGTTTCCATGATTTAACATGAGTACATAATATCACAAAGGTCAAACTGGCAATATTTTGGGGCTTTGCTGGGTCCCCTTACTCAGGGCGACTCATTGGAGGCCCCAACAACATTTGCCCATTTAACCATTGTGTGCATTATGTACTTTAAGTTTTGGAAACATGTTTTTGTAGTGCTGGTGGCTTTGCACTATTCAACTTTGGTTATGCATGGTGCCAGCCGTTGTGACCCTTACAATTACCCCCTGCAGCTAGAGGGTTGGAGGACTGTGCAGTCTAAGTTGGGCTAGGGGACAGAACCAGGAACGTGAGTAGGGGGAATCTTAGCATGGGGAGCTCCACTAAACTGCTGGACAATTTTTAACTGGAGTTGAATATAAATAGGTTTCAGTGTTTTTTTTTTTTTGGGGACTGACCCCTTAAAGCAGCAGAGTCTTGCTGGCCTTTTTAAAAAAAAATTTTCCCCAAATGCAATGATTTTAGCAGTGTTTGAGAATTGTTTAGTGTGTTTTAAAGTATATGTTCAGCTAAAACTTTTTTTATTTTTAGCTAGAGTGAAGGATTGGAACCTCCTGTTTTTTACTACTGCCCAGGGATTGTGTAGAGATTTCCCTTTACAGTACTTGCTGTTAAAATGACAACGGTTTCACCAGACAGTAAGGGGCCCAACAGGGACACAGACACCGATGAGAAGCTGACAGGAGTTGTATTAAAGCATTTTTATTTCTGTCTGTGTTGCTGTTGGAGACTTTCTCTCAGAAATGTCATCGTCAATAGGACAGTAAGTGAAGGAAAATTTCTGAGTTCCCTGTTGGCAGAAACCTGGGAGGGATTCTAATCCTCCAAAGGGGAAAAAAAACTTGTTTTGGGCTGCAATCATGCTTTAAGTGGCAGCTGAGTGTTTTTATAATAAAGGTCCGTTCTCAGCCCTGGTGACAAATCTTTCTCTGTTGGAAGTTTTGTGTTGTCAGCTGATTTCTGTTACCGTATATTTTTAGGAGGCATACAGAAATGAATTGTGATCAGGCAGTCTAGATAGAAGTCGTCTGATGGTTTCAGTCAAACTTTATTAAGTGGTCAGCATTATGATTTTTTTATTTTTTGGGGAGGGAGGTACTGGCCTTCCACATTGGACAAAGGAATTGCCTATATACAAGAGAAATCGAGATTGCAGTAGGATATAGTGTGTCTCAAGTATTGACACTTGACACAATGGCTGATTTTTAAGCAGCACTCAAGTGTCCGGTTACTGTGTCAGCACTTGAGTGATGTTCCCTAGTAATATGCTGCAAGGTGTGAACACCTTGCAGTAACCTGACCCCTGGGAGGCACCTGGCAGGTCTGGTTCCTAACAATAGAATGAATGTGTGATCTGACAAAAAAGATTACATCTAAGTTTGATGGCACACTTGGGGCCATGTCTGTGCCTGTGCAGTTATTAGACGCCAATACTCTTGGGTGGTTATAGCTGTGATTCCCCAGATAGAACTGAGTATAATGGGACTCTGATGAGTTGCTAGACACAGTGGTTCCTGAGAAGTCTTCTGCTTGTTGAGGCATTTGCATTTTTGTTGGCCCTAGATCCTATTGTGACCCCACAATAGTTCATTGTGTAGAATGACAAATTGCCTCCACTGTCCATTTCCTGTGTGTGCATCCTGAGGAAGAGCAGATTCCCGTGTTATCGCTGGATAATAACTTCTGATTATAATGTAAAGTCAGTATTTGCACCTTTCCATTATCGGGTCTTGTAACAGAGTATGTGCAGATTCATTGTAGGATTCAGTAGATTTTAGGGGTGTTTGGTTTATTTTTTCCTTTAAATTTTGGTGTACACATTTATAACTTCTACCAGTTTCTTGAAAAATATCCCAGAAAGATCTTTCTTGGCATGTCTCGGATTCTGGCCTTAAATGACCTGTTGAGATTTATATGCATTGTCCCTGGGGGTTTCTTTAGCAGACTGTCAGATCTCTGAAATTGTTATCATTTATAACAGTTATGTATGCATTCAATTAAGCCAGTGTAGGGGGATGTCATCTTTGTGGGACTGCTGCTCTGCAGTCTAAGCTACACTGATTCTGGTTAATAATCTTTGTGGCTGGCTTTGTTTTAATGGACTGTCACAAATGAAAACAGGTTCCTGTGCCACATGCTAGTTCACATGTAGTGACCTAGTGGATTGGATTTGCTTCATTGCCTCATAACTAGAATATGTGCCACAAGTTGAGGCAGAATGCTTGCTTTCATCACAACCTAATCGCACAGGAGATTTGCATTGTGATTGAGCCTCTTTACCCAGTGCAAAGAATTTTTTACTCACGTGACCTGAAAAGCATGTACAGGGTTTTGTTTTTTGTTTTTTCTCTAAATCTTTCTCTATATCCCCCCCCCCCCCCCCCACTCCTCAATTTGTAATGTTTAAAAATAAAATAAAGAAAAATATCTTGAATAAGAATAAAGTTGACGCCTTAACGCTCAAAGCTTTTGGGATACAGAAGCTATTTCAGTGCTTTTATTGTATTACTGTCTGGCATTAATTGGGGGCATATACCCACCCACACCTTGTCTTCTACATCAAAATGTGTCTGCATTGGCAGCATTAGGTGAGATTATGAATAGTTGTATCAAAACAATGAATACATTTTAATGTCACCATAGATCTAATATGATTTTTGCATTCTAACCACCTTTTTATATCAGTGATTGGATCGAAAGAATGACATTTTGTTCATTCCTTATGAGCATTATTTGCTAATGATTAGCTGAATTAACTAAAAACGTTACAAGCTAACAATAATTGGTCAGTATTAAGGGCCTGATTTCATAACCTTTTGTAGTGGTTCCAGCTCTCCTTTCTCACAGAAAAATAAGTTCCTGATGCAGGGGTTTCTCTGACATTCCTTTTCGGGATTAAGTTCGCACGCTACCCAAAAAACAAAAGAACGCGATTACCATTTTTTTTGTTGCCAGGAGGGTCAGACAAGTAAATTTTCTGAGCTGGCAAAATCAGGAGTAATTGGAGCATTTTGTAATTTTAGCAGCTTGTAATGACATGAATATTTGCCTGGAAATCACATCAAAAAAAAGTCTGTAAAAGACGGCTAAGGCTTACAATGAAGTTTTTATTACATGCGTAACAAATGCCTCTGATGAAAATATGTTGTAAAGCTAATAAGACCAGATCTTGGACTGAAAACAATTAAATATGGGTGCTTAAATGGCTATAATTCAGAGGATATGGTAATTGACCATGTTTTTTGTTATAGGATGATCCATGAGTAAGGCAGGCCATAGACAGTAATGACAAGGGAATCCCTCCTGCCAAGCAATTATCTGCTCCTGGGGGGGGGGGTGGGGGAAGCCGTCCCCGCCGGGGGAAGACCGTGATTATTGCTAGCGGCTATAGCAGCCACTAGCAATAATCGCAAGTAAATCCAGCAGGCTGCTTGTACCCAGGTTGATCGATCAACTTGGTACAGTCAGCCAGTCCCTGCAGAACCGTCTGAGATTTAAACTGTCTATGGCTGGCCTAAGGCAGCCCATAGATGAATTAAGTTTTGTTTTCTTTCCACCATGGGTGAAAGGAAAGAAAATCACTTGATTCCCCCATCAACAGTGTTGATGAGGGACATCCCTCCCACAGCATGATTGTGTTCTGCCGGGTGGGTGCAGGGAGCTTTTCTGGCTGGCAGAACAAAGTGATGGTATATAAAAAAAATCTGACCGGCTGGTTGTTATGAATTCGATCCAATCAGTCTGCCAATTTGTTTGGAGTCATTTAATCATATATGATTTGTGATTGGCTGTTCTGTGTGCAGTTCATTGCATGTGTTGTCCAGGTATCCATTGATGTCATGTTATCAGATAGCTGGCCTTTTGAAAAGGCAATCGGGATGTCTGTTTCCTTGACTTCAAAAAAGCTTATTTAGTAGAATATTTTATTGGCCGAGTTGGAATCCATTTTGCCCTTCTGGTAATAAATAAATTAAATAAATGCGGCACTATGGTGGGAACCTGGTAAAGCATCATACTGTTGGCATAAGATGCTACTTATGGGGAATATAGGATTCTTCGCTAACCTCAAATCAGTGTTTGGATTTTCATGGATTTCTTAAAGCAAATATGTATGACAATGCAGAATTTTTTTTTAATGGTTTATATGATCCCTTGTTCACCAGCGAGAGCACAGTCTCCCAATCCCTTTGTAATTTTTAGGTCCTGCCCAAATCGGAGGCACACATGGTTTAGGATCCACCCACATATGGCAGTGCTGGGACCTGCCAACTGATCACTCGGGTACTAAACAGTACATTGTGGGAAATGGGAGAGAGTGGCATACCCTCCCATTTCTGAGAAATGAGTGAAGAGAAAGTACCAGCACTTGAGGGTGTCTACTACACATCAAAACTATTTCTTTCCCCTCCCAGGCTCTTTTAGGTAGAACTAAACTCGTTGATTTAACGGTTTCCCAAAACGTACATTTTAACCACTTAACGACCGCCCACCGCCGATTTACGTCGGCAGAATGGCACGGACAGGCAGAATCACGTAGATCTACGTGATCGCCTTTGTGCAGTTGGGGGGTCCATCCGGACCCCCCTTCACTGCAGTGAGTGTCCGTTAAGTGTTCGGGAGCGATCAGGCATGAGGGGGCGGCCGCTCGATTCCGCCCCCCCCCCCTCGCGATCGCTCCCGGCCAATGAAAATGCTTCCTCCGCCATGTGATGTAAACAAGGCTGGAGGAAGTGATGTCATATCCCTCGCCGCGGTCTTTTCGTTCCCGGCGCCGAGCAGGTTAGTGCACCAACAGTCCACTGACACGTAGGTACACATAGGCACACAGATCACCCCCCCAGGTCACCCCCCAGGTCACCCCAAAGCCCCCAATCACAGTGTCACTGATTGCAGTGATCATTTATTTTACTGATCACTGCATTTAGTGTCATCTGTGATTGTAAAAAGTTGCAGGGCAGTTAGGATTAGGCCCCTTTAGGTCCAGGGTAGCCCCCTAACCCCCCCCCCCTAATAAAGGTTTAACCCCTTGATCACCCCCCAGGTAACCCTTTCACCCCCTAACTTCAGCGTCACTAAGCGATTGTTTTTCCGATCGCTGTATTCGTGTCGCTGGTGTTTTAGATAGGCAGTTATTTTTTTTTTAGGTTCGCCGCAGGTTTTTATTAGTGTCAGGTACCCCCATATATTATTTTAACCCCCTGAATGCCCCTAGAGTTAACCCTTTCACCAGTGATCGCCGTATAAGCGTCACTGGTGTCACTGGTTAGCCAGTAAGTTATTTAGTTATTTAGGTTACCCGTCAGGTTTTTATATAGTGTCAGGTACCCCCATATTTAACCTAATAAAGGTTTTAACCCCCTGATTGCCCCTAGTTAACCCTTTCACCAGTGATCACCATATAAAGGTTACGGGTGACGCTGGTTGATTAGTTTGCTTTTTATAGCATCAGGGCACCCGCCGTATATAACCCAATAAAGGTTTAACCCCCCTGATCGCCCGGCGGGTGAGATCAATTAGGTTTTAGCGCCAGAGAGGGTCTGCGTCGCCCCAGGCAGTGTTAGGTTAGTGACAGTAACGCTAACACCCACGCGCAAAGCATACACCCCACTTAGTGGTATAGTATCTGATCAGATCTATACTAGCATCCCCAGCGGTTTAGGGTTCCCAAAAACGCAGTGTTAGCGGGATCAGCCCAGATACCTGCTAGCGCCTGCGTTTAGCCCCTCCTCCCAGCCCACCCAAGTGCAGTATCGATCGATCACTGTCACTTACCAAACACAACACACATAACTGCAGCGTTCGCAGTGCTTGGTTTTTGGGGCCCTGTACGCGGCTAGGCTCCCAAAAAGTCCCACACATGTGGTATCCCCGTACTCAGGAAAACAGCAGAATGTATTTTGGGGTGCAATTCCACATATAACCATGGCATGTGTGAGCAATATAGCATTTAGTGACAACTTTTTGTACATTTTTTTTTTTTTTTCTTTTTGTCATTATTCAATCATTTGGGACAAAAAAAAATATTCAATGGGGTCAACATGCCTCTCAGCAAATAGCTTGGGGTGTCTACTTTCCAAAATGGGGTCATTTGGGGGGGTTTTGTGCCATCTTGGCATTTTATGGCCTTCAAAACTGTGATAGGTAGTGAGGAGTGAAATCAAAAATTTATGCCCTTAGAAACCTTGAAGGCGGTGCTTGGTTTTTGGGGTCCCGTACGCGGCTAGGCTCCCAAAAAGTCCCACACATGTGGTATCCCCGTACTCAGGAGAAGCAGCAGAATGTATTTTGGGGTGTAATTTCACATATGCCCATGGCATGTGTGAGCAATATATCATTTAGTGACAACTTTGTGCAAAAAAAAAAAAGTTTGTCATATTCCCGCAACTTGTGGCAAAATATAAAATATTCCATGGACTGAACATGCCTCTCAGTAAATAGCTTGGGGTGTCTACTTTCCAAAATGGGGTCATTTGGGGGGGTTTTGTGCCATCTTGGCATTTTATGGCCTTCAAAACTGTGATAGGTAGTGAGGAGTGAAATCAAAAATTTGCGCCCTTAGAAATCCTGAAGGCGGTGCTTGGTTTCCGGGGTCCCGTACGTGGCTAGGCTCCTAAAAAGTCCCACACATGTGGTATCCCCGTACTCAGGAGAAGCAGCAGAATGTATTTTGGGGTGCAATTCCACATATAACCATGGCATGTGTGAGCAATATATCATTTAGTGACAACTTTTTGTAATTTTTTATTTTTTTTTTGTCATTATTCAATCACTTGGGACAAAAAAAAAAAATATTCAATGGGCTCAACATGCCTCTCAGCAATTTCCTTGGGGTGTCTACTTTCCAAAATGGGGTCATTTGGGGGGGTTTTGTACTGCCCTGCCATTTTAGCACCTCAAGAAATGAGATAGGCAGTCATAAATTTAAAGCTGTGTAAATTTCAGAAAATGTACCCTAGTTTGTAAACGCTATAACTTTTGCGCAAACCAATAAATATACGCTTATTGACATTTTTTTTTACTAAAGACATGTGGCTGAATACATTTTGGCCTAAATGTATGACTAAAATTGAGTTTATTCGATTTTTCTTATAACAAAAAGTAGAAAATATCATTTTTTTTTCAAAATTTTCGGTCTTTTTCTGTTTATATCGCAAAAAATAAAAATCGCAGAGGCAATCAAATACCATTAAAAGAAAGCTCTATTTGTGGGAAGAAAAGGACGCAAATTTCATTTGGGTACAACATTGCATGTCCGCACAATTTACAGTTAAAGCAGCGCAGTGCCGAATCCCAAAAACAGGCCTGGTCCTAATGGCCCGAAATGGTCCGGGGCTTAAGTGGTTAAGGCATGCCTTGAATGATTTATTTTACAATCACTAGTTTGCTTTTGTCAACTTTCAATGGAACTGTCAAGCCATCAAATGATTTATCTGAACACATGTTATCTGAACACATCATGGTAACTGCAGTTTAAACAGAGGCTAAGATGGTAGCTTCCTTGGCTGTAAAGGACAGGAAGGGTTAGTTTCACATATGTTGTACACCACGCTACTTTAGGGTAGGTTCTCATCGATGTGTGTTTTAGTGCATTTGCAAATCTGCAGAAACGCACTACAATCCATTTAACATAATTTCCTAATGGGTCCCGTTCACATCTTTGCAATTTCCTGCAATGCCATTTTTGGAATGATGTAGGGGCCCTTTACATGCAGAATGGTGCATTTTTGGCTCCGTAGACTTCAATGAAACATCAAATGTATGTACGTGTGCTTTTGTTACATTTTTGGTAAAAGACTTTTATGTTTAACAATCAGTCTTTCTCCTACCAAAAAAACACAGGAAGCATTACGACGCATCAAAAATGTGTGAAATGTATGACGCAAAAAACACATAAATGATCACCTGCACGCATGGCTGATTTAAAACCATAACATTTGAGCTTTTTGTCCAAACACTTTTGGAATTTGCGTGAGCATGGCAGATTTTTTTTTTTTTTTTAAAAAACAATATACAGCAATGTTTTTTTTTTTTTTAGAATGGCAGATGCTCCTCTCCATAGTCCATATGTCACAAATATACATTTGGAAACATTACAAATTACAAGTAAAATCTTGGATTGCGAGCATAATTTGTTACAGAAACATGCTTGTAATCCAAAGCACTTGTATATCAAAGTGAATTTCCCCATAAGAAATAATGGAAACTTTAAATGATTTGTTCCACAACCATTTATTTATTCATAGGTCCTTCAGTTTGTAGTCCATATAAAAAGATTATAGTAATGTTACCAGGTTGTGTAACCATAAAATGTCCATCCACAAGGGGATTGGAAGCAAAATCCAGCAGGAGCTACAAAAGAGAACAGAGACGCCTCTAAGTGTAGCAATATGTTGCTAAATGTTGTACCTTCATTAAATGTAACCATATTGCTACACTTGCAAGCGCCTCTCCTCTTTTATACCCAGTTGTGACATGACGCTACTTGTATATCAAGACATCATTTGTATATCAAGTCAAAAGTTATTTAAACTTTTGCTTGTCTTGCAAAACGCTCTCAAACCAAGGTTTTACTCTAATACTGATAGTTTTGTTCCTGTTCTGTCTAAAATGATTAATAGCGTCATAGTATGTATGGGTAGTGTAGATGGAGCATAATTGTGTTTTTATAGCTGTGTGCTAACCTAAAGGTGTATACATACATACATACATACATACCTACATACATACATACATAAGCAATAAGTTTACCTTTTTTGAGATTTGGTTCACTCTGGTGCAATCGGGCATTGCACATCACATGCGATGTTTGCAATGCAAATTCAGACATTCAAACTGTCCGAAATCGCATTTGCTCCAAAATGGTGCAGGACTTTTTTTTTTTTTTTTCTGAACGCATGGGGGTCAGGCTCCTGTGGACACGACCCTTCATCTTTTCACCCATACCTCTGTTTGAAAGCTGAAGGAAGCGTCTATGAACCATGAGGGCTCTCTTCGGCACCCTTGCAGTCCATTGAGAAGTACAAGCCATCTGCTGTATTGGCAGATAGGACTGTGGGCAAAGCCCCACACGGCCACATCAAAGTGTGACAATCTCCTACAGGTGAACTATGTCCATTGTGAGTTATTTTACTCTTTTCTTTGTATGACCTTTTTTGCTTGAGTGGATCAAATGTCACCTGAGGTCTGTCTGATAGTGCCGTGAAATGTTTATTTGCTGTTTACAGCTCCAGAGAGCATATTCCATCAGAAATCTGTAACCCACTCTGTTTGTTATGAACCTGCAGACAGATTTTGCAACTAGGCAGTGGAGAGACAACAACTCTCAAATTTCAGGTTACCTCTGGCTCCTTGGCCTTTAACGTCATATGCAGCCTCATTGATGGGAAGAAGTGAGGCCAATCTTGTCTTGTATATAGGATAGTCTAATTTCGTCATCTTGTATCTCTATTCTACAGTTGATTGACATGCATTAAAGGAAACCCCTCTGCTTTATGCGTTTTTGTGTGTTTTGTTTGATTTGTGAGACCCCTTTCACACTGGGGTGGTGCCCATGCAGGCAGCATCTTTGGGGCAGTGGGGGGGGGGGGGGTGGTGTATACACCGCTCCTTCCTGCCCATTGACATGAATGGACACCGCTGCCAAAGCACTTTTCCGGCGCTATTAACACTTTTCTCGGCCGCTAGCAGGGGTTAAAAGCACCCACTAGCGGCTGAATAGCACTGCTATAACAGCAGTAAAGCGCTGCTAAATCGGCAGCGCTTTACCGCTTACTCCCCCACAACCCCCCCAGTGTGGAAGGGGGTCTCAAAGTGGTTGCTGTTTCACCGCCCTGGAAGAGGTAAACAGATGAGGGTTTCTACCTTTACCTGTTTGCATGCATGTTATGGGTCAGTGACACATGAAGCATTAAATCCATATACAGCCAGAAATCTACAGTGTACTGTATTGTTTTTTGTGGTAAGATTTCTTTAAGAAACAGCTTTTTAATTCTATTTTTTTTTTTTTTTTTTTTTCTAAGCTTATTTCTAACCTGAAAAATGCTAGTTGTCTGGCTGTCGGACTTCATTACTTTGAGACACTCTGGAAAAGACACCCCTAACAAGACGGGTTAATTTACTAAAGGCAAGTGCAGTCGCTGTAAATCTGGGGAAGCTCTGATTTTATCCAATCATGAACAAGCAAAAATGCTTTTTTTTTTTTCTTTCTTTTTTTTTTCTTCTTTCTTGCATGTCCCCCTCGGATCTGCAGCGACTGCACTTGCAGTACATTTGTAGTGCAAAGTGGATTTGCCTTTAGTAAATAAACCCCAGAGTGACTTCAGAGCGCCTTGCCTAGTTGTGAGTCCATGACTTATCTGCGTAATATACAGGGATCTAGATATTTTTCAAGAGATATCGGCCTCTGTACTTTCTGCAGGTTTCTAGTTAAAGCGGAGCTCCACCCTAAAGTGGAACTTCCGCTCATCGGATTCCCCCCCCCCTCCGGTGCCACAATTGGCACCTTTCATGGGGGGAGGCGGGGTGCAGATACCTGTCTAAGACCTAAGACAGGTATTTGCACCCACTTCCGGGCATAGTTTCTGCGGGGACCTGCGGGCAGTACGTCAGTTCCCGTCCCCCCCTGTTGTGTTCTGGGAAACACTCAACTCCCAGAACACAGCGGAGAACAGTGAGGACGGCGCAGCACGACTCGCGCATGTGGGAACCGGGCAGTAAAGCCGCAACACTTCACTTCCTCATTCCCTCACCGATGGTGGGGGCAGCCGAGAGACAAGCGATTGCTCGTCTTCTGCTGACGTCGCTGGACTCCAGGACAGGCAAGCGTACATTTATTTATTTATTTATTTTTTACACGGCGGAGCTCCGCTTTAATTGAGTTCAAATCTCACCTGGTATACTATCTGCATAGAGGCTGTATTTTTCTTGTTTGCGTGGGTTTCTTCTGGGAGCTCTGGTTTCCTCCCACAATCCAAAAACATGCTAGCAGGTTAACTGTCCGAGTGTGATGAGGGCTTCGTGTTGTGATCTCCTTATGGGGACTGATATGGATTGACCTGTGTACTTAAAGTTCTATTTGCAATGTCGGACCTTTTTTAAATACAGGAAATCAATAATAAACTTCAGGCATTTTAAGAAGGCCAATACACCCAATTTTATGGAAAAGATTAAGATCTGCATTTCACTTCAATTTATTTCTAGATTTGACCACTTTGACATGCTTGTTTGTGGTTTTTTTTTTTTTTTTTCCCATTTTGAAAATATCACACACGTACTCACTGTGTCACTGTTCTTTGTCAGCAGGTTGAGGGGTCTTCCCACTTAAAGGAGGTATACATGGATCAGAATTCAGCTGGTTCAACAAGGACCAACTTTTATGTAAAACCAGCATGTCCGTTTTTTCCTGAACGATCAGTGCTGCCGGGCTATAGCCAGCATCACTGATCAGTTCTGATGGCGGGGGAAGTCTTTCTGCTGTCAGAATACAATGGCTCAGTGGGAGTGTTTCCCTAATCCACACACTATGGAAAAAATTATTAAAGCGTTTGTTAGCCTAAAAAAAAAAAAAAAAATTATCCTGTTCCCTTAAAGCCTGTTATAAAGCACAGTGCCTGTGTGGTGTATCCCCCCCCCCCCCCATATCACCTGAAATACCTGGCTGATCCTGCCAGTTTCTTCCCTCCCCTATGTAAACTGACCACAGTATATCATGGCTGCTGAGCCCTGACACTGGTCAGTTTTATGTGCCTCCGTCATCTGCAGCTCCTCTCCTATGTCTGTGCCCTCTGTCTCTTACCTGACAGCTCCCTGTCATGGACCCCCCCCCCCCCCCGCTGCTGAATTAACTGTTAATAACACTTTGTTTTCTAAGCCTGTGTGCCTCCTGTCCATTTTTAGTAAAAATTTTTTAAAAAGCTGTATATACCTGATTTTCAGTGTGCTGCTCAGTGATCACGTGACTGACCAGCTCTCTCCTCTCCCATCTGAAAGCCAGAATCGAGGTGGAGAGAGGGCCAGTGAGTCGCTGAGCAGCACACTGAAATTGGGTATATTCAGCTTAAAGTGGTTGTAAACCCTTTTTGACTACTTCTAGCTATTGGTAAGCCTAGAATAAGGCTTACCTTTTAGGTAGTGGAAATATCTCCTAAACGGCGCACGTTTAGGAGATATTTCACCTGTAGTCCGACAAAAATCCCAATGGCGCATGCGTGGGGAAATAACGAAACTAAGTGCCGTTTCTTCCCCAGCCTGTGCCGTGAATCGTGGCCCCCGTGCGCATGCGCGGGAGTGGCGGCTCTGGCGAATCACAGAGCCGGAGTCCGCAGCCCCGAAGGAAGAAGAGACAGAAGATGGACGCTGGATTATTTTGTAGGTAAGTGACACATAATGAGCTAGTATGCGATGCATACTAGCCCATTATGCTTTTCATTTGCAGGCTTTTGCAGCGGGCTAAAGAGGAAGTAAAACCCATTAGGGTTTACTTCCTCTTTAATTTCATTTTTATTTTTTTTACAAAAGAGGCACACAGGCTTAGGAAACAAAAGAGGTTTAACAACCACTTTAATGTACCATATTTTTCGCACCATAAGACGCACCTAGGTTTTAGAGGAGGAAAACAAGAAAAATAATATTCTGAACCAAATGGTGTACTAAAATATTTTCCATTGCCATAGTAAATGCAGAGTGACCATTGCCATAGTAAATGCAGAGACAGTGAACGTTGCCACAAATGCAGCCTTACCTCTTCCACCTAACAGATAACGGAGCAGCCCGAGCGGTCAAATGCTCTGCGAGGAACCAGCCGGAGGATCGCTCGGCACCCACGGGGGGTTTGGAAGTCTGTCCCCTGTTCTCCTGCCTCTCTTCCGGTCGGGGTGGTTTGGGGGCAGTGCCAGCGGGCGGTTTCCAGCAGGGGGCGGTGCCAGAGACAACGGGGGGCGGCTTCCAGCGGTGGAAGGGGGCAGTGCCAGCGACAGCGGGTGGCGGTTCCAGCGGCGGCGGGGGGGTGCCAGTGGCAGCGGGGGGGCAGTTCCAGCGGAGGCAGCGGGGGGTGGTTTCGGTGGGGGGCGGGGCCTGTCATATATTTGCACTGTAAGACGCAGGGACATTTCCCCCATATTTCTGGGGGGAAAAAGTGGGTCTTATAGTCCGAAAAATACGGTATGTCCTCCCCTAATCAAGCTCGTCCTATATTAAACATAGTCATTGTAGTTTAAAAAAAATGCTGGATTTTTTATTTTTTTTTTAACTGTTATGTTACTGGCAAAGACTGCATATGATGAATTTCTTACTTTTTGAAACTGTCATGTGTAGGCAGTTGAGGAAATGTATACAGTGCTTTGAAAAAGCATTCATACCCCTTGAAACTTCCCACATTTTGGTATGTTGCAACCAAAAACGTAAATGTATTTTATGAGCTATCTATCTTATACATTTTTACAAAATATCTGAAAAGTGTGGCGAGCATTTGTATTCAGTCCCCCTGAGTCAGTACTTTCTAGAACCACCTTTTGCTGCATCCTGAGTGATATTTCTCAAGACGTCTTCCAGGACGGCACAATGAGAGATGACTAGTCCACCTGACAGGAAACACAATCAATCAAAGAGGTTAAAAACCCCACCCCTCCCTGTGCTCAGTTTTTGATTGTTTCCCCACAGCGAAACCGTTTGTTATTTTCTAAAGACCTAAAGGCCTGGTGCTGGAGGTCTCCCCCTGGGACCTAGGTCGAACGCTTAGGAAGCCTCTGGACCTAGCAGGACGGGCTCATCCTTCCTGGGGGGTCCCCCTTTTGTTGTAACATACTCAGGGGGGAAGGAATAGCCTTGAAGAACCCCCCTGAGTTTTCTGAAGCCCTAAGGCAGTGTTTCTCAACTCCAGTCCTCAAGGCGCACCAACAGGTCATGTTTTCAGGATTTCCCTCAGATGAAACAGCTGTGGTAATTACTAAGGCAGTGAAACTGATTACATCCCCTGTGCAAAATAATGGAAAGCCTGAAAACATGACCTGTTGGGGCGCCTTGAGGACTGGAGTTGAGAAACCCTGCCCTAAGGTACAGGGTACCTGGAAGCTTCAGGGGCCAAATGTTTCCTCTTTTTTTTCCTCCCTACCTGGTGGGTGTCCACTTCGGAGGGGGGGCTGGCAGGTCTCCCGCAGATGCGGTGGTGAACCCAGCGGTGAAGCGCTGTTCTGGCTATTGGCGCCGCTCAGGCATGTGCGGCGCCATTTTCCCATGGCCTGGAGGACTCATTGATTTCCTCCTCTAGCGCCCGGAATGACGTCACCGCGCGCCGCGCCACTTCCGGTTTCCGGTCTACGGCAAGATGGCGACGGCCGGCGTCTTTTCAGCCAGCTTCCACTATAAAGATGCCAGGAAAAGAGGCGCCCATTCCTCCTGTTTGCTCTTAGCGACACGGTTCGAGCCCGGACGGCGCATGGAGCATGAGGAAAGGCCCGGTACGGCCAAGGCTACAGAGGAGGCCACAGGAGGTGAGTCCTACCCAGCCAGCAGGGGTTATGATGGGGGAGGTACCCCGACTCTTCCCCCTTTTTGCTCTGCACAGGGGTGTTTGGTACTAAAAAATTCCCTGTGTATATTTGTTTTTTCTGCAGGAGGGGACGTCACTGCCCAGGGGTCTACCAGCCGTCCCTCTAAAGCCCCTGCTCGCATCAAAAGATGTGGCTACTGCAACGATAGGTTGCCTCCAGACTATTCCAGACCTTTCTGCTTTAAATGCATTCAGAAATTGGCTGGAAAAGAAACATCTCAGGTCATGAAAGACTTCCTGTCTGTCCAGACCCAGATGCTAACTACGCTTAAGGAGTTTCAATCCTCACTCAGGTCTAGGGAACCAGAACCTCAGACAAGTGGGGGGGGGGCTCTTCCTCTCAGGAGAGTTCTTTGACTCCCAGGGTGGTTAAGACGCCCGCAACCTCTAAAATCCCTACCTTCACAGGGTTCGGAGCTGGAGGAGGATTCAGATATCTCCGATCGAGAAGTATCTGATGAGGGTCTGGTGGATAGTCAGGCAGAGGACGAGGAAGAGGGCTCCAGGCCAGGAAGGCACATCTTCTCGGCTGATGATATGGAGGGCCTCCTTGGGGCAATTTATGCTTCTGAGGAGATCCAGGAGCCTGCGGAACAGGTTTCCGCACAGGATAGAATGTATCAGGGTTTGTTTAAGTCTCAACCCAGAACCTTCCCCGTCCGCCAGGCACTGAAGGACATTATCCTTCAAGAATGGAAGGATCCTGAAAGGAAGCTTTTAAGACCAAAAACGTGGAAACGTAGGTGCCCTTTCAAGGAGGAAGATGAAGATAGGTTCTTCAAAACACCCAGATTGGATGCTTCCTTAGCCCAGGTATCCAGACAGTCTGACCTCTCCTTTGAGGATACTGGTAACCTCAAAGATCAGATGGACCGGCGTGCTGAAACCACCTTGCGGAGGGCCTGGGAAGCCAATGCGGCAGCCATGAGCCCGGCGCTGGCTTCAGCATGCTTAGCCAGGAATGCAGATGCATGGATCTCAAAATGAACGGACCATGTTTCAGGCACTTCCAAATCCAAGGAAGTCTTGGAGTCGTTGCAGCTAATAGGTAGCGCGGTGGCGTACCTAGCGGACGCAGCGGTAGAAACAGTAAGAACCACCGCAAAGACTGGAGCCCTCTTAAACTCTGCTAGAAGAGCTGTATGGGTCAAAACCTGGGATGGTGATAGTGCATCCAAGACCCGTTTATGTGGTCTCCCATTTGAGGGCTCCCTTCTTTTCGGTACAGGACTTGACTAAGCCCTGTCCAGGTCCACCGAAAAGGGTAAGAAGTTTCCTACCAAACCTAAAAAGGAGATTTTTTCGAGGCCCCCAGGGTAAGAACCGGTCTTCAGACAAAAGACCTGTCAATACTAGGAGGTGGAGTGCTGGCAAGGACAAACAGAAGGGAGGTATCCTTTTCTCCAGCCAAAAGCCTAATGACAAGAACTCTAAGTGACGTAAGGGTAGGGGGGAAGGCTTTCCCAGTTTCTCCCCAGATGGGAAAGCATATCTCAGAGCCCCCATGTCCTCCAAATCTTAAGAGGGCTACAAGCTAGAGTTCCTTCACTCCCCTCCCCCGAAGTTTCTGGTAACACATCTACCCAGGGACCCCTTAAAAGCTGCAGGTCTGGTACAGAATGTCTCAGAACTGGAAAGGCAGGGAGTAGTTATCCCGGTACCTACAGAACAACAAGGTTTGGGCGTCTATTTCCACGTTTTCGTTGTTCCAAAGCCGTCAGGGAAGCATCGGCTTATAATAAACTTGAGACCCTTGAACGCTTATCTGCGTCGCAAGAGGTTTCGGATGGAGAGCGTGTACACTCTCTCAGGAAGCTTCTTCTGAGGGGGGTGTTCATGGTGACCATAGACCTAAAGGACGCCTATCTACACGTCCCGATATTCCCAGCACATCAGGCCTTCCTCAGGTTTGCAATCACTTCCGCCCAGGGAGTGCAGCATTGGCAGTTTGCTGCGCTTCCCTTCGGACTGTCATCCAGTCCAAGAGTCTTTACAAAGATCATGGCGGAGGTGATTGCTTACCTGCACCTGCAGGGTATAGCAGTAGTCCCCTACCTCGACGATCTGCTTCTCTACAATCAGAGTCGAGATCTCCTTCTTGCAGACCTGGCCAGGGTCGTGAGCACCTTGGAAAGCCTGGGGTGGATCATCAACAAAGAAAAATCCTCGATGGTCCCAGAACAGAAGAAAGTTTACTTGGGATTCCTAGTGGATTCCTTAAGCCCCATACACACTATCAGTTTTCTTGCAGGTTTTTCTCTTCAGGTTTACCAAAACCATGTAGTGCAAGGGCCTGCCTGATTGCATACGAATTGAAACTCTTAAGGTTTGACCTCATATTAGATGGTTATGGTAAACCTGAAGAGAAAAACCTGCAAGAAAACTGATAGTGTGTATGGGGCTTGAGAAAGAAAACTTGTTTTACCCCAGGACAAGGTCTTATGACAACGGTCAGGTCTATGTTGGAGGCAGAGGAATCCTCCTTCAGAAGCATCGTGCTGGGTCTAATGACCTCTTGCATCCCAGCGGTGCCGTGGGCTCAGCTCCACTCCTCTCCAAGAATTCCTTCTATCCTCTTGGGACGGATCAAGGGAATCTCTAGACTACAGGGTCCCCATCCCAGTTGTGGCAAAGGAATCTCTGAGGTGGTGGCTCCTTCCTCAGAATTTACTGGTGGGTCGTCTGTGGAGTCAGTCTAACCCTCTCAGGATTAACCACAGACGCAAGCGCCTGGGGTTGGGGGGCTCACTTAGACGAGCTCAGAGCTCAGGGTTCCTGGAACCGAGGTCAGAGGGGCGCCTCCTCAAACCTCCGGGAATTGTTGGCGGTCCGGGAGGCTCTAAAGGCCTTCGAGGAGAGAGTCAGGGGCCGAGAGGTCCAGATTCTATCTGACAATGCCACCACAGTGGCATTCCTGAACCATCAGGGAGGCACCAGGTCGCGTACCCTTCTGGCTTTGTCTCTGGAGATCCTGAGCTGGGCAGAGCTCCGGATTCCCTCTATCACAGCGGTTCACATAAAAGGGGTTCACAACGTAGAGGCGGACTTTTTAAGTCGCCACCCCGATTCTCCAGGGAGAATGGGAGTTGAACACAGGTGTTCGATCTGGTGTGCCAACGGTTCGGCAATCCGGAGATAGACCTCTTCGCCCGCAGGGAAAACAAAAAGCTAAAGAGGTTCTTTTCCCTGACCCGGGAATGGGGCTCAGAGAGAGTGGATGCGCTGGCCCAGGTGTGGAGTTTTCATCTGACCTATGCCTTTCCCCCTCTGAGTCTGATTCGGAGGATCCTGCAGAAGCTGGACCTCTCAGAATGCTGTCTCATTTTGGTCACCCCCTGGTGGCCCAAGAGAGCCTGGTTTCCCACTCTGGAGAACTGGTCTGTAGCTCCCCCTCTCCATCTACCAGTTCGGTCAGACCTTCTTCTTCAGGGTCCGGTCTTCCACCCAGAGCCCAGCTTCTTCAAACTGACGGCCTGGTGCTTGAAAGGCAGAACCTGCGGGAGAAGGGCTGTTCAGAGAGAGTGATCACCACTCTCCTCTCTAGTAGAAAGGAGGTCACCAGGCGGATTTATGCTAAGGTGTGAGGGGTCTTCTCTCGCTGGTGTTCAGAGAGAGAGGTTTCCCAACAGGAAACTTCGGTCATTCTGGAATTTCTCCAGGATGGAGTTGATCTGGGGCTGGCTACCAAGACACTAAGAGTTCAGGTAGCAGCCTTCTCTTACTTCCTGGACAGAAGATTGTCCCAGGACCCGTTGATTAAAAGATTCTTGTCAGCTAGGGACAGAATGTCTCCAGTACAGATCTCTAGGGTTCCACCCTGGGATCTCTCCTTGGTTCTAGAACAGTTAACTAAGGCTCCGTTCGAGCCTTTAGACAGTATTTCTATTAAACTTCTCACAGTTAAGTTTACCTTTCTGCTGGCGCTAACGACAGCCAAAAGAGTAGGTGATATGCAGGCTCTGTCAATTAAAGAGCCGTTTTTCGTTTATTTGAGGACAGGGTTGTTCTCAGGCAGGACCCCCTGTACCTTCCCAAGGTAGTATCAAAATTTCATAGAACACAGGAAATAATACTCCTTCTTTTTGTTCCAATCCCCAGAATGAAAGGGAGGCTTCCTTTCATTGTTTGGATGTCAGACGATGTCTGCTTTCTTATTTGGATAGAGTTAGCATTTTCAGAAAATCCAGCCACTTATTTATAAATTTTTCTGGTCAGAAAAAGGGCCAACAGGCTTCTAGAGTAACCATAGCTAGGTGGATAAAACAAGCAATCTCCCTAGCTTATGACCAGGCTGCTAAGACAGCCCCGAAGAGAGAGATTATTTTCACTCTCGTGCACTAGTGTGGAGTACTTTTTCACAAACTGAGGAGCACAGGGAGGGGTGGGGTTTTTAACCTCTTTGATTGATTGTGTTTCCTGTCAGGTGGACTAGTCATCTCTCATTGTGCCGTCCTGGAAGACTTACCAGAAAGACCATTACCGGTAAGTAACTGGTACTTTTTTGCCCATTCTTTGCGAAATAGCTCAAGCTCTGTCAGATTGGATGGATAGTGTCTGTAAACAGCAATTTTCAAGTCTTGCCACAGATTCTTAATGGATTTACATCTGGACTGGGCCATTCTAACCATATGCTTTGATCTAAACCATTCCATTGTAGCTCTAGTTGTATGTTTAGGGTTGTTGTCCTGCTGGAAGGTGAACCTCCGCTCCAGTCTCAAGTCTTTTGCAGACTCTAAACAGGTTTTCTTCTAAGATTGCCCTGTATTTGGTGTCCTCCATCTTCCCATCAACTCTGACCAGCTTCCCTGTCCCTGCTGAATTAAAGCATCCCCACAACATGATGCTGCCACCACCATGTTTCACGGTGGGGAATAGTGTGTTCAGGGTGATGTGCAGTGTTGGTTTTCTGCCACACATAGCGTTTTGCTTTTATGCCAAAAGCTTCAATCTTGGTCTCATCTGACCAGAGCACCTTCTTCCACATGTTTGCTGTGTACCCCACATGGCTTCTTGCAAACTGGACTTCTTATGGCTTTCTTTCAACAGGCTTTTTTTCTTGCCACTCTTCTATAAAGGCCAGATTTGTTAAGTGCACGACTAATGGTTGTCCTGTGGATTCTTCTGATTAGTGCTCCCCTTGCCCGTCCTGTCAGTTTAGGCGGACGGCCGTGTCTTGGTAGGTTTGCAGTTGTGCCATACTCTTTCCATATTTGGATGATGGATTGAACAGTGCCCTGTGAGATGTTCAAAGCTTGGGAATTATTTTTTATTTTTTTATATAACATAACCCTGCTTTAATCTTCTCAAACTTTATCCCTTACCTGTCTGGTGTGTTACTTGGCCTTCATGATGCTGTTTGTTCTCTAACAAACCTGAGGGCTTCACAGAACAGCTGTATTTATGAGATTAAATTACACACAGGTGGACTCTATTAGGTGACACCTGAAGGCAATTGGTTCCACTAGATTTTAGTTAGGGGTATCAGAGTAAAGGGGGCTGAATACAAATGCACGGCACACTTTTTTTCTTTTTTTTTTTTTTTTATACATATTTATTTGTAAAAATAATTGAAAAACCATTTTATAATTTTCCTTCCACTTCACAATTATGTGCCACTTTGTGTTGGTCTATCACATAAAATCCCACTAAAACACATTTACGTTTTTGGTTGTAACGTGGCAAAATGTGGAAAATTTCAAGGGGTATGAATACTTTTTTTTTTTTTTTAAGGCACTAGGTGAACACTGCAAAGCTGAAGAGTATATTCAATATACTTTTGCACCACTCCTGTACACAGTTTAAAGGGGGGAATTTTTTATTTTTTTTTACAAATAAACTTGGGTGCTTTTTTAATGACACTGTTCATGGCTTGAAAGACAATCTTGTATGACAGGTTTATGTTGAAGTCCTCTCTGCTTAATCTAACTTTTTTTCTATGCACTGCTCATTTCTACAGAAAGGGTCTGCTCACTTCTACTACCTGCCCCCCCCCCCCTGTATGTATTGTACTATTTCATATTGTTCTCATGAAGTCCGTGAACTTGTCACATGCACACGTGCGTGTTCTTTTTATTTCAAGTTTGCTTTAAAAGTGCTGTCATGTCTAGATGAGCGATGTATGTATGAAGAAGAGAGGATGAGAGAGCGACTGGCCATGCTTGGCTCAGTAAAGGAAATAGCTGGGGTGGAGCAGACTGACAGAAACCCACAAATGTGGCAGATGTGAATAATCCTAGCTTCACTTGTAAAATGACTAATGCCCCAAAACTCAGATGAATTACCAGGTACAGATAGAATATTTGCATACGTTACTCATTTGACTCTTCTGTTTGGAGTCTGGCTATATTTTTAAGGCTTAAATTAATATAAAATCATGATGCGTGTGGGGGTGGATTGCAGCCTGACTGCATGTCACATTTGTTACCTTACAGAAAACCTACACGAGAAAGCTATGATGGCAGCAGCTGTCTTCATGACAGTCTAGTTCTGGGACAGCAAAACGAAACTGCTCAGTGCCCTGGTGTTAGAATGTGAAATGTTTCTTTTGCCGGTACCAGCTGTCGGAATACAATGTCCCTGTGGGGAGGGATTCCTCAATCCAAACGGTTAGTTTTCCGTTCATCTTGCTGACTAAAAAAACAAACTATGGTGCTTGAAGCTACCACATAGACACCAAGACCGTTCTATAAAGAAGTAACTAAGAGCAAGGATCTGGTTGCTGTGGAGAGATGGTAAATGTCATCCTCTATCCTTGTCCGTTCACAAAATGCCTTATTTTGTAAAGACTAAAATGTTTTGTGAATGGAGGGAGGAGGAAGGTGGAGATCCTTCACTGTATGAGAGCTTTAGCTGTTGGTCAAAGCACAGGAAATTCAGCAGGAGTTCAGCACGGTAGTTTTGAAAATGATTGAATAAATGGGAGAGTGTTTCCTAACAGTAGCCATCCACACATGGGACACATCGTTAGAGGTTATTTGTTCAAAGCAAATGTCAAAAAATAGTTTTCCCTGGACTGCCACTTTAAAGGTAAAACTCCAGACAAACCTTTTAAACACAAGCTGAATTTTCATACATACATACATACATACATACATACATACATACATACATACATACATACATACATACCTCAAAATAAATTAAAGGAACGCTTTTGAATCAGAACTCCTGGGATATTGATCTGGTCAGTTAAGTCAGGGTTTCTCAACTCCAGTCCTCAAGGCGCCCCAACAGGTCATGTTTTCAGGCTTTCCATTATTTTGCACAGGGGATGTAATCAGTTTCACTGCCTTAGTAATTACCACAGCTGTTTCATCTGAGGGAAATCCTGAAAACATGACCTGTTGGTGCGCCTTGAGGACTGGAGTTGAGAAACACTGAGTTAAGTAGCAGAGGGGGAGGATGTATACTGAGGTTGTTAATCGGTTTCAGCTGCTTTGCTGTTAATTGAAACTACTTTTCTGACTGTTTTTCACTAGTTTTGCATTTGGCTAAGGTCAGTGTCACTACTGGAAGCACGAGGCAATACTTGGACCCTATAAAGGTTGCACAGGCAGTCCGACTCCTTCAGGATGGCACATCAATACGTGTCATTTCCGGAAGGTTTGCCGTGTCTCCCAGCACAGACTCAAGAGCATGGAGGAGATTCCAGGAGACAGGAGAGCTGGACAGAACTGTAGAAGGTCCTTGACCCATCAGCAGGACCGGTATCTGCTCCTTTTTGCAAGGAGGAACAGGATGAGCATTGCCAGATCCCTACAAAATGACCACCAGCAGGCCACTGGTGTGAATGTCTCTGACCAAACAATCAGAAACAGACTTCATGGGGGTGGCCTGAGGGCCCGACATCCTCTAATGTGCTGTGTGCTCACTGCCGGACACTGTGGAGCTTGATTGGCATTTTCCATTGAACACCAGAATTGGCAGGTCCACCACTGATGCCCCATGCTTTTCACAGAGCAGAGCAGGTTCACCCTGAGCATATGTGAAAGGGTCTGGAGAAGCCACCGAGAACTTTGTGCTGCTTGTAACATCATTCAGCATGACCGGTTTGGTGGTGGGTCAGTGATGGTCTGGGGAGGCATATCCATGCAGGGACGCACAGACCTCTACAGGCTATACAATGGCACCCTGACTGCCATTAGGTATCGGGATGAAATCCTTGGACCCATTGTCAGACCCTACACTGGTGCAGTGGGTCCTGGGTTCCTCCTGGTGCACGACAATGCCCGGTTGCATGCTCTCGCCACATGAGGCCAGTTCCTGGAGGATGAAGAAATTGATACCATTGAATGGCCCCCACGCACACCTGACCTAAATCCAAAAACACCTCTGGGACATTATGTTTGGGTCCATCCGGTGCCGCTAGGTTGCACCTCAGTCTGTTCAGGAGCTCAGTGATGCTCTGGTCCAGATCTGGGGGGAAATACCCCAGGACACCATCAGTCTCATTGGGAGCATGCCCTGATGTCAGGGATGCATACAAGCACTTGGGGGCCATACAAACTGAGGACCATTTTGAGTTGCTGCAATGAAATTTCAGCAAAATGGACTAGCTAGCTGCATAATTTTTTCACTTTAATTTTTGGGGTGTCTTTTGAAGTCAGCCCTCTGTAGGTGGATAATTTTCATTTCCATCAAATTATGTGCCATCCTTTCATCCTTCACACATTACACAGTCCATATCAGTATAGATATCCAGCATGAGATTTTTGCCCATTGAGATCTGATGTGTTTTTCAAAGTGTTCCTTTAATTTTTTTTGAGCTGTGTGTGTAAAAAAAATATATATGTATGTGTGTATATAATTATTATTATATCAAATTCTGTGCAGCCAGTTCTGACATTTCTTCCAGACAGCTCAGCCAGGTACTGAATTTGCTGACCCTTAGGCCCCTTTCACACTGGGGCGTTTTTCATGCGGTTTAGTGCTAATAATAGCGCTATTATACTGCATGAAAAATTCCTGCCCTGTAGCCTTCAATGTGAAAGCCCGAAGGCTTTCACACTGAAGCGGTGCGCTAGCAGGACCGCTCCAATAGTCCTGCTAGCCGCTTCTTTACAGCGGTAAAGGAGTGGTGTGTTCACCGCTCCTTTACCGCGGGTGCCCATTGAAATCAATGGGACACCGCGGTAATACCGCCCGCAAACCGCGGCAATACCCGCGATTTGCGGGCGGTATTAACCCTTTTTCGGCCGCTAGCGGAGGTTAAATTCACCCCCCTGGCGACCGCATACCGCGGTAAGAACGACTGTATAGCAGCGCTGCAAATCGTGCTGCTATACCGCTCCTGCCCGCCCCAGTGTGAAAGGGGCCTTGGCAATGTGGTTTGGGACAAGCTTGTTTTCTATTGGTAACATACACTTTCCTTATCTAACTTTTATTGCATCATGTGGAATGTGCTTTTGAGTCTTTGGAAGAGCCTTCTTTTTGCAGTCTCTGCCTATAGGATGGAGGGTTAGTACTTGTCTGCTAATGCAGTATGACAGATTGAGCATGGGCAAAGTGGCAGAAGGCTTAACTCTCTTATCCTCGAGTGTTAGGTTTGTAAGTGAGATTTCAAAATTATAGTTGAATGGTTGGTTAATATAAAAGCCCAATCCTAGTGCCTTGATGCTAAGGGCCCTTTCACATGGGGGCCCTGAAACTAAAAGGCGGATCCGATTGCCCCTCCATTCTCCTATGGAGCAATGGGTGTCAATGGACGTGTCCATTGACACCTGTCGACATCTGACCTGATCCTGTCTGTTGAAAACAGACAGGTGGGGATCCATCCATCTGGCGGATTGGATGAGTTGGGTGTAAACGAACAGTCGGTCTGTTTTCATCTGACATCCAAAGAGGAGAGCGGGCTGTGGCTGTACTGCATGAGTGGAGCAGACAGAACAGCCATCCGCCTGCTCAAGTAGCTTTGAAGTGAGTTTTTAACTTTTTTTTCAACATTTTTGCAATAAAGTTTTTAGCGTTTTAGCAGTTGTTTTTTTTTTTTGTTTTTTTTCAATGGATCAAAAACGTTAAACGCTGGTGAGTGACGTTTCTGAGCATTTATCGACGTTTATCAACATTCGAGCGTTTTTACAGCTGAAAAGTCTCTCAGAACCCACTAGTTTTTATTTTTATTTTTTTTTACTGCCCAAAACTGATAACAGCCTGCATGCATGGACACATAGGATAACATGATGGAGAGTTTAATGACTGTAGAAAAAGCCTACTGCCAAAAACAGCTGCTGTAAAAATGTCCAGTGTGCATGAGGCCTAGAGGTTTAATTGCTTTGATCTGTTTAATGTACTTCCATCTTGTTACCACCCTTTTGCACTTCCAGTTGTAAAAATCTGACTGCTCACAGTACTGATAAATGCCAGTGTGTATTACTACACTAGGTGGGATATTTATGGAGAAAATTACCATCAGAATTAGGGACATGTCTAATCGCAAATCCCTTACCAAGTAGGATGCATCTTAACTGTAGGGATAATTTGTTACCCTAAAGAAATTGGAGCAAAGAGTGTACAACAGCCAGCGAGAACAATTTTCAAAAGGTTTTTACAGCTTAAAATTGAAGTGGTCAGTCATGGCTTTTGGCACAGTGGTAGTTTGGAGGAATAGTGGTGGGCGCTTATGAATCAGGCTCCAGTATCGTAGTAAATTTGTACAAGCATGCATTCACATAGGCATCAGTCATAGAATAGCGTCCAGTGCCTGTGTTATCAGCAGTGTTCCAATTACCTGTTTTGCTCTGCCTTGTGCTATGTGGCAAAACTGATAAATGTTGCTCTGGTAGTACCTGTAAGCCCAGGTTCACACTGGGCTGTGATAATGGAGCCGTGAGAGTTCAGCTGAACTCGCACGATTTCACTCCAGCTTGTCAGTCCTGATTTCGGCCACAATTTCATGTCAAAGTAGTACAGAAACTATTTTGAAATCGGTGCAGTGCCGCAGATGCGGCGTCCCACTGATTAGGACAGTGCAAAGGCCGGCGATTTTATTTTATTTTTTTTATGCAATTTGACATGTCAAATCATACCAATGTGAACCAAGGCTAAATCTTCATCTCCAATGATATTTTAGCAAGGCACACAATAAACAAGCAATTTCTGTTAAAAACGCTATTTATCATGCAAATAAGTAACACAATTGGATGCAAATCAGGCTGCCCTCTGCAACAGTTTTACTGTCTATTTGTGACACCTGCACTTGTAAACCGGGGCAGCCAGCTGCAATATAATTGCAAAGTTCTGAGACAGATTAGGGCCGCATGCACACTAAACATTTAGCCCCTGTGCAGGAGAGCCTGGCATTTTTGTGTGAACGAAAGACACAGCCGCACTGTCCAGCCCTGCAGCCGGAAGCTTGTAAAAGGGAGATGCTGCAAGCTTCTTGCATCCGGCTGTTCATCCCTGGGGGCGTGCTGCCACAAACGTTGGCACCGCTTTGTACTTCCAACCCTACTCAGCCTCTTGTAGTTGGGGTAAGTAAATCTACTTTTCCATGCCCCTGGATCTAAACAAGCTGTCAACCCTTGCTGTGCTGGCCTGGCACAACCCCACTGCAAAGGAGACTTAAAGTGGATGTAAACCCACTCTTAATTCTAAACTGCTGCCATAGTGGTTATCTATAAGGATATACATGCCTCCTGCATGTATCCTTGCCTGTAAAATGTCCCCCCTTTTAGCTGTTTGATACCCCTGAAAATTCCAGATTCAGTGGGTGGGCCTGTTATTCGGCGCTCGGTGGGCAGAGTCATGATGTCAGCAGACTCCCCGCCCACCTCTACACTCCCCTTGGCCAGAGCGTGCACAGGAGAGGCAGAGCGCGTTCTGGGTAATAGCAGAGCGCGCTCGTGGCCCCCTGTCAGGAATCTGTCAGGATGGAGAGCGGCGTGGGTCCGGTATTACCGGCCCCTTTTCTGAATGGGACAGAGCGTTTGTTGCCAATTGCTCTGTGACAACTGAGCAGAGTAACCTGTGTTACTCTGCTCAGTTTATGAATGGAGGAGCCGCTGTCTCCCCGCATCTTCAATGCAGAGAAAAGGACTGGGGAATCTGTCCTCTGTCCCTTTCTCTGTCTCAAATGGGAGATGTCAGGGGTCTCTGTTTAGACCCCTGACATGTCACCAAAGCCCCCAACAGGGCTGATAAAAAAAATTCCAAAATAAAAAAATTAAAATAAGACCCCACAACCACAGTTTGCAGTGTGATATGCGAGCTGAAATGGGGGTGTCGTTAACGTTGTCTGACACTCCCCAGCAGTTTGCATATGGCAGTGTGAACTGCCGTGCAAGTCGGTGCGATGTGGGAACCCGCAGTGGATTCGCAGGGTTCCCGCATCGCACCAGTGTGAACCGAGCCTTGGTGGGAGCAATCGGGTAACATTTGTAGGCTTGTATGCTTTGAGGCTCGGTTCACATTAGTGTGATGTGAGAACCCTGCGAATCCACTGCGGGTTCCCACACTGCACCCGACTCGCACGGCAGTTCACACTGCCATATGCAAACTGCTGGGGAGTGTCATACAATGTTAACGACACCCCTATTTCAGCTCGCATATCGCACTGCAAACTGGCAGTTCGGACATGAATCGGATCGCATAGGTGTGAACACCTATGCAATTCTGGTGCAGACCAAAAAAGGGTCCTGTGTGAGTTTGGTCTGAATGTGGTACGATATCAGCCATACTATCTGTATGGCTGAAATCGCACTGCACGGACATTGCATGTGATTTGCACTGCGGTGCGAGTCACATGCGATCTCGCACAGTGCACTAATGTGAACCAGCCCTAAGCTCATTCAGCCTTACTGGGTGCAATTATAAAAAGTGAGAAATCCACCCCTCCCCCCCACATAACACATCCTGGTAATGTAAAGGAATGTTGCAAATGTGATCAGGTGACCACACACACACTGCATTATAACAATAAGATCACTCGAGCTTCTCTGCCCAGCTCTCTCAAGATACATGTCCCCTAAATCCGATCATTTCTCTGTGTATATTCTGCTGTTCTTTGTTCACTGCACTATACATGCATTTCCTCATCACACCCCATGATAAACATCCAGTCAAAACACAGTAAGGCCACTTTCACACTGAGGCGCTTGAAAAACTGCCAGTAAAAGACTGAGTGCTTTTTGAAGTGCTTTTCAGGCGCTTTTGAAGCGCTTTCAATTCATTTCAATGGAGAGGAATGTTTTTTCAGCGCACTGCCCCAGTGTGAAAGCATTCATTGATTTTAATGGAAATAAGTTTTCAGGCTCTTTTTTTAGCGTGAAAGTGGTCTAAATACAGCCAATCCTGGGTGGAGGGGAGGGGAGGGGGATGTGAATTGTGAACTTTTTACACAGGATGTGCCTCTGTCTAAAGCTAGTGCAGGAGATGTGTAAATCTGTCACTCACAGCAAGGGGGCGGAACAGACAAAGGCATTTCTCTGTTTGTCCGTTTTATCTCACTGAACAATAAGAGGATTGCTCAGAGATGGATTAACTCTGTGTGGCAAGACTGGGCACAGATGATAGGAAATCTTATACTGTACATTGTGACATAAAAAATAATAATTCGGGTTTTCATCCACTTTGTTTCCTGCAGTGGTCTTTAAATGTCTTTCTGACTTGCTTGTTCCTTCATTTCTAAATTCTTAGCATATATAGTGTTTTTGCTGTGTTTAAGGACTATGCTCTTAGATAAGATTGATTCTTATTTGTTCAGTGTTCACTTACTTTACCTACTTCAGATGGCAACTTACCGTATATACTCTAGTATAAGCCGAGTTTCTCAGCACATTTCTTTGTGCTGAAAATGACCTCCGCGGCTTATACTCACTCGAGTCACCTTTTTGCGCCTGATCTCCCGGAATTTGGGCACCCGATACCGGCCGTCCGTAGGTCCCCTGGACCCAAAACTTGGCACACATGTAGCCCCACTCTTCCTCTACAAGTGTACAAAGTTTGTTGTCCGGGGGACCTACGGCCGGGGATCACAGATTTTTCAAAGCCGGGCACCCATTCCATAGACTCCCATGTTAAACTGTAATTTCTCTGGTGACTTTGGGGACCCGGTACCAGCTGGTCGTAGGTCCCCTGGACCTAAAACTTGGCACGCATGTAGCCCTATTTCTCCTATACAAGTGTGCAAAGTTTGTTGGCTGGGGAACACCGATTTTTTTTTTTTTTTTTTTTTTTTTTTTTTTTTAAAACCTGGGCACTCCTTCCATAGACTCCCATGTTAAACATTGGTCTAGTCATGGGCACAGTGATCCCTCTGCCCTGTGTTTTAATTGAAACACTTCTGACACCAGGTTCCTTTTTTTTTTTTTTTTTTTTTTTTTTTTTTTTAAATGGTAAACTGGTGTTTGCTCATGTTGTTCTGGAGGCTTGTTGAACATGCTATGGATATTTGCTAATGAAAAGCTTGGGTATAGTTGCATAAACATTTATTTTTCAGCTTACATGTAACTATCGGTCTTTAAGTCTGGCATTCATACTGCGTGGTTAGCTGTTAACTCTGCAAAACTTCTTTTGTTTTTTCTTATACAGTGTAGGCCTCATTCACACAGGTACCGTGGCCCATAAAGCGTGAATGGTCCGTTTGTTTATGTGGTTGGTGGCACGTGCAGGCAACCCCTGTTGCTCTATGGGACTCATTGGGAGTGCAGTCCTGAACGCAGACTGTACGTTCCAGGCCGTGTATCAACCCCCTAATGTCTGTTAAATTGAGATATGCGGCTGTGACCATACAGCTGCTATGTCTCCATTAATCATCATAGGTGGCTACTGCTGCATAAACAAGCGACCCATTCATACTGTCTTGGCTGCAGCGCCCATGTGAATGAGTCCATAAAGTTAACATAGAAATGTACCCATTATGTAATGTAGGCTTTTTCATTAAAGGGTTACTAAACTCAAGTGGCAAAAATTGGCGGCTGCATTTTTTTTCCCCCCTTTTTAAGCTGAGAACATCTTCAGCAAATACAGAAAATATTTGCTGAGCCTGCCAGAAATGCAGTAGTGTTGGCACTTCCTATGTAGCCATCTTCGGTAAAATACAAATGACTTTGCCCTCAACTTGGAGATCTGGACATGTTTTGTCTTCCATGTAAGGAGATCACCCTAGGTGGACAACCATGGCTCTCTTTATACAGTTGGGTCCATATATATTTGGACACAGGTGCAATTTTCATACTTTTGGCTCTGTATTCCCCCAGTATAAAATTTAAAATGATTGGGTTGAGATTAGGTCAGGTGATTGACTCAGCCATTGCAGAATATTCCACTTTTCCTTTAACCACTTAACGACCGCTCACTGTATATATACGTCGGCAGAATGGCACCGACAGGCACAATCACGTAGAGCATACGTGATCGCCTTTGTACAGTTGGGGGGTCCGATCGGACCCCCCTTCTATACAGTGAGCGGCCGTTAATCGTTGGGGAGCGTTCGGAGATGAGGGGGCGACCATTCGATTTCGGCCACCCCCTCGCGATCGCTCCCGGCCAATGAAAATGCTTCCTCTGCCATGTGATGTAAACATAGGCAGTAGGAAGTGATGTCATCTCCCTCGCGGCGGTCTTTTCGATTCCAGCGCCGAGGAGAGAGGAAGCAGGTTAGTGCACCAGCAGTCCACTGACACGTAGGTACACATAGGCACACATTTCACCCCCAGGTCACCCCCCAGCCCCCAATCAGTGTCACTGATTGCAGTGATCATTTATTTTACTGATCACTGCTTTTAGTGTCATCTGTGATAGTAAAAAGTTGCAGGGCAGTTAGGATTAGGCCCCTTTAGGTCCAGGGTAGCCCCCTAACCCCCCCTAATAAAGGTTTAACCCCTTGATCGCCCCCAGGTAACCCTTTCACCCCCTAACGCCAGCGTCACTAAGCGATCGTATTTTCGATCGCTGTATTTAGTGCCGGTGGTGCCCTAGATAGCCAGTTAATTATTTTTAGGTTCGCCGCAGGTTTTTATTAGCGTCAGGTACCCCCATATATTATTTCAACCCCCTGATTGCCCCTAGAGTTAACCCTTTCACCAGTGATCACCATATAAGTGTCACTGGTGACACTGGTTACCCAGTTAGTTATTTAGGTAACCCGTCAGGTTTTTATATAGCGTCGGGTACCCCCATATTTAACCTAATAAAGGTTTTAACCCCCTGATTGCCCCTAGTTAACCCTTTCACCAGTGATCACCATATAAAGGTTACGGGTGACGCTGGTTGGTTAGTTTGCTTTTTATAGCATCAGGGCACCCGCCGTATATAACCCAATAAAGGTTTAACCCCCTGATCGCCCGGCGGGTGAGATCAATTAGGTTTTAGCGCCAGAGAGGGTCTGCGTCGCCCCAGGCAGCGTTAGGTTAGTGCCAGTAACGCTAACACCCACGCGCAAAGCATACACCTCCCTTAGTGGTATAGTATCTGATCAGATCTATACTAGCGTCCCCAGCGGTTTAGGGTTCCCAAAAACGCAGCGTTAGTGGGATCAGCCCAGATACCTGCTAGCACCTGCGTTTAGCCCCTCTGCCCAGCCCAGCCCACCCAAGTGCAGTATCGATCGATCACTGTCACTTACCAAACACATAACTGCAGCGTTCGCAGAGACAGTCCTGATCCCTGCGACCGCTAACAGTTTTTTTTTGTAGCGTTTGATATATTTGCTGACGACAGTCGGCTGCTTTTTTTTTTCCTGTGAATCTTACTAGTGTACCCTCCTGTGAATCTTACTAGTGTACCCCTAAATTTAGAGCCCAAAATGGTAAGTCGAAGGTACACTAGTAAAGAGGCCTACGAGATTCTGAGCATGACAGATAGTGAAGAGGAGGTCACGTATCTGTCAGATTCAGGCTCAGAATATCTTCCCGTAGAAGACAGTGACGTCAGCGGCCCCACGTCAGATAGCTCTGACGAAGTTGAGGTCCCTGCTAAGGTCAGGTGTTCCCGATCCCGATCTTCTGAGGTTGTTGAGGAGCAAGAACCGCAGGGCTCTCGTATCATGGAGCAGAGGAGTACTAGCGCCGCTATTCCTTCTGGTGAATTGGCAAGCACCAGCGGCCTAGTACAGCCTGGGCGTACATCCAGCACTGCAGTATCACGTGGTGACGTGGCGAGTCCCATAAGTGCAGTTCAAGCTGGCGAGGGTGGCAAGCACAAGTAGTGTCCCGCTGCCACCAATAAGAAGACAAAGGCAGGCCCGTCGTACCCATAGTGCCCTTCCTGCAGAATTCGCCTATCCTGATTGGGTCCCCCACCACTTCTGCAGAACCCGTACTTCCCCCATTCACTGCCCAACCCGGTATTCAGGTGGAAACAGCTGATTTTATGCCAATCGATTATTATTCGCTGTTTTTCACGGAAGATCTCTATAGATCTATTGTGGACCAGAGTAATTTATATGCTGGTCAATTCATCGCCGCTAATCCCCAGTTGCCTTCCATTGCCAAAGATTGGAAACCAATTACGGTTTCTGAATTTAAGACCTTTCTGGGCCTTTCCCTCAACATGGGCACACATAAATTCCCGTCATTGCGTGCTTATTGGTCCACGCACCCAATTGACCACATGCCCGTGTTCTCTGCCTCCATGCCCAGGAAACGATACGAGCAGATTTTGCGGTTCATGCACTTCAACGACAATGAACTTTGTCGTCCACGTGGGGACCCTGAATACGACCGGCTCTATAAAATTCGGCCCCTCATAAACCACTTCAACGAACGTTTTGCAGCCTTGTTTATTCCCGATCAAGTTGTCTGCGTTGATGAGTCCCTGATTAAATTTTCTGGCCGCTTGGCTTTCAAGCAGTACCTTCCCAGCAAGCGTGCCAGATACGGGGTCAAGCTCTATAAGTGCTGTGACAGGGCAACAGGCTATGTATGGAGCTTTATGGTTTATGAGGGAAAAAGACAGTCAGGTTGAGCCGGTCAACTGCCCGGATTACATAGGGAGCGCTGGCAAGATAGTGTGGAACTTGGTGTGACCCTTATTCGGAAAGGGGTACCACTTGTATGTGGACAATTATTACACGAGCGTGCCACTGTTTAGTCACTTGTTTGATCATCAGATTGGAGCATGTGGCACCGTGTGACCTAATCGCCGGGGCTTTCGCCAGCGGCTTGTAGATGCCCGTCTTAGGCTGGGGGAGAGAGCCTGCGTAAAGTGTAATAACTTGCTCGCTATGAAGTGGAGGGACAATAAGAATGTTTTCCTTCTTACCTCCCTTCATGCAGACACGACAGTCCAAATTCCTACGGCGACTGGTGTTGTGGAGAAACCCCTCTGTGTCCACGAATATAACAAAAATATAGGAGGGGTGGACCTCAACGACCAGTTGATGGTGCCGTATCTAATTGACCGTAAAGGCGAGACGCTGGTACAAAAAAGTGTCTCTATCCTTATTTCAATTGGCTTTGCTGAACGCTCATGTGCTATACAGAGCTTCAGGCGGGACTTTATCTCTTCTAAAATTCCAGAATGAGATAGTCACAGAACTCCTGTATCCAGGCGGTTCTGCACCTCACCATCCCCTACCAAATGCAGTAAGCCGGCTGCATGAGAGGCATTATACGCATCTCCTCCCGAGTACCCCTACCCAACGAACCCCCCAAAAAAGATGTCGTGTCTGTAGCAAGCGCGGATTTAGGCGTGACACCCGTTATTATTGTCCACTCTGTCCTGACAAACCTGGTCTTTGCCTTGGTGAATGTTTTGAACGCTACCACTCAAAAGTGAAGTTTTAGCGTAGGGTACAGCATTTCACAGACTAGGACACACTTACACAGGGTCTCCCAAGATGCCATTACATTTTGAGAGACCCGAACCATTACAGTTGTTAAAGTTTAAAAAAAAAGTGTAAAAAAGAAAAAAAAAATGTAAAAAATATAAAATAAAACTACAAAAATAGTTGTAGTTATCTCTCTCTCTCTCTCTCTCTCTCTCTCTCTCTCTCTCTCTCTCTCTCTCTCTCTCTCTCTCTCTCTCTCTCTCTCTCTCTCTCTCTCTCTCTCTCTCTCTCTCTCTCTCTCTCTCTCTCTCTCTCTCTCTCTCTCTCCTCTTTTTTACTGTATTCCATTCTGCAATGTTTTATCATGCTTGCTTTTCAGGTATGTAATTTTTTGTTTTCAGGTGCGCCATTTCAACTGCAGCGCGGAATTATTTATCTTGACAGCAACAGCGTTTGCTCCCACGATACATAAAGCCGTGACTCCAACGCTGTAGGAGGTGATTTCACCACCACAGTTAAAAAAAGAGCATATATGCCGAAGCATGGGGGCAGCAGGGGCGGAGGAGCGATTTTGCTCCTAATGCCGCATATATACGGTCGAAATTCCGACGGAAGCTTGCCCGTGGAAAAGTTTGACCGTGTGTACGCAGCATAACTTTTTTGCGGGAGGATGCCCCCATGCTTCAGCATATCTGCCCATCATTAGAAGTGGGTGGATGAAGGGAGGTATTCTAATGGTGGGCATACCCACCGATCAATCTCTTTTTTTCGTTCAGCCAACAGGCTGCATGAAAAAAAAGATTACAATACATGTCCAACAAGGACCAGCAACGTACTGGTATGTTGCTGGACTTTGAATGGTTATACCAGATTGATGCCTGCGGGTATCATTCTTTTCAGCCAGCGGCCGGCTTTCATGTAAAAGCAATCCTAGTGGCTAACTAGCCTCTGGACTGCTTTTATAAGCAGTGGGAGGGAATGCCCCCCCCCGGATATAAACAGCGCCATTGGGAAAGCATTTTATCACACCGATCTTGGTGTGGTCAGATGCTTTGAGGGCAGAGGAAAGATCTAGGGTCTAACCCCCCATTTTTTTTCAAAAAGAGTACCTGTCACTACTTATTGCTATCATAGGGGATATTTACATTCCCTGAGATAACAATAAAAATGATTAAAAAAAAAATATGGAAGGAACAATTTAAAAATAAAATAAAAAAGCAAAATAAATAATATAAAAAAAAAAAAGCACCGCTGTCCCCCCCTGCTCTTGCGCAAAGGCGAACGCAAGCGTCGGTCTAGCGTCATATGTAAATAGCAATTGCATCATGCATGTGAGGTATCACCGCGAAGGTCAGATCGAGGGTAGTAATTTTAGCAGTAGACCTCCTCTGTAAATCCAACGTGGTAACCTGTAAAGGCTTTTAAATGCTTTTAAAAATGAATGTAGTTTCTCGCCGCTGCGCGTTTGTGCGCAATTTTAAAGCATGTCGTGTTTGGTATCCATGTACTCGGCCTAAGATCATCTTTTTTATTTCATCAAACATTTGGGCAATATAGTGTTTTTTAGTGCATTAAAAATAAAAAAAGTGTGTTTTCCCCCAAAAAATGCGTTTGAAAAATCGCTGCGCAAATACTGTGTGGAAAAAAAAAAATGCAACACCCACTATTTTAATCTGTAGGGCCTTTGCTTTAAAAATATATATAATGTTTGGGGGTTCAACATAATTTTCTTGCAAAAAAAAAAATGTTTTCATGTAAACAAAGTGTCAGAAAGGGCTTTGTCTTCAAGTGGTTAGAAGAGTGGATGATGTGTGACATAAGCTTCCTAATGTTGTGCATAAAATGCCAGGACAGTTCAAAACCCCCCCCCCAAATGACCCCATTTTGGAAAGTAGACATCCCAAGGAAATTGCTGAGAGGCATGTTGAGCCCATTGAATATTTTTTTTTTGTCCCAAGTGATTGAATAATGACAAAAATAAAAAAAAATAAAAAATTTACAAAAAGTTGTCACTAAATTATATATTGCTCAAACATGCCATGGTTATATGTGGAATTGCACCCCAAAATACATTCTGTTGCTTCTCCTGAGTACGGGGATACCACATGTGTGAGACATTTTGGGAGCCTAGCCGCGTACAGGACCCCGAAAACCAAGCACCGCCTTCAGGATTTCTATGGGTGTAAATTTTTGATTTCACTCCTCACTGCCTATCAGTTTCGGAGGCCATGGAATGCCCAGATGGCACAAAACCCCCCCAAATGACCCCATTTTGGAAAGTAGACACCCCAAGCTATTTGCTGAGAGGTATGTTGAGTATTTTGCAGATCTTGCTTTTTGTCACAAAGTTTTAAAAATTGAAAAAAGAAAAAAAAAAAAAATATGTCTTTCTTCATTTTCAAAAACAAATGAGAGCTGTAAAATACTCACCATGCCTCTCGGCAAATAGCTTGGGGTGTCTACTTTCCAAAATGGGGTCATTTGTGGGGGTTTTGGACTATCTTGGCATTTTATGGCCTTCAAAACTGTGATAGGTAGTGAGGAGTGAAATCAAAAATTTGTGCCCTTAAAAATCCTGAAGGCGGTGCTTGGTTTTCGGGGGCCCGTACGCGGCTAGGCTCTCAAAGTCCCACACATGTGGTATCCCCGTACTCAGGAGAAGCAACCAAATGTATTTTGGGGTGCAATTCTGCATATAACCATGGCATGTTTGAGCAATATATCATTTAGTGACAACTTTTTGTACATTTTTTTTTCTTTTTTTTTCTTTTTGTCATTATTCAATCATTTGGGACAAAAAAAAATATTCAATGGGCTCAACATGCCTCTAAGCAAATAGCTTGGGGTGTCTACTTTCCAAAATGGGGTCATTTGGGGGGGTTTTGTGCCATCTTGGCATTTTATGGCCTTCAAAACTGTGATAGGTAGTGAGGGGTGAAATCAAAAATTTATGCCCTTAGAAACCTTGAAGGCGGTGCTTGGATTTTGGGGTCCCGTACGCGACTAGGCTCCCAAAAAGTCCCACACATGTGGTATCCCCATACTCAGGAGAAGCAGAAGAATGTATTTTGGGGTGTAATTTCACATATGCCCATGGCATGTGTGAGCAATATATCATTTAGTGACAACTTTGTGCAAAAAAAATAGTTTGTCATATTCCTGCAACTTGTGGCAAAATATAAAATATTCCATGGACTAATCATGCCTCTCAGTAAATAGCTTGGGGTGTCTACTTTCCAAAATGGGGTCATTTAGGGGGGTTTTGTGCTATTTTGGCATTTTATGGCCTTCGAAACTGTGATAGGTAGTGAGGAGTGAAATCAAAAATTTGCGCCCTTAGAAATCCTGAAGGCGGTGCTTGGTTTTCGGGGGCCCGTATGCGGCTAGGCTCCTAAAAAGTCCCACACATGTGGTATCCCCGTACTCGGGAGAAGCAGCAGAATGTATTTTGGGGTGCAATTCCACATACAACCATGGCATGTGTGAGCAATATATCATTTAGTGACAACTTTTTGTATTTTTTTTTTTTTTTTTTTGTCATTATTCAATCACTTGGGACAAAAAAAAAAATATTCAATGGGCTCAACATGCCTCTCAGCAATTTCCCTGGGGTGTCTACTTTCCAAAATGGGGTCATTTGGGGGGGTTTTGTACTGCCCTGCCATTTTAGCACCTCAAGAAATGAGATAGGCAGTCATTAAAAGCTGTGTAAATTCCAGAAAATGTACCCTAGTTTGTAGACGCTATAACTTTTGCGCAAACCAATAAATATACGCTTATTGACATTTTTTTTACTAAAGACATGTGGCTGAATACATTTTGGCCTAAATGTATGACTACAATTGAGTTTATTCGATTTTTCTTATAACAAAAAGTAGAAAATATCATTTTTTTTTCAAAATTTTCGGTCTTTTTCCGTTTATCTCGCAAAAAATAAAAATCGCAGAGGCAATCAAATACCATTAAAAGAAAGCTCTATTTGTGGGAAGAAAAGGACGCAAATTTCGTTTCAGTACAACATTGCATGTCCGCACAATTTACAGTTAAAGCAGCGCAGTGCAAAATTCTGAATTCACCTCTGGTCCTCTAGCTACCAAATGGTCCGGGGCTTAAGTGGTTAAAAATGCTTGGGCTGCTTTTGCAGTGTGTTTTGGATCATTGTCCAATCAACTTTGCTGCATTTATCAGATTTTGGGCTGACCGTATATCTCTAAACACTGCAGAATTCATCCGACTGCTTCTGTCTTCTGTCACAACATCAAACGCCAATGACCCAGTGCCACTGGAAGCCATGCATGCCCATGCCATCACACTGCCTTCACCATGTTTTACAAATGATGTGTGCTTTGGATCATGAGCTGTTCCAAGCCTTCGCCACGCATTTTTTTCTTTCCATCATGCTGGTACAGATTAATCTTGGTTTCATCCGTCCAAAGAATGCTTTTCCTGAACTGGTCTGGCTTTTTTAGATGGTTTTTTTTTTTTTTTTTGGCAAAGATTAATTTGGGCATTTCTATTCTTCGGGCTTTTGAATGGTTTACACCTGCTCACCCTGTGTATTTGCTCTTGTGAAGTTCTCTTGATTGTAGACTTTGACAATAAGCCCAACTCCTGGAGAGTGTCCTTCACTTGTCTGGATGTTGTGAATGGGTTTTTTCTTTACCACGACCATCCGCGATCATCCACCACTGTTGTCTTCTGTGAACGTCCAGACCTTTTTTATGTTGCTGAGCTCACCAGTGCGTTCTTTCCTCCAGAATGTACCACACTGTTGATTTGGCCGCTCCTAATTTTGCTGCTATTTCTCTGATGGATTTTCTTTGTTTTTGAAGCCTTACAATGGCCTGTTTCACTTACATGGACAGCTCCTTTGAACACATGATGTAGGTTCACAGCAATGGATTCCAAATTCAAATACCACATTTAGAATCAACTTCTTCATTGATGAAGAAATAACAAAGTAGCCCACACCTGGCCATGAAACATCTTTTTGATTTAATTGTCCAATTACTTTTGGTCCCTTTGAAAAGGGGGGATGGCTATTCTTAAGAGCTGTAATTCCTAAACCCTTCCTCTGATTAGGATGTACATACCCTCAAATATAATGGATATGGACTGAAAGTGCACACTCTCAGATTTAACTATAGCTTAAATATGTTTTGGTAAATATGTGGAAAAAACAAATTGTGCCTGTGTCCAAATATGGGACTTAACTGTAGATACCATGGGGGGAGTGATGTAGCCACACAGGAAGTATGTTGGTTGCAGGATTACCTTTTGCAAACAAAAAAAACACATGCAGCCACCGCACCAAGGACTAGTAAGCTGCAGTATATTCCATATTGCTGGCCTCTAATTGAGAACTTGGTTTCCTGTCTTTTAATGGAAATCTGGACTCAGTACTTCTACCATTGGCCCTTAAACCGGAAATGAAACCAAAATGGTTGCATTCAAGGAATGCCATGAATAACTGTCACAGTTGCTTGTGTTCTCAACTGATCTGTCAATCCGTCAAATGGCTGGTGTGGTAACTGATCACAAGTGCCATAGCAACTGCAGGTCACAGGCTAAGATGGCAGCTTCCTTGTAAAGGATAGATGGGTTTACTTCTATTTTAACAGTGAATGCAGATCAAGTGTTTTGACCTCACTTGATGCATACTTGATCCAGGTCAAGTAGCCCGAATTTACTAAATCCAGAAATAAGCTACTAACATTTTCAGAGTCGGTCATCAATGGCAGCGTATCTAGTTCTTTCAGATTTCCTTCCATTTACCTGTACATTTTTAACTCCTATTTTAATCCCAGCTGACCCTCAGCTTTAGAGGTTATTGTATTATCTATAAAAGTGCAGCACTGTTAAAGTCCATAAATCAGAAAACAATCCCAATGATCTTCAAAAGTGATTTATAGTGTTGGAGCATGCAGATGGTAACATGAACAGTGAGAGACCTCCACCAATAATAATGGCGGCTCACCTCCCAAAGTGGATGGGAAGGACGTGATGTCACCCGCAGCCATCTGTAGTTTACATCCACGCTGTCATGCTCGGCACTGGCATAGTACCTTTTACCTGTAAGTGCATTTTCTTCTATTAAATTATTCATTTGTATGCAGAGAACACTATGGTCTGCCTTTTTTGTTACATGTCTTATGCCTCCTTTTGAGTCAATTGTGAACTGGTTCGTTTGCTGTTACCATTACCTTGGAACACCACAATTCAAGCCTGGGAAGTTTATACCCATATGGGAAGGCATTTGTGACCCTCTATAACCAAAGGGTCCACTTTGGGAGGTGAGCGGCCATTCTTATTGGTGGAGGTCTCACTGTGTTCACGTTACCATCTCCATGCTTCAACACTATAAATCACTTTAAGATCATTGGGATTGTTTTCTGATTTATGGACTTTTACAGCGCTGCACTATCTTTTTTATATTCATCTCGGATTTTGAATTTTTGACCCTTAGTGTTCAGCTGCTCAAGTTAGGGTTATTTTATTGCGCTGATTTGTTTTCTTTTTATATTGTTGTTGTATTATCGCCTGCCTTGCTTAAAGATAAAGTCCAGGCAGATATTAAATACGCGAATGAATGGCATTGTGTATTTAACAGTCATTTAAATGTAATTTTACATGCAGCTAGTATGAATTAAGCTGGCCATACAATTATTGCATTTTGGCTGATTCCTGATGAATTGGCTGAAATTCACTCAGCTGGTGGCCCTGTCTGACTTCTTCCATCCAACATCACTTTAAAGGTGCCGGGTAGAAAATTGCTGGGTAATCAGTGCCTGCCAGTCAGTCAGATGCAAGCACTGTTTAGGTATTTTGACAACTGTTGAGCCCAAATGTCAAAATACAATTGTTGCACTGGGGAATTTGTCCATCTGTGCTGTGTAACAGATGGAGGAATCTTTTAGATTCTTTCCCATTCAGCCTGCACACTGAACAGAAAAATCTGTTTATGGCAAGCATTAGGGCCTATTGGGTATCCTGCATTCACATGTGCTGATGAACATGCTGACGAGAGCAGAGAGATGACCTCCGCAGTTTGTTGCTGCCCCTTCACTGTCCATAGAAGATGACCTAGCAGCAAAGAAAAGTCTGTTCACAAGTCTGGCTGTGCTATGTGCTAGAACTCTGGATGGGCAGAAAGTCAAACCAGGTTTTCAGTAGTTGAAGGTGGGTCTTGCTGCCAATGCATAATGTCTCAAACAAATACATTTCCCAGCACTGCGGCTTTCACATATAGTTGAAATGTGTACAACTAAACCCTCCTGTTTTTAATGTGACGTGTGCTGTGAAATTTTTTGCTTGTGATGTGCATTGCCCTTCCATGTGCACCTTTCTGCAAAGGCTAGTTCTATTATTCTTCTTCTTATTCTTCTTATTCTTCTTATTCAGGATTTATATAGCGCCAACAGTTTGCACAGTGTTTTACAACATGAGGGCAGACAGTACAGGTACAATTAAATACAGGAGGGATCAGAGGGCCCTGCTTGTTGGAGTTTACAATCTAGGAGTCGGGGTGGTTGCCATCTTTTTTGTATAACTTGAATGCCTATTGACTGGCTTGTGCTGTTATCTTATCCTAAATTCAGTACACAGTTTACAAACGGGCAATAAAAGCTATATACACCAACTTGCCATTACAGTAAGACACCTTTTCACACTGAGGCACTTTGCAGGCGCTAGAACGCTAAAAATAGCGCCAGCAAAGCGCCCTGAAAGAGCCACTGCTGTCTCTCCAATGTGAAAGCCCAGAGGGGCCAAGATAGGGGCCCAAGACCTTGGGTTGCGAGCATAATTTGTTCCAGATGTGTGCTTGTAATCCAAAGCACTCTTTTATATTAAAGCGAATTTCCCCATAAGAAATATTGTAAACTCAGATTCTTTCCACAACCATTTATTCATATAACAATTATTACGGCAATACAAAATACAGTACAGTATAAAGTGTATGATGTATACAGTACGTGACCAATGGTCCAAGGGCCATACAAACAGTAGAAGGATCACCATTTTTAATGTAAAAGAGTGGGATGACACTCACAATGTTAAACAATATCCTGCGTTAAAGCAGAGTTCCACCTGAAAGTAGAACTTCCGCTCATTTGTCTCCTCCCCCTCTTGTCTGACATGTATCCTGTCCCCACTTCCGGGAGTCAGGGCTGCGGCGAATTGCATCACAGCTCGGCTCTCTCCTCCTCCCTCTCCCCGCCACCGGGCCAGTAGAAGAGGGCAGCGGTGGCCCACGCATGCGCATTAGGGTTCCAGGCGTGAAGCCGTAATGCTACACTGCCGGGTTCCCTTACTCGCGGTGGCAGCACCCGACAGCTGATGTTTTCTTCATTTTCATGCGGTGTCATCGCTGGACTCCAGGACAGGCAAGTGTCCTATTAAAAGTCAACAGCTGCAGTATATGTAGTTGCTGGCTTTTAGTTTTTGCAGGGGTGGGCAGACCTCTGCTTTAAAGCGGAGCTCCGCCGAAAAAAATATATTAAAAGCCAGCAGCTACAAATACTGCAGCTGCTTACTTTTAATATTAGGACACTTGCCTGTCCTGGATTCCTGCGACGTCGGCAGCAGAAGACGAGCAATCGCGCGTCACTCTGCTGCCCCCACCGCCATCCTCGGTGAGGGAACCAGGAAGTGAAGCCTTGCGGCTTCACTGCCCGGTTCCCTACGGCGCATGCGTGAGTCGCGCTGCACCGTTCTCACTGGTCCCCGTTGTGTTCTGGGAGCCCAGTTTCCCAGAACACAACGGGGATTCTGCGGGAAGTGACGTACTTCCCGCAGAATACCTGCAGAGAGGACTCCCGGAAGTAGGTGCAAATACCTGTCTTGGGTATCTGCACCCCCTCCCCCCTGAAAGGTGCCAAATGTTACATCGGAGGGGGCGGGGGGTTCAGATGAGCGGAAGTTCCACTTTAGGGTGGAGCTCCGCTTTAAGGACGCTGGTGCTTATCCATGTAAAGCCACTGGTGTCTACAGTACTGTGACAAGAGTTCCGGGGGTGCTGGTGGCTCCCATGGTTGAGCACCAGACAACGCGGTATATACGTTGTGGGTGTAATTCCACTTTTATTGTGAAACCGTGATCCTTCTACTGCTCATCTTGCAAGACAGCGCTCACATATCAAGTTGCAGATTTTAAAAAAAAAAGGGTTTGACCAGATAATTCCCCATGGCTGCCAGAATCAGATTTGTAACATTCAGTAATTCTGCAGCTCAGACAATAAATGCATATAACCCTTTGTTATGTAGGCTAACCGTTTTTAATGTGTGTGTGTGTGTTTTTTTTAATTTTTTTTATAAAGGGTAAGTTCACCCTTTACAGAAGAATCTGTAAGGTGAACTTGCACTGGAATCGCCCCCCCCCCCCCCCCCGGGTGATCACCCGCTCTGACATATCGGGTCGACGCTTCACCGGTCTAGGGCTTAGAAATCCCCTCGGTTTAATCTCCTAAACGTACTTCGTAAAGGTACGTATAGGATGCATTCTAATTGGTCGCGCTGTCACATGGGCGGCGCTGACCAATCAGAACCCGCGTAGCCTGTCAGCGCTGGAGGAGAGAAGGCTTGCAGGGTTTTCAAAACCCTGGACCGGTAAAGTGGCTATACGATGTGTCAGAACAGGTGCTCGCCGGACTCCAGGTCAGCGGGACCGCGTGCTTGGGGGAGGGGTTCCGGTGTAAGTTCATCTTACAGATTTTCTGTAAAGGGGAACTTGCACTTTAAAGTAGAACTAAATGCAAAACCTTTTTTTTTTTTTTCTTGTAATAATTGTCCGATTGGGAAACTTCCGGTCTCAAAGCCATATCGGAAAGTAAGTGAAAATCCTTCCAAAGCGAGGGAATTCCAGGTTGTTTACCAGGGTTATTGGTACCCATTGGGAGATTTTCCCCATGATTCCCGTTTCTGTGAAAAACCCAAAATTTGGGCTTTTCTTTCACGTTCACTCTTGGTGCTGACGGCAAACAGGACAAGTAAGGTGAATCTAATAGCGAGGACCCAAACCGCAATGAAAACCTGGTGTTCTAATCCCTCTCCAATCTATCCAAAACTAAAAGTTTATCCTTTTTTTAGTTATACTTTCATGGCCATTTAAAAAACAAACCTTGTGACCAACCGAATTATTAGAAAAGCATATATTTCATATTTACTTTCTAAGCTGTATTAGGAAAGGCTTGTGCTGATGGAACATTAATACCTTATATCAGGGCTTGACAAATTTGCTTGGAATCTAGGAGCCAGCTAAAAGTTAGGAGCCAGGAACGCGCCCCGTCCCGCTGAGCTCGCGCGCAGAAGCGAACGCATACGTGAGTAGCGCCTGCATATGAAAGCGGTGTTCAAACCACACGTGAGGTATCGCCGCGATCGGTAGATCGAGAGCAATAATTCTAGCCCTAGACCTCCTCTGTAACTCAAAACATGCAACCTGTAGAATTTTTTAAACGTTGCTTATGGAGATTTTAAAGGGTAAAAGTTAGTCGCCATTCCACGAGCGGACGAAATTTTGAAGCGTGACATGTTGGGTATCAATTTACTCGGCGTAATATTATCTTCCACAATATTAAAAAAAAATTGGGCTAGCTTTACTGTTTTATGTTTTTATTAAAGTGTATTTTTTCCCAAAAAAGTGCGCTTGTAAGACCGCTGCGCAAATACGGTGTGACAAAGTATTGCAACGACCGCCATTTTATTCTCTAGGGTGTTAGAATAAAAAATATATATAATGTTTGGGGGTTCTAATTAGAGGGAAGGAGATGGCAGTGAAAACACAGGGAAACTCCATTAGCATTGCTGTTTTGTCATACCAAGGGCCACCACAAGATGGCGCTAGATCACAGAAGGAAGCATAGGCCTGCAGAAGGCCGCAAAGCCGCGGCCTCGATGGCCGGCGCGGCCCGACGCGATCCCGCGGCGAGGAGGGGGGGGGGGTTACGGAGAGACAGGATTCCCCAGCTGTGCTGCGCCAGGTCGCTAATTCTAGTCGCAATGGCGACCTGGCGCCCGGGGTTTGTCGAGCCCTGCCTTATATAAGGGTTGTGTAGTTTTGATAAAGTAATAAACCTGTCACAAATCTGGACAATTCTGAATGAGCTTATGATGAATAGACAGACAAACCTTGTCCTTTCCACCTGCTGAGCTTTCCCTATTGGTCATTTTGTGATATGTGGTCTTGGTGACCATTAGGGAGGCTCAGGATGTAGACCCTTATTTTAAGAGTAGGAAAGGGTTAACCCCAGAGATGCATAAATTGATGCCTGCCGCTGGAATAAATTGTCATTACAAGAGGACTGTAAAATTTAGGAATAGGCATTTTCTCTAGTCATCTTCCAGGACGGCACACCTGAGATGACGGGTCCACCTGACAGGAAACACAATCAACACATGAGGTTAAAAGGCCCCTCCCTTCCCCTGCACCTCAGTTCTTGATTGTGTTTCCCGGCAGCGAAACGTTTGTTATTTTTGTCAGACCTGAAGTCGGTAGCGGATGGTCTCCCCCCTGAGAGCTGGACGCCAAGGCCGGGGAGGGTTGCGGGTCCAGCCAGGGATCAGTCCCTTCTCAGGGGGGGTTCCCAATGACCGGTGGTATTCCCCGGTAAAGAGCCTCCCGGGCACAGGGGCGTTTCCCGGATCTCTTGTGGGTACATGCCTCCCCACCTACCTTCCACCCAGTCTAGGGTACTTGGGGGATGAAGGAACCGGAGGGTCTGCAGGAGTCCAGGCCGCTGGAGGAGGAAGGCTGTCATTTTCCTGACAGTGCAGCTCCATAGGGAATGCTGGAAACACTCCTAGGCAGGAGTGAGCATTCGTCGGGTGGAGCAAGATGGCGCCTCTTCCGGTTCCGGGCGACATCACTTCCGGTTTCCGGTCCACGCCAAAATGGCGGATCCGGACACTAGCGGCCAAAATGGGACTACCTCTGGCGGCGGGACTCCAGCAAAATGGCGCCGATCGGCGTCCTGGCCATAAAAATCCGGTGGAGCCAGGCGGAGGTCCCACAGGCCCCTCTCACCGCCTGGAGTCTCACAGCAGAGCTCCTAGGAAGTAGGAACCAGCTGAGACCAGGAATGGAGCGAGAGGAGGACACAGCAGTGGCTGCATCCCAGGAGGGGACCACGAGTGGTGAGTCTTTCCTCTATTATTCACAAGGGGTTGGTTAAGGGAGGTCTTACCCACACCCCTTGGGGGGGGGCAGGAGAAAGTACAGCTTGCTAAAAAACTAGTGCTGTCTTGTCCTTTTTGTCTCCTTAGAACCCAGTGGATCTGCTCAAGGGGCCCACAAGGTTAAAAGCAAAAGTACCCCTCCCCCCTAGATCAAAAAGGTGTGGGAATTGCAATGAAAAGCTCCCACTTGATCACGCAAAGCAGTTTTGTTACAGTTGCATACATAAATTGTCGGGTAAGGAAACCTCACAGGTGTTGAGGGACTTCCTTACAGTACAGGCAGAGATGCTGACTACGTTACAATCCCTTAAGACAGTTATTGCATCTAAGGAAGAGCATAGCACTAGTGGCAGAGAGGTTCTGTCCTCTAGAGAAGGTACTTCATCTCAGGGGGACACATCTGACAGAGGTCAGAGAACCCCACAGGGGCCTCCCTCTTCCATTACTTCAGGAGTAGATGAGCTTGAGGACCCAGAGGAGTCAGAAGAGGACTCATTAATGGAGGGGGAAGGTTCAGACCCTGAAAGCCAGGACAGTGACAGTCCTAAACTTAGGCATCTCTTTCCTGTGGAGGACATGGGACAGTTGCTTAAGGCAATTTATGCCTCTGAAGATCTCCCAGAACCTCCAGTACAGACAACAGCCCGGGATAAGTTGTATAAGGGTTTAGGAAAACCTCAGTCCAGGGTATTCCCAGTACACCAAACCCTTAAGGAGGTAATTCTGAGGGAGTGGAAGGACCCGGAAAGGAAGGTCCTTAAGCTAAACACCTGGAAGAGAAGGTTCCCTTTTGGGGAGGAAGAAGAAAAGTTTTTCAAGACCCCCAAATTAGATGCAGCCCTTTCTCAGGTCTCTAAGAAATCCACTTTGTCCTTTTGAGGACTCGGGTAGCATTAAGGACCAAATGGATAGGAAGGCTGAAACGCTTCTGCGCAGAGCATGGGATGCCAATGCGGCAGCCATGGATCCTGCACTAGCATCTGCCTGCGTAGCCAGGAATGTGAATGCCTGGCTAGGTAGGCTCTCTGGCCATGTTTCTAGAGGGGACAATTCCGAAGAGGTTATGGACTCTCTAGAAATTAACAAAGCAGTAGCATATTTGGCTGATGCGACAGTGGAGGTGGTCAGAACCTCAGCCAAGTCAGCGGCCCTCCTGAACTCCGCAAGAAGGGCGGTCTGGGGTAAGTCATGGCAGGGGGACCCTATGTCCAGATCACGGCTCTGCGGGTTACCTTTTGAAGGTTCCCAGCTTTTTGGCCCTGGTCTGGATCAGGTCCTATCGCGATCTGCAGAGAAGGGGAAAAAGTTCCCGGTTAAGGCCAAGAAAGAAAAAGGCAAAAAGTTTTTTCATGCCCCTCCTAATCAGGGCCAAGAAAGACACCAATAGAAGATGGGGGAAGGGAAAGGGCGGACAGAAGGGTGGCCTGCTCTTCTCCGGACCCAAGGACGCCAGCAGGCAGCCAAAGTGACGTCAGGGTAGGGGGGAGACTTTCTCGATTTGTCCCTCAATGGCGAAGGCTCTCCGAAAGCCCCCATATCCTGCATATCCTGACAGAAGGATATCGTCTGGAACTTTCCTCTCCTCCCCCTCAAAATTTTACTCTGACCCATCTCCCCAAAGAACCTTTGAGAGCAGCAAGGTTGATGGACAATTTGCAGGGATTGGCGGACCAGGAGGTTATCATTCCCGTTCCACCCGAAGAGCTCTACCAGGGATTTTACTCCCACGTGTTTGTGGTCCAGAAGCCGTCAGGAAAATTTCGCCTGATATTAAATCTCAGGAAGCTGAACAGGTTTCTGATACACAAGAGCTTTCGGATGGAAAGCATTTATACTGTGAGAAAACATCTATTGAAGGATGCCTTTATGGCCACAGTGGATCTGAGGGACGCGTATCTCCACGTGGCTATTGCCCCGGAACACCAATCCCTGCTGAGGTTTGCAGTCCTGACAAGCAAGGGTATACAACACTGGCAATACCGAGCACTTCCCTTTGGCTTAGCTGCAAGCCCAAGAGTGTTCACAAAGATATTGGCAGAGGTTGTAGCTTACCTGCATTTACAGGGGGTATCTCTGATACCCTATTTAGACGACCTCCTGATCTATGGACAGTCTTTAGAGCAAGTGACAGCAGACATAAAGACGGTGATCTGCACCTTGGAGAACTTGGGTTGGATAGTAAACAGGGAAAAATCGTCCCTAGTGCCATCCCAGATAAAAACTTTCCTAGGATACTCTGTGGACACAGAGGCTCAGAAGCTTTTTCTCCCAGAGGAAAAAAGGTTAAAGGTAATATCAGCAGTTTCCTCTCTATTGGAACCCAGGGACTGCTCTCGCAGACAGGTCATGAGGGTCCTTGGCCTAATGACTGCCTGTATTCCGGCGGTTCCCTGGGCTCAGCTCCATTCCAGGGAGCTACAGTTTTTCCTTCTATCCTCCTGGGACAAGAAGACAGTCTCTGGATGGGAAGGTGGCCATTCCAGCAAGGGTAAGGGCCTCCCTAGATTGGTGGCTGGGTCAGGACAGACTCACGTTGGGTCGTCTCTGGACCCAGTGGAACCCTATAAAAATTACCACAGATGCAAGCGCCTGGGGTTGGGGTGCTCACTTGGGGGACCTCCAAGCGCAGGGATCCTGGAACCAGATCCAAGCAAGGGCCTCCTCCAATTACAGGGAGCTTCTTGCAGTGGGTCAGGCTCTGAAGGCCTTCGAAAGCAGAGTTCAGGGACTAGACGTCCAAGTCCTCTCGGACAATGTGACAGCAGTTTCCTATCTAAACCGACAAGGGGGTACAAGATCCAGAAGGCTACTAAGTCTAGCCCTGGAGATTCTGAGTTGGGCAGAAGGGGTCCTTCAATCCATATCGGCGGTCCACATAAGAGGGACCACCAATGTGGTAGCGGATTTCCTGAGCCGACAGCCCATTCACCAAGGGGAATGGGAACTAAACCAGAGAGTATTCCTCCAGATAAGTCAAGAGTTCGGGGTTCCGGAGATAGACCTTTTCGCCCACAGAGGGAACAGAAAGGTGGAGCGTTTTTTCTCTCTCACCAGAGAGGGAGGTTCAGAGGGAATAGATGCTCTAGCTCAGAATTGGGACTGTCACCTAGCATGTGCTTTCCCTCCACTAGCTTTGATTCCTCGGGTTCTACAGAGGCTGGCCAACTCGGAGTGCAAGCTGATTCTGATAGCCCCTTGGTGGCCCAAGAGGACTTGGTTTGCTACTCTGAAGAAATGGTCGGTGGCCCCTCCTTTTCCTCTCCCAATCAGGCAGGATCTTCTTCTGCAGGGGCCAGTCGTTCACCCCAACTCAGGATTCTTCAGGTTGACGGCATGGCTCTTGAGAGGGAGATTCTCAGAGGCAAAGGATGCTCCGATAATGTGATTGAGACCCTCCTAGGTAGTCGAAAACCAGTCACTAGGAGGATATATTCAAAGGTTTGGAATACTTTTTCTCACTGGTGTCAAGATAGAGAAGTGTCTAGTCTTTCGGTACCAGTGATACTAGAATTTTTACAGGCAGGGGTGGACAAAGGAATTGCCACAAATACCCTGAAGGTACAGATAGCTGCTCTATCCGTATTTTTGGACCAGAGGCTCATGTTAGAGCCTCTGATTAGGAGGTTCCTAGTAGCTAGGGAGAGGTTAACCCCCATAAAGGTTAAAAGATTCCCCCCTTGGAATCTAACATTGGTCTTGGAAGCGTTGACGAAAGCGCCTTTCGAACCAGCTCAGGAGATCTCCATTAAATTTTTGACGCTCAAGTTAGCCTTTTTACTGGCCATCACAACAGCCAGAAGAGTAAGTGACCTGCAGGCCTTGTCAAGTAAAGAGCCTTTTCTGTTGATTCTGGAAGATAGAGTGGTGCTGAAGCAAGACCCACTTTTTCTTCCCAAAGTCGCATCACAGTTTCATAGGTCGCAGGAGATCATTTTGCCTTTTTGTGAAAACCCAAAGATCAAAGGAGAGGAAAAATTTCAGTTTTTAGATGTCAGGAGATGTTTGCTGACATACTTGGACAGAGTGAAGGACTTCAGGAAGTCGACTCACCTTTTAGTTTTATTTAGTGGCCCTAGGAAGGGAGGGCAGGCTTCTAAATCTACAGTGGCTAGGTGGATTAGGCAGACCATAGGTATGGCTTATGAGCAGTCAGGTTCCCCAGTACCAGGTAACATTAAAGCTCATTCAACAAGATCTTTGGCGGCCTCTTGGGCAGAAAAAGCAGGGGCCTCAATCGAACAGATCTGCCGAGCAGCCACATGGGCGAAGCAGGACACCTTCTTAAAGCACTATAGAGTGGAACTACTATCGCCTCAGGATCTGACGTTTGGAAGGAAGTTCTTACAAGCGGTGGTCCCACCCTAAGGTAGGCCTTGAACTTCTTGTCCATCCTCTCAGGTGTGCCGTCCTGGAAGATGACTAGAGAAAATTGACAGTTACTTACCGTTAACTGCTTTTCTAGGATATCTTCCAGGACGGCAGGCCTACTTCCCACCCCTGGTTTGATGTAAGTACTACGGGTAGAGTTTCCCTCTGGCACCCGGATAACCTATTACTTTGGTAGAACTGAGGTGCAGGGGAAGGGAGGGGCCTTTTAACCTCATGTGTTGATTGTGTTTCCTGTCAGGTGGACCAGTCATCTCTCAGGTGTGCCGTCCTGGAAGATATCCTAGAAAAGCAGTTAACGGTAAGTAACTGTCAATTTTGCATCACTTTCTGTCCCAGTGGTAATGGTCTCCTGAACAAATAGAGGATGACTTTCCCAAGCAGATGCAGGTCAAAATAACCTGAAGATTCTAAGGTTTCCCTATTCTATCCAAAAACAAAATAAAAGTTTGACTATACCTACACTTTAAACTGTAAATCTGGATCGGGGCCAAATTACATCTTGTTCTAAAGTAAATGAAGGAAACGCCCGCGTGAAAGGGGCCTTACACATTCTTTCCCTCTTGGGAAGTTGCACCGGCGTGAACCAGTGTTAAGTGTCTGTGTGTCTGCTACCTCATTCCTCTATCAGCTTGAGTCACTTTTGACACATTTTCATGACACCAAGAGAAAAATGGTGACGGGGGAGCTACAGCAGATGGACAGCCTGTCTCGCTGTGTTTTTGAATGCCTGCACTCCCTGCTTCATTCTGTTCGTTCTGCTGGCTGCCTCGTCACTACTGGGTCCTGTAGTAGCTCTTCCAGTGGTAAATGTGAATGACAACTTCACCTTTTTGTAAAGTTTCCAAAGAAAACTACTCGTGTGCTCCTTCACACAAAACGTGTGAATCAGTGCAAGATAAGCTCCCATTGAACAGCCATACTATGCAGGAACACTAGAGGATGCTGTGAATACATTTGCCCCATTGTGCTGGGCTCTATTCATTACAATGTGAAGGGAAGCCCACTGGAGGTTTTCTTTAGTGGTTTTGTGACACTGGTCAGGGCTGCCCAACAGATGTATCAAGGCTAAAGGAAAGTATGTCACCCGATTGGCTGGGTTCAGGGTATTGGGTGGAAAATTAAAGGACAGCTTTACCAAAGGTATTGCAGTGTTTGCGATGATTTTTTTTCTTTTTTTTTTTTTTCTCTCTCGCTGTAACACGTTTTTTAAAGTGTATTTGTGTGCTGCAAAAAATTGCAGCATGTCTATATGTTTATCCTGAGTGTACACCAACGCACTGTTTTGGTGTGAACTGTGCACATAGACAGCAATAGTATTTGCTGTGTCTTTGCTTTGGCCCTGCGTTGATTAACTCAGATCATCTTCGCTTCACATGCTAGGTGTAAAGGTGTCTATAATGTTTTAATACCTTGTTTCTAGCTAGTGTTTGTAATTGTGTATATAGAGTGGAAGTCCAAATTGCTCATTACATACGTAGAAACTGCCCTCTGCCACACAGTGGTACACAACGATTGTGCTTTACTGCTTGTTAAAATACAGATCTGAGACGTTCAACTCTGAAAACCATGTTCTACCATGGCTGATAGTCATTGAGTAGAGAGATCCAGACACACCAGCAATGCATGTGTAATGTACAGCCACTGTTATGTGCTGTGGAGGAGTAGTGCAATGCATTATGGTGAAATTACCCTGTTTACAATTTTTTGTAACTTTATTCAAATGTCAAAATGACATTTCAGCTATTATGCACTGCAGTGTTGTGGTGCAGTGTGTACAACATGCTGCTCTTTAACCACTTAACGACCGCCCACTGTAAATATACGTCGGCAGAATGGCACCGACAGGCAGAATCACGTATATGTACGTGATTTCCTTTGTATAGTTGGGGGGTCCGATCGGACCCCCCCTTCTTTACAGTGGGTGGTCGTTTTACCTTCGGGAGCGATCCGGCATGAGGGGACGGCCGTTCGATTCCGGCCACCCCCTCTCGATCTCTCTCATTCGCCGGGAGCGCTTCCCCTGCCTACCAGGAAGGAGGAAGTGATGTCATCTCTCCTGCGGCGCTCACATATACCGAGCGCCGTACAGGAGAAGATGCAGGTTAGTACACAAAACAGCACACTGACACCAGGACACATAGGCACATAAATCGCCCCCCCACCCCCAGCCCCCAGTCACAGTGTCACTGATTGCAGTGACCATTTATTTAGTGATCACTGCAATCAGTGACATTTGTGACTATAAAAGTGTTGCTACATTTAGTTTTAGGTCCAGTGTAGCCCCCTAACCCCCCTAATAAAGGTTTAACCCCCTGATCACCCCCCAGATAACCCTTTCACCCCCTAGCACCGCCGTCGCTAAGCAATCATTTTTCTGATCGATGTCTTAGCGTCGGCGATGCTGATCGGTAGCCAGTAATTTTTTTTAGGTTCGCCGCAGGTTTTTATAGCGTCAGGTACCCCCATATATTATCTAATAAAGGTTTAACCCCCTGATCGCCCCCCAGGTAACCCTTTCACCCCCTATCACCACTGTCGCTAAGCAATCGTTTTTATGATCGTTGTCTTAGTGTCGGTGATGCCGATAGGTAGCCAGTAATTTTTTTTTAGGTTCGCCGTCAGGTTTTTATATAGCGTCAGGTACCCCCATATATTACCTAATAAAGGTTTTAACCCCCTAATTGCCCCTAGTTAACCCTTTCACCAGTGATCATCATATAAGTGTTACGGGTGACGCTGGTTAGTTTGCTTTTTATAGTGTCAGGGCACCCGCCGTATATAACCCAATAAAGGTTTAACCCCCTGATCGCCCGGCGGGTGATATCAATTAGGTTTTAGCGTCAGAGAGGGTCTGCGTCACACCCCAGGCAGCGTCAGGTTAGTGCCAGTAGTGCTAACACCCACACGTGAAGCATACACCCCCCTTAGTGGTATAGTATCTGATCAGCTCAATATCTGATCTGATCAGATCTATACTAGCGTCCCCAGCAGTTTAGGGTTCCCAAAAACGCAGTGTTAGCGGGATCAGCCCAGATACCTGCTAGCACCTGCGTTTTGCCCCTCCGTCCAGCCCAGGCCACCGAAGTGCAGTATCGATCGATCACTGTCACTTGCAAAACACAACACACATAACTGCAGCGTTCGCAGAGACAAGCCTGATCCCTGCGACTCCAGTGCTGTAGGAGGTGATTTCACCACCACAGTTAAAAAAAAAAAAAAAGCATATATGCCGAAGCATTGGAGCAGCAGGGGCGGAGGAGCGATTTTGCTCCTAATGCCGCGTATATACGGTCGAAATTCCGACGGAGGCTTGCCCGTGGAAAAGTCTGACCATGTGTACGCGGCATAACTTTTGCGGGAAGATGCCCCCATGCTTCGGCATATATAAATGGTGCATGTATGCCCATCATTAGAAGTGGGTGGATGAAGGGTGGTATTCTAATGGTGGGCATACCCACCGATCAATCTTTTTTTTTCGTTCAGCCAACAGGCTGCATGAAAAAAAAGATTACAATACATGTCCAACAAGGACCAGCAACGTACTGGTATGTTGCTGGACTTTGAATGTTTATACCAGAATGATGCCTGTGGGTTTAGGTATCATCTTGGTATCATTCTTTTCAGCCAGCGGCCGGCTTTCATGTAAAAGCAATCCTAGTGGCTAATTGGCCTCAGGACTGCTTTTACAAGCAGTGGGAGGGAATGTCCCCCCCCCCCGGATATAAAAAGCGCCATTGGGAAATTGGGAAAGCATTTTATCACACCGATCTTGGTGTGGTCAGATGCTTTGAGGGCAGAGGAAAGATCTAGGGTCCAATAGACCCCAGTTTTTTCAAAAAAAGAGTACCTGTCATTACCTATTGCTATCATAGGGGATATTTACATTCCCTGAGATAACAATAAAAGTGATAAAAATAAATAAATATGGAAGCAACAGTTTAAAAATAAAATAAAAAAGCAAAATTAATAATAAAAAAAAAAAAGCACACCTGTCCTGCCCTGCTCTTGCCCAATGGCGAACGCAAGCGTCGGTCTGGCGTCATATGTAAACAGCAATTGCACCATGCATGTGAGCTATCACCGCGAAGGTCAGATCGAGGGCACTAATTTTAGCAGTAGACCTCCTCTGTAAATCTAACGGGGTAACCTGTAAAGGCTTTTAAAGGCTTTTAAAAATGTATGTAGTTTGTCGCCAATGCGCGTTTGTGCGAAATTTTAAAGCATGTCGTGTTTGGTATCTATGTACTCGGCCTAAGATCATCTTTTTTATTTCATGAAACATTTGGGCAATATAGTGTGTTTTTAGTACATTAAAATTAAAAAAAGTGTATTTTTTCCCAAAAAAATGCGTTTGAAAAATCGCTGCGCAAATACTGTGTAGAAAAAAAAAATGCAACACCCACCATTTTATTCTGTAGGGCCTTTGCTTTAAAAATATATATAATGTTTGGGGGTTCAACATTCAACAAATATGTTTTCATGTAAACAAAAAGTGTCAAAAAGGGCTTTGTCTTCAAGTGGTTAGAAGAGTGGATGTAAGCTTCCTAATGTTGTGTATAAAATGCCAGAACAGTTCAAAACCCCCCCAAATGACCCCATTTTGGAAAGTAGACACCCCAAGCTATATACTGAGAGGCATGTCGAGTCCATGGAATATTTTATATGTTGACACAAGTTGCGGAAAAAATACAATTTTATTTTTATTTTTATTTTTTTTGCACAAAGTTGTCACTAATTGATATATTGCTCAAACATGCCATGGGCATATGTGGAATTACACCCCAAAATACATTCTGTTGCTTCTCCTGAGTACGGGGATACCACATGTGTGAGACTTTTTGGGAGCCTAGCCGCGTACGGGTCCCCAAAACCAAGCACCGCCTTCAGGCTTTCTAAGGGTGTCAATTTTTGATTTCACTTCTCACTGCCTATCACAGTTTCGGAGGCCATGGAATGCCCAGATGGCACAAAACCCCCCCCAAATGACCCCATTTTGGAAAGTAGACACCCCAAGCTATTTGCTGAGAGGTATTGTGAGTATTTTGCAGATCTCGCTTTTTGTCACAAAGTTTTGAAAATTGAAAAAAAAAAGAAAAAAAAAATGTTCTTTATTTTTCAAAAACAAATGAGAGCTGTAAAATACTCACCATGCCTCTCAGCAAACAGCTTGGGGTGTCTACTTTCCCAAATGGGGTCATTTGGGGGGGTTTTGTGCTATATTGGCATTTTATGGCCTTCAAAACTGTGATGGGTAGTGAGGAGTGAAATCAAAAATTTGCGCCCTTAGAAATCCTGAAGGCGGTGCTTGGTTTCCGGGGTCCCGTACGTGGCTAGGCTCCTAAAAAGTCCCACACATGTGGTATCCCCGTACTCAGGAGAAGCAGCAGAATGTATTTTGGGGTGCAATTCCACATATAACCATGGCATGTGTGAGCAATATATCATTTAGTGACAACTTTTTGTAATTTTTTTTTTTTTTTGTCATTCAATCACTTGGGACAAAAAAAAATATTCAATGGGCTCAACATGCCTCTCGCAATTTCCTTGGGGTGTCTACTTTCTAAAATGGGGTCATTTGGGGGGGGGTTTGTACTGCCCTCTCATTTTAGCGCCTCAAGAAATGAGATAGGCAGTCATAAATTAAAAGCTGTGTAAATTCCAGAAAATGTATCCTAGTTTGTAAACGCTATAACTTTTGCGCAAACCGATAAATATACGCTTATTGACATTTTTTTTACTAAAGACATGTGGCTAAATACATTTTGGCCTAAATGTATGACTAAAATTGAGTTTATTCGATTTTTCTTATAACAAAAAGTAGAAAATATCATTTTTTTTCAAAATTTTCGGTCCTTTTCCGTTTATATCGCAAAAAATAAAAATCGCAGAGGCAATCAAATACCATTAAAAGAAAGCTCTATTTGTGGGAAGAAAAGGACGCAAATTTCGTTTGGGTACAACATTGCATGTCCGCACAATTTACAGTTAAAGCAGCGCAGTGCAAAATTCTGAATTCACCTCTGGTCCTTTAGCTACCAAATGGTCCGGGGCTTAAGTGGTTAAAAAAAAAAAAAAAAAAACTTGTGCTGTTTTTTTCAGTGCAGTGTGGTGGTGTGAACTGAACTAAAAGGACAGAAGGCAAATGGCCTTGTTTTGTGCTGGTAAAGGCTCTCAATGCATTGGGTATATAAGGCCAGGCCATGTCAAATTGTTTCCCTTTCCTAATCCTGAAAATGCCTGCTTTATAAACAATAAAAACTGGAAGGACAACAACCATGGAAGAAAGTGAAACTTGCAGAAATGAAATTGCACTTCTCTATCCAAAACTAAAAACAAAAATTCTGCCTAAATTGGAAATGGATATATCTTTCAAGGTTTTTTTTTTGTTGGTGAGAAATTAAATGAAGGTAAGTCCCGTATTTTAGGGTTGTCCCTAGAAGAAAAGGTAGCCGGAAATCTTCCGTGTGGACACTTGTTCAGGAAGCAATTGTCTACGTTTCCACTAACTTTCTTTTGCACCTCTGGGACTAGAAGTAAGTAGATGTTTTTTTCAAATTGTACACGGACAGAAAAAAAAAAAACTTGCAGGGGTTTGAACTATTCCCTATTCTATCCAAAACTTAAAGTTTTGTCTACATACTTTAGGGCTTGGTTCACATATATCCAAATTAGATGTGTTTTGAACTGCATATGATGTGCATGACATGTGAAATAACATTGATTTCCGTTTGAAGCTCTTTACATGTGTGGTGTATCCACAGTGCAAATTTTAAAGAGTCCTGTGCATTTTCTGAGCAATGCAGTGCGAATGCCAGGCTCATTGAGTTCTATGGGAATGCTTCTGAATCACACGTGTTCAATTGTGTTTAGGATTTCAGCACGGATTGCTCTCCTACTATAGGAGTTGACACCCTGATCTACTATGCATTTGGCCAGCACTTTAAAAGCAGCTGTGACAAATCTGGTCCAGAGCCTTGCAAATTTACATCAGAACCGCATCAAAAATGCACTGGAACCGCTGAAGGAATGCTTAGGGTTTTTTTTTATTCGCAGTGAAAACCGAAGATACAATTTGCACAGGACATGTGTGAACCCAGCCTAAGGGGAAAATTGCAGTAATAATGTTAAAATATTTGCTACATTAAAATATACTTTACTTGGAGAAGTAATTTTTATTATTTTTTTGTTTGACCCCGTTATGTAAAGTTGCTTTTTTGTGAATTATTACACATTTATCAGTTTAATCTAGGGAGAAAAAAATGTTCCAAAGACAGGTTAATAACTTGTATTTTGTGGGCAAAGATCAGTGTCCTGGTTACGATTGTTTTACATTACTTGGCAACTTATTATATTCCCCAATGGCAGACAAACATAAGTTGTATTAAAGTTTGTGGTGTTTAATGGTTACTTTTTTCTTAACTGTTTTGTAGTTCAGGTTGTCATGTGAAAACAGATCAAAGGTTAAGGGACAGAGGTTAACAGGATGCTGTTAAACGTTTTCTTTCCCCATATATGGTAATCCAAGTGCAGTTTTTGGGCACTTATTCCCTGAACCTCTTTTATAACTTCAGAAATGTTTCTTAGAATTATAGCAATATGTAGACCCTAAAAAAATGCATACCTTTTTTTATTTTGGCATTGTAAGATTTAAAAAAAAAACAAAAAAAACATGCAGTATAACAACCCAGTGATATCCAACTGGCAAATCATCTCTATTATTTGAGTCGAGACGAGTGGGCATAGGTTAAAAAAATAAAAATAAATACTTGCCCTGTAAGCTGACGGCAGGTGGTTTAAGCCAGTCATGCGTGGATCGACATTGGGCCTGCTGGGGTTTTCTTGATTGCCACCAGCTATAGCCAGCCACACTGATCATTGTGTTCTGCTGGCAAGGAAGGCTCTTTGCTGACAGAGCACCATAGCGCTGTGGGAGGGATTCCCCCATCAACACTGACTGTTGAATAGGGGAATCGATAATTGTATAATCTAAGGCCTGGCTTAGTCCACTGTCAGCTAATTCTGGGTCATAGAGCTCAAGTTGCATAGTAAGTCAGGTTGAAAAAACGTAAGTCCATCGTGTTCAACCATAATGAAATATCGAATAAAATAAATATTGTAAGTCGCAGGGAAAAGTCAGATCCACAATCATACGACTGTCGTGTCATACTAGTGTGTAACCGCCCTCAAGAATGCTTTTAGTGTAGTATGTTTGTAATCATTGCGCTTTATAAATGCTTGGACAAATTTATACTGGAACTGCATTGTCATCTTAACTGTGATTCCAAAAGATATTCACTTGCTCAAAAAAAATTCAACTCTAGCCAGACAGTTTTTTTGTTTTATAAAACACTGCAAGATGAAGTGTACCAATTATAATTGGATAATAACTATACTGATGAGTAATTGCTATCTGCTAAGCAAGGATGTAAAGCTTCTTACAATTGTGAAGTTATTTGCTATAGCGCAAGCTGAACAAAATTGAACCAAGACTGGCAATTTTACAGTGTTTTTATGATCTGATTATCAGCCGTTTTCTAGACACAGTATAACTGTTACTGTAACTTTATAGGCATTAAGCACATTTTGGTTTAGTAGGACCAGTTTATTTGACATGACATATATGCTCGGGAGCCTCTCCTAAATTTTTCCCAGTTGTCGGTGGGAACCAGAGTTTTGCAAAAAAGACGATATGCTGCTCCCAAATGTTGACTTGGGTCACCCTTGTGGAAGATCAGATCTGGAACGTCTTTCACCCCCACAAAATAAGCCTAGCCTTGTGGATGAAATGTGTGAATAAAATCCAATAAGGAGAAATAGAACATACAGTACATGCCTGTGTGCATTTTATCAAGTGACACCATTTGTCATATATTTTTCGAAGTTGGGCCTATGGGTTGCTTATAGACCATTTAAAATCGGAAGGTAGATGAAACATATCGGAGCAAAGTTTTTTTTTTTTTTCTCTTACCATCCATGGACTGACACGGTGTCTCTTTACACTTTACACGTGGGTTATGTCCCTGCTTGCAGGAGAAGACCTAGGCAGAATGTGAGATGTTATACATACATTCTAAAAGCCAGAGCTTAACAGCCCCACCCAGGGGGCGGTCCCTCCGGACATAACCCTCCCACTACAGTCAGCAGACTTCAGTTTTTTTCTGCCTAGCAGAAGGAGAAGACATGGCTCTCTCAGGAGCCAGTCTCCTGACCTATTTTATTCCTTTTCTGGAATTCTTTTTTATTTTATTTTTGAGACTCTTCTATCAACTGTCGGCTGGGCAACAGGTTGGGTACAAGATATCCTCGTAGTCTTCCCTGTCCGACCATCGAGCGTACTGATCCTCGCCTTGTGTGCGTGAGACTCAGTTCACGACAGGCCCCATGACTCCAGGGGTGGCCGGGTTTGCTTTCATGCTCCCACGGTCCTCTCAAGACTGAACAGTTCCTGACTGACTGTATCTTTCGCGGTGGACCGGGCCGACAGCTACTCAGTACTGCACTGTGATAGTCCTGTCAGAAACACACCAGTGGGTCCCTCAGGGGATGGGTAAGTAGTCTCTCCTGCCTGCAGGTGAGTACAAAAAGCTGTGTGTTTCTCTGTGGGGGATTTTCCCTGTCTCCCCCTGTATTTCATTGTCACTCTCTTTCACCATTGCTGGTGCTGTGCTGTGTGGGGTGCCTGGGGGTCACACTGTTCTTGGAGGGGCTAATGCTGGTCTGCAGATATGCTTGGGGCCTTTTTTTGTGTGTTTTGGGGCCTAAACGCCGAGTGGCGCTGTGTGTGCTGTTTTTTTCACTTTTGCTGAGTCATGGCGGCCATCTTGCCGTGGATCGCCTCAGTGAAGTGCGGCGGCCATTTTCTTGTAGCCCGCGCGCTCTTCAGCACTAGTTTTGGCCTCTAGCGCTGCTGTAACAGCACGAATCTCCTCACAATCTCCTCACAATCTCCTCACAGCTCACCAGCGCTGACACAGCGCGGTACAGACAGCGGAACTGAGCGGTCCCTGGTCCGGTTTGGTGAGTCCCCTGGGCGCCCCCTCCTCAGTCAGCACAGCCTGTGGGTGGACTTTTTATCTGAGGAGTCTCAGAGGGGGGCAATATGGAGTCTGTCACCAGCTTCCCCTAAATGTCAGTGGACAACAGGCAGTGCTTCAGCACCTGCGGTCCCTAGGGACCAGTTGTGGGCAGTCCTGGAATCATTTCTGACCAGGATGGGAGCTGTGTGCAAGCGCAAGGGAGCAAAAAAGCGCCCTCCCCCCACTTTACTTCATGAGGGCAGTGCGCTGATTCAGATATGGGCCTAGCCACTACCGCTCAGGACCCTAGTTCTGAATGTATTGGATGGTTTTGAACAGGACATTCCTTATGAGGAAAACTCCAGTTCTGAGTCAGTAAATGACAGGGCGCTTGTTAGTGTACTCATGACTGCGGTGAGGGACACTCTCAAGCTGAAATGCTGCGGATGCAGAACCTCAGGCGGATACAGTCTCCTTTGGTTCTTTTAAGGCCAGGCCTTCTAAAGAGGTTTTTCCATATGTACTTTCTTTGACCAGCTCATTGATAAGGTCTGGGAAAAGCCGCAGAAGAATTTTTTTTTTATGGTCCCGCGGCGTTTGTCTATCAGATACCCCTTGAAGATGCCCTACTTAAAAAGTGGGCTTCTTCCCCAGGGTCGACCCTCCAGTCGCCCGGTTGAACAAGGCCATCACTCTCCCGATGGAGGGGACTCCTGCATTTGAGGACCCCACTGACAGGAGGTCAGAAGTGGTGAGCAGAGCCATGTTTTCCTTGTTGGGATCCGCCCTACGGCCTGTGGTAGCGGCGACCCTTGTGTCTTAAACACTTACAGGTTGGGCAAAAATGTTGCACCTAGCTGTACAGGAGCATAATCTTCCTCCAGACACAGTTGCTCTGGCCCACCAACTGGTTCAGGGCCTGGTTTATGTGTGCGACGCCACGTTGGACGCGGCCCCTTTAATATCCAGGGCCTCTGTCTCGGCGGTGGTATTGCGTCGTCTTATCTGGTTGAAGTGCTGGTCTGCTGACCTAGCCTTAGGAAGCTCCTGACAGATCTACCATTTAAAGGTGGTAGACCTTTCGGTGCTGCTCTGGATGACATCGTCATGGATGTCATGGGAGGTAAATGCACTCTTCTTCCTTAGACTAGCAAGAGTGAGGAGGCCCGCCGAAAACAGGGGCCTTCCTTTCCAGCAAAACGGGGTTTTTTTCGTCAGTCAAAGTCCACGGGTAGGTCCTCTCAGACTGACGGCAGTGCTGCTGGTGGGCACAAGTGCCCCTGGGTGCGTAAGCCGAACAAGCGGCTCCCAAGCCCGCCTCCGCGTGAAGTCTTGCCTCCGCCCGACTCTGGGGTGGGGGGACGACTTCGCAGGTCACTAATCGGTGGTCCTCCCGAATCTCCGACTGGTGGGTGTGCGAGGTGGTCACCTCAGGATACAGGATAGTATTCCGATCCTGGCCCCCAGACAGATTCTTTCCCTCGAATCTTCCTCTCCTTCCTACCTGTCGGGCAGCCCTCTTGGGGGCTGTACAGGATTTGATCAGGTCCGGAGTGATTGTGCCGGTTCCGTCACAGGAGAGTTTTCAGGGATTCTACTCGAATCTGTTTGTCGTCCCAAAAATAGGACGTGGTTCGACCTATCCTGGACCTCAAGGCCCTGAATGCCTTCGAGAAGGTGCAGAAATTCCGCATGGAATCCATTCGCACGGTGATCGCTACACTCCACCAAAGGGATTTTCTTCTGGCGTCCTTGGACTTCAAGGACGCCTACTTGCATGTTCCGATCTGCGCAAGTCACCAGAAGTTTCTGCGCTTGCGATCAGCGAAGTCCACTATCGATTGTGGCTCTTCCTTTCGGCCTAGCCTCGGCACCAAGGGTGTTCACCAAGGTGCTTGCTCCGGTTCTAGCCTTCTGTTACAGTGAGGTATTGCTGTTGTGGGCTATCTGGATGATCTTCTCCTAAGAGCAGAAAGTGGCTCAGATTAGAGGAAAGGTGGCTATCGTCAATTAGACCCTCAGGGACTTCGGGTGGTTCCTGAACATTCAGGAGTCAGTCCTGGTCCCGACTCAGTGTCTGGAGTATCTAGTTCTGATTCTAGACTCCTTGGAGGCAAAGGTATCCTACCTCTGGAGAAGTTGCTGACACTTCAGTCTGCGGTGCGGGTGCTGACATCCCGAAAATGGTTGTCAATCCGTTTTTTTGCATGAGTCCCGGGACTCGTGGTGGCCTCCTTCGTGGCCGTTCCGTATGCCCAATCACACACCAGGGCATTGCAGAAGGAGATCTTGTCCACCTGGGACAAATCCCCGTTGTCCTTGGATCTTCAGATCCAGGTGATTCACCTGGTCAGGGCGCCCCTGACATGGTGGTTGAGATCCTCGGCTCTTCGGTCCGGAAAGTCGTTCCCCTCCCATCCAATGGACGGTACTCACGACGGACACCAGCCTGACGGGCTGGGGTGGAGTCTGGGGAGTCCTGTCGGCTCAAGGCCTTGGACTCCGGACGAGCCCGTTTTACCAATCACTGTTCTGGAAATACGGGCCATCGGACTGTGTCTCTCCTCAGGTCTAGGAGAGTACGGGGTCGCTCCATCAGGAGCCAGTCGGACAACGCCACGGCGGTGGCGTATGTAAACCATCAAGGGGGGACTCGGAGCTCAGCTGCGGCTTCCGAGGTAGTCCGTATCCTGAAGTGGGCCGGAAGAAACGTGCCGGCTCTGTAGGCCATTTACATTCTGGGCATAGACAATGGGCAGGCGGACTATCTGAGTCGCCAATCGCCGGACCAAGAAGAGTGGCCCTTGCATATTTCAACTCCTTTGCCGACGGTGGGGCACGCCGGATGTGGACCTGATGGCCTCTCGACTCAATCGCAAGGGTCGAGGTTGTGGCCAGATCCAGGACCTTGGGCGATGCCTCGGATGCGTTGGTGGCCCCATAGGGTCCTTATCGCCTGATATAAACTCTGGTGATCCTAATTGTTCCTGATTGGCCTCAGCATCACTGGTATGCTGATCTGGTACGTCTCGTCGCGGACGTTCCCTGGCGGTTGCCGATGAGGGAGGACCTTCAGTCTCAAGGTCCTATGTTTCATCCGGCTTTCAGTCTCTGGCTTTAACGGCAGGGCTGTTGAAAGCCAGGTGTTGAGGGTCCGAAGGTCTCTCGGACTCGGTCATTTTGACCATGTTAAGGACACGGAAGTCTTCCTCCAAGCAGATCTATCACCGTGCCTGGAAAGCTTATATCGCCATATGCGTAGCGCTGGACTGGCGTCCTCGGACGTATTCCGTCCCCAGAATCCTGCGTCCTCTGCAGTGTGGAGTGACCCAAAAGCTTGCTTTGATTACCATCAAGGATCAGATTTCGGCCTTGGCCGTCTTCTTTCAGCGACCTCTAGCGGGTCATTTCTTGGTTAGCACCTTGTGTTGGGGGTTCGCCATGTGCTCCCTCCTGTCAAGCCTCCTCTCCCACCGTGGGATCTGAATTTGGTGCTCTCGGTCCTCCAGGAACCTCCTTTTTTGGGAATATCCGGGATATTCCCCTCTTGTCTTGTCTCAGAAGGTGGCCTTTTAGTGGCAATCACTTCTGTTTGACGGGTGTCTGAGTTGGCGGCTTTGTCCTGCAAGTCGCCATATTTAGTCATCCATAAGGATAAGGCGGTGTTGCATCCGTGACCTTCCTTTTTGCCAAAGGTGGTGTCGACCTTTCACCTACATGAGGACATTGTCCTCCCGTCCTTGTGTCCTCACCCATCGCATCCCAGAGAGTTTGCGCTGCACATATTGGATGTGGTACAAGCCTTACGGGTGTACCTGTCTGCTACTGCTTCTATTCGGAAGTCCGACTCACTGTTTGTGAATGTCTCGGGTCCATAACAGGGCCAAGCGGTTTCGTCTGCCATCATTTCTAGGGGAATCAGACAAACCGTCATTCAAGCCTCTGCTCTCAAAGGGCGGGCGCCTCCCTTTCCGGTTACGGCGCATTCCACCAGGGCAATTGGTGCTTCCTGGGTTTTCCGACATCAAGCGTCGGTTGCACAAGTGTGCAAGGCGGCGACCTGGTCGTCTGTTCATGCCTTTTAAGTTTTATAAGGTTAATGTGGCTGCATCTCCGGATGCTTCCTTCGGCCGCAGGGTGCTGCAGGCCGCTGTTTAAAGTTGCGACTCCTCCGTTGAGGAGCTCTGCCTTCTTGGAGTGAAGTTTTTGGTTTTTCCATTTATACTGCTCCCATCCCTCTTGACACTGCTTTGGGACATCCCACGTGTAAAGTGTAAAGAGACACCGTGTCAGTCCATGGATGGTAAGAGAAAATAGGATTTTTTGTATTCACCGTAAAATCCTTTTCTCTGACATCCATGGACTGACACGGCACCCACCCTTCTTCCTTTTAAGTTTGTACTGCTTTGTTACGAACTGAAGTCTGCTGACTGTAGTGGGAGGGTTATGTCCGGAGGGACCGCCCCCTGGGTGGGGCTGTTCAGCTCTGGCTTTTAGAATGTATGTATAACATCTCACATTCTGCCTAGGTCTTCTCCTGCAAGCAGGGACATAACCCACGTGTAAAGTGTAAAGAGACACCGTGTCAGTCCATGGATGTCAGAGAAAAGGATTTTACGGTGAATACAAAAAATCCTATTTTTTCCTTTTCTTTTTAACGCCATTACTTTACACCACGCACACGCCACATTAACAGAGCAGATAGACCTGTTTCAGATCAGTTGTCGCCAGTTTATTTCAGCGGGAAATGGACACTAATGACTCGGCTCTTTAAACTGTCTGTTTTTTCAATTTAGAAAACTGACGCATTTCCCCTCCTGGTCAGATGTGGCCTACGGGATGTGAATGGTCATGAGACAGTGCATGTTTTTCTCTGCTATAGACTGCAGACTGCAATAATAAAAATACTGACTGGGGTAGGGTCCTAACTCTTCACCACTCTATCAAAAACGAGGAGGCACTTTATGGGCCCTATAACATTTGTGGCACGTTGAAGACAACCCATTCAAGGTAAATGGGCTGTCAACACACCTTTTTTATGCTCCATTCACACTTGTGTGACTTGTCATGCAACTTTGGACACAAGTCGAATTGACAAGTCTCACTCTGTTTTTCAATGATGACCGTTCAAATATGTGCGGCATTAAAATTTCCTTCACAACTTTGGTCTGACTTTCATGCTACTTGAGTGCTATAAACTGCAATGTAAACCCTCCAATGTCGCATGAAATCCTGATTGTTATACATGTGACAGTTGTGCAACAGTTGTCAATTTTAAGTCTCGCCCATCCAGCGTTGGGTGACTTTGGAGTCGTACAAGTGTGAATGGAGCCTTAATGTGCCTAAAATCTCGAACAAACCTTTTTTTGTAATGCCTACCATGCAGGTGTGTTGGGGTGCCATTCAAATGGCACTGTAATGCTGTAACACGTTATGTGCATAAGGCCCCATGCACACGAGACGCAGGTGCAAACTCTGCTGAACACACGTTTTTAAACGCTGAAACCGGCGTTTATAAACGCGCGTTTTGCGGCCGCGTTTAGCGGCGTTTAACCGCGTTTGCGTTTATAAGCGTTTCATCATAGACCCTCCCTAAGCTCAAAAAACAGTAAATTTTAACCATTTCAGCCAGTTTGTGAGACCAGAGTGAGTAGCAGCAGCTGAGAGAGCAGCAGTGTACTTGTATTTAGCGTATCACTTGCCACATCATCTGCCACAAGTTGTGGATTGTCCACTTGCCACGTCACCTGCCACGTCACCTGGCCACGTCACCTGCCACAAGTTGTGGATTGTCCACTTGCCATGTCACCTGGCCACATCACGTGCCACGTCACCTGGCCACTTCACCTGCCACAAGTTGTGAATTGTCCACTTGCCACGTCACCTGCCACGTCACCTGCCACAAGTTGTGGATTGTCCACTTGCCACGTCACCTGGCCACGTCACCTAGCCATGTTACCTGCCCACATTACCTGCCACGTCATCTAGCCACGTCACCTGCCACAAGTTGTGGATTGTCCACTTGCCACGTCACCTGGCCACGTCACCTGCCACAAGTTGTGGATTGTCCACTTGCCACGTCACCTAGCCATGTTACCTGCCCACATTACCTGCCACGTCATCTAGCCACGTCACCTGCCACAAGTTGTGGATTGTCCACTTTCCACGTCACCTGGCCACATCACGTGCCACATCACCTGCCACAAGTTGTGAATTGTCCACTTGCCACGTCACCTGCCACGTCACCTGGCCACGTCACCTGCCACAAGTTGTGGATTGTCCACTTGCCACGTTTACCTGGCCACGTTACCTGGCCACGTCACCTGCCACAAGCTGTGGATTGTCCACTTGCCACGTCACCTGGCCACGTCACCTGGCCACATCACCTGACACAAGTTGATTGTCCACTTGCCACTTTACCTGACACAAGTTGTGGATTGTCCACAATGCGATGCAAGCAATTACAGTTTTCTTTTATATTTTTTAATAGTTTTTCATCATTTGCCATCATTTTTGAGATTTCTAATGTTAAAAAATAGGTCACCTTTAAAAACGCTTATAAACGCAAACGCGGCAAAACGCCGGTACCGCGTTTAGCCGCGTTTAGCGTCTGAAACGTGAAAACTTTTGCGTCTGAACCCATTTTTTTGCTTCTGGAAAAACGAGGTTAAACGCAACTGCTTGTAAACGCCAAAAAACGAGAGTGTGTGCATGGACACATAGGATAACATTGAATGGGTTCAGGAGCAGTTGAAAAAAGCGTCCAACTGCCTCTGAACGCGCGTTCAACAGCAAATAACAGCGTCTCGTGTGCATGGGGCCTTACCAGGACATGGAAGAATGAATCCAGCTTTTTACCACTTGCCGACCAACCGTCGCAATTTTACTGCAGGAGAATGGCACGGCTGGGCGAAACTACACCATGTTGCATCGCCTTTTGGCCACTAGGGGCGTGTGCTGCTCGCCCATGGAGTCGATGCGAGTGAGATGACCGCCGGACACCCGTGATTGCTCGTGACAGAGCGAGAACCGGGATCTGTATGTTCTCATGGGAGCAGAGACTGATCGGGTGTTCATGAACACCGATCTCTCCCCCTAGTAAGTTCCATCCACCCTAAGGTTAGAACACAGTTAACCCCTTGAGCGCCCCCTAGAGTTAACCCCTTCCCTGCCAGTGACATTTATACCATAATCGGTTAATTTTTATAGCACTGATCGCTGTATAAATGTGAATGGTTCCAAAAATGTCAAGTGTCCATTTGTGTTCGCCAAAAATAATAAAAATGCCATAAAACTGCAAGATGCTATATTGGAAAAAATATGTGGGATATTTTATTATAGCAAAAAGTGTTTTTTTTTTTTCCAAAATTGTTTCTCTTTTGTTTATAGCGTAAAAAATAAAAACCGCAGAGGTGATCAAATACCACCAAAAGAAAGCTCTATTTGTGGGAAAAGGACGCAAATTTCGTTTGGGTACAGCATCGTATGACCATGTGATTAGTTAAAACAGTGCCAAATTGTAAAGTGCTCTGGTCAGGAAGGGGGTAATCTTCCAGGGCTGAAGCAGTTAATGAGCGTTGTGTTTAGGTATAATTTAAAGTGGTTATAAAGCCAAAGCATTTTTTACCTTGGGTAGAAGTCCACCCTTGCACTAAAATCCCGGCATCTACACATGTCCACGATCTAACACAAACCTACCGTATATACTCGAATATAAGCCGAGGCACCTAATTTTACCACAAAAAACTGGGAAAACGTATTGAGTCGCGTATAAGCCTACGGTGTCCATTTGCATGCCTCACTGCCCATGACTCGCTGTGCCCTAGACTGATGTTTAACATGGAAGTCTATGGAAAGGATGCCCAGCTTTGAAAAATTGGTGCTCCCTTGCCGTAGGTCCCCCAGACAAAAAACTTATAGAGGAGAAATGGGTCTACATGTGTGCCAAGTTTCGGGACCAAGGGACCTACGACCGGCCAGTACCAGGTCCCCAAAGCCACCAGAGAAATTACCGTTTAACATGGGAGTCTATGGAAGGGGTGCCCAGCTTTGAAAAATCGGTGCTCCCCGGCCGTAGGTCCCCCGGACAAAAAACTTTGCACACTTGTAGAGGAAGAGTGGCGCTACATGTGTGCTAAGATGGGGTCCAAGGGACCTACGACCGGCCAGTACCGGGTCCCCAAAATCTGGGACCTCAGGCGCAAAAAGGTGACTCGAGTATAAGCCGAGAGGCATTTTCAGCACAATGTGCTGGAAAAACTCGGCTTGTACTCGAGTATATACAGTATCTAGCCCTGTAAAGAAGAAATCCATTTACATACCTCCATTTACACAGCTTCACTGTGGAGGTGGGTGCAGAGGACAGGTCCGACAACGGAAGCCCCATAGTAAGTCTATGGGAGACGTCGCTCCCCATTAATTTTACAGGGCTAGATAGGTTAGTGTTAGATCGTGGATGTCTGTAGATGCAGGGATTTTAGTGTTGAGCTGGACTTGCACTTTAATACATCCATTGCATTACGGTAACGTTTTAGTCATCTGCCCTTGTTTTTTTAGTTCGAACAACTTTGATTGCAGAAGTTTACCTGCAGACAGCCCAGGTCTAAAGCAGAAAAAATACTAATACAATTTGGTCCCAGATTTATTATGATTTTTTTGCTTTATACCAAAAGGCCAGTTTTGAATATAGGCAGGAGTTTGTGCTGCTGTGCTAATCAATTAAATTCTTTTTTGGCACGCGCAAATGCTCATTGCCTCACTTATTTCTCTTTCAAGCTGTTTATGCCACTTTTTCTGTTTTTTTTTTTTTTGTTTTTTTTTGTTTGCCGCTCATTGTTTTTGTTCAGGCCCATGCTGAAAACACATTTCTTCTGTATGAAATTGGTTTCACCAGGGGCTTTGTTAAACAAAAAAAATACAAGCACCAAAGCAGAATGACTTGGTTATTTTTACATTTTCCTGTAAAAACAGTCTGCAACTGATCCACAATGAGCCATGATGTATTTCCTCTACAAGCACGGAAAATGGACCATTTATTATTTCAGCTCTGACTCACCACAAACTGCTGACACTAGGATGTTTGAAAATCTAATCACAAGCAACAGGTTGGGGCAGAAACTGTAGAAGCCAGGTCTGAGGATTACCTTATTAGTTTGTTTCTGCAAGGATGCTCTTGGCCTGAACCCTGATATTATTTTTTTTGGCAGTGCGAAGTAGACAATTATTAACCTTGTTTGTAAATATTTTATATACATGAGTTATTGATACTTAAAATGTTGCCCCTTTGGCTAATATTCTGGAAGGCATGGATTATTTAGAGTACAGCCTCTTTTTACAGATTCTTAATAGTTGCTAAGCTTTCTAGTAATCTGCAAGGTGCTGTGTTATTAGAGTTAAGAGTCTGGGTGTGGATATTGGCTTCCACTTGTTCATTTAGGAGATGACTAAAGCAGTATCAACTTTGTTAAATGCTAACTTCACATACCGAATGTGGTATTGTAGAGCTGGGCGATTTTGGCCCCAAAAAAAATCTTTCTCTTATCGTCCATGGACTGACACAGCTGGATACTGTAAACGTGTGGGTATATGTCCCTGCTCGCACACGTTTACAGTATCCAGCTGTGTCAGGCCATGGACGTCAGAGAAATGGATTTTACGGTGAGTACAAAAATCCTATTTCTCTTATCCATGGACTGACACGGTGTCTCTTTACACTTTACACGTGGGTTATGTCCCTGCTTGCAGGAGAAGACCTAGGCAGAATGTGAGATGTTATACATACATTCTAAAAGCCAGAGCTGAACAGCCCCACCCAGGGGGCGGTCCCTCCGGGCATAACCCTCCCACTACAGTCAGCAGACTTCAGTTTTTTTCTGCCTAGCAGAAGGAGAAGACGTGGCTCCCTCAGGAGCCAGTCTCCTGACCTATTTTATTCCTTTTTGGAATTCTTTTATTTTATTTTTGAGAATCTTCTATCAACTGTCGGCTGGGCAACAGGTTGGGTACAAGATATCCTCGTAGTCTTCCCTGTCCGACCATCGAGCGTGCTGATCCTCGCCTTCTGTGCGTGAGACTCAGTTCACGACAGGCCCCATGACTCCAGGGGTGGCCGGGTTTGCTTTCATGCTCCCACGGTCCTCTCAAGACTGAACAGCTCCTGACTGACTGTATCTTTCGCGGTGGACCGGGCCGACAGCTACTCAGTACTGCACTGTGATAGTCCTGTCAGAAACACCAGTGTGTCCCTCAGGGGACGGGTAAGTAGTCTCTCCTGCCTGCAGGTGAGTACAAAAGGCTGTGTGTTTCTCTGTGGGGGATTTTCCCTGTCTCCCCCTGTATTTTATTGTCACTCTCTGTCACCATTACTGGCGCTGACTGTGTGGGGTGCTTGGGGGTCACACTGTTCTTGGGGGGCTCATGCTGGTCTGCAATGTATGCCTTGGGGCTTTTTTGTGTTTTTTTTTTTTGGGGCCTGAGCGCCGAGTGGCGCTGTGCGTGTGTGCTGTTTCATTTTAACTGCGTCATGGCGGCCATCTTGCCGCGGATCGCCTCAGTGAAGTGCGGCGGCCATTTTCTTGTAGCCCGCGCGCTTTTCAGCACTAGTTTGGCCTCTAGCGCTGCTATAGCAGCGCGGATCTCCTCAGTCTCCTCACAGCTTACCAGCGCTGACACAGCGCGGTACAGACAGCGGAACTAAGCAGTCCCTGGTCCGGTTTGGTGAGTCCCCTGGGCGCCCCCTCCTCAGTCAGCACAGCCTGTGGGTGGACTTTTTATCTGAGAGAGTCTCAGAGAGGGACAATATGGAGTCTGTGTCACCAGCTTTCCCTAAAAATGTCAGTGGCAACAGGCAGTGCTTCAGCACTGCGGTCCCTATGGACCTGTTGTGGGCAGCCCTGGAATCAATTTCTGACCAGGATGGGAGCTGTGTGCAAGCGCAAGGTGCAAAAAGGCGCCCTCTCCCCACTTTATCTACTCGAGGGCAGTGCGCTGATTCAGATATGGGCCTAGCCACTATCGCTCAGGACCCTAGTTCTGAATGTATGGATGGTTTTGAACAGGACATTCCTTATGAGGGAAACTCCAGTTCTGAGTCAGTAAATGACAGGGCGCTTGTTAGTGTGCTCATGACTGCGGTGAGGGACACTCTCAAGCTCAAATGCTGCGGATGCAGAACCTCAGGCGGATACTGTCTCCTTTGGTTCTTTTAAGGCCAGGCCTTCTAAAGGGGTTTTTTCCATTGTACTTTCTTTGACCAGCTCATTGATAAGGTCTGGGAAAAGCCGCAGAAGAATTTTTTTATGGTCCCGCGGCGTTTGTCTATCAGATACCCCTTGAAGATGCCCTGCTTAAAAAGTGGGCTTCTCCCCCAGTGGTCGACCCTCCAGTCGCCCGGTTGAACAAGGCCATCACTCTCCCGATGGAGGGGACTCCTGCATTTGAGGACCCCACTGACAGGAGGTCAGAAGTGGTGAGCAGAACCATGTTTGCCTTGTTGGGATCCGCCCTACGACCTGTGGTAGCGGCGACCCTTGTGTCTAAAACACTTACAGGTTGGGCAAAAATGTTGCACCTAGCTGTACAGGAGCATATTCTTCCTCCAGACACAGTTGCTCTGGCCCACCAACTGGTTCAGGGCCTGGTTTCTGTGTGCGACGCCACGCTGAACGCGGCCCCTTTAATATCCAGGGCCTCTGTCTCGGCGGTGGTATTGCGTCGTCTTATCTGGTTGAAATGCTGGTCTGCTGACCTAGCCTTAGGAAGCTCCTGACGGATCTACTATTTTAAAGGCGGTAGACCTTTCGGTGCTGCTCTGGATGACATCGTCATGGATGTCACGGGAGGTAAACGCACTCTTCTTCCTTAGACTAGCAAGGGTGAGGAGGCCTGCCGCAAACAGGGGCCTTCCTTTCCAGCAAAACAGGGTTTTTTTTTCGTCAGAGTCCACAGGTAGGCCCTCTCAGACTGACGGCAGTGCGGCTGGTGGGCACAAGTGCCCCTGGGTGCGTAAGCCAAACAAGCGGCTCCCAAGCCCGCCTCCGCGTGAAGTCTTGCCTCCGCCCGACTCTGGGGTAGGGGGACGAATTCGCAGGTTCACGGATCGGTGGACCTCCCGAATCTCCGACTGGTGGGTGTGCGAGGTGGTCACCTCAGGTTATAGGATAGTATTCCGATCCTGGCCCCCACACAGATTCTTTCCCTTGAATCTTCCTCTCCTTCCTACCTGTCGGGCAGCCCTCTTGGGGGCTGTACAGGATTTGATCAGGTCCGGAGTGATTGTGCCGGTTCCGTCACAGGAGAGTTTTCAGGGATTCTGCTCGAATCTGTTTGTCGTCCCAAAAATAGGACGTGGTTCGACCTATCCTGAACCTCAAGGCCTGAATGCCTTTGAGAAGGTGCAGAAATTCCACATGGGATCTATTCGCACGGTGATCGCTACACTCCACCAAAGGGATTTTCTTCTGGCGTCCTTGGACTTCAAGGACGCCTACTTGCAATCTGCGCAAGTCACCAGAAGTTTCTGCGCCTTGCGATCAGCGAAGTCCACTCTCGATTGTGGCTCTTCCTTTCGGCCTTGCCTCGGCACCAAGGGTGTTCACCAAGGTGCTTGCTCCGGTTCTAGCCTTCTGTTACAGCGAGGTATTGCTGTCGTGGGCTATCTGGACGGTCTTCTGCTATGAGCAGAAAGTGGCTCAGACTTAGAGGAAAGGTGACTATCGTCAATTAGACCCTCAGGGACTTCGGGTGGTTCCTGAACATTCAGGAGTCAGTCCTGGTCCCGACTCAGTGTCTGGAGTCTCTAGTTCTGGTCTGGACTCCTTGGAGGCAAAGGTATCCTACCTCTGGAGAAGTTGCTGACACTTCAGTCTGCGGTGCGGGTGCTGACATCCCGAACATGGTTGTCAATCCGTTGTTTGCATGAGAGTCCCGGGACTCCTGGTGGCCTCCTTCACGGCCATTCCGTATGCCCAATCACACACCAGGGCATTGCAGAAGGAGATCTTGTCCACCTGGGACAAATCCCCGTTGTCCTTGGATCTTCGGATCCAGGTGATTCACCTGGTCAGGGCGTCCCTGACAGGGTGGTTGGGACCCTCGGCTCTTCGGTCCGGAAAGTCGTTCCCCTCCCATCCAATGGACGGTACTCACGACGGACGCCAGCCTGACGGGCTGGGGTGGAGTCTGGGGAGTCCTGTCGGCCAAGGCCTTGGACTCCGGACGAGCCCGTTTACCAATCACTGTTCTGGAAATGCGGGCCATCAGACTGTGTCTCTCCTCAGGTCGGAGAGAGTACGGGGTCGCTCCATCAGGAGCCAGTCAGCCACCGCCACGGCGGTGGCGTATGTAAACCATCAAGGGGGAACTCGGAGCTCAGCTGCGGCTTCCGAGGTAATCCGTATCCTGAAGTGGGCCGGAAGAAACGTGCCGGCTCTGTAGGGGCGGACTATCTGAGTCGCCAATCGCCAGACGCCGGACCAGGAAGAGTGGTCCTTGCATATTTCAACTCCTTTGCCGACGGGGGGGCACGTCGGATGTGGACCTGATGGCCTCTCGACTCAGTCGCAAAGGTCGAGGTTGTGGCCAGATCCAGGGATCCTTGGGCGATGACTCGGATGCGTTGGGGGCCCCATAGGGTCCTTATCGCCTGATATAAACTCCGGTGATCCTAATTGTTCCGGATTGGCCTCAGCGTCACTGGTACGCTGATCTGGTACGTCTCGTTGCGGACGTTCCCTGGCGGTTGCCGATGAGGGAGGACCTTCAGTCTCAAGGTCCTATGTTTCATCCGGCTTTCAGTCTCTGGCTTTAACGGCAGAGCTGTTAAAAGCCAGGTGTTGAGGGACCGAGGTCTCTCGGACTCGGTCATTTTGACCATGTTAAGGACACGGAAGTCTTCCTCCAGGCAGATCTATCACCGTGCCTGGAAAGTTTATATCGCCATATGCAAAGCGCTGGACTGGCGTCCTCGGACGTATTCCGTCCCCTGAATCCTGCGTCCTCCGCAGTGTGGAGTGACCCAAAAGCTTGCTTTGAGTACCATCAAGGATCAGATTTCGGCCTTGGCCGTCTTCTTTCAGCGACCTCTAGCGGGTCATTTCTTGGTTAGCACCTTGGGTTGGGGGTTCGCCATGTGCTCCCTCCTGTCAAGCCTTCTCTCCCACCGTGGGATCTGAATTTGGTGCTCTAGGTCCTCCAGGAACCTCCTTTTTGGGAATATCCGGGATATTCCTCTCTTGTCTTGTCTCAGAAGGTGGCCTTTTAGTGGCAATCACTTCTGTTTGACGAGTGTCTGAGTTGGCGGCTTTGTCCTACAAGTCGCCATATTTAGTCATCCATAAGGATAAGGCGGTGTTGCATCCGCGACCTTCCCTTTTGCCAAAGGTGGTGTCTACCTTTCACCTACATGAGGACATTGTCCTCCCGTCCTTGTGTCCTCACCCATCGCATCCCAGAGAGTTTGCGCTGCACATATTGGATGTGGTACGAGCCTTACGGGTGTACCTGTCTGCTACTGCTTCTATTCGGAAGTCCGACTCACTGTTTGTGACTGCCCCTGGTCCATAACAGGTCCAAGCGGTTTCGTCTGCCATCATTTTTAGGGGAATCAGACAAACAGTCATTCAAGCCTATGCTCTCAAAGGGCGGGCGCCTCCCTTTCCGGTTACAGCGCATTCCACCAGGGCAATTGGTGCTTCCTGGGTTTTCCGACATCAAGCGTCGGTTGCACAAGTGTACAAGGCGGCGACCTGGTCGTCTGTTCATACCTTTTAAGTTTTTTATAAGGTTGATGTGGCTGCATCTTCGGATGCTTCCTTCGGCCGCAGGGTGCTGCAGGCCGCTGTTTAAAGTTGCGACTCCTCCGTTGAGGAGATCTGCCTTCTTGGAGTGAAGTTTTTGGTTTTTCCATTTATACTGCTCCCATCCCTCTTGACACTGCTTTGGGACATCCCACGTGTAAAGTGTAAAGAGACACCGTGTCAGTCCATGGATGATAAGAGAAAATAGGATTTTTTGTACTCACCGTAAAATCCTTTTCTCTGACATCCATGGACTGACACGGCACCCACCCTTCCTTTTTAAGTTTGTACTGCTTTGTTACGAACTGAAGTCTGCTGACTGTAGTGGGAGGGTTATGCCCGGAGGGACTGCCCCCTGGGTGGGGCTGTAAAGCTCTGGCTTTTAGAATGTATGTATAACATCTCACATTCTGCCTAGGTCTTCTCCTGCAAGCAGGGACATAACCCACGTGTAAAGTGTAAAGAGACACCGTGTCAGTCCATGGATGTCAGAGAAAATGATTTTACGGTGAGTACAAAAAATCCTATTTTTTTTATTTTTCTGATGGACACCGCGCCGGTCCTAAGGAGCTGTGGGCACGAGTTTTTAGGCAAGGCTTCGGCCTAGTCCGCCACAATCCTGGGAAAAGGCCGCGGACTAGGCCGAAGCCGCGCCTAAAAAGTCCTGCTTGCCGCAAACCTGGGAAAAGGCAGCGGCTTCGGCCTAGTCCGCGGCCTTTTCCCAGGATCGCGGCGAGCTGAGGGCAGGATTTTTTAGGAGAGACCGCGGCTTCGGCCTAGATTGCGGAGCGCCGGTCCTATGGGGGGGGGGGGGAATCGATTTGACCTAGCAACTCGATTCACGATTCAAATCAATTTTTTATTTTTTTTCCCCAGCCCTAGGGTATTGCATAAAGGTTCACAGTTATGAATATTTGAGACGAGTTTATGTATATGGTGAGGTAACCCTTTTTGTGGTCCCCAGGGCCAAAAAGATATAGACCATGTTTATTAGCACTGACAGGGAGGGGGCGGGATGAGT